>CM053608.1:5443479-5512381 GCA_028646535.1 Procyon lotor
TTTTTTTTTTTTTTAAATTGAAACCTTTTCCTCTAACAAGGAGCAACGCCAGAATGTAAGATTTCCCCCCTCCCTTTTTTTTTTTTTTTTAAAGATTTTATTTATTTGACAGAGAGAAACACAGCGAGAGAGGGAACACAAGCAGAGGGAATGGTAGTGGGAGAAGCAGGCTTCCCGCCGAGCAGGGAGCCCGATGCGGGGCTTGATCCCAGGACTCTGGGATCATGACCTGAGCCAAAGGCAGATGCTTAACAACTGAGCCAGCCAGGCGCCCCACCACATGGTGTTTTTTAATGGGTACTTGGTGTTCTTAAAAAATGAAAAACAGTAACTGACCCAAACCTACAAGAATCTATGCCAAGAGTCAGGCACGCTCTCTCCTTTTAGATCTGCATGTGTACTTTTTTCTTCCTGATAAACAGAAAGAATCCTTTCTTTCACCAAAGGCCAATCCTTCTGGTGTAAGTGTTTTCAAGCTGCATTTCCTTTTTTTTTTTTTTTTTTCCCCCTAAGATTTTACTTATTTATTTGACAGAGATCACAAATAGGCAGAGAGAGTGAGGGGAGGCAGGCTCCCTGCTGAGCAGAGAGCCCGATGTGGGGCTCGATCCCAGGACCCTGACCTGAGCCCAAAGCAGAGGCTTTTTAACCCACCGAACCACCCAGGCCCCCAAGCTACATTTTCAATTACTAATTCTATTCTTCATTCCTTTTCTAAATTCCACTTGCAGCCACTTTTTAGCTCTCTTTTTTTTTTTTTTTTTTTTTAATTTATTTATTTGACAGAGATCACAAGTAGGCAGAGAGGCAGGTGTTGGGGGGCGGGGGAGCAGGCTCCCCGCTGAGCAGAGAGCCCAACACAGGGCTCAATCCCAGGACCCCGAGATCATGACCTGAGCCAGGCGCCCCACTTTGTAGCTCTCTTAATCAGACATAAAAGCCTCCTGCTCACATCCTGGTCCAGTTACTCCCTATCCTTCCCCCATCTCTTCACCACTGGATATCCCAAGCTTTTCACACATAAACTGTTTTCTGGTATTTTATTTCTCATCTCCTTCTCAGTTCTATTCTGTTCTCCAGTGGAGGACCATTTGCTAAGGTCACTAGAGGTCCCTAGGGTAAGATTCACTAGATAATTGAGTCTTCACTTGACTACTGTCGAGCTGGGTGACTACTCCCTTTTTGAAACACTTGAAAAGACGGGGCATAGCGTTGTGGTACTGCCCCGGGCTCTGCTCTGCTATGCCTGGATAACTCCTTGTCACTCCTAGGACTGCAGATACTATCTCTGTGCTGGAGACTTCAAGTCTGTTTCTCTGAGCTCCAAACACCTATGAACACTTCTTAGGCATCGCAAAGAAGTATTTAAAACTGAACATAAATCTACTTGTGCCGTTTTAGTAATGAGGACCTTTGGAGAAAACTAGGAAATGATCCTTAATTCCTCTTTTTACCTCATGCCTTTCTCTCTTCTAAATTTCTCACTAAAACCACCTGATTTTTATCATCGAATTAAGTCTCAAATTCATCTATTTTCCATTCTCCTGCCCGCTCTTGTCAGGGCAGCCAGGCTGGTCACCTGGGTTTCACTCTTAATCCCTTTTCCCAGACTATTTTCCGCACAGCAGCCACAGTAACCTCATCATTCCAAGGACAGAACTTTTTGTAGGTTTCCCATTGCTCTGGAATAGATTTTTTTTTTTTTTTTTTTAAGATTTTGTTTATTTGACAGCAAGAGACGGATCACAGGCAGAGAGGCAGGCAGGGGCGGGGGGGGGGTGCGAGGGATGCAGGCTCCCCGCTGAGCAGAGAGCCCGATATGGGGCTTGATCCCAGAACCCTAAGATCATGACCTGAGCCAAAGGCAGAGGCTTTAACCCACTGAGCCACCCAGGCACCCCAGATTTCTTAATTAACTTTTTTTTTTCCCTGTGGTCTGGCCACACCTGGAACTAGGATCCACCAAACTCTTCCCCCGCTGGTCCTTAGTAATGTTCTTCCCTCTGCCATGACATACTCTGTGCCTACTGGTTTTGACTGGTTAATTTTTTACTACTTCTTTAGCTGGTCAGTCTCTTCAAAGAAGCTTTTCTTTCTCCTTCAATCTAAATTCTACTCCACCATGAGTTCCTCTGCTTGATCTTCCTGGGCCTTAGCACAGTTTTTGTGTTTGTAGGGCTCCGACTGTAAACTCCAAAGGCGGAGCCCGAAGGATCTGCTTGGCTTCGCAGCTCCTGCCCACAGTGTGGCACCTAGCTCAGTATTCACAGGGAGGTTAATTTGAGGGTCATCTTGAATTCATTCTACTTTAAAAATTCTTTGAATGGTAAGTGAGATGGTTTCGGTGATCTGTATTTTGTCTTTTTCAAATCTGTTTCCCTTCCCATAGCTTGCTTATGATTTCCGTCCTGTGTCTTCCTGCCTCCTGGCAGCTCACATGAAGGATGCACCTTTCGAAAACTGAACTCTTTCTCGTCCTGCACCATTTTACTGTAGGAGTCATTGGCTGACCCTCCCCGTCGCCTCGGCCATAAACTGAGACTTAGGTTCAGACCCTCTGTTCTCATCAGACACGGTCTTCTATCTCCAGTTACTGCCTCCTTGCTTCACTCCTCCATCTTTTTTTTTTTAACATGTATTATTTGTCTCAGGGGTACAGGTCTGTGAATCATCAGGCTTACACATTTCACAGCACTCACCATAGCACATATCCTCCCCAGTGTCCATAACCCAGCCACCCTATCCCTCCCTCCCCTCACCCCCAGCAACCCTCAATTTATTTCCTGAGATTAAGAGTCTCTTATGGTTTGTCTCCCTCCCGATCCCATCTTGTTTCATTTTTTCCCTCCCTTCCCCCCACGACCCCCCGCCCTGCCTTTCAAATTCCTCATATTAGAGAGATCACATGATAATTGGTTTCTCCTATTTGACTGACTTCGCTTAGCATAATACCGTCTAGTTCCATCCATGTTGTTACAGATGGCAAGATTTCAGGGATTTTTTAATCGCTGCATAGTATTTCATTGTATATATATTTACCACTTTTTCTTTATCCATCATCTGTTGATGAACATTTAGGTTCTTTCCATAGTTTAGCTATTGTTGACATTGCTGCTATAAACATTCGGGTGCACGTGCCCCTTCAGATCACAACATTTTCTATCTTTAGGGTAAATACCCAATGTGCGATTGCTGGGTCGTTTTGGGGAACCTCCATACTGTTTTCCAGAGTGGGTGCCCCAGCTTGCATTCCCACTAACAGTAGAGAAGGATTCCCCTTTCTCCTCACTAACACCTGTTGTTTCCTGAATGGTTGATTTTAGCCAATCTGACTGGTGCTAGGTGGTATCTCACTGGGTTTTGATTTGTTTTTCCCTAATGCTGCTCACTCCTCCATCTTTCCCATGCAGTCTCCACCCTGGGATCCTGTGATTTGATAATACTGTTACTTAAAAATACTAAACGTGTTAACAGTCCACAGTCTAGGGGAGCCTGGGTGGCTCGGTTAAGCGTCTGCCTTTGGCTCGGGTCATGATCCCACAGTCCCGGGTTCGAGCCCCGCATCCGGTTCCCGGCTCAGTGGGAAGCCTGCTTCTCCCTCTTCCACTCTCCCTGTTTGTGTTCCCTCTGTGTGTTTCTGTCAAATAAAATCTTTAAAAAAAAAAAAAAACAGTCCACAGTCTAGCATCCCTACAGAAGGTTTTCCATTTTCTGGTTCTACTGGCCATTTCGGAAGCCTCTGAACTCCAGACCTTCAGGCTTTCCTTGTCTCACCTGGCAGGCTGGAGTCTGGCTTCTCACCATCTCTGCATTCCATTGTAATAACACTTCCAGAGTACGGGTGACAGTGTTTCCCTGCCAGACCCCAGCAGGGTCACTGTTTTCTTTCTAACCACAGTTTTTGGTTAGGAACTCCCATTGGGGTAGGGGACACAAGTAATAATTTTAAACTTTTTGAACTTTTCTGTAATTGATTTAAATTTTGGTCGGTCACAGAAGGGTAAGAATGATGTAATTTAATGTGCATTTATTTTGTGGGAAGTACTTAATAGAAGTTAGAACTAGATTAACAACACAGAAGATAACTTTGGGTTATCATATATCTGTAGAGAATCTGATATCACCAAGGAGCGGATCCAGAAGATCCTGGCTACTGGTGCCAATGTTATTCTAACCACCGGTGGAATTGATGACATGTGTCTGAAGTATTTTGTGGAGACGGGCGCTATGGCAGTTAGAAGAGTTTTAAAAAGAGACCTTAAACGCATCGCTAAAGCTTCTGGAGGTAGGGTCTCTGCTGGCTCCCAGCTGCAGTGTCATGTTACCATATGTACCGTTGGAACATCCTCACTGAGCCGCTTCAGAAACAAAGTTTTTATACTCCCTTCATGCTTTGTGTGTCAGATCTTAAGAGAGTCGTTTTTCATGTTACTGGAAAGGTTTGATTGAATTTCCTCACGTCGGAGTGACAGAGTTCCGTGTTAGGGCACAAGGACAGTGGTTTGTGTGATGCCTGTGGTCTTAAACTTCCACCTGTGCTTGCTTCTCTCGTAAATATTTCTGAATTCCAGACCAAGTATGAAAATATTCATGGGAAAAGTGTTTTAGATCTTTGTTGTTATTTTAATAGCAACTGTTCTGTCAACCCTGGCCAATTTGGAAGGAGAAGAAACTTTTGAAGCTTCAATGTTGGGACAAGCAGAAGAGGTGGTACAGGAGAGAATTTGTGATGATGAGCTGATCTTGATCAAAAAGTAAGCTGCTTTCTAAATTAGAAAGCTGTACAGATTTTATTAATGAGTAGAAGTAGGTCACCTTCCCATTCATTTGCTGCTCTAGTCTTCCAGTGACAGGAGCGGTTATACGCATGGGAGAGAACAATGTTAGGCCGCAGTAAGTGGAGATGAAGTGACCATTTCATCTTTTCTGCGCGGCCCAGACACTGCTTCCGTGTCTGAATGAACTGTGAGCACGATTCAATTAAGGTGCTTACAGTGGATTTCTGTGTGATTTACTTTATAAAGATACTGATATAAGACTTTTTTTAAATAGCACTAAGGCTCGTACATCGGCATCAATTATCTTACGTGGGGCAAATGATTTCATGTGTGACGAGATGGAGCGCTCTTTACACGATGCCCTTTGTGTGGTGAAGAGAGTTTTGGAGTCAAAATCTGTGGTTCCAGGTGGAGGTGCCGTAGAAGCAGCCCTCTCCATATACCTGGAGAACTATGCGACCAGCATGGTAAGAACGTCTAATAACATGTATTTTCAAGAAGAGCCTGGGACCCCATCTTTGGCATTTGGTTACTACGCCCTCTGAGGCCTGCGCTGCTGCTGTGGGTTTTGTGACAACATCCATTGTCCTTCTTCCCAGGGGTCTCGGGAACAGCTTGCTATCGCGGAGTTTGCCAGATCTCTTCTTGTTATTCCTAACACACTGGCAGTTAATGCTGCCCAGGACTCCACAGATCTGGTTGCAAAGTTAAGAGCTTTCCACAACGAGGCTCAGGTTAATCCAGAACGCAAAAATCTAAAATGGTAAGCATACAGTTTCCTTGTCTCTTTCATGGCCATTTGTGTTTCCTATGTGGTAGTAAATTTAGCTTTGTTGTAAACTCCAGGAAGATGATAGCTAGTGATTATATTCACATGGGTATATTTTAGTTGGCACCTCTGATTCCCAAATCTCTTCCTGCTTCTCTGGGTAGTCCCTGAACCTATACAAGGGTCCTACAGAGGCAGAGAGGGGGATTGTTTGGGAGGGATCTGAATCTTCTTAAGCAGTCCCTGTTTTAGATGTTAGGTGATGTTGAGAAACAGTATCTTCACTACCCTCTAACCTTTCTACAACTCTTTCAGCCCTTCCCATTACTGGTCCTCGGCTACCGTAGTGCCCAGGGGTTTACCATTAGGTCCCAGCATGGCCCACGGTGAACACTGGAGCGGGGTGGCTGGGTTTAAAGAGCTGGAATGGGGTAGGTGTACATTATGTAAGAAGCCGTTTAATCGTTTTTTCTAAATTGCAGGATTGGTCTCGATTTGGTTAATGGTAAACCCCGAGACAACAAACAAGCAGGGGTGTTTGAACCAACCATAGTGAAAGTGAAGAGTTTGAAGTTTGCAACAGAAGCTGCAATTACCATTCTTCGAATTGATGATCTCATCAAATTACACCCTGAGAGCAAAGATGACAAACATGGAGGTTATGAAGATGCTGTTCACTCAGGAGCCCTGGATGACTGATCTGCTTTCTCTTTTATTTATAACAATGTTGGATGCGATTCTCTTGTTCTAGAGTATTACACATTAAAAAATAACAAGCTGTCAAGCCTTGGCTTCTTATGAAAGATGGTTTCCATCCTCACTTTGGTCCTGTGATTACACACATACTGTAACTTAGTACCTTGTTAGTTTAGAAGGAGCTTAGGTTCCAGTTGAGTGTAGGCATGATTAATTGTTCAACAGGTTCATCCCCTCTGAACACACATCGCAATGCCCATCCCACCCCCGACACACAGGGCAGCAACGCCTCGGTGTCCACCCTTTCGCTCCATCGCGTGTAAGAGGGTCACGAGAATCCGACAGCCCGAAGCTCCAAGAGGATGGCCCAAGGCTATAGCTCCTCCTTGAATGTTGACCTAAAGGAGAAAAAACATACCATTTACTCTGTGGACATAGGGTAAAAATCCTAAATTATCTTTTACCTTTTAACGTTACACCAGTAAACTATCCTTTCAAATTCCACTTTCATTTTACCTGCTTAGGAACTTTACACCCTGTGACGTCCATCCTGACTACCTTACTAGTTAGAAGAGTCCAGGGGTTTCGCCCTGGGAAGCAACAGAACTCCTGAGTCCCGGGGGGAGCTTCCCAGGGTCCACCCGGTAACAGAATGGCCACTACCTGCCACACTGCGGAGCTCTGTGTCCCCGGGGTTTGCTGCTGACAGTCAAGTTCGCACTGCAGAGGCACCTGGGTTGGGTGGGTTAAAGCCTCTGCCTTCAGCTCAGGTCATGATCTCGGGTCCTGGGATCGAGCCCCACATCGGGCTCTCTGCTCGGCAGGGAACCTGCTTCCCACCCCCCCTCTCTGCCTACTTGGGATCTCTTTCTGTCAAATAAAAATCTTTAAAAAAAAAGTTCGCACTGCAAATGCACATCTGCTAGCCGTCCTCGGGACTCCCTGCTCAGGGTTACCTTCTCTGGGTTTAATCCGAGTTCTTTAATTACTGCAACAGAGAGGGCTGCAAAGGCTTCGTTGATCTCAAATATGTCCACATCCTCCAGGGACCAACCTGCTTTTGCAACCTAAGGGAAAGATTAATGGAAAGAGGTCTGAGAACCCATGCGTGGCCTCTTGTAGATACTAGAACAATATACTACCATGTGATATTGAAGGTTCTCTTAAGGGTTCCGACATGAACCTATAGTGATAGCAATTCTAAGACATGGATAAAACATCCCTCTGGAGTATAAACAAAGTTTTGAAGCAGTAACATGTTAAGTGCAGGTGAGGTGACGTAGGTGATTTATCAGTTCTGCTAAAAAGCATATGATCCAAATGTTCTTGGCTGTTCTTTGTGGCAGGGAAGTAGACCAGAGATAGAGCTAACGTGAATAAACACATTGAAGGCTAATGGGAAGACTTTCATGAAAAGGAAACAAAGCAAATGAAATCTGATAGGAACGAACAAAAGCTCAACCTTGGCATTCCGGGGTGGAGGGGATCTGAGCCAAGGTTTAAGAAGGCAGGACTGAGAAGGGAATTAGAGCAAGATGGTCTGGTCCCAAAGAGGGCCATTCTACCAACAAACAGGTGCTGACGTTCAGGATTAAACTCACAGCTTGCTGTATCGCTGGAATTGGTCCTGTCCCCATGATGGAAGGTTCCACACCTACTTGAGACCAGGAAACTATCTGTGCTAACGGTGTGAGCCCTCGATTAGCAGCCTCTGACTTCTTCATAAGAACCACAGCAGCAGCACCATCATTTATTCCTGTAAAATATGTACGTCTTCGTTTTTGAAATGCTCATAAACTTGAGTTCTATACCTGTGTATACCTTTCTAACACCTAAAGACGTGTTCAATTACTCTTAATATGTCTCGGCAAAGTCAGTTGCCATAATGCCTTTTTTTTTTTTTTTTAAGATTTTATATATCTATTTGATCCAGCATGCACAAGCAGGAGGAGCAGGAGAGGGAGAAGCAGGCTCCCCGCCCGGCAGGGAGCCTGACGTCGGGGCTCAATCCCAGGATTCTCATGACCTGAGCTGAAAGCAGACGCTTAACTGAATGAGCCACCCGGGCACCTGTAATTCCTACTTTACAGTGTAATTAGAAATGCTAAATTTAGTTAATAGGACATAATTGACCACAGAACATTCTAACCGAGGAAAATGAAAGGATTAAAAGACAAGGGGAGGAGGAGCGCCTGGGTGGATCAGTGGGTTAAAGCCTCTGACTTTGGCTCGGGTCATGATTTCAGGGGCCTGGGACTGAGCCCCGCATCGGGCTCCCTGCTCAGTGGGAAGCCTGCTTCTCCCTCTCCTGCTCCCCCTGCTTGTGTTCCCTCTCTTGCTGTGTCTCTCTCTGTCAAATAAATAAAATCTTCTAAAAAAGAAAAATAGCCTTGCTCTCACATAAGGCATTGGGAGTTTCTGGTTTTGGAAAAGCATCGAGGTAGAGGATGAAACTCTGTGGTTCCCTAATTTGCTCTCATCTGTATGTCTAGGATGTCGGGAAGTCAAATCCATTCTTCAATATATAGGTTAAGTCGAAAATAGGGTGATGCTAAGTAATGATCAAATCCAGAGAAACTACATCTTCCCTTCAAACAACTAAAGTTCTTAGCATAATTTGCATATAGATAAATGAAAAAGGCATCGATCTGGTAGACCTAGCAGAAGACGGATCCCCCCAACTGCCCTTTGGGAACTCGAACCTGAAGCATTAGCTGGGGTGACTGTTCCTGTCCCATCCATGAGAAAGTAAGGCTTTAACTTAGACACGCCTTCTATGTTGCTCCCATGGCGAGGAAACTCATCTGTTTTCACTTCGGTGAGACCTGCACAAAGGAAAACGAATTAACCAAGGTGAGTACAGAGACGGCAGGGAGTGTGCCGGGAGCAGCGGGGTCCTCGGACATGACGCGTGAGGCTTCAAATGTGGAAAGAAGGTTTACTAAACAGTACTTTCATTCCAACAGTTAATAAAAGTTGCATGTTCAAACATTTTATAAGCACTGTCCCCACAGATACTTGGAGTGTTTTCCACATCCGCAG
The DNA here is from genome assembly GCA_028646535.1 of Procyon lotor. Taxonomy (NCBI): domain Eukaryota; kingdom Metazoa; phylum Chordata; class Mammalia; order Carnivora; family Procyonidae; genus Procyon; species Procyon lotor. Next base: position 5,452,765 of record CM053608.1, read on the forward strand.
CCCTTTCTGAGGAAGGTAGCTCTTCGTGCGAAAGGTGGCAAAGGTGTGGGGTGTAGGACTTGGCTCAAAGCCAATCCCATAAGAGTTGGACTAAGCAACAGCAGTTGTTGGTAAGAGAATGGTTCTCAGTAAGAGCTCGTTGAGCGGAGCATTCCACATGAGACACCAGCAAAGGACCCACAACATGCACCCTCGAGAAATACGAGCTGTATGCAGACATACACAGAAAGCAGCGGACGTTCCCTTCCAAGATCTAGCCTGTGAGGCAAAAGGTCAGCCGTTGCCTCCTCCAACCATGAGCCAAAGCTCCAGCTTCTCACCCAAAACCTGCTCTCTCTACAGACTTTATATAAATAAAATCTTTATATAAATCTTTATATAAATCAAATCACGGTGTGGACGCCCTGGGACCAGGCGGGCTCAGAGCCGACAGTGTCCCATGTTCGTCACCCTCCAGCACCCCGTAAACATGGCCCCACCCCACCATTTTCAGACGTGCCCAAGATCAACCTTTTCTTCGCAACCTGAAAGACCTAAGACGCGATGTATAAACATTCCTGTGTGTTATTTTTTGGAATATTACTCTTATCTATAAATAGGTACGCCAGTGTTCAAACCATTACAATCTCTATACTCACCTTTTCTAGAAGATACAAAAACTGGAATAATCTCTTTGTCAAAATAACCAGCTTTCTGTGCACTTTCTGTCCTGTTCTGGGACAGAACGGCAAGCTCGTCCTGATCTTCTCTGCTCACTTGCCATTTCTTTGCTACATTTTCGGCTGCGAAAGAAAATAACAATAATAAAGCAAAAGACAAACATTTTCAGGTACTGGTGTTAGTAGCTCAAGTCTGCCGGCTGTGACCCACACTGCCCCCCCCCGCCGCCCAAGCAGGCCCACTGACAGGAGGAGACGGTTCTGGCCTCCCACTGGCCACAAACTTGGGAAGGCCGCAATGACTCTCAAGAAGTCATTTGCTTTCTTTGCTTACTTCCTTCTCTTTTCCTGTTCAACTGTAAACTTCCAGAAATTTCCTTTATGCAGATTCACCGTTTATATTTTTGCTCCATATCACTTCATCATTCTCTCTCTGAACCATCTGAGAAAAAGTTATAATCATGCCTCTTTATCCCTAAATTTTATTTTTTATTTTTTTAAAGATTTTATTTATTTATTCGACAGAAAGGAGAGAGATCACAAGTATGCAGAGAGGCTGGCAGAGATAGAGGGGAAGCAGGTTCCCCGCTGAGCAGAGAGCCCGATGCGGGGCTCAATCCCAGGACCATGGGATTATGACCTGAGCTGAAGGCAGAGGCTTTAACCCACTGAGCCACCCAGGTGCCCCATCCCTAAATTTTAATTTCGTTGTATATTTCTCCAAAACTGCCATTTTCTTACGTAAGTACAGCTCTCAAAATCAGGAAATTTAACACTGATACAATCCTATTATTTAATTCTTGGTCCATATTCAAGTTTCACCTGGTGTCCAAGTTATGTCCTTTGTGACCAATTTGTATGTTCAGTCCGGGATCAGTTCACTGTCAATCTCTTCACTGAGAACAGTTCCTCCCCCGATCTTTGTTTCTTCACCTTGATACTCTTGAAGGGACCAGCTCTTTTATCAAATGTCTCCAATTTACATTTGAGGTCTCCTCAAGATTAGATTAAGGTTTTGTGGAAAAGCAGGTTTCCCACTGATACGACCTTCTCGGTGAATCTTACTAGTTTATCTCAGGTGGTACGAGCTTTGATCACTTGGTTAAGGTGTCTCTACACTGTAAAGTTACTACTTTTCCACTTAAAGAACTTTTTAGGGGCGCCTGGGTGGCTCAGTGGATTAAAGCCTCTGCCTTTGGCTCAGGTCATGATCTCGGGGTCCTGGGATCGAGCCCCGCATCGGGCTCTCTGCTCAGCAGGGAGCCTACTTCCCCCTCTCTCTCTGCCTGCCTCTCTGCAGACTTGTGATCTCTCTGTCAAATAAATAAATAAAATCTTTAAAGAAATAAATAAATAAAAATAAATTAAAAAAATAAAAAACTTGTTAGAGACTTTATTTATTTGAGAGAGAGCAGGCGCAAGAGAGAGCACAAATGAGAGGGGCAGTGGGAAAGGGTCTTCTCAAAGGAACCTTAGTTCTCTTTAGTGGAGAAAGTATTTAGAACCAGGATCTGGGTATTAGGACTGCTCACTATTGCTGGGAAGTCACCGTTTCTGTGCCTGTTCAGCAGGGACTTCTGTACACATGTGATTCACGACTGCGCACACACCCTGCATTCACACCGATGTCTCGGGAGTACATTCTCACGCCCCACAGGGGCATGCTTCCCCCTCGCCACTTCTGCAGTAGTGAGAAGCCTGGCTCCCATTATCCTCAATATATTCATTCATCTGCTCAAATCGAGAATACACACAAGGTAGTTTCAGAAATGCGCTGTCCCACAACACTGGGAAAAGCAAACGCAGTAAAGTCTGTTCCTGTTTCTTGCTGAGTGGTATTCCGTGATAGGAATACAGAACCATTTGTTACACATTCTGGTGATGGATCCCTGAGCCCTTTCTAGATCTTGGCTCTAATGAATAAAGCCGCTATGAACTTGCTCGTGCAAAGCTTTCAGTGATCGTGTTTTCATGTGTCTTTGGTAAAGAAACTGCCCAATCTCTTCCAAAGTAGTTGGACCACTTCATGTGTTGATGTGTGAGACCGTCCCGGGGCTGCTGATTTTCTTCTAGGACTTAGGTGTTTAAATTGTGTTTTTCACAAAATTTGGACATTTTCAGCTATTATTTCTTCCATAGTTTTTCTGCCTATCTCTTCTGAGACTCCTATTCCGTGCGGGTATTTTGCTTTGGAGATCACTGAGGTCCTGTTTATTTTTGGTTCCATCTTTGTTCTCTGTGTCCCACTCTATCTGTAAACAACTGAGCCTGTTTTCTGCCTCCAGTTTCCCTCGAGGGCCATCCAGTGGGAGCCTCATCTCAGATCGTGGGCTTTGCAGTTCTAATTTCTGTCTGGATCTTGTATGTATTTCCCTTTTTACTGCTGAGATTTCCCCTATGTTTTCCTTTATATGCTTAAGCACAGGTAAAAGAGCACCTTTAAAACCCTTGCCTGCTGACTCCAATATCTGTCATTGCAGGGATCGGATTCTATTGATCATTGTTTCTTTTGGTTATAGGCTATGTTTTCCTACGTGTATAAACGTCTAGAAATTTCTTATTGCATGCTGGACATTACAGTTGCCATACTGTTGAACATTCGGATTTTATTATCTTCAGCAAGTATACTGAGTTTCATTCCGATTAACAGACTGGCAGATCGTCTGGATCCTTCTGAAGCTTATTTTTTTAAGCTTATTAGTTTGGGTCCAGAGTCATCCTTACCCTGGGATTAGAGTAACCCTAAACTGTGGTCTTTCTGAGATGTCAGTAGAGTGTCCAGTGGGTTCAGTAAAGTTTCTACTCTGCATGGCCAGAACCCCTAGGTCTCTAAGGAATCAATTCACAACTCCCTGGCAGTTGTTTCTACTAGACCTTGTAGGGCGCTGTCCTCCACATATGGAGATTTCTGGAGCTCCTCTCCTAGCTCCCCTCTGTCCGGTACTCTGCCCCACAAGCTCCAGGCATCTCAGCAGCTCCAAACTCTGATATCTGCCTCCCCAGTTCAGTGGCCACCATCCCGCCCGCGTAGAAAGTCAAGGATAGTGCGGTTTTCCCTCCTTCCAAGAATCTCAGGGCGCCTAGGTAGCTTCATTGGTTAAGCATCCGACTCTTGATCTCAGCTCAGGTCTGAAACTCAGGGTCATGAGTTTAAGCCCCACCGTGGGCTCCATGCTGGGTGCAGAGCCTACTTAATTCAAAAACAAAAGAAGAAGAACCTCAGTCTTGCAACTGACTGCATCTACCGGTGTGGGTAAGGCCCCCATTCTCACCCAGGGGAGCTCTAGAGGGTCCCCTGGGGATGGGACCCTAGAAGAACAGCAAGAAATTGCCACAGGCAGGGGAAGGCGAGGTGCTTTGCTAACCCACCGCTTCCTCATCGCAGGATCCTGTAGGGCACAAAGAGGGGACCTGAGGTCCCAGTGCCCTGACAGAAATCTTCCAGCAGTCCTCTCAACTGTTTCAGATGCTGCCCAAATCTGGGTCTATTACTTCCCCTGGGCCAAGATCCAACATGGGCACACTGAGAACATTCGGGAGGCTGTGGCTCTGACGTGACTCAATCCTAAGTGACCCTGGGGGCTCAGCACAGATCCGAGAGCACAGGATCCTGGTCTGCATCACGTTGGTAGAGCCGTTCCAAGCCCAGCTGGACTCCCTGTACCTTGTCCTTGGGGAGCTCAAGCACCGGGAGTGGAGGAACAACATAACAAGTTCCTCCATATAAATCTAGAAGGGAGGGTCTCCCAAGGCTGACGGGAGGAAAGAGCTGACAGACATTAGAGGGGGGCTCCATGGGGAAGGCCTGGATACTGGCTTGTGTAGAAGGAATGCATCTACCCTTGTTAGAACAAGCCCCCCAGGAGCAAAGAGGTACCAGTAAGAGGGGGAGCAGTGAGTGAAAGGCAATTCCTGGCAACCACCACCCACAACCTGCTTCTGAGGCTAAGACCACTCGAGATGCCTCCACCACTGTGGAGAACATGCCGGATCTTCCCCCGAGTGACAGCCTTTGTCTAGAGCCTGAGATAAGGGTGGTGGGGGATGGCTGCTAATTTGGATTGTTCCAGACACCCCCTACCAGGGGCCTGCAGGAGGCCGAGCTGCAGGGTGCTGGGGGCTGAGCCTCGAGTGGGAATATGGAAGGTTCTTGAAGGTCCTCATGAATAGTGGTCCCAGCAGGATTAAAAAAAAAAAAAAAAAAGAATCAGTCTTACATGATTGTTGGTGATCGACATCTGAAAACAGTAGCTTAATATATTTTGGCCAGTTTTATATTCGTCTATATTAGGGAATCTAGGCTTTACGAATTACTACATCATGGCAGCCTGAGGCCTTTTTTTTTTTTTTTTTAAGCAACAGAAATTTATTTTCTCATATTGTGGAGAATAGAAGTCCCCAGTCAAAGTGCGAGCAGCTCTGTTTTCTCCTGAGGCCTCGCTCCCGGCTGCCTCACCGCCGTGTCCACACATGGTCTTTCTTCCGGGCTCACATCTCCTCCTATATTTCATCCTCTTCTTATAAGGACGCCAGTGAGACAGCATTAGGGGCCACGGCGAAGGCCTCACTTTAACTTAATTACTCCTTAAAAGGCCCTAACTCCAAATTCAGTCACGTTCTGAGGTCCTGGGGTTCGGGCTTCAACACAGGACTTTTGAAAGGTTGTAACTGAGCCCGTAACACCTCAGGAAGGGCTCAGGAGCTGGATTTTCAGCGACAGCCTCAGGTGACAGACAGTCGGCTGTCCTAACACACTTTGAGAACCTCTGGCCCGGACCCGATGACCAGGGAGACCCCGGCACAGCGCCCACAGAGGCTGCCGGGATGTGGCCACACTCTCTCGCCGTCCCTGCTGCCACTCTCGCTCACGGTGGCCAAGACGCCCCCGCCGGTCACTGCTCCCCACACCTCCACGCCGCCCCACCTCGGCCTTGACACACACGGCTCCCTCTGCTTCGACTCTTACTCCCCCTCCCAACTTTCTCATCTGACTTCCGTCTGATTTCTACTTCTCCTGGACCCAGAGCCAATGCCACATACATTTAAGCAAGGGTGTGTTAACGTCTCTGGGCTTGTTTCTTCAACTCTAAAATGAAGCGTCCCTCCGGTGCTGGCGTTTTACGTTCTAGAAGAGGGAAGGAAGGAGCTCGCTGGGTCTGCTGGCTGCTCTGCGGGCACACCAGACGGGGTCGGACGGCACAAAGAAGGCAGCGTGAGGCACCAGAAGTACCCGTTCGCCTCTGACCCTGCCTTGGCCACAAAACCGTGGTTCGTGGGCCCTGGTTTCTTCCCACAGGGAAATGCGAGGTTGCTCAGAGCTCCGAGGCCCCGCCTGCTTCTGACATTCTGCACCGACGGTCCAGGAGTCGCAGCCGGGGGCCGTGCTCTCTCCTCAGATGGGCTCAGCCTCGAGGAAGGAGCCCTGCCGTCCCTGACGCAGAATGATCAGGACACCGTCCCTGCCCTTCAAGAGGAGAGCACCTGCAAAGCCAGTGGTTATAGAACCTTCTGGAAACCTGTCTGCACTCAGTGTGTTTTCAGCTGTGTGTGCCTTACCTGTAATGCCCATGTGATAGTTGTGGAATGCGTCAGTAAGCCCGTCACAGAGTATGCTGTCGGCCAGCGGCATTTCCCCAATCTTGACGCCTGCCCTCAAATGAATCAAGTGAGGAGCCTGGAAACAAGAAATACAAATGGATTTGGGACTGTGTGTCACTAGTTCTGTCCTTAGGATTCTACTCAAAACTACCCAGTGGCTCCTCAGTCTTTACCTAGACCCCCTGTGACCCTTATCCCCAGTTCTTGTCTATCCTCTTCCCCACCCAGGGTCTGGGGCCAGAAGACCCCTGGAATCAGCAGACTACTCTATCCTGTCGACTCCTGAACACAGTCAGGAGTACACACTCCTACCTATTTCCACTTACCACCAAATCTCTCCGTTCTGTGTCCTATTTCCTTAGGAACCTCATTTATTCTTTTTTTTTTTTTCATTTATTCTTTCCAAAGAGGCAACTAGTTATCTGCTCGATAAGGAGCTCATCTAAAGGCACAAATGAGGCTAACAGTGTGTCACTTCCTTTAATAAAAGACATAATGCCTACAGTGAGAATAATCAGGATGCCTAATTAACTAATGGGCAGGGATTTCTGGGTGGAGATCTTCTTAACTCCTGCCAACTCAACAGTAGCTATAATAGAATGTAAACACTTGGAGCCAGAAGATCTGTATTTGAATTCTGGCTCTGGGACTCAGTTTCCTGATCTGTAAATTGGGAACGATACCACCTACCCTCAGAGCTCATGATGATATGTGCAGAAGCACCCTGTGAAATACAGACACGAATATAGTCCCACCAGAATCACTCTGATCCTGTTGGCTACCTTCAACTGACCTGCTCCTAGGCCTCAGCAATGGCTGAGCAGAGTCGGCCTCGGTCTCAGGGGTCCCCAGGTCAGAGCCTGAGCTGCCTGTAGGAAGCAGGGGATATACTTTTTCACTGCCATGCCAACTGGAGGGATGGACCTTAGTGAGACCCTCCTGGTTCTCTTTTCCACATTCTATGGTTCCAAAAGGTCAACCAAATTGGATCCCTTGGGGTCCTCTTTGTCAAGTGCAGGACAGTCAGTGAAAATGTCTGTTTCTGACTTTTCCCCAAAGTGAGAAAAAAAACCGAGATGAAAGATACCAACTCACTAGGGTTATATGTTTAATTCAGGAAGTATTTTATGCTTTGGTAACATTTTAGAAAAAAAATGTATTCTGTTCCAACCACACATGTTGACAGGCTTTTCCTACAACCTGGATTTCCCATGCAACTTGGAAGACTCATTAACAACCAGCTAGAGGGGCGCCTTGGTGGCTCAGCAGGTTAGGTATCTGCCTTGGGCTCCAGTCACAATCCCAAAGTCCTGGGATTCAGCCCTGTGTCAGGCTCCCTGCTCAATGGGGAGCCTGCTTCTCTCTCTCCTCTTATCCACCACCCCCCCAGCTCGTGCTCTTGCTCTCTCTCAAATAAATAAATAAAATATTTAAAAATATAAAAATAAAACCATCCAGATAGGGATCAAGGTCGAATCCATTTTTTCTGGGTTTACTGTTTGGTTTCAGCTGGGCTATGCACCAGTTTACTCCGCTATGGCATGGACCTGAGTTTATTGGTTCGAGGTCAGTGACAGCTATCTCTCCAGAGGCCTTACCTTGCTCATATTTTCCATGCCTCCTGCAACCACAATGCTGGAGTCTCCTATCCCTACGGACTGGGCTGCAAGGCACACGGCTTTGAGGCCTGACCCACAGATCATTTGGCAGCTCCATGCTGGAACAGAGTAAGGGATTCCTGCACCCACACTGGCTTGTCGAACCGGATTCTGCCCACAACCTGGCAGAGGGAAGACAAGAGACTTCTTAGAGATCAAAGGGAAGGGCAAAATATTCAGATGAAAGTGCACAGATAAGAGATTAGCAACTGGGCTCCCGTCGCTTCCCAACCAAGCTGAACCAAGCCACACTCCCAACCACACAGAAAAAGGCCTGTGTCTGCTCTACACTTGCCAGTCTAGCCCCTGAATATGGATTAGCCTGTGCTTATGGATATTAGCTTTCTTTTCCACAGGGAAGTTATTAATATCATATCATAAGAAGGAAACGTTCCTCCCGCGATCTTTCAACAGGCCTTGAAAAAGCACACTGTCTCTTCCAAACACAGGGCAGAACTTGGGTATTATTCATGTTTCTAACTAGGGCTTTGTACGTCCATGATCATGGCTTTAGACACCTGGCATGGTAAGAGGGTTACTTAAAGAGGAAAACTTCTTCCTTTCCTTGATATTCAGCCCACAGCGTTAACTAGTTATGTAATAAGACATGTACGAAATCAGAACCAGGAAGAAATACATCACACACATAATAGTAGCAGAGAAAGGAATGGAGTAGAAAGCTTCAAATATTCTTAGTACCCACTGGATCAATGTTTATACAGTGGTCACTCCATCGCCAATTTCAGATATACCCACACCTAACACCTTTCCTCAGTGAGTTTGTTAGCGAACATTAGCAAATGGGTCACAGACAAAAATTTAGAGATTATATTCATCACAATGTTCTTTATCTGGGATTAGACTGGTACCCTTGAGACTCGGATTGTAAACAGATACAGGAAAAATTATTATTTTTTTAAAAGATTTTATTTATTTATTTGACACAGAGAGAGAGAGAGATCACAAGCAGGCAGAGAGGCAGGCGGGGGAGGGGGGGAAGCAGGCTCCCCACTGAGAAGAGAGCCCGATGCGGGGCTCGATCCCAGGACCCTGAGATCATGACCTGAGCCGAAGGCAGAGGCTTTAACCCACTGAGCCAATCAGGCACCGCACCCCCCTTTTTTTTTTAAGATTTCATTTATTTATTTGACAGAGAGGAGAGAGATCACAAGAGGAAAAATTATTAAAAAGACAGAATCAGGGGCGCTGAGTGGCTCAGTTGTCTGGGTGGCCAGCTGTTGATTCTGGCTCGGGTTATGACCTCAGGGCCCTGGGACTGAACCTCCTGGCAAGCTGCAAGCTCAGCAGGGAGTCTCCTTGAACATTCTCTCCCCTCCCTGCCTGTCCCCGTGCTCATGTGCACACTTCTCTCTCTTAAATAAATAAATCTTAAAAAAAAACAACAGAATCAAAATGCCTCTGAATTAAACTCACAGCATGCTAGTTAATAAAAAAGACATTACTTAAGGCTCCTGTTTTTGAAACTACAATTAATTACATATGAATTTAAGTAAATGACTTCTTCGTAAAACTACTATGTGTTTATTCATAACCCCCATCTTCAAAGCAAGAAATGAGTGTTACACATAATTAACTAAGAACCTGGCATTTAGCAGATATGAGCTCCATGAGAATAAGGATTTCTATCTGATATGAACACGGCTTGTCCTTAGTAGAAAGAATAGTGCCTGGAGCAGGTGCCCAGGTAATATTTTTACAGGGTTGTGGAGGGTACCTAGGCTTAAAGAGTAGGACAGATGAGGGTTATATTACTAGCTGCTCTTCAAACTGTACCCCTCAAAATCTCATTTACTCATTTGCAAAACGGAGACAATGGACATACTGACAGGACTCAATAAAGCAATGAACGCACTAAGCACAGGGCTTTAAAGGCCCAACATTCAGCAGGCCCTCAATGAACACAGCTATTACTTATATTGTAATTATGTGGAGATACTAGACAGGGCAGAGGTAGAAAAGATAACAGAGAAACCAGCATGATGGACCCTATGGCATCTGAGTAAGCCTAAATCGTGGGTCTGGGAAGGAAGGAGCATGTGGGCTGAAGACAGCCAGTTTGAGAATATTACATATTTTAAAGCCCTTGAGAGTCACGACAAAGTGGTAGGCTCCAACTTTATGGCCCCTAAGGACAATCTGAGAAAGGAGAATCAGGAATTGGAACTACAAAACTCTAAAGTGAATATACCAAAAAATGGGCCAGGTCTCAGAACGGGTAAGGACAAAAGTTGGTTGTAAGTGAGCATTTCCAATTACCACTAGGAACAATTAGAATTTATGCTACTGCCTGAGCATGAATCTAGTTATTAATAACTGACTAGGAATTGTCAGTGGCCACTGGTCTATAAACTCAGTGGGCAGGGAGACTGGAGCACTCTGGTGACGCAGCTGTCCCCATCCAGGAGGTGACATCCCTATGAGGAGCAGGAAGTGAGCCTCACCGGGCCTGAGGGCCAGGACCTTACTGTGTTGTTGGAGCCCTATCCCCAGCACCTAGCACAGTGCAGGGCACCCAGGAGGAATTCACCTATTTTTGTTGAGTGTGTGCCCCTTCAGGGGCACACGGAGGGCTGTGTATACTCTGCGATGGGTGAGGCCGGGCCTGGTTCTAAAGAATAAAAAGGCAGCGGAGGACGGTGGTCTAGCCCAGGCTCATCAGGAAACGCCTAGGAAAGTCGCGGGCTGTTAAGCTGGACAGAAGCTATCGACCAGGGGCTTGGCAAGGGAGCGACAGGAAGAATTCCAACAGAGGGCACCCCGTGAGCAGATCTGCAGGGTTAAGAATTTAAGTTTGCGGAGCGGGAGGTGTGAGCGGGGTGTTGATGGGCTGCTTCCAATGAACCTGACCTCCGCCGAGATCTCTGAGGAGTTACCTGCTGCCAGAACGTGTCCAAATATGACCTCCGACACCTCTTCGGGAGCCACAGAGGCTCTCTTCAGGACTTCTTTGATGACAGTTGAGCCCAGGTCATGGACAGGGACGGAGGCTAAGGCACCATTGAAGGAACCTAGGGCAGAAGGGAAGGCGGGGGCGATGAGGACGCCCAGCCGGCTCGTCCGAGTACGGAGCGGACCCGAGGGAAACCCGGGCCCATTTCCCAAGCGGCAGCAGACGGGCTCGACAGTCTCGCGCGCCCAAGGGCTTTGAAATCTCTATAGCGCTAAGCACCGGGAGGCAATTCTCAAGAAACCCCATTCACCCACGCGGCCCTCATCAGACCACCCAGCGACCCCGCCCATGCGGCCACAGGGCTGACATGGTTCCTCCAGGAGCTGGCCAACCAGAGGACTCGAAAGAGACCGCCTACCTTCGCCAGCCAATGGGAGAGCAGGGCGGCACGGTGGTTCTACCCGCGGACCCAATCAGAGCACGCGAGGCGGAGTGGTCACGACGGGCGGGGGCGGGGCGGGGCCGCTAGCTGATCGGCCGGAGAAGGCTCGGGTGCCGGTTCCGGGAGATTCCAGGGGTTCCGGGGTCCCCGCGGCTGAGCCAACGCCGGCCACTTACCTATGGCGGTCCGTGCCGCCGAGACGATGACCACGGGATCAGAGCTTGCACTCATCCTGCCGCACGAGCACTTCTCGAGCTGCTGCCAGCCTGGCGCTGCGGGCGAGTGAGGCAAATCCTTGCTCGGCCGCTCACAGGCCGCGCCGGGGGGCGGAGCCGCAGGCCGCCCCGCCTCCGTCTCCGCGGGCGCCAGTGCGCAGGCGCGACGGCCAGTCGCGCAGGGATGAGGTGGGCGGTGAGCGGGCAGAGGCGGTGGGCAGGCCCGTGAGCCCCCGGACCCAGGCACCCCCTTACCACCACCACTTCAGGCCCTTATCTGAACACTTGTGCTGTAGTTTGTTTTGGCGTTTTTGTCTCGGGGGAGGGGCTGGGTTTTTTTGAACTGTTTTTCGAGTCATTGAAAAGTAGAGGTGACAATAATACCCCACGTTCAGCCCAGGACTCGAATCCCACTGGTGAGAACTGGGTACGAATCCTGACAGCTGCGGGCCTGCAGGCGGTTCTTTTGTGTGCTTCTGCTCTGGTGGCTTCGAAAGCTCCTCTCCATTTTGACTGGGCGCCAATAATCATCCGTTCATTAGGGGTGAATTTGGTTCTGCCCTGGGCAAACCCTTCTCCGTGCCTTCCTGTTGGGTTGGCACCACTTGTCTTACAATTATGCTGGCAGATCAGCTCCAGCGCTGATGTGCGAGGAGGTCAGAGCGTCTTAACCCCACAGACCAAAAGGATTTCCTCCAGTTAACAGTTTGGAGAATCTGCAAGAAGCGGGTGCATGTAACAAGTTGGGCCCTCGTGTTTCAAACCCTTTATGACTTCCTCATACCCGACAAAGCTCAGAATTTTTCAGAGCTCTCTAGGACCTTAATACCCACCCCTCCCCACCCAGTCACTTTTCAGCCTCAGTTTTGGGTGTCTTCTCCTGGACACACCCCCACAGCATCCTCTACTCTTCCAGAGAGAGCTCTTGCTTTGTCTTCTCTTTAACCCTCAGGGCAGTGTTGGACCCACAGTCGGGGCTTAATGCATTAATAAATACTAATGAATTTTCATGATATCCAAAAGCTTTAACAATCCCCAACGGCTGCCTAAAATGCCATGTAGAGATCAGTCAGCCACAGATGTGGAAACAAATGTTTGAAGAATAATTGAGGCAGCTCCCTTGGCAGAGCATGCAACGCCGTCTCGGGGTTATCAGTTCGAGCCCCACACTGAGGGTAGAGATCACTTGAAAATAAAATCTTTGGGGGCACCTGGATGGCTCAGTTGGTTAAGCATCTGACTCTTGGTTTTGGCTCAGGTCATTATCTCAGGGTTGTGAGATTAAGCCTAGAGTTGGGCTCTGTGAGAGCGCAGCATCTGCTTGCTATTGTTCCCTTCCCCTGCTCATGCGCACCCACATGCTCTCTCTCAAATAAATACATCTTAGAAAAAATTCAAAACTCTAAAAATGTTTTTGAATAATTAACATTGAACAAATAATTGACTGTCAATATTGACAAGGTGTGTTTGAGTAAAGGGTAAACCCCTGGAGGGGTGATCAGTGACAGCTGGAATATCATGGCTTTTAGACTTGATACTTTTCACCTCTTTCTATAGATTCCCAACATCCACTTTAATTAACCAATCTTGGCCCTGGGCAGTGGTTTCAGAATAGATATGTGACCCATTCTCGGCCACAGAAAGGTGAAGGGAAGCTTGCTGGCTTGGCTCTGGGAACAATATTCTTACTTCCAAGAGATAGAAGGATGGATCCTTCTCTCCTTTGGACAGTGTCTGGATGTGAGGTCTTGAACTGCTGCATCCACCTCTTGAGCATGAGGGGAGCCAGCATGACCCTTGGCAGGGCCAGCACAGTGAGGACAGCAGAGCAGAGGTGGAAAGAGTACAGCCTTTGAGGGCATCTCTGAGGTCAACCCTTAGTTCAGTGTCTGAATTCAACCTCTAATTTTCCAACTATGTGAGACAACTATTCCTCCTTGTTTAAGCCAGCTTGAATTAGACAAGCTATCACATGCCACTGAGAGCACCTTGAATTATCCACACTGAATTCCTGGGAGGAAGGGAAGATTTTTGGATACAGTAGAAAGGAAAGGGTTTTCTAGGCAGGCAGTGCTACCTGTTGAGAACACTGGGACAAAAGAACTTTGTCGCCAGGCTGTGCAAGGGAAACTGCTGCCAAGCCAGGAGAATCCTCCTGAAGAGCTTTCGAGTAGATTGAAAACTCATTAGGTCCTGGGAGTCTACATTAAAACTTTGCAGAGGTATGTGGATGGGCCAAATGAACCAGAGAAGACAGCTAGAGCATTGGCCCTGAAGTAGGAATAGTTTCAATTAACAGTGTCTTTGGGAATAAATCCTTAGTCTGGAATAGTGGTGGTCTCAGCAATCCTCCCTAAGAATTCAGCAGCAAATCTAAGATTTTTCTGTCTGCAATGTGTTCCCTGTTCTAAAACATGTGAGTCCAAGGAATGTATGGAACTTGTGCTTGGGCCTCATGCTCTGTTCTATCCCAGTGTCCCCTTATCTCGGGCTACTCAAGTCTCCTTTGTGGGCTTACTTCCACTGTCCCTTAACACATCCCCCCGAGGTCGTTACTTTGCACCAGCATTCTGGGTAATACCAGTCGCTCCCATGGCTTCAGTTACCCCTATATGCTGACCACTCTGAAATCTCTCTAATCTAGTTGTCTCCTGAGCAGATGCCCTCTCCATTAAAATTTCCCACAAGTACATCAAGTTTAACACCTCTAAACCAAACTCATTATATACCCACCTCTCCCAGCCTTTGTTTCATCTCTGTTCAAAATCTGTTAGGTGCAACTTCTTTCAACCAACCTACTGGGTAGCAAGCAGTCCACTTAGACATCACTTCATCCAGGAAGCCTTCCTACCTCCTGCATTTGTGCCCCTTGGCCTCATCTACATAACGTGTCTTCTTACCAGATGTTAAAATTCCTAGTTTCATCTGTCTCCTGTAGTAGACTTACATAAGCTTTGCAAGATCATCTTGTTACACTGCATTATGCACACCCCTAACACACCGTAGGCATTAAGTATGAATGAATACTAATATATTCTCTATGCCCAGTGCCTAACACATATGAATGAATATGAATTTATTCTTTTGGATGCAAGGAACATATTCAACTGTTTCCTACTTGGAGGCTCTATGGAGAACCAAGTTAAAAGCAAAACTGAAAGGATACTTGCTTGCTTCTGTTGAGGGGCTGCACGGTACCTGTCTGCAGGGGAGTCCTCATTATAGTTGCTCATCAAGCTCTATTCAGAGCTTTGTATGGGCCAGATAGGAACTAAGAACAACAAACAGGCAAAAGTAAGAGTATCATTTTGAAAATGGCATCTAGATCTACAGTTATATGCTCCCGAGGCTGATGGAGTGGTGGGCAGCCACCATAATCTCCAAGTGCAAGTGAGGAGCCGCTGCTACCGCAGTGCTACTGGGCCAGTTTCCCCCGAAGGGGCCTTGCAACCATTCTTGCTTAAGTTTCACAAATAGGGTTGCAGGAGTGCTGGCCAGATTTAAGCCAGGGGGTAGAATCCCGCAGCCTCCCATGTAGCAAACTCCCTGGTCAGTCTGAAGGGAGCAGCGACTCAACACCGTGGATTGGTCACAGCTGGTTTGCGGTGCACTCCTGACAATAGCGGGGCTCCATTCTTTCCTGGCACGACTCCGCCATGATGGCTCCAGATCAAAGGTTACATCATCCAGGGTTGTAAGAAGTGTTCAGTATAACCACGGGGATAAATGAACTCCCAAGAAAAAGTCAACAGAGGAGGGGGCAATGGTCTAGAGGACAAACTGCTACTAATGAAAAATGAGTATCTGAGTGAAACTTGTGAGAAAGAATGGCTTTGCATCATGTTTGCATAAGTGTCCCAGAAGCCAGAGTGTTCAGTTCCATCAAATATAGAGGAGAGGTCAAGAAAACAACCGTCAAGTGAGCCCTCTATACCAAGCACGGTTACATTTGTTCTCCTTACAATCTTCGCAGCAGCAGCAGCCACGGAACCTTAAGAGATGGCAACTGGTGCACCACCCCGTCATTCCAGACCTTCATGAGATGTTCTCATCCCTCTTGTGCACAAACTGGTACTTCCTTCAAAAGTCAATCCACTCCTAAGACTATTCTTAACTCTCTTACTTTAGCCAGCATCTTCAACTATATATTCCTAACTTTTATAATTTGCATTTCCCCCCAGCCCTGCATCGCTGCTTCTTTTGGCTGTTTCTGGCTCCTACATATTTGGCACAGCAACCATGCAGACCGCCTGTGAGATGTCACACCCAGCCCCGGCACAGTTCCTCCTACTCTGGAGGACGAGGCAGGAGGACACAGCGCCAAGCCCGGGTCCTTGCAACCAGATATGCTTCTGCTGCCAGCTGAGGCGGGCATTGTCCAGGAAGCTTTGATGACTGGCCCAACACTTACCAGCCCTTGGGTGATCACTTAGCCTTTTAAAATCCATTTCTTGTTCTGTAAAACACCCAACAAGTGCCTCTTCTTAAGGGGGTGATAGTAAAATTGCATATAAAGTATGTGTGAGTTTCTGGCATGTTAAGTATTCAATAGATATTAAAATGTTAAGGCTTTTTTGTTTGTCCTTCTATCTTCATACTACAAATACCCCTGGAATGATGCTAAAGTAGAGACACTGAAACTATCTTACTGACTTTTGGGTTTTATCCAAGTCGACTGCCCTTAAAATCAACCTTCTTTAGCACACTCAAGCTTTTGCCAAATGGCGGGATTCCCCGTCTCCAGGAGTCATCTAAAGATTGCCTCAGCACTCCCGCTTGTCCCACTTAAGGAGAGTAATACACTTTTAACAGCTTTTCACTCCTCCATCCAAGACATCACAATCCATTTAAAGAAAGCTATGGTCTTTTCTATCCAAACAACACAGATTTATATTTGAAGTAGTTTGATCAAGGGAGATGGTCTGTCATCAGGACTGGAACTTAATGGCTAACATCTACTGAGCAGTCACTGTGTGCTTTGGCACTGTTGTAAGCACTTTACATGTATTAATTTATTTAATGCAATTTACAGGGAAAAACATGAGCCACAGACTGAAAGGAGTTTCCCCGTGCCATAAAGCAGGTCAAGCGGTAAAGCCAGTATTCAAATTCATTAGTTCCAGAGGCCAGTCTCTCATCCTGGATTATGACTTACCACCTCTCTTACAGTCGTACTAGCAAAAAAAAGCATCCAATTCCAAAAATGAAGAATACTTACTCTGCACAAGTCAAAGTTCTCTGCCCAAGTTACTCATCAACACAGATGCAACAGAAACTTGAAAACTGGTAATGACATACAATAGGTCTATATTAAATTTAGTCATAAACTTCTATCGCTAGTCGAAAATTTCCTATTGTACACCAAAGATTACAGATCAAAGGAAATTCCATTTTTGTTTAAATTGGGCAAGTTAAAAAAGGACATACATGAGAAAAAGCAAAGTCAAAAGTACTTCATAAATTGAGGAAATATTTAGTATTTTAATATACACCAAAACGTTAAATCATCCTAAGTTAATGTATTTAAAATTGTGTAGGATCTATTTACTTGAGACTACACAAGAGGCTAATCAAAAGTCGGGAAGTGCAGTATCTTATATACATCGATGAAGACAAGATATACCTGTAAGCCAGTTAAACATAGACAGGAGGGCGCCTGGGTGGCTCAGTCCTTACTTGGCTGCCTTTGGCTCAAGTTGTGATCCTAGGGTTCTGGGATAGAGCCCCACATCAGGATCCCTGCTCAGTGGGAAGCCTGCTTCTCCCTCTCCCACTGCCCTGCTTGTGTTTCCTTTCTCGCTGTGTGTCTCTGTCAAATAAATAAAATCTTTAAAAAAAAAAAAAAGCTGTTTTCAAATAAGCTGTACTTCAGTTTCAAACGTCGTAACTCCTCTTTGAGGTGCCTTGATTATGTTAAATACCTAAGACAAGAAAATATTTTGCTTTCAGCAGAAATCACATTTCATCTCAACCACGTATACAAAAAGCTACAGATTCTAAAGCCATTCCATACTATAGACTTTGTTTAAAATCACACAATGAAGCAAGACTTCATTTTGTCTTCAAAGAAATTAAAGACTTAAAAGACTTGTGGCTCAGTGGGTTAAAGCCTCTGCCTTCGGCTCAGGTCATGCTCTCAGGGTCCTGCCTTTGGCTCAGGTCATGATCCCGGCATCTGCCTTTGGCTCAGGTCATGATCCCGGCGTCCTGGGATGGAGCCCCGCATTGGGCTCTCTGCTCAGAGGAAGACTGCTTCCTCCTCTCTCTGCCTGCCTCTCTGCCTACTTGTGATCTGTCGAATAAATGAATAAAATCTTCTAAAAAAGTCTTCTGAGTCTTTTATTTTTTTTTAAAAGATTTTATTTATTTGACAGAGATCACAAGTAGGCAGAGAGGCAGGCAGAGAGAGGGGGAAGCAGGCTCCCCGCTGAGCAGAGTGCGCGATGTGGGGCTCGATCCCAGAACCCTGAGATCATGACCTGAGCCGAAAGCAGAGGCTTTAACCCACTGAGCCACCCAGGCGCCCCAAGTCTTCTGAGTCTTAAAATCATTTTCTCTTTCATCCTAACACCCCATAGCCTTACCATGTAGTAGCAGCAGACATGTTATTAGTATAAATCAATAGCAGTGACCAATGTTTTAAATTTTTTTTAAAGATTTTTTTATTTATTTGATAGAAACACAGTGAGAGAGGGAACACAAGCAGAGGGAATGGTAGCGGGAGAAGCAGGCTCCTTGCTGCGCAGAGAGCCCGATGTGGGGCTCCATCCCAGGACGCTGGGATCATGACCTGAGCCAAAGGCAGACGCTTAACGACTGAGCCACCCAGGCGCCCCTAAAATTTTTTTTAAGATTTATTTACTCTAGAGAGACAGCAAGCAAGGGAGCAGCAGGGAGAGGGGCAGAATAGACAAATACCAAGCAGACTGTGGTGGGCAGAGCCCGATGTAGGACTCGATCTCGACCCCAAGATCATGACCTGAATGTGGCCAGTGTTTTAAAATGGCCCCTAGGTGGCTCAGTCAGTTGAGTTTCTGCCTTTGGCTCCCGGTCATGATCTCAGGTCCTAGAATCAAGCACATCACGCTCTGTTTAGTGGGGAGCCTACTTTTCCCCCTCCCTTTGCCTAATGCTCCCCCTACTGGTGCTCTGTAAAATAAAGAAAAATCTTAATTAAAAATCACTGACTATGCAGATACCCTAGTTACCTGAAATCATTTTGCAAAAACAAAGTCTACTTTTCAACTAAAAACTAACACTTAAGTAATTATTTTCTTTATACTTTTCTTTATATTTAAAATATTTGATTATTTTGGGGCATCTGGGTGGCTCAGTGGTGTAAAGCCTCTGCCTTCGGCTCAGATTGTGATCTCAGGGTTCTGGGATGGAGTCCTGCATTGGGCTCTCTGCTCAGCAGGGAGCCTGCTTCCCCGTCTCTGCCTACTTGTGATCTCTCTCTTCTGTCAAATAAATAAAATCTTAAAAAATATATATACACGACTATTTTATAATTATTTTTTTGCAAGTCAGGAAAAACATTTATAGTCCTAAATTCCACATTCATTTTGAAAAACAAACCAGACTCGTTTAAAGATTTTTTAAAGTAATTACTATACCCAATGTGGGAATGGAACACAACCCTGTGACCAAGAGTTGCACGCTCTACTGACTGAGCCAGCCAGATGCCCTAAAGCATACCTTTCTTAAAAATTAAGTGCACAATCAAAATTGATGCATGAACTTAAGCCTCACCATTGTGGTATGTTGAAGGATGAGGTGTAGAAATTCAGCAATTCAATGAAGATAAGTGACAAATGCTACACACACACATACAAGCAAATAAAAAAACTAATGCAAGCGGTTACAATAAAAATCTTTATTTAGGTTTGGTCAGTACAGGTAAGATATACTGGAGTCACAGAGCAATATGCATTAACAGGATACAACAGTTCATAAAAACTGAGTAACTATGCACACAAATATCTTAAACATTCAGTCACCTAAAGAGAAAATGCACAGATGTATGGTGGAAAAACTGTATCTAACACTGAAACTACTATAGGACTCCATCAGCAAGTCCAACTTTTAGTGATAAAACTACTGTACTGGGCAAACTTGGCAGTCATAAACCCACATCTACTCTAACAAGTCTGAATGGTGCATAAGTATAATAACAGCATGAGTAAGAATGCCCTTACACAGCACAGGTTCTAGGAGAGACACGGATTTATACAGACATCATTGCGTTATACTTTAAGGAAAGATTTCCATTTACACCTTCACATTAACTCATATAAAAATAACTTGACCCTACACAAAATGTCCTTTTAGCAACATTCAAGGTAATTAACTGTTACAATTTCCAAAGTGGCAGAGGTATTGAAGCAAAGTAGGGGAGGGGAAAAAAAAAAAAATAATAAACCACACCCACAAAAAAAAAGGCAAACTGTGACAAAAGTATGCGTTAATTTTCTGGACAGCATCCTCTCCCAAATTAAATGACACTGTATAAAAATTTGCTGGAAAAAGTATTACAAAACTGAACCCTGTACATTTACACTTGAGTCCAAGCCATTCTGAACGTGGCGGGAACCCGCAGTTCGGTTACCTTTCCCACTCACTGTTTTCTCCTCTTGAGGGTCATGATTGGAGTCTGTGTCATTTGAGTGGTGTGTGAGAGAGTTTTCACTGCCCGTGGGAGAGTCTACACTTTCATACCCCGCACTGAGTTGATTTACGTAACTACTACCTCCTCTGCCAGTTCTCTCCTCTGAGCTGTTGGAGGCCTTATTACCATTCCCTGGAGAAGAAGGAAAGTCATCTTCGGCTGTGTCCCCCTCCCTGTGAAATCCAGACCCAGACGTCCTCTGCCGGGAGGAACTGCCATTACTTGGTCCGTTGGCCAGCCGACTGCAGTCTTTACCTGTGGCCTCTGCCTGTCCTCCAGGCTCAGAAGATGTAGTCCTGCTGGTACTTGGGGCTGGAGCTTGAGACTGCTGCTGTTGGTACTGAGCCAACTGTTGGCGAGTCTCTTTCAGTTGTTGCTGAAGAACTAGAATGGTGCTCTGCATACCCTCTACTTCTTCGTCAAGTTGAATGATGAAGTCATTCAGTTCTGTGCAAAGGAGAGCCAAACCTACTTTAATATCTCTTAAACATACTGTATTTTTAAAAAGATTTATAACATATTTTAAAATATTAGTGCCTGTCACAATGCCAGACAGTCAATAAATGTTTTAAGTAAATGAATGCAATTCTGAAAATCACAAAATATTTAAAATTTTTACTGCCTGGAATTTAAAAACAGTCATTTAAGAATGATTTTGTTTTTGGGGGGGGGAGCGATATGCTTAAATTATCTTAAAGGAACCAAGTTAAAACTGATTCAAACCATCTAGTCATATACAACTGATTAGAGCCCCCCAAATCCACTCGACATCTGTTTACCTGTGGGCCCACATGACTGGTCCCCTTCCTCCTTACCCCCCCAGTCAGTGTTTGTCTCAGCTCCACAGCAGGTCTAGCCCTAGGGAGCAGTGGGTCCTCTAATCTAACACTTGAAAGAGGCCTATGCTATAATGAAAAAAAGAGAAAATAACTCCTGAAAATTGATAAAATACACATGTTCATTAAGTCCTTAAAAAAAAGGCTTGAGAGAGGATAAAGTCCTTCACAACTATAGTCACTATGTTAACAAATATTAAGAGCTAACAACTATCACTTTGAAAAGGTACTTTAAAAGGTATCATATTGACTACTGATCTTTGCAACTGTCAAATATATTAACTTTCAATTTATTTATTTACTTATTTGGAAAATTTTATTTATTTGACAGAGAGAGAGCACAAGCAGGGTAAGTGGAAAAGAGAAGCAGGGTCACCAATGAGCAGGGAGCCCAATATGGGGCTCAATCCCAGGACCCTGGGATCATGACCTGAGCCAAAGGTAGACGCTTAACTGAGCCACCCAGGCGCCCCACTAACTTTCAATTTAATTTCCAGAGTTCATATATTTTAGTTACTATTCCATCTTCCTCAAAAAGAAGAGAAAGAGAAGGGATGTAGTTACACTTGTCCCTCAAAAAAGGTGTGTGTGGGGGCAACAGTGGCTGACAACATTGCATCTTATTCACTAAACAGGACCATAACAGGTACAATTAATTCTATATTTTTAGGCCACTGGAAATTACCTACTACTTTCAAGATTTACACTTAGAAACTGGTTAAATGAAGATAACCCTCTCTTAAATATTGAATATAAATTTGTATATGTAATGCCTTAGTA
Organism: Procyon lotor; assembly: GCA_028646535.1. Taxonomy (NCBI): domain Eukaryota; kingdom Metazoa; phylum Chordata; class Mammalia; order Carnivora; family Procyonidae; genus Procyon; species Procyon lotor. The sequence continues at coordinate 5,474,532 of CM053608.1, forward strand.
ATAAACAGCCTATCTTTCACCAAATTCCAACCCCCCCAAAACCAAAAACTTACAAAATTTGCACAATAAACAAGAGTGTGTGCATGGGGGGATCCACTAAAATTAAATGGCTTTGCTGACTCAACTAGAAATGTTTCATTTAATTTTTTAGAACCACTGGCACAGATTAGTACATACAGAACCTAATCTATAATATTCATGCCTGGCAAGTTTTTTTAAAGCCAGTGCAAAGTTAACCAAACTTTCCAAAAAACCCCTTACCATCCTGACTGCTTTTAAGCTCCTCACTATATTTCTTCTGTAAAGCCAACTCTGCTTCAAGTTGTGCAATACGTCCCTGGGACAGCTGCCTTCCAAGCTCTTGATTCTCCTGGATAAGCATTCGACACTTCGCCATTAACTTTTTGCCTGTTTGGCTGCAAAGGAAAGAGCCATCCATCACAAAATGAAGACAAGTGTCTACAACCTTGTTTGCTTGCAATTATTACAGCAATAGATGTAACACGTACAGAATATAACTGTCACGGCAGATGCCTCCCTATAATTACCATCTTCTTTTCTGGAACACGTCCATCTTCTGCATTTCAGTATTTTGCCAATACAGCAGCAAAAATAAACCCTAAACAAAAAGTACCCAAGTGGCCATATTTTCTACTACACTAATAATGGATTCTGATATCTATTTTCGTCTCAAATTATCATTTAAAATGGAAACAAGCCAGTTAACTAATGCAAACCTCAGATATACAATATTAATGAAGTGCTAAGGTGCTTAGCTTCATGAACAGAAAAGTTCTTAAAAAAGTAAATGCAGTAACGTAGAATATATTTATTGTTGCTAAAGTAGCATTTGGTGAGGGTGCCTCTTCACAGGCAGTTGTAAGAATGTTTATTGCAATAAGTGAGGCATATTCAATAATTGTTTTTAGAGACTTTTAATAGATTTTTAAAAGTATTTTCTACTGGGGCTTGAACTCATGACCCTGAGATCAAAAGTCACATGCTCTACTGACTGATCCAGCCAAATACCCTTAAAGAGCCTTTTTAAAAAGAGTCTTAAGAATATTTCCATCCACTAATCCCTCATTTAACTTCTTTTGCATATCCTTTTGAGCTGTCTTAAACTGTAACCAAGTTCTTAATTTTAATATTGATATGTGGTTAAGATTTTATTCATGTTATAAAAGATTATCTTTAGAACAGAAAAATAAGACTAGGGTTATTTGTCAGAAATAGTGCAAACATGTTAAGTATCTGCCAAATTAGGAGCACCAAACTTTCCACAAATTAGTTACTAAGTATTAGTGCAACCTTCTACAGAACCTACACACATATACACAGCAACTGCAAAAATGCAATCAAAAGCCTTGATAAATCCCTAATGAAATTTGGTCTTTTCTTTAGCCTCAACAAGAGAAATGACCACTTTTAAAGGGATTTAAGTAACATAATTGTGATGTGACCTGATACTTGAACAGGGACAAGCCGGATATTTTAAAGAAATTTGTTTAGTAAGCTCCACACACAACGTGGTGCTTGAACTCACTACCCAGAGATCAAGTCACACGCTCCATCGGGGACGGTCTGATATTCTTGTGATGGCGTTAAGTTCAGAAAAACCTAACCTAACTGGTTAAAAAATTTTTTTGCTGACACTGTTCTTTTCTTCACTTACTAGGGCTTTCACTTGATGATATATTACTTGAGAACACATCTGAACCTATCACAGGCCTTCAGAATTAAAATAAGAGCATTTTGTAACTGATTCTCGTTCTCTGACTCAGTGTTTTAAGATGTTTTTGTTTTTAACCCATAGTACATATTCTGTCCTGATGTAATTCAAGCAAAACTTTGTAATTTAAGTTTATCTGTTACACAGTAAAACCTGGGTTACTTCTGCTCAAAGCAGCCTCAGGTGAAAGCACTTGCTAAGGTAGTTTTATTCTCTATATGGCAACTTTATCAGCTGGTGTTCTTGTTCATCGCAACTGGAGCTCCAGACACCTCCCCTCCCCACCGTTTCGCATCAGCACTCTCACACTTCGGCCTGCAATGAACAGGAGTTTAGAAATCCCGTGAGGAGTTCAGAGATAGGTACCACTGACAGGCAGTGGCACTCCTCCCACCCTACTGTCCATGCTCCCACAATTTTGTTTCCTTACAAAGTCTATTTAGCATCAGTGTTTTCCAACTAAGCTGAAAATCCTATGTCAATAGAGATTGAAAAAAAATACTGTAAAACCAATACATTATTTTGTGACCTGACTTAATCTCACATAAAGTGTATCATAAACTGAATGCAAAAAATGTTTCATTCATAGTCCTACCCTTTTGTAAATGCCTATTCTAAGATAATCCTATCATTTATAAAATTAGTGATTATTCAAGTCTTAACAAAACTGTTCTTTACACATTTTGTCATTTTACCATGTCATGTAATAAGATTTATGTTGTGTTCATCACATTCCCCCCAAATGAGAAGAGTTCAATTACAAGTAACTGTCTTTGGAATAATTTTAATTACAACCCTCCCAACCCATTCCTAAAATCAAATAATTCCAAAGAAAATATGAAAGGAAACAGTTTGAGAGTTAAGATTTATAAAAAAGAACAGACGCTATACATTGCTTTACGATCACAAGGAAGGGGGCCAGGATATCGGACAGATGTACAATTACCTAAATGATTAAATGCAAAACAGAACTGTCAAAACAACTGAAATAGATCGCTCTTAAATACTCTTAAAATATATGCAGTTACATGTATGGAATATTTTAACTAAAGCAGAGAAGATAATTCAATCCTTCTCTTTCAAAATTAAAACAGAATAGGAACGTGTGTGTGTGGGGGAGGGCCCACAACCCATTCTATTTTAATTATTCCGAACACAGTACTGATTGAGTACTATTCTGTTTCAAGTTAACGATGTATTTATAGTACCGTTTATAGCCTATTCTTTACAGAACAAAAATCCATTTACAGGTAAGTAAATAAACCATGATTTATTAATACAAAGAAAATATTATGTAACCATTAAAAATGAAGTAATCTAAATGTACTTAAAAAATAAAAAAATGTGCAAGGGATAAAATGTGTTGGGGGGGCGGACGCCAAGCTTCAATCATCTATGTTGATTGAACATTACGTACGTTCACATTAGTTTAAAATCAATATATATATATAAAATGACTCTATAAGCATAGAAATTTATGTTGATGATACCCAAGAAATCTAACAGTGGTTACTGCTCTTAGAGAACAGACTGGGGAAGGAAAGGTCACATCCAGGAGTGACTTTCACTTTTTGTCTCCAACCTTCTTCATGCTGTTCCAATTTTATACATGAGCATGTGTTATCTTATTAAAAAACATTTTTAACAATAAAAAAAAACCCACACACCTCAAAGTGACTCTTACCTAAGCGGCAAAGAAAGATGGTAGCTAATAAATCTGAGTACATGTTAATAATACATTTTATGAATTATTTGTTGACCTACTAAAAATACGTAGGCTGTTTCTACTGTGATCTTAAATGGCATAAAATATATACAAATGCCTTAATGTGGCAATATAAGCTAATTTCAAACAGATTTGGTTACTTACCCTCCAAACCCACAAATAGTGAGAATTTTAGAAGCGGATTTCTTGCTGTAAAGTCACACAAACCACTTCTTCAACCCCCCCTGCCCCACAATCAGTTCCCTAAAGCACAAACATACAAGATACTTACAATTGGTTTGAATGGTTAAGAGAGAACTTAAGTCACCCTTGTTAAAACTGCACTTAAACGTTGGGACAATCTGGAACATATATCTTCCACTCATCTTAGACTCCATTATCACCAAGTGAAAATTCTCATTGGTGACTTATAGAATGATCTGACGAAAAAAATTCACCTCCAGGATTGGATGGAAGCATGAAGAAAATAATGCCTCATTTATCTAAATGATCAAATGAATTTGCTAGAAATGATCACTATACCTTTTTTTCAATTCGCAAAATGTCTCACTTAAGCCAGCCCACAGTTCCAATACATTAGTTCCCCAATCTTCTGGCAGGCACACTGTGAAGGTGTCCCACATTAATTTCTAGTGCAATATCCTGGGACAAGGTGTCAAAAATTAACAAGTGTCAAGTCTCCTTGTCTTTTTTGATACCAGTTGGAAAAACGTATTTCTTTAAAAATGAGACACAGAGCCTTTTCCTTCACTTTGAAGAGCACAGCAACAATTTTCCCCAAAATCAGTCTGCTCTCCATAGCCCCCCAAAATCAAAATGTTAAAAGTACAACAAAATCATCATAGTATTCCTTGAACTTAAAAAAAAAACAAAAAACAAAAAAAAAAACCCAACTATTTCAAGGCACATTTAATTTAATATCAAGAGTGCAATACAAAAGCCCCAAATACAATGAAGGAAACACATTCCCCCATTAACACCAACGACAATGCTCTTTTAACATGTGCCTGCTGAATGGAATGGGGATTTAATTTCACTACTGAAAAAAAATAATGCAGTGAGTCTCATCACAGCCAATATCCTTATACAATCTAGTAGTGAAATGAATGTTTATAATGCTTCAAACAGTTTCAACCTAAAGTTTGATACCACACCTTTTTGTTTGTTTGTACAGTCCTCAATAAGATTATCTACAGCAATAGCAACCATTCAAAGAACAAACCATTGATTAAAACCACATTGATTTAAGGCTCAATCAAGTAATAAAGAGCCCCAAACTAAATGGTTAAATATATGAACTACTTGTACTGAAATCTATTATTTGATTCTCTCATGACTATTAAATTGGTTCTTAGCAAATAAACTCTTTAAAGGCAAAATTCACCTCATTTGAGTTTTGACCCAGAAGTTCAACAACAATCACGAAGTCCACAGTCTTATTGGCAAAACTGATATACAGTGTCTCTAAGTCACTATGCTCAAGGTTAAGAGCGATGCATATTCCATTTTTACATTTTACTGGAATTTTACATGTTCAATTCATGATTTTAAATCTCTAGGTTTTCATTCCTCCAAACTGTCTGAAGACACAGTGTGCCACAGACTTAAGACTTCTGTTTCTCCCTCTATTTTCTTCAAACAGAAACATTTCTCAAGTGTCTACATGTTCTAGAAGGGGAATTTTTCGGAGGTGGCCACTTCTTCGGAATAGTCCGACGCCATCAGGCCTCTGAAGCAAGGGGAGGGGGAAGAGAAAAAAGCTGAAACACAAGGTTCATCTGGTAAGTTTTACATTAACCATTACAAGCTGGATAGTATAAGAATGTGGCTTTTTTGGCTCAAAAAGTCTGAGTCTTGGTGTGGAAACGAGTACTTGGCTGTCCCACCACAGCTTTCTCGTAGTGGGACTGTCAGGGAAGTCTTGACTGGGGAGTATGATTTGTTTACCTATCAGGCGTAAACTTCCAGGCACTCAGTTCATTTTGGGCTTGTTCCAGTTTGTCTTTAGTCTGTTCCAGTTCACCTTTCATTTTTAGGAAAAACAAGTTGATCGCTGGGTCTACCATTGTTGATCTCAGTTGGGCAACGCTAGGCTGCTGGACTTGCTTGAGGTACTGGATTTGAGTCTGTACAAAGCAAAAAAACCAATTACTACCAAATCAAAGAAAAATATATACATAGGAAGGTGGGATAAAAGCCCCTTCGTTCACAGAATTTATCAACTTGTTAAGTCCTTCCCCCTTTTAGCTTAACATCCTCTAGGAATACAAATTATAAACAACTATATAAGGTTATCCATGTAGGAATTAAGGCTATGATTGCACTTCCATATTTGGAATCTTTAAAGAGGCTACATCCCACTTTGCAACCAAAATGATACCAAAAAAAAAATCACTGTTATATTTACTAAAAATGTTGACACCCACTAGAAAGAAGTCACGTGTAAAATATTATATAAGAGTACAGAGAGGGGCGCTTGGGTGGCGCAGTCGGTTAAGCATCTGAATCTTGGTTTTGGCTCAGGTTTGTGATCTCAGGGTAATGAGATCAAGCCCCAATGAAGTGTCGTCGTCGTCCCCCCCCGCTCTGCCCCACTGTGCACTCGCACTCTCTAAAGTAAGTCTTAAAAAAAATACAGGTTTACTCTTTCCAGTTCGTATCTGTGGAAATTATTCTATGTATAAGTCTTCTAAAAATACACCTAGTACATTATAACTTAAAATACGTATTTGTATTTCTATATTTAAAAATACATGATGCTCATGTTTACCTGAGTTGGCTTTACAGCATTATAAATAGCATTGTAAGTCAAAATAAAGTATGTATTCAATTTTTCCTTCTGGGTAGAATTGAATCACAGAACTGTATAGGTGGAAAGTGCCTGACCAAATCCAAACTGCTTATTTTTTGAAAAAAAAAAAAAAAAAAAAAAAACTGCTTATTTTTGAAATTAAGTAATCTAATTGTCCAAGGATAGATACAGTTAGTTCAGTGCCAGAACTGAGACTAGAAAATAGAAAATAGTTCTCGAGCCTCCTGACTCTCAATCTAGGGCTTTTTTCACCACACCAGAACCCCACTACTTACATATGAAACCTTCAATTTCGACTTCAGTTGTACTATTTACTAGCACACTAAAAATACATTTCTAAAACATGAAATAGTTTATTAGCATTAAATGCATCACTTTTTTCACACTCAAACTAGATCTGGTTCAAGATCCTGCTGCACACTAAGGCTTAAATAGGATTAAAGTTAACAATTTATAAACTGCTAATTTCTACCATAAATTTAGTAAAAAAAAACACAAGTATCTGGATTGCGAATATATTTACCATTTCACTGAGCAAACAAGTAATTTTTATTTAGCTTAATGAGATTTTTTTAAAGTAACTCATTTCAAACAAAAAAGTACAACTGTCTACTCAATGTAAGACCAGTTTCTAAGATAACTGAACAGGGATAAAGCATGTCACATAGTATATACACCTCTGCCCAGGATCCCTAAAGAAAATATGCCTCTGCAACACTGACACAGTTACTCTTTAGGTTTACAAAGTGAACTGCCCTCATCTGCACATATAATCTCGCATTTTCCTTGTCTTTTTGCTCCTGCTGTCCTTTCTACAAAACCTTACACTGTATCTAACTGAAAATGAGCTGTTCAGCTGATCTGCGCAGGAAAGAGCTGTAAAAAATAAGACTGGAAATGGTTAGGTTCTAGTTCAAATAGCCTTAAAAACCTGGGATGAGAAGACAAAAGGGTGACGGAGCATCACCGAAGGCTCTGATCAGACGCGATATGATCAAAACTGCCAGAGTATATATAAAATAGCTGGAGAATCATGGAAGTGTGTCAACAGCATATACTGTCTAGGTAAGTGTTAAGATGTCTAAGAACTATTTGTTGTATAAAAGGAGCACCCCCCTCGACAAGGATGGAATAGGCCCAGAGTCCTGACAACACACATGGATCAGGCGTTGCCATTCACTGCATAGCATCTAACCATCATTAAAAAAAAAAAAAAAAAGTACATAAATAGGACAGCAAGAGTAGGACTCAAGAAGAAAGAAGACACTGGTGCTATGAGATATAACTGCTGGCACAATCCATTCACACTCTACCAGCAGTTACCACTTTGAAGGTAAGATTCATCCTTTACATGTGACAAGCATCTAGTAGAATGCCATGCAAACAGAAACCAAAAACTGGGTAGAATCCAGAATCCTTAATAACAGAAAAAGGTTTAGAATTAAATAAAGAAATCTGAAACTCGGCATTCTAGAGACATAATGCCCACTCCATTAGATATGAAAATCTAAGAGGGAAAAAAAAAATTTTTTGAAGGGATAGAGTGGGTGTTACAAATAAAGCAAAGAAAATCATATTCGAACTATCAGTCAAGAATTCTTGGAACCATGTGTCCAGATTAAAAAAATAACCAAAGGTTGGGATGGTCAAGAGTTGAAATTACAGAAAGTAAAGGTATGTGATTATTGAGGAAAGAAATTTTAGGAAATAAAGGACTGACTGAACCTTAAAGAACACTACACTGGTGAGAAAAGAATTAGGAAAAGGTGGGGCACCTGGGTGGCTCAGTGGGTTAAAGCCTCTGCCTTCGGCTCAGGTCAGGATCTCAAGGTCCTGGAATCGAGCCCCACAGTGGGCTCTCTGCTCAGCGGGGAGCCTGCTTCCCCCGCTCTCTGCCTACTTGTGATCTCTGTCAGAATATTCCCTTCTGCATTAAATTTAATAAACAATGTATCAGACCAATGGAGATTACACCAAAGAATTCAAGCAAATTTCAGATTTTTGGGGCACCTGGCTGGCTCAGTCCGAAGAGCATGCAATTCAGTCACTTGGGGGGGGGCTCAGTTAGTTAAGCAACTGCCTTCGGCTCAGGTCATGATCCTAGGGTTCTGGGATCGAGTTCCATGTCAAGCTCCCTGCTCAGCAGAAAGTCTGTTCACCCTCTACCCTACCCCCACCCCACTCCCCGCTTATGATCTCTCTTGCAAATAAATACATAAAATCTTAAAAAAAAAAAAAAAGCATGCAATTCAATTTTGGGGTTGTGAGTTCAAGCCCCACACTGGGTTAAAGAGATAACTTTAAAAAAATAAACTTTTTTAAAATCTCAGATTTTCAAAATTAGAACATGGAAAAAACTACCTCTACTTTATATAACCTATATACAAGCACTAGTAAAAAGGAATAGATAAGACTACTGAAGATAGCATATAACTGAACCTAAACTCAACAGAGCTGAATGACCAAATATGTCACTGGATTTCAGATCCAGGTAGACATGGCAAATACTACAAATGAAAGCTGTAACGTTAAAAGCAGATATGGAAGAAGTTACTGGTACTAACAAAAGTTTTATACAGAGAGATAAAGAGAGAGGAAGAGAGTTTGCTTAGCAAGGAGCAAGTGCTTCTTATATCCTCAGGTATCAAGAAAAATATCTGAATTGATATAGTGATTCTCCCATCATGGAAATTTCAGAGTAACTTAAAACTTACAACTTCTTGGCCAAAAAAAAGATTTTTAAATCCAACAATGGGGTGATCTACCAAAATTTTAGCATATTGATAGCTCAAAGCCTACCTATCTTAACAGAATGTTCACTTATAATATTAAGTTTGTAAAATTACCTAAATACCAATACACGTAATAATGGAAACTAAAAACCAATTCCTCAAAAAGACTTAAAACATTTGAAATACTTACAGTACACTCTTGCATCTCTTGCTCCTTGGTTGCTAGTCGCATTACAAGGATGTTTTCCCTGCGAGCAGACTCTTGTTGCTGTTGCTTTAATTTTTCTTCAGACTCCCTTAACCCAGTTACATCATTAGCTGATGAATAAAAGAAAAAAATTCCAGATTATGAAATATAATTTTAAAATCAAAATGACCTAGCCAAGATAAAATTCTGACTGCCTTTGTCAAGAATAAAAACAATGGCAAAAAATTTCATCAAGTCTTTAGTTTCAGGGCGCCTGGGTGGCTCAGTGGGTTAAAGCCTCTGCCTTCAGCTCAGGTCATGATCCCAGGGCCCTGGAATCGAGCCCCGCATCGGGCTCTCTGCTCAGCAGGGAGCCTGCTTCCCCCTCTCTGTCTCTGCCTGCCTCTCATCTCTCTCTCTCTCTGGCAAATAAATAAGTAAATAAATAAATAAGTAAATAAATAATTAAAAAAAAAAAAGTCTTTAGTTTCTATCCTACTTTGATAATGAGGAAATTTGTTCTTGATCATGAGTGCTCTTTTAGAAGATAGTGGTGTTAAGTGGCATACAGCCACCTAATACTATGTAGAACTATGTTGTTATTGTACAATCTACCTCCCACAGAACACGGGAACTTCATTATCTGCTTTTGTCTATACTATAGCATGTCTACAAAGTCCTGACTATACTGTTTTTAATCTATCAGATGAAAACATGCCAATAACCTGCATAAAAAATTGTCACTTAAAGCATTCACAATACTGGGGCACCTGAGTGCCTCGGTCAGTTGAGCATTTGCTTCTTGGTTTTGGCTCAGGTCATGATCTCAGGGTCATGAGACTGATCCCCACATGGGACTCAGGGCTCTAGATGGAGTCTCCTTGAGATTCTCTCTTTCTCCCTCTATCCCTCTCCCTTGCTTGAGCATGTGCATAGGCACACTCTATCTCTAAAATAAAATCTTTAAAAAAAAAAAAGCTTTTGGGGCACCTGCGTGGATCAGTTGGTTAAGCATCTACCATCAGCTCAGGTCATGATCCCAGGGTCCTGGGATCAGGCCATGCATTGGGCTTCCTGCTCAGTAGGGAAGCCTGCTCCTCCTCCTCCCTCTGATGCTCCCCCTGCTTGTGCTTGCTCTCTCCCTCCTTGATTCTCTGTAAAATAAATCTTTAAAAAAAAACAACAAAAAACCCCACAAAACTTTCACAACATTAATGTCTATGGATTATAATACAGTCATATAGTAATTGAAATTTCAGGGTATTAAGGTTTCTGAACTTAGAAAACAATATTGCTTTGTACACTCAAATAGTATATTACTGCTAACTCGGTGAAAAATGACAAAAACAAAATTGATTTGAAATTATTCAACTTTGTCAGTATTATTTTCAGATTTTGAAAAAATCTTTAAATATGTACCTATACCTTATGGTTATACATTAAACTCCTAAAATTTATTATGTGTTGCTTCTATGTACCTCTTTTCTAAAACTAACTCACTTCTAATTCTGTGGAAGGACTTATGGACACATCAAGGAAAGTTTCAAGTAGTTGTATATTTTCCCATCTCTAATCTCAGACACCTGTAATTTTACTAAAACAATCATGTTGTTATGACATAACGGGTCCTCCCCAAATGACTGGGTAGGAATTCCTCAAGAAAAGGGATCATGGTTCATCTATTTCATAGCAGCAATAAAGTGAGTGCTTGGGAGAGTTCTTTACCAAAATGCTTGAATGAAAATTATAATTGCTTAGGGGAACCTAACTCGCTTATTAGTTGGATGAGCATGAGATTTTTTCTTTTTTAAGGATTTTATTTACTAATTTGGCAGAGAGAGACCCAACTAGAGAGGGAACACAAACAGGGGGAGTGGGGGAAGCGGCTTCCTGCCACTGAGCAAGGAGCTCTATCCAGGGACTGCATCCTGAGCAGACACTAACAACTGAGCCACTCAGGCTCCCTGAGCGTGACTCTCTTGATCAAAGGATCATGAGTTTGAGACCCACACCAGGTGTAGAGATTACCACTGCTTAGTAAAACCAATTACCCTGTGTCTATAACAAAAATCTAAAAGGAGATATTCACATAATCTTTAGGAAGGTAAAACTCAAACTTACAATTAAGATCTGTGTACTTGCCCTCCAAAGCTTGGACATACGCTTCATATTGTTTCCATCTAGTACAAAAATAAATTCATCTATTAGATGTCACACTGATACTCCTTTTATTAAAAATACTAGAAAATGACACACATAAACTTATAAATTTAAGTAATGCCAAGAATTTCACTACATGATTTTTAACCAATAATAAAATTAGCCACTTCTTTATTCCTTCTCAACTTACAGGAACTAGGTAAAAGAAAATACAGAAAAAAGTGTTCTCTGCTGAGACTATACCAAGTACGCTGCTTTGGGTCACTTCACATGCCTTACAGGACTTTGTATCACCGAGGCTAAGCACAATGCCTTGATTACAAAAGCTAAGTAAAAAACTTACTACTTTCAGATATGCCTATGTCTACCTCAAACAAATGGCACCTAAGAAACATTCCTAATTATAAAGGACTAAAGGCTCTTTATTTTTATCTGTAAAAAAGGGAGAACATATTATTTTCCAGGACTATTCTTTAAACCACACTTACTTGGCAGAAACAATCTGGATATATGACATATACTATCAGAGTATGAAGGAATCTTTCTTCCTTGTTATATTCCTCTACCCTCAAAACATAGGCTATGCCAGCCTGGTGATTATTGTTGAAAACAAGGGCCCTAGTCTCATGTTTAACCAACTAACAAAAAGTAACATGCCCTGAATGTCTGCCATCTTGCTTACTAAACAGCTATGCTTTTAAGCTGCATCTTCTGTTACAGCTGATCAAAATTTACAGTGGATCCTTGGCTAATGTAGGGTGGGGGTTTAGAAGTGACAAACCCTACAGAATCAAAAAATCCATGTATAACTTCTGACTCCCCAAAAAGTTTAACTAATAGCCTACTACTGAACAGAAGGAAACCTTACTGATAATATAAACACTTAAATTACTCATATTTTGCATATATATTATATACTACATTCTTACAATAAAGCTAGAAAAAGAAAACATTAAAAAAAAAAATACACTTAAAAAAATACACTTAAAGTACTATACCGTACAAAATATGCACATTAATGGACCCACACAGTCCAAACCTGTGTTGTTCAAGGGTCAATGTACCTTTGATTTTAGAAAATCTTTCTATAAAACCTCAATAACTCTGACAGCTTTGTTGTGAGATATATTACCATTACAACATAATAAAAAAATTTCCATAATACCAAGCCAATCCACCTTTTACATAAAGACTGTTCAAAGGCATGCTTATTTTTTAAGATTTTATTTATTTACCTAAGAGAAACATATCATGAGCAGGGGGGAAGGGTAGAGAAGCAGTCTCCCCATTGAGTGGAGAGCCCGATGCGGGACCCGATCCCAGAACTCTGGGATCACGCCCTGAGTCGGAGGCAGACGCTTAATGAATGAGCCACCCAGGCACAATGGCATGCTTATTTTTATGGTCCCTACAACCTATGACACAAACAGGAGTTTCACTCAGTGTTTGGGGATGAATAAAGTTCTCTTGTGGAGGCTAAATAAGAACTATCTATTTTAGGGGTGCCTGGATGGCTCAGTCAGTTGAGCATCTGACTCTTGGTCTGGCTCAGGTTATGATCTCATGGGTCGTGGGATTGAATCCTGTGTAAGGCTCCACTCAATGGAGAGTGTACTTGAGATTCTCTACCTCTCTCCCCTGCCTCTTCCCCCGCAAGCTTGTGTACATTCTCTCTAAAATAAATAAATCTTAAAAAAACAAAACAACAAAACCTGTTTAGAGGAACAGAAAAACTTATTAAAGTTCAACCAAGAACATCCTTTTTTTTTTTTTAAAGATTTTATTTGTCAGAGAGAGAGCGCACACGCATGAGGGAGAGAGCATAAGCTAGGGGAGCAGCAGGCAGAGGGAGAAGCAGGCTCCCACTGAGCAAGGAGCTCAGTGTGGGACTCAATCTCAGAACCCTGGGATTATGACCTGAGCTGAGGGCAGACGCTTAACCCCCTGAGCCACCAAGGAGTCCCTCAACCAAGAACATCCTTATCAAGATGACAGAAAACACAGAATAGTTAGATAAGTAGCACTTGATTTAAAATCACCAATAGAATTAATGGGGGGGGGGAAACAACTCATTTAAAGGTCTTACATGAGAATTCCCTAAAAGAAGTTAAACTGACCTCAAGAATATAAACTGCAGAACTTAAAAACCTTAAAGGTAACTTAATATAAAAAATTGCTCCTGGGGCGCCTGGGTGGCTCAGTGGATTAAAGCCTCTGCCTTCGGCCCAGGTCATGATCTCAGGGTCTTGGGATGGAGCACCGCATTGGGCTATCTGCTCAGCAGGGAGCCTGCTTCTCCCTCTCTCTCTGCCTGCCTCTCTGCCTACTTGTGATTTCTGTGTCAAATAAATAAATAAATAAATAAATAAATAAATAAAATCTTAAAAAAAAAAAATTGCTCCTATGCATTTTATTATTGATTTCTTTCCCTACGAATAAATCAAGAAAAAGGCTAAACATACTAAGCAGAGATACAAAGAGAATAACAACATGAGAGTGGCAGAATACCACAAGCAAGGGTCTATACCTCAGCAGGAGGACAAGAGTGTTTTAGAATACTAAGAATTTAAATTTCATGTATGGGAAAATAAATGTATGCAATGAAAAAATAGTCCATTGCATGAAGAAGATAAAGAGCTTGTCCACAATATGAATACCTAAGGGAGGTGGGAAATTATCAGACTGTAGTTAATAATGGATTTTATCTCTTCTGGGGGGCCTGGGAGGCTCAGTCGGTTAAGCACCTGCCTTCAGCTCAGGTCATGATCCCAGGGTCCTGGGAATGAGCCCAGAGTCTGGCTCCCTGCTCAGCGGGGAGGCTGCTGCTGCTTCTGCCCCTCCCCAGCTCACGCTCTCTTTCTCAAATAATCTTTAAAAAAAAAGAAAGAAAAAGATTTTGCTATCTAAAAAGTACCATCTATAAAACTTATCACCCAAAGTAGTAAGATGTAAAAAAAGCAAATTTAAGTTACACAATATAAAACACGCACTGATCCCGTTTTATATTAAAGAAATAAATATCCTTAATGCTGTTCTTGACTACTGGCCTTTCAAGACATTTATAAGATAACCATAGAAATTCAGACCTCAGAGTAACCTTTGAAAGTAATTTAATTCAACTCCTTAACTTGCAGAGGAGAAAATGGATACAAAGTTATATGAACTGACCAAGGTCACAGGAGGAAAAGTAACTTTGCTATCAGTAAATAATGTATTTCTTCCGTAACTAAACACGGCACCTTTTAGGACTACAACTTTTTCACACATTAAATAGAAAAGGAAAAAATAATGACATCCAAACAAGTCTACGTATTTGATAAATAGAAAGCTTTCTGAGAGCAGGATCTTTCCCCATAGCAAGTTCTACACATGAAGTAACAATGCTTTAAGTTAAAATTCTGAATATCTTCTCTCTGCAAGAAAAACTCAGGTTTTTCTAGCAATCTAGTAGTTACCCAATCTGGTACTTTAGTTCTTTAAAGTGTTATGCTTTCCTCAATGTTTACATAATGAAGAAACAGACCACAGAAAATATGGTCAAAAAGTACATTAAATGATTTGAGGATGTATTCATGTTAAAAACAAAACAATCTAACTTGAAAAACAATATGTTCTATAGAAAGTATTTTATACATTTGATAAAAGAACATTTTACCTTAGAATTAACTCATCTCGTGCCATAACTTTGAAGTCTGTTTCACTCAGCCGAACCTATATATAAAAAGAATTAAAATATGAACTGACTGCTCTTCCTAAAACTTTAAAATATTAAATACCACTGGTTCTTATGTTCTTCATATTTTTATAAAGACAGGATCTTAACCTTTTAGTCCCCTAATTGCTCATTTCTGGTATTAGGAATATCCTTAATACTGAAGACACACCAAGTCCCTCCCAAAGAAAGTCTGTGCTGAATCATACGAAACCTCTCCAAAGACCCAGGTTAAATGGCTCAGTACATATTACTGTTTTTAAAAAATTCTTATTGTTTTTAAAAGGTACACTATTTATCTTTAACATATGCATCATTCTTAGGGAAATGCAAATTAAAACTCCAATGAGCTATCGCTACATTATTAGAATGGCTTTTAAAAAAATAATGGTAACACCAAATGCTGGGGGAAGATGTAGAGAAACCAAACTTTCACACATTGCTGGTCAGAATGTAAAATGGTACAGCTGCTCTGGAGAATATTTTGGCAATTTCTTTTGAAACTAAAAATGAATGTGCCATACAACCAACCCAGCAGTTGCATTCATAAGCATACATCTCAAATAAAAAAATTTATTTTCACAGAAAAATTTGTACACGAATGTTCACAGCTTTATTTGTACCAGCCCCCAAACTGGAAACTACCCAAAATATCCTTCAACAGATAAATGGTTAAACTATTATACAACCATAGCCTTGGAATACTACATTTACCATTAGAAAAAAAACAGCCTATATGGACCAACTTGGATAAACCTCCAGGAAATTATCCTGGGTGGGAAAAAAAAAACCTCAAAAAGTTACATATATTGTATGATTCATTTGTAGAACATCTGCGAAATAGCATAAATACTGAAATGGAGAACTGATTAGTGGTTGCCAAGGGTTTGGGATGGATGGGGCTACAGAGGAATGGCAAAATGGAAGCTTGTGGTAATGCTTCCATTACCTATTTTGGCTGTGGTGATGGTTACACATTACCCGTGATGAAACTACACTGCTCTCTCTCTCTCTCACTCACACACAATATACACATACAAGCTCTGTGGATTGTATCAATGTCAAGCTCCCAGTTTTGATATTGTTATGTAAGATGTCTCATAGTTATGCAAGATTAACACTGAAGGAGGCTGGATGAGGAGTGCCACAAAACCTCCCTGTACATTTCTTTGCAACTGCTGATGTATCACCAATTATTTCAAAATACAAAGTTTTTTTTTTTTTTTTTTTTTAAAAAGGGCACAATATTCTAGCTGAAATGGTTTTGTAAAATGAGAAATAGTGTTTATCTATACCAAATGAAGACTGTAAAGGTGAGGCATCTCTCCTGCTTTAGTACAAAATTAATACTTCATTAGTTTCCTTTTAAGAAACTTGTTTCAAATTATAACATTAACCAGCAACATAGTACTATTATGGAAGAGGGAAAATCACTGTACCAAAATATATTAAAAGTCTAACAGAAAGCACACAGTTAATTCTGATTAAAACACAGTAAAATTCTTTATCTCATGAATAATTCAACTTCAAAACTTAAGACAAACTTCCATAATACTTATCATTTAAACTATTCATTGAAATACTGGTTAATAAGCTCATACCCTGCTTTCCCAATTGAATTATAAATTACTTTCAGAAACTATGTTATTTTGCAACTTTGTGTGTGTGTGTGTATGTGTAACAGTGACTACACTGAATTAAATTAGGAAAATTGTTAACTTAGGGAAATAGAACAAGGAGAAAATGAGACTAGAAACAAAAATTTCAGAGGAAAAGGTAGAATCTAAGAACTAGCTATATAACTCTTTGTTAAAAAATAAAGAGGTGGTTTTACCTTACAACCAGAGATTTAAAAAGTATAAAAAAAAAGTAACTTACAAGAACTTGTGAAGAAATCTTTTCTCACGTTTATAGTTATGTAGGTGGATAATATTCATACAGCAAAGATTAAGAGTAGCCCACGGAGATATAATTGTAACACAAGTTTTTCAAAACCTGAAAATATTCTAAAAATACATTGCATACAAGATACAATGTCTAACACATTATACATCCACAATGCTAGTAGTGTTATAAGACAAGAGAGTGAAAAAATAAACAAAGACAGCCCTTTCACCTGTATTAACTGCTCCCCACCCACAAGGACTTAAAAACTGCAGGAAAAAACACACCTTTTTGGGAAGAGGTTCCTCGTTGGTCATCTTGAACCCTAGGAAAAAGGGGCAGAGAGAAGAGGTTCAACTGATGCTCTTCCAGGTAAGGTAGGAACAACAAATACTGGCTTTTCCAAACCAATTTATTAGGGAACTCGGGTTCTGACCAAATCATTAGATTATTAACTTAGTAATAGTTTTAGATTTACAGAAAAGTTACAAAATTATTATAGGGTTCCTGTATACTCCACACCCTTCTCCTTTGTTAACACCTTACATTACCACTGTTTTTAAGTTGTTTTTTTTTTTAAGATTTTATTTATTTGACACAGAGAGAGAGAGAGAGAGAGAGATCACAAGCAGGCTCCCTGCATCCCAGGACCCTGAGATCATAACCTGAGGCGAAAGCAGAGGCTTTAACCCACTGAGCCACCCAGGTGCCCCTGTTTTTAAGTTATTAAAAAAATGCCTTTGTAAAAAAGTTGATCATTCCTTTTGATGGTCCTATAAAGGATTGAAATGTAACTTTTCAATGCATTCTTACAACTGTCCTATGAGAAAAACAAATCTTACAGAAGTGACATCATTGTGCTAAAGTCAGGCAATGACCTCAGGCAGTATCCCAGGCATCTTGCTGAAAAGATATTAAGTATAGTTCCAGTTGCTAAGCCTTTCCTTTTACAGCATCATGTTGTTATAGTAAGGTAGACAGAATCTACCATCGTGATAATTCACTACTGTACAAAACTTATATATGATATTTACACCTTAAAGTATTTCTACATTGTTTAATTCCATGCCACAGAATTTGTATCTCAAATTAGTATTAGTTTTATAATTTTATACATTTACTTAACTCTATTGCAAAAGATAGGTTATACAATAGAAAAACTCTCAACTTTATTATATGCTCACTGAAAAACTTCTACTTCCTAATATTCAAATAAGGACACAAGCTTATTTAAATTTATTCCTAGGTTTTATTTCCAACAGCATTGTCATGAATCTTCCTCTTACATTTTTTACACTTCCTTTATATTCGTTTTGCTTACTCATACTTATTACAAATCCCAACCTAGTAAACATTTAACCAAAGAGAAATAAGTCACAGCGGTGTACAGCACGGTAACTATAATTAATAATACTGCATTGCATGTTTGAAAGTTGCTAAGAGAATAATCCTGAAGGTCTTTGCAAGGAAAAAAGGAAAGAATTTTTCTAACTATGTGGTAACAAATGGTAACTAGGCTTAAAGTGGTGAGCGTTTCACAGAATATACAAATATCCAACCATTAAGTTGTACACCTGAAACTGACATTACATGTCAATTATACCTCAATTTTTTAAAAATTAGCCAAAGACTTTTAGAGTGTAAAAACTGAGTTTTTAAAAGCTTCATATTATTTGAGATTCCTCAAAAGGAGAATATTCTGATACCATTTTTATGTTACATACAATCCCAACTCTGTAAATCAGAAATTCCAATCATATTTTCAGACTAGATACACAATGTTAAAGAAATCAGTACATTTTAGAAAAAAAAATCATAAATTGATCATATATTACTGGCCTAATTCTTCCCTCTTTTTTTATTTTAATTTTAAAGATTTTATTTATTTGACAGGGAGAAACACAGCGAGAGAGGGAACACAAGCAGAGGGAATGGTAGCGGGAGAAGCAGGCTTCCTGCAGAGCAGAGAGCCCCACTTGGGGCTCGATCCCAGGCCCCTGGGATCTGACCTGGGCCCAAGGCAGATGCTCAACAACTGAGCCACCCAGGTGCCCCTAATTCTTCCCTCTTTAATAATCTTTTTTTTTTTTTTTTTTTTTTTGACAGAATGAGAGATCACAAGTAGGCAGAGAGAGAGGGAGAAAACAGGCTCCCTACTGAGCAGAGAACCTGAAGCTGGGCTCGATCCCAGGACCCTGAAATCATGACCTGAGCCGAAGGCAGAGGCTTTAACCCACTGAGCCACCCAGGCACCCCCCTCTTTAATAATCTTATCATTGCATGCGGCAAGCAAAAACCTGAGCATGTCATTTTCTTCTGAGCTAATGAAGCTGATCAAGCCTCTGACCAATATGAAGACATAACCTTATATCCATGACTTAGGGTCTGTATATTTTTCTAATTTTTTCCTTTAAATGGGTCCCTGTTTACTTTAAACTTCTTATTGCCCAGTTTATACTCTCTGTTGGAAATAATGGACAACTGCTTAGTAACTATCCTAACATGATACCAGTGACTCCAATCATTTGGGAAACAAACCTTCACCATGTTTATCCCCACAGAGATCTACTACTATTTTAATATGTTTAAAGTACATTCACTATTTTACTGCAACCTACTGGAACCTAGAAATCAAGCCTGGCATTTCCTTGGAATTTCCCAGTTGTCTGAGCTAAATATACTAGGCAAACATCGATTCTAGCCATTGGAACTTTTAGCCAATTTAACTAGTATATGTGTACCTATATGTCACTAATCAGATTAAATCCTTCTGAGAGTAAGCTCCCATCTCACTCAAAATAGTGCATGCCAATCCTCTGCTATCCCCTCACATCATGCTTTTTCTTCATAGTTCTTATGATCTTTTATATACTTATCTGTTTCTCCCAATTATAAAGTAAGCTCCATGAAGGCTGTTTCATTCACTGCTGATGCCACAGTATACAGTAGGCACTCAAACATATGCTGAATGGAAATATGAACAAATGAATCTGCTTCAGCTTCAGTTACTACTGAAATCATAATAGTGAGCTAAATAAGTCAATCTAATCCCCCCCAAAAAATAACCAAGATGACCTACTGTAAAATTTTGAGACTAAATGTGAAACCTAATACAACAGATACTGTGGTAAGAATGCTATATAAACAGTTAAATTTATCACTGCAGATAGTCTACCTGTTAACTAGTTAATGGGCACTATAGCTACTCAAAATTTTGCTTATAAAACTTAAGCATTATGGATGTTACCCAATATAAATTCCAGTTACAAACTAGTAAATGCTTCTACAACATGACATTTTCCCTAGATTTATTTGTTCATTCTTCTCTTAATACATATTCAGATTATTCCATTAAAATAAAATTAATTGAAAGCTTAATTAACAACAAATAAGCTACTATTTTTAAAGGGCATTGAAAGGACTAAGAAACACAGGAAAGAAGTTCTAGTAATTCTGCTTTTCCATAAGAGGGTGGCAAACTTTAAAAACAAAAAAAGCCACAGAACCTGAGTCTCACTTTCCCCATCCCCAAAAGGATTATCACCACCAAGACTCAAAATTATTGAGCTACTTCTAAAGATAAACATTAATCTTTAGCATGGTGACTAGCACAAAATAAGCAATTATAAGTTTCCTTCTCCCCATCAAAAAAAACAAAGACTCTCAATCACTACTTCTTGAAGAAACTGAAGGGAGAATTTAAAAGCGGAGATAACAATGAAGACCTGCTGCTCCAGTGTTTGTTTTTTTAAGATTTATGTACTTGAAAGAGACAGAGAGGGAGAGAGAGTAGGAAAGTGGGAGAGGGGGAGAGAGAGAGAAGCAGACTCCCCAGTGAGCAGGCTTGATCCCCGGACCCTGGGATCATGACCTTCTGCTCCTATCTCTGACTCACTCCACTTTGAGAATCACTGCTGTAGGAGTCAATAGGCATTCTCTTCAAATCCAAAAATGCACTGATTCTCCAGATCGTTTATTCACACCCCCTCCCTTTGGCGACAAGGAAGCCGGGAAGCCCAGTGAGGAAATGGGGCTTTCTCAGTGTTTCTAAGCCCCACTGCAGAATTCTTGGTGATCTCCCAATTTTTAAAACTCTAAACAGCAAGTTCTAAAAATTTTTAAACATTGGTTTATATTCTCTTCTAAAAATCTGATGGTAGACAAATTTTAATTACATATCATTCAGAGAATATATATTTTTTCTTTATAAAAATTAACTTATTGGGGCGCCTGGGTGGCTCAGTGAGCTTAAGAGAGCTTAAAGCCTGCCTTCAGCTCAGGTCATGATCTCAGGGTCCTGGGATAGAGCCCCGCATCGGGCTCTCTGCTCAGCAGGGAGCCTGCTTCCCCCCTCTCTCTGCCTGCCTCTCTGCTTACTTGTGATCTCTCTCTGTGTCAAATAAATAAATAAAATCTTAAAAAAAAATAATTTATTAATTTGTGACATACGTCAAAGATAAATGCAGTTTTTGCATAAAGGTTTGCATTTCATGTTGACTCCCAGAGTCACATGTCATTCCACATTATAGAATATGTGACTTGGGAATTCAAAGGTTAAGCATTTTGAAAGAAATTCCCCCGATTTTTAGCTACTCAAAAGTCAATCTCTCCTTCAGAACCCGTATTATGCTATGAGTTAAACAAGCAACCTGGCAAAAGGCAAATTAGAACAGGTTTAAATTTAAAAGTATAAACACTCAACTATTTAGTCAAAACAGACTTTGGTTCTCAAATTTGATTTTCACATTGCATGAGTTATACTAAGAAAATTAGTCCCCAAGGCAATCTTTAAATTACAACTGAAAGCACAACAGTCATCTAAAATCAATTCTAGATTCATGAAGACAGTGTACACCCCAGGTTCTTAGATTTATTTTTATATCAGGAAAATGGAATAACTAAAATACCTGGAGTTGAATCCTGGGGGGGGATGACTATATACTCATTACTATGAGTCACACACTTAATAATCACAACTTTTCAAAGTCAGAGTTAGCCTCCATTTTCCAGATGATGAAAATGAGTGAGTCACTAAATGATTAACTCTGGTCAAAATAGCGATTGATTGATAAATTGGCGGTTAGGACCCCAAACACAGCACCTCTCTAAAGTTGTTAACTGATGAAGATGGATTATTCTTCTACTCACCCATCCTCAATAATGAGTAACCTTAGCTAACTAAAAAACACAGAGAATCAAAAGAGAGAAAAAAAAAAGGCCAATTTGGCTACCTTTTAGGTTTAAGATTGGTTAAAACATGGTCCTAAAATTATATAAAGGTTTCAGTTAGTCACATGGATTAATTCAGGATAATCTCTGAAATTCAGATCTCAGAATCACCATGTACTCTTGATGCTTTTAACACTGAGAAATACTTTATGATGGAGAGTTCGGTTTCGGCTGGCTAGGTGCCTAAGCATCCCAGATCCCAGTACTTCCCTGGCTCTTAGCATTATGATCCTAAGTTATGCAACTCAATTCTCTCTTGGAGAGGTAAACACCAGCCAACACAATTTGAGAAAGCATGAAAGTAACTGTAAGTATAATCAAGAAAATAATCCGACAGCATACAACTTTGGCTCTGTAGTAAAAAGGGTACTATTGTTAGGAATCAGATGCCCACCTTTTCCTGACTCTTATCAGTCAATGGATTTTGAGCAAGTCATTTAACTCTGGGCTGCAATCTCCAAGTCAGAAAGAAAGAAAAAAAAAAAGATACCAATTTTGCCTGCCTAACAAAGTGCTGCAAATCTCAACGCTCAAGTGCCATAAAAATGTTATACAAAGGATTTTTCAAATAAAATGTCAACAACATCAAAAGATAATTTTAACGTGCATTTAAAAAAATTAAACTAAAGAATTTTTATTTATAGCACCCAGTTCTAGCCTGATCGACCAACTCAATATCCAATGGGATATACGGTTATGGGAATACTGAAAAGTTGTTCTGAGAGGCTAAGTATCAGAGCACATTTAGAGACAAAAATGTAGGAAATAATTTAAAAAATACAAACAAACATAAAGCCAAACACTACCTTGATCTAGTTTTGCTAAAAAACCTATCAACTTTAAGAGTAAACAACTTTTTCCGAGAGCAAGATGACATACAATTATATGAAAATGTTAAGACTGCCAAATACAGGATATTTTCAAGGGGATTCTATACTACATACATACAAGAACACAAGGGTCTTTGAAAGCTGTAACGTCCTGTACAAATATAATTACTACAGCTCTTGCCTCCACATTGTAGAGGTACTACAGATTTCTATATCATATAGACCAACTCATTTCTAACACACAAAAATATTGAACAGGTATGACTCAAAATTTAATCAGGAAAACTCGATATTATTAAGTTCTGATGAACTAAATAAAACATCAGCAGTGCCTGGGACACACTTTTTATTATTACCTTCCTCCATTGGGACTTGGAAATTTATGCTTAAGTTCCGCCACGAGAAGTGAAAATACTGACCATTTGGCTACAGCCACCGGTTTAAGACAAGGTAAGATCTAAAAGAACTCCCCAAATACACCCACCCAAACTCTTAAAATTTAACATCATCCTTATCTCATGCTACCTGGTGGACTGCAATTCCTTTCCCCGACTTGCCTCATCAGGTGCTACTGAACGACGGTATTTAATACAACTTAGGTGTCTTGAAAAGGTTTTCCTCACATAGATTTTTTCCTTAATGGGGTGTTTGAATGACGACGATATATGCACCTATGACAGAAAACTTAATGGTCAGAACTTAAAAATTAAAAAGCCAGAACTCGTGATAGACCCGTGACTTCCACTTATCTTCCCCAGTAACAGAATTAACTAAATTCTCAGAAATACAAAACTAGACGGGTGAACTCACGACTGTAAATATACACTCATGGAAATACTCTTCTACCAAGGGCAACAGAACCATCTCTTTACTTTAGAAACAGTTATTTAGGATTGTAACACAGTCCTTTGAGATCAAACTGACTTCATCAAAACAAGAACTCGGACTTTTCCACTGTGTCCTCTACTGACTAATGAAATACGGTTTTCAAAAATCAAACACAGCCTTAAAGAGACCCGAGACGAAACTTAAAAACTGCACGAAAACCTCCCCTCTACTGAATTAATAAAGAATTTCCTTTACTCAGAATGTATGCCATCATTTAAAAATGGAAGTCTACAGGAGGATGCAGCTGCAGTGATCATCTACTGCGCGACGTGAAAATTGGCCAACGAACACAGCTTTCCTTCCCTTGCCGAACTCGTTAGTGCCGCCAATCCTCGGGATCCCGAGAGGTGGGAGCGGGCCACAGAGAGGCGGGGACACGACGCGCACCGAGGGGGCGGCCTCCCGGTATCGCCGGCCCGCGGGAGCGCCCACCTCGCCCCAGGGACGGAGGATGGAGGCAAAATGGCCTCGGGGCGGCGGAAGTGTCCCCGCAGGCGGGAAGGAGATGCAGCTAACCGGAGGCCTGCGGCCCCGGGAGCCCCGACTCGCTCTCTGAGCTCTGCCCGCCCCTTCCCGGGCTGGCCGCGCCTCAGCCCTAGGGATCCCGAGGTCCTCGCGGCCGCTCCCGCTGGCGGCCCGCACTCACCTCTCCAGGCGGAGGCCGCGCCGGCGCCGCCCAGTCACATAGGCCAAGGCCGCGCTGCCCGCTCGCCAGCCAGACCTCCAGACCGCACTCCCCCCGGCCCCCGCGCTCCTCCTCCCGCCGCAGCCCCGGCGCTCCCCTTTATTTGCGGGTCTCGCTGCCACAAAATGGCGCTGAGGGAGGACGCGAGGCCCCGACGCCCCACCCCCTTCCCGCTCCTCCCGCCGCCCCGCCCCGCCCCGCCCCGCGCCTCCCGCGGCACCGCCCGGCCCTAACGCGCCGCAGCCGTCGCCCGCCCTCGTCGCCGCCCCGCCATGTTCGCGTCCGGCCCACTCACCGAGTCGCCTCTCGGAGCGGCCGCAGCCACCGGCCCGTCACGGGGCCCCGCCGCAGGGAGGAAATGCGAAGGGACGGCACCCGCCCGGGGCCTCCAGACACTAAGGGAGGAGCTGCGTTTGAGTGGCACGCCCCGCGGACCCGGAGCCCTGCAAATTCGGCGGGGGCGGGGGGAGAAGCGGACCGAGAGGAGGGGTGGGCGACGAGGTCGGAGGTCAGCCGCGGGGCATCTCGGGAAGGGCGGCGGGGGGTCGCGATTGGCGGCGCGGGGTGAACGCGCTGGTCGGGCCACCTGCGGCTGCGGCGCAGCCTCTGGCGGAGGAATCTGGGCCAGGCGGCGCGTGATTGGCCGCTTTGTGGTGCAGCATCCCTCCGTGATGCTTCCGCGCGCTGGCGCGCCAGGTGCAACCTCGGGATCTAGGCCGTGGGCGGGGAGTAGGATCAGTTCGCGCTTCGCTTAGTCTTGCTGTTTGAGAACTGAGACACCAGTGTTTTAGCTTCTGAAACGCAGCCTCCTGGCTTCTTGGTTCATGCCCATCTTGACATCCCGAGGCTAAACGGAGGAGCTGTTGTCTAGCAGATGGGGGTTGTGCCTATGTCAGCAGCTCTAGGGCACCTTGCAAACTCAGAAACGCGGGGAAGGCGAACCCTGTAAGTTGGTAATGAACCTTATGAAATACGTTTTTTAATTTGAACATGCTCCCTTATGCAAGACTTTGTGTCACCCGGACCTTTGCGTAAGAACGATGCTGTTACCTGCTAAACGTTAAACAATCTCTTAACACTTACTACAAGGGGTCAGGTAACTCTTCACTGATCTTTCCTTATCCGGCTTTACCAAAAGTTTATCGCTAAAGGAACTGTCCTGAAATGAGATAATTTGTAAAGATAAGATTAAAGTGTTCTCCTGATGGTCAAAGGGTTTGTGGTATATTCCCAGTAAGTCAGATCAGTATAGAGAAAATATTTGCAACTTGCAGCACAGGAAATTTTGAAAACTGGAAAAAGACCAAAATCCAAAGAGAATTTTTGGGCAAGAACTTGAACAGACAATTCACAGAAAAGAATAGCAGTGGTCCTTAAAAAGCTGTTTGTCCTCACTTATAATGGAAATACACACTGAAATTACAAAACTCTAGCTAAATAGTGCTCATAAATTTCTCGATGGCAACGGGAAAATGATCAAGCTCTATAGAGTACCAAAATGCCATTTGCATCTATTCTTATATATTGCAATTCTACTTCTAACCCTAACCGTATTCTGAAAATACACCGCCACAAATAGAAACAACATGTAGGCAAGGTTACTTGTTGCAGTGTCATTTCTCATAACAAAAGTTTGGAAATAACCAGAATGTCCTTTAATAGGGAACTGGTTGGCCATGATAAAACCATACGGTGGAATACAATGCAGCCATAGAAAAAGAATGAGTTGCTTTGGAATGAGTCCCAGATTATAAGGAAAATTGGAAGGATAGGGAGGCTGGGTGGCTCAGTCGGTTAAGCAGTAAGCGTCTGCCTTCAGCTCAAGTCATGATCCCAGGGTCTTGGGTTGGAGTCCTGCATTGGGCGCCCTGCTCAGCCGGGAGTCTGGCTCTCCCTTGGCCCCCTCCCCCGCTTCTTTTGCACGCGGCCGCGTGTTCTCTCTCTCTCTTTCGCAAAAATAAAATCTTAAAAAAATAAAAAGAAAAGAAAATTGGAAGGATATCCTAGAAACAAAAACTGTTGCCTACAGAGGATTGTGGAAAGGTACAGGGGAAAGTAGAAGCAAGACATCTGATTTTAACGTCTAAAGTTTTACATAGCCCAAAAGTAAATAAAAATGGAAACAAAGTAAACCCAACATTGAAAGCAAATTGAAACAAACTTAACTTTAAGTCAACTTGGTAACATAATTAATATTGTTACTCAGAGAAAAATATTCCTACAGGGCTTTTGAACATGGTACTCTATCTGTGGTGGGATATGTTCTAAGGGTGAAAAAGAACTACAAAGGAATCTTAAGCTTCACTCAGTGGTTTAGAATTAATGGCAATACTGTTGCTGTGGTTTTTGAAACTATATATTATAGGATAACACAAGTAATATTGTATAACTTTTAAGCAGAAGAGAAAATGAGATACAAATATAAAATCAAGGAAGTCCAGAAAAAGCCTGAAATACACTTAAATTATAGGTATCAATTTGAGCACATGATTCTAAAAATAAATTTTAGTTCTGTGCACTGAAATGGCCAAGAAACACTAGAGTAGCAAACTGTCCCAGGGGGTTTTATAGGATGTTGCATTTTCAGTGTTAAAACGAACTGTCAGAGGCAAACCAAGATGGTTGGTGACCTTCAGGAACAATGAGCACACTTGCCCCCCAGATCATGGTTTCTAAATTCCATTTCTCACTAAATAGATCCAAAACTCTGGAGAATTGGCCGATTTCAGTCTGGAGTAGAGAAAGTACAGAATGAGTCAGACATCTTGTGCCTGAATGCAGAGGAAGTGCTTAGGCTAATAAAGACATGTCAAAAAGACTCAGGAGAACAGGCAAAACTGATCTATAGGGATAGAAGTCAAATCCATGCTTGGCTGCAGGTCAGGGGGAAGAGCATGAATTGACTAGAAAGGAAAATGAGGAACTTTGGGGGGTTGTGGAAATATTCTACATCATGATTAAGGTGATGCTCACCCAGACTTTACAGATATATAGATATTTATGTCAACATTCATCACACTGCGCCACTAAAATGGACATACTTAATGTCAATTTTACCTCAAATAAGTTATATATATTTATTATGTACATATACTTCATATAAATTAACCCTCATATGTATGTATGCAGAGCAATTTTTACATCAAAAGGAAAATGGCAACAATTAATTGTAAATACTGAATAGATAAAAATCCATGACTTGATGAGAGAGGGGGTGGAGGACAATTTGCTTTGAAAATGAGAAATTAAAGGGAACAAAGTATTTGCTCTACCTTTTATTTTTATTTTTAGTTTTTTTTTAGAAAAGAATTGTGGTTCAGTCCTGGTTAATGAGGAAAACCTCTTCCTCACAGTAGGGTGCTAGCAAATAAAGGCAGAAAAAATGATGTGATTAGCAAATAACTACGATGCAAATCTAAAGAAATAATTGATTCAGGCAAGGATCATCAATGGACTTTAAAACCTTTAGATGGCAGATTGCTGGGAAATGAGAGTATGCATTTGGAACCAAAATATCATTTCTCAGGTTATTAATCTAATTGTGAAGAGAATACACTTGTATAGTGGAGTATTCAGGTGGTCACTATCTGAACCAAATGAACAAATTTAGAATCTGTAATAGCGGGACAATTTCTAATTCACAGAAAATACAGGAGAAAGGGTAATAGTGACAAATCTAATGGCACTAGCAAATATTCCCCCAAAACTTTATGAAACTGTAAGCAATAACTATTTATTGAATACCTGAGTTAGGTCTAGCCCAGTCCTCAGTATCAATACCCACCCAACTTTAAGCTACAATTTCAAAAGAGATATCAAAGTATGCTGAAAATTACTTGCATTTGACTGTTTTAAATAGCACATGCTGTTGAGTTAGATTGATGTGAAGTAAATTGGCCACTTCTTTCCTATCAGCCTAGAGGTTAGCCTATAACCTATATATTTCTACTACTTTGTTTTAGGAACCATCTAATAAAATATGAATAAGAAAAAAAGGAAGAAGAAAAAAGAAAAAGGCATTCACAGTAAGTCTGGCCTTTGTCATTGGCACATAAAAAGTCCAGGGAGCCTGGAGATGGGCAGAATTGGCAGTTAAATAAGTTGGCAGGGATTCATGGATGCTCCCCTGGGCTCAGAGATGGCATGACCATGACCCTGAACATGTCAAGTTTTCCCATGAGTTAGTACTTTCGCTTGGTCCATTCTTTCTATCTGCCTTGCTCTTTCTACTCTTCCTTACCAGGTTATCTCCTGTTACTCATTAGCAATCAGCTTTAGAAACATTATTTAGCCTATATGTGTCAATCATAGAGATTTGTGGCTTCATGCATAAGGGAACTAAACAAAGCTTTCTAAACCAATTTTCTCTCTCTCTTTTTTTTAAGATTTTTAAAATTTTATTTATTTGACACAGAGAGAGAGATGACAAGTAGGCAGAGAGGCAGGCGGGGCAAGGGGGAAGCAAGCTCCCCACTGAGCAGAGAGCCCGATGTGGGGCTCGATCCCAGGACCCTGAGATCATGACCTGAGCCGAAGGCAGAGGCTTTAACCCACTGAGCCACCCAGACACCCCCAGTTGTCTCTTTTTAAGCTAGTGGGTTTTACAGTGACTTTCTTACAAAGTTTTTCTTTGAACAGCAAAGCAATATACTAACCCAATGTATCTAATCTTTCAGGTTTAGTTACCATTTATAATCATAAAACTAGTGATGTTTAGTCTTTCTTTACAGACCACAAAGAACTCCATTGGTACTCTCTAAACAAGTTTTTAAAAATAAATATATTCATATAATAATTTTTACCAGTACTATTTTAAAAATGCTATTTCACCATACCTATCTCTTGAACATAATACTGAACAATTTTCTAGGCTCTGTTTTCTTGTGTTTTATTTTATTTTTTTTAGATTTTATTTATCTGAGAGCGTAGGAGGGAAGAGGAGCAGAGATAGAAGGAGAAGGAGGCTCCCTCTTGGGAATGGAGCCCAATGCAGGGCTCAATTCCAGGACCCTGAGACCACGACCTGAGCCAAAGACAGATGTCTAACCGACTGAGTCACGCAGGCACCCCTTCTTGTATTGTTTTGAATCAGTGTATTTGTTATATACCCAAGAAACATTCATTAAATACTTACTGTACTAAGTACAAAGGAAATTCTATCCCCCAAAGAGTGGCTCTACAGTGGAGTTTCATTCATTCTGAATCTTTGATGGGGGCAGGGAGCAGAGATTACAGAGGTGTGGGGAATGCAGAATCACTTGTTCTAGGAAACAGGCTTGTCTAGTTTCTGGGAAATCCTTTTAAAAAAAATAAAGGCAGACCGTGGAGATAATTTCCTTATCATGATCTCTGTCCTTGTCACCCATTCAGCACAAATAACAGTGCTTTCTGAAAAGGACTCAGTGTGCCTGCATGAGTGAGCATCACTTTACGCCTTCCATTTTCCACCAGGGTACCAGGGCACACACTGCTGGGAGCCATGTTCCTCTTCTTGCTGATGGTTTCCTGATGGTGTGAGTCATAAGATCTTCAGCCCAGGGGATGAATTATGGCTGGTAGGGGCCAATGTTCCTTAACAGGAGTGCCATTGATATTTGGAGTGGGATGAATTTTTGTGTGTGTGTAAAAGTGTTCTGTGTCCTATAGGACATTCTGCATCCCGAGACTAACCCACTAAATGCCAATAGTATATCTCTATTTGTGTGACAACTGAAAGTGCCACCTCTATATTTCCGATACTTCTGTATGGGGAGGATTCCTCTGATGAGAACCTTGGTTGATGGGGGTGTATATTGGGAACTTCTTTGCCAAGTCATGACACCCCATTTTCCTCCAGATAGAATTAGCCAGTTGGCCAACTCTGGCCAGGACCAGAGGAAACCTCCTGGGACTTCTGAGAAAGGTTTTTCTTTCTGATAAGTGTGCATGCAATAGACACTTGAAAAAGTGCTCCACATCACTCAGCATCAGAGAAATACAAATCAAAACCACAGTGAGATACCACCTCACACCAGTCAGAATGGCTAAAATTATCAAGTCAGAAAACGGCAGATGTTGGTGAGGATGAGGAGAAAGGGGCACCCTCCCACACTGTTGGTGGGAATGCAAGCTGGTACAGCCACTCTGGAAAACAGTATGGAGGTTCCTCAAAAAGTTGAAAATAGAGCTACTCTATGACCTAGGAATCACACTACTGGGTATTTACCCTAGAGATACAACTGTAGTGATCTGAAGGGGCACGTGCACCCGAATGTTTATAGCAGCAATGTCCACAATAGCCAAACTATGGAAAGAACCTAGATGTCCATCAAAAGATGAATGGATAAAGAAGATGTCCTATATATATGCAATGGAATACTATGCAGCCATCAAGAGAAATGAAATCTTGCCATTTACAACGACATGGATGGAATTAGATGGTATTATGCTAAGTGAACTAAGTCAATCAGAAAAAGACAATTATCATATGATATAATATATCATATGATATATATAGAGAGATGATATAGCTCTCTGATATGAAGAATTTGAGAGGCAGGATGGGGGGTCGTGGGAGGTGGGGGAGGAAATGAAACAAGATGGGATCAGGAAGGAGACAAACCATAAGAGACTCCTAAACTCATGAAACAAACTGAGGGTTGCTGGGGGGTGGGGGGCAGGGATGGGGTGGCTGGGTGATGGACATTGCGGAGGGTCTGTGCTATGGTGAGTGCTGTGAGGTGTGTAAGCCTGATGATTCACAGACATGTACCCTGGGGCAAATAATACATTATATGTTAATTACAAAATTATATTTAAAAAAAAAAAGAGGTGTGCATGAGGAAAAAGTGTTTTTCCCCCTCTCTTCTTAATAGTCTGGTGGAGGCTGTGACACTTAGACCCATAGGAACCATCTCACACTCAGGAAGTACCAAAAGGGAAAACAAGCCAGTCAGCTGAGAATACAGAGTAGGGAGTGAAAAGTTCCTGGATCATGGATGACATTGTTAAGCTTCCAAATGAACCCAGGGACCACCAACTGTTGAACTTTTTATGAAGTAAAATAGAAATGTACTTATGTTTTAAATCACTCTCCATCAGGGTGCCTGCTAACACATCAAACATATTCTGACTTAGGCAGTTAGGGAAAAAGAGTATTTACATGACAAGTTAAAGAAAATGGAACAATACCGGGCACCTGGGTGGCTCAGTTGGTTAAGCAACTGCCTTCGGCCCAGGTCATGATCCTGGAGTCCCGGGATCGAGTCCCGCATCGGGCTCCCAGCTCCACGGGGAGTCTGCTTCTCTCTCCGACCTTCGCTCTTCTCATCCTCTCACTTTCTCTCTCAAATAAATAAATAAATAAATAAAATCTTTAAAAAAAAAAAAATGGAACAATACCAAGTAAAGCTAGGTTTTTCTTGGGGAAAAAATTTAATAAAACAATTCACCTGCAGAGAGTTGAATACTTAAAAGTCTCAATATATGGATTGTGTTTGCTTTACTGAACCTATGCATCAAAATAATTGTTCTTCTTGTACCACTTTGCTTTATCAATAAAGCAGAAATTTACATACCATTTTTTACTTCCAGAAACTCAAGACACAGACCTAGGTACATTAAATATGTAAAGGGCTTGGAGATTCTTTTTTTCAGAATTTTTCAAAACTACCATTCTATTTTCCTTTGCTGCTTGCCAGCCTATAGGTACAACAGTTAAATTCTGTTGGGTCAAACGCTCAATGAAACCTCTTCTAATTTTTAAAAAAGACAGCCTTTTATTCCCCACAAATTAAAGAACCACTAGCTCAGGAGACAGTCCATCCAAAAACCATATGTGTGACTCACTCCTAGAGTGAAAATCTGTAGAAAATCATAGAAAATAGAAAAAATCATAGAAAATCATAGAAAATCTGTACTTCTGCCAGAGAAGAGCAGTTGCTCCAGTCACCGTGCTGACCACCTGCTACAGACATCCATTAGGAACAACATAAGACTTAACTTCCACTGCTTTTTCCTGCCTTTTTTAACCTCTTTTCTCTATCCCACTCATCCGTGTCCAGTGCTACTGGCCACATCCCAGTCTTTATCTTTACTCATGGAAAACTCCCAACAGCCTCCTAATTGGTCCCCTGCCACCCATCAAAACCATCGTCCACACAGCAATTCTGGGAGATTTCCACTGTTGGGGTTATGGAACGGACATACTATTCCGTGTTCCCCTCCCTAAGCACAACAGAAGGCCTGCATGCTACCTATGAAATGAGTGTAAGAAAGCACACAGAGCAGGGACACCAGGACTGGAGAGCCACGCAAAGTTTGTCCCACATTCCCTGGGCTTTCTTTTTGCTTCATAAACCTCAGCAGCAGGCAATCTGGAAATACCAACAGGCACAGAAAAAACATGCTTCCCCCAACCCCCCAAGAAAAGCCTGCTCCCTGTTAACCAAAGATGCAGGCAAGAGGCATCCCAGCAAGACAGAAAATCTTTAGACAGCAGCCGCTCCCTCCAGCAAACACCTGCAGCCAGGTCAGCACAGGTGACTGATCAAGAGTGTAGGTGAGACAGGATGTGGTCCGGGAGACTCGGGCAGGAGTTATCTCACAGCCTTGACACTCTGAATCAGTTATTCCTTACCCCTTCTCAACAAATGGCCACACAGGAAGTGCTTTATGGTACTCTGGGAAAGAGCACCACCTTGTGATGAAAGAAAAGGAAACAAGCTAAATGCTGTGCTTCTAAGCCCTTGGTCAAAGCCAAGTCTAGGTGGACTCCTAGAGAATGACTCCCCAGGGGGTAATGTATCTCAGAAGAAGGGGCTGATGAAGCCCAATGTTCCAGATCAAAGCTGGGCTCATCCTTCTTGAGAGAACATTCTGTATGAGATGTGTGACACGGTGGGGGACTCAGGGATAGTTGAGGTCCTGGGTTTCTGGAGAGGAAAAAGAAGATGGGGAAAGTTATAGGAAGAAAGAGAGAAGGAAAGTGATGCCTGACACTATGCCAAATGCTTTACATACATTGTTTCATTAGTTCTCACAAGCTGACTTCTAGGGAAGTGAGGTATTAGTCCCATTTGGCAGGTGGGACAGCCAAGGCACGGAGAGGTCTGATAACAGCACAGATAAGATGAGGTAAATCCTCAACTTGGACAAAGTTAAGCTGATTTCAGGATCTCCTCTCCTGAACATACACAACAGGTTTCCCTCAGGAACATATGCATAAATAGAAACCTTCAGCAGAATAAAGGTACAACTACTGTAGAGAATGTAACTTAAAGTCTGTTTATTCTCCTCAGCCTCCTATTATGATAAAAGTAAAGCTCTCTTTGGGACATCCTTATTTTATACCTGTAGACCCAATGCTGAAGAACAAGTTCCGCTCTCAGTAGGAGAAAGTTTAGGCACAGTGGAGGGGGATTTGGCTTTTGTTCCATAGAAAATAAGGGCTAAATACAGCCAAACTGCCCAGTAAGTTTGAGTAGTGCTTCTGCCCAGAGAGAGGAAGAGCGGAATGACAAGGGCAGGTTTGGTCGGAGGCGATCTAAATGTGGCTGCAGTGACCACAGGGCCTTTCTTTCTTTCTTTCTTTCTTTCTTTCTTTCTTTCTTTCTTTCTTTCTTTCTTTCTTTCTTTCTTTCTTTCTCTTTCTTTCTCTTTCTTTCTTTTTCTCTTTCTTTCTTTCTCTTTCTTTCTTTCTTTCTTTCTTTCTTTCTTTCTTTCTTTCTTTCTTTCTTTCTTTCAGATTTTATTTATTTATTTGACAGAGAGAGAGAGAGATCACAAGTAGGCAGAGAGGCCGGCAGAGAGAGAGATGGGGAAGCAGGCTCTCTGCTGAGCAGAGAGCCCAATGCGGAGCTTGATCCCAAGACCTTGAGATCATGACCTGAGCCGAAGGCAGAGGCTTTAACCCATTGAGCCACCTAGGCACCCCAAGGGTCTTTCTTAATAAGGAGAACCCAGCTGTCCAAGGCCATGCCCAGAAGACATAGAAAATTCAGGTGTCTTTAGGCAAACAAGTGTTTCCAGAGCTCCATTCTCTGAGCAGGGCTCAGCAGTGAGGGGGCATGCGGGTAGAAGGTGATGCTGGACAGAGTTTGTGGTGGCCATGCTGATTGTGTTCCAAGTGGGAGCCTAAGTGGGAGCCCAGATGCAGAGAAGGAGATTGGGATCCAGCCCCTAGAAGAAAGGACTGGCAAGGGCCAGAACTGTTCGTGGGCCTCAGACATTGAAAACAGGGAATGAGCAAGATACACAAGATAAATCACAGCAGATAAATGTGTTTGTTTCATATAGGAATCTTACTAGAAGGCATCACAAAGATAATAAATATTTAATAAGTTTTTAAAAATGGTATTTAATTGCTTGAGAGAGAGAGAACAGGAGGAGAGAGACAAGCAGACTCCCCACTGATCAGGGAGCCTGATGTGGGGCTTGATCCCAGGACCCCAAGATCATGACCTGAGCTGAAGGCAGACACTTAACTGACTGAGCCACCCAGGCACTCCTATTTAATAAGTTTTTAAAGGATAAACAGTGGTGTGGCTTTGATGTAGGTATTTTTCCAAAACCCACTGTATATGTGGCTTCAGCCTTGGCCTTTGGAAAGCTGGAATCAAGTGCTCACTTCATTGTCATTTAGACCATCCCTGGCCTTGTGCTAGATGAGAGATTGTGTAATAGCTTCAGTTACTGTCATATTCCACTGGGATAACAACATCACTCATAGGATCAAGGCGTGCTGTCCAGATTATTTTTAATAGATAGATGTAGCACGGAGTGAACATCTTCTCAAGTTCTGTGTTCACTGAAGTTCTATTAGTTGTATAAATGTATATTTATGACACAAAAACTTTAAAAGAGCTAAATACATCTCTCTTCTGTTTAATATCATTTAAATTTTTATAAACATTTATTGATTCAAAGAAGAATATAATTATATTCCTAAAGTTATCTACCTAATATTTAACATTCTCATTAACTTCAACTTATCTTCAAATGTATAGCTTTCTAAGTGTTCTTCTTCTTTTTTTCTAAGTGTTCTTAATAACTACTTTTGTACAGGGGTGTCTGGGAAGCTCAGTCAGTTAAGTATCTGACATTGGCTTATGATCTTTGATCATGATCTAGGGGTCCTGGGATGAAGCCCCATGGAGGACTCCATGCTCAGTGGGGAGTCCTCTTCTCTCTCTCCCTCTGCTCCTCCTTCCTCCCCCCGATCTTGCTCTCTCTCAAATAAATAAATAAATAAATAAATAAATAAATAAATAAATAATTTTTTTTAAAAGATTTTGTTTATTTGACAGAGAGATCACAAGTAGGCAGAGAGGCAGAGAGAGAGGGGAAAGCAGGCTCCCGGCTGAACAGAGAGCCCGACGTGGGGCTCAAACCCAGGACCCCGAGATCATGACCCGAGCCGAAGGCAGAGACTTTAACCCACTGAGCAATCCCGGCACCCCTGTTTTTTTATTTTTAACTTTTTTTAGAGAGAGAGGCAGGAGGGGCAAAGAGAGGGAGGGGCAGAGGGATAGAATCTCAAGCAGACTTTCCACTGAGCCCGGTGCCCCCCAACTCCCTGCCTCAACACGGAGCTCAATCCCAGGACCCTGAGATCATGAACTGAGCCAAAATCAAGAGTCAGGCACTTAGCTGACTAAACCACACAGGCACCCCAACTTTTCTAAAGGAATTTTCAAGAAACGTTGGAAAATAACTCGGGATGCCATAACATGTCTTGAAGAACTTAAGTTGTAACTTTTCATGCTATTTGCTAGATTTAAAGTCACATTGGGGCTGATTAGAGGTGGGTGCCCTTGGGCAAAGTGGTGGTGTGGGCACAAGCCTCCCCTCTAAAATCCCCACTGAAATAACCCATGGGACAAACTCATGGGGAAAAACATCCGCGTTACTGCTAGAAATCTTAAGTACCACTCAAAGACCAGAAATCTGGGAGAATTTCTGGTAGACAAAGCCTTTTTTTTTTTTTTAATGGTTGAGTTGAAGGAGAGAGAGAGAGAGAGAATCCTCAAGCAGACTCCCTGCTGAGTGGGGAGCCTCACACAGGACTCGATCCCATGACCCCGAGATCATGATCTGGGCAGAAACCAAGAGTCTGAGGCTAACCTCGGACTGAAATCCTCCCACCTCCCAGGTGCTCCTCTGGTAAATATAGTCTTGATGTGTCACTCTCATATGGGATAGCAATGACTTGTGGGAGGTGACCACACAGTGACTCCACTGTGTCATTATGCTGTCCCGCTGAGCTTGGTTTTTTCTTTGCGCCTGGACCAAAATGCTGCTGCCAGGACCTTTTTTTTTTTTTCTTTTTTTTAAATTGCAGGCGATAAATCATATAATCACTTTAAGTTGGAACACAGGCTCAGTCTTAAATGCCCAGTCCTACTTACAAACCTTTGCCGTGGACTTTAAGTGAGACTTGTCCGTTAGTGCAGGCCCCTGGCAAGCTTGCAGTCTGCAGTGGGAGGAGGAGAGGGAAGCTGGTGGGATCCTCTGTGTCGGACCTTGTTCTCCTGCTCTTGTCTCTTAGCGTGTTGACGCTGGCTCCTGACTGTCCGGGGACTGAGCTGCAGGGGAGAGCGGGTGTGTGGTTATGGTTTGTGCTGGTGGTGTGTGGACGGAGGAGCCCGGGGGTGGGAATCTTAACTTGACTGCTGTTGTCTTGTCTGTTATTTGGCACTGATTCTTGTCGTTTTGGAGACCACCTGTCACTGAGATTTCTCACCCAGAGCTTAGTGAAAAAGCTGAGAGGGACGCCTTGGTGGCTGAGTCGTTAAGCGTCTGCCTTCGGCCCGGGTCAGATCCCAGGGTCCTGGGATCGAGCCCCGCATCGGGCTCCCTGCTCAGCGGGAAGCCTGCTTCTCCCGCTACCATTCCCTCTGCTTGTGTTCCCTCTCTCGCTGTGTTTCTCTCTGTCAAATAAATAAAATCTTTAAAAAAAAAAAAAAAAGAAAAGAAAACCAAATCTCTACTTTATGCTGAACCCAAAAGAAATGTAGGCCGGCAGAAAGTCAAATTTTAACAAATATTAATGTATGTCCAAGAGCAGTCATTTTATTTATTTATTTATTTATTTTTATTAATTTTTATTAACATATAATGTATTATTTGCCCCAGGGTACATGTCTGTGAATCTTCGGGCTTACACATTTCACAGCACTTAATAGCACATACCCTCCCCATTGTCCACAACCCAGCCACCCTATCCCTACCCCACCACCCCCCTGGCCACCCTTAGTTCATTTCTTGAGTCTAGGAGTCTCTTATGGTTTGTCTC
>CM053608.1:5512881-5540946 GCA_028646535.1 Procyon lotor
GAAGGAGGGGTCTCCCCGGATCTGCTGCTTCTAGGGTCCCTGCTGGAAGAGCAGTGGCCTGACTGTGCCTCGGACCCTGGTCTAAGCTAAGCCTGAGCTGATAGCCTGCTGCTCGGCTCCGTCTCTGCCGACGGCTTCCTACTCTGATACCTGGGAACTCTGCCACCCTTGGACACCCCCGGTCCCTCTGTGACCCCACGGGTCCTGAGACCACACTGTCCCCGCGAGGGCTCCACCCCCTGCTTAGCCTCTAGAGCAACGTCCCTCCGTGGAGTAGACTCTAAAAGTTCCAATTTTGTGCTCTGCTGGTCTGCGGCTGCTGGGAGCCGGCCCCTCCCCCGTGGTCTCTCTTCCTGTCACTTGGGATTCACTTCTCTGCACGTCTACCTTCTGGTAAGTGGTCGATTTTCTGTTCCTAGAATTGCTGCTCTTCTCTTCTATCTCCTGTTGAGTTTGTAGATGTTCAAATTGTTTGATAACTATCTAGCTAAACTTCTGGGACCTGAGGATATCTCCATCTCCTACTCCTCTGCCATCTTGCTCCTCCTCCTAGTAGCATGTTATTTAACCTCCATGTACTTGTGCTGTTTCTAGATTTTTTTCTTGTGGTTGATTTCTAGTTTCATCGTGTTGTGGTTGGAAAAGATACATGGTATGACTTCAGTATTTTTGAATTTGGTGAGACTTGTTTTGTGGCCTACCATGTAATTTATTCTGGAGAACGTTCCACATGCACTTGAAAAGAATGTGTATTTTGTTTTAGGGTGTAATGTTCTGAATATATCTGTTAGATCTATCTGGTCCAATATGGTATTCAAAGCTACTGTTTCCTTGTTGATTTTATGTTTGGAAGATCTATCCATTGATGTAAGTGGGGTATTGTGGTACTACTGTTGATTACTTCCTTTATGTTCATTATTATCTGCTTTATGTATTTGGGTTCTCCCATGTTGGGCTCATAAATATTTACAATTATTCTATCTTCTTGATGGGTTGTTCCCTTTATCATTATGTAGTGTTCTTCTTTGTCTCTTGTTACAGTCTTTGTTTTAAAATCTATTTTGAGGTCACCTGGGTGGCACAGTCAGTTAAGCATCTCACTCTTGGTTTTGGCTCAGGTCATGATCTTAGGCTCCTTAGACTGAGCCCTGCATTAGGCTCTCTGTTCAGTGGAGAGTCTGCTTCTCTCCTTCTCTTTCTACCCCTCTCTCCCCACTTGTGCTCTCTCCTCCTCTTCCTCTGTCTCTCAAATATAAATCTTCTTTTAAAAGAAAATCTATTTTGTCCAACATAAATATTGCTACACCAACTTTCTTACACACTTTTCTGTTTGCATGATAAATGCTTTTCTATCCCTTGACTTTTTAAAAAGATTTAAAAAATTAAAAAAAAAAATCAAATCTAACAGAGCATGAGCAGTGGGATGGGTATCAAGAGGGACAAGGAGACCCCACACTGAGTGCAGAGCCCAACATGGGGCTCAATATCATAACCCTGAGATCATGACCTGAGCCAAAATCAAGAGTCAGTAGCTTAACATACTGGACCACCCAGGCACCCCTCCATCCGTTCACTTTAAGTCTGCATGTTTTTAGGTCTGAAATGAGACTCTTTAGGCTGCATATAGATGGATGTTGCTGTTTTATCCTTTCCATCACATCCTTTCCTATGTCTTTTGATTGGAGCATTTAGTACTGATATTCAAAGTAATTACTGATAGGTATGTACTTATTGCCATTTTGTTAGTTGTTTTGATTGTTTTTGTAGTTCTCTGTTCCTTTTTTCTCTTTTTGTCTTCTTTCATGGTTTGTTGACTTTCTTTCTTTTTATTTTTTGCACACGTGTTACTGGTTTTTGATTTGTGGTTACCATTAGGTTTATATAACACACACACACACACACACACACACACACACACACACACTAGGTTTATATATAACACATAAATACATGTTATATATATAACACCTTATGCAAATAACAGTCTATATTAAATTGACGATTGCTGAAGTTTGAACCCTATCTTTACTCCTCCATGTTTTAAGTATATGGTATTATACTTTACATCATTTTATTCTGTGAATCCGTGACTTATTTTCATCTTTATATTTATTTATTTATTAGAAATCTAAATTATATTTTATTTTTTCAGTGTTCCAAGATTCATTGTTCATGTACCATATCCAGTGCTGCATGCAATATGTGCCCTCCTCAATACCCAACCCCCCACCTCTTCCCTCCAAAACCCTGTTTGTTCCTCAGAGTCCTCAGTCTCTCATGCTTTGTCTCCTCCTCTCACTTCCCCCATTTCACTTTTCCTTTCCTTCTCCTAATATTCTCCATGTTATTCTTTTTGCTCCACAAGTAAGTGAAACCATATGATAATTGACTTTCTCTGCTTAACTTATTTCACTCAGCATAATCTCCTCCTAAAAGTTGGGCATTCATCCTTTATGATGGCTGCATAATATTCCATTGTATATATGAACCATATCTTCTTTATCCATTGTCTGTTGAAGGGCATCTTGGCTCTTTCCACAGTTCGGTGATTGTGGCCATTGCTGCTCTGAACATTGGGCTACAGATGGCCCTTCTTTTCACTGCATCTGTACCTTTGGGGTAAATACCCAGTAGTGCAATTGCAGGGTCATAGGGTAGCTCTATTTTTAATTTCTTGAGGAATCTCCACACTGTTTTCCAAAGTGGCTGCACCAACTTGCATTCCTACCAATAGTGTAAGGGGGTTTCTCTGTCTCCATATCCTCTCCAACATTTGTTGTTTACTTTCTTGTTGATTTTGGCCATTCTAACTGGTGTAAGGTGGTATCTCAATGTAGTTTTGATTTGAATCTTCCTGATGACTGATGATGATGAACACTTTTTAATGTGTCTGTTAGTCATTTGTACATCTTCTTTGGAGAAGTGGCTGCTCATGTCTTCTGCCCATTTTTTTGACATAATCATCTGTTTTGTGAGTGTTGAGTTTGAGGAGTTCTTTATAGATCTTGGATATCAGCCCTTTGCCTGTAATGTCATTTGTGAATATCTTCTCCCATTCCGAGGGTTGCCTGTTTGTTTTGTTGACTGTTTCCTTTGCTGTGCAGAAGCTTTTTACCTTGATGAAGCCCCCAAAATTCATTTTTGCTTTTGTTTCCTTTGCCTTTGGAGACATGTCTTGAAAGAAGTTTCTGGGGCCAATGTTGAAGAGATTACTGCCTGCGTTCTCCTCTAGGATTTTGATAGATTCCTGCCTCACGTTGAGGTCTTTTATCCATTTCGAGTTTGTCTTTGTGTATGGTGTAAGAGAATGGTCAAGTTTCATTCTTCTATAGATAGCTGTCCAATTTCCCCAGCACCATTTATTGAAGAGACTGTCTTTCTTCCACTGGATATTTTTTCCTTTGTCGAAGATTATTTGACCAAAGAGTTGCAGGTCCATATCTGGGCTCTTTACTGTGTTTCATTGGTATATGTGTCTGTTTGTGTGCCAGTACCATGCTGTCTTGGTGATCACAGCTTTGTAGTAAAGCTTGAAATCAGACAAAATGATGCCCCCAGCTTGTTTTTCTTTTTCAACATTTTCTTAGCAATTTGAGCTCTTTTCTGGTTCCATACAAATTTTAAGATTGTTTGTTCCACCACTTTGAAAAACACTGGTGGAATTTTGACCAAGATGGCATTGAAAGTATAGATTACTCTGGGCAGTATAGACATTTTAACAATGTTTATTCTTCTGATCCATGAGCATGAAATGCTTTTCCACCATTTTGTGTCTTCTTCAATTTCTTTCTTTTTTTTTTTAATTTTTATTTTATTTTTTCAGTGTTCCAAGATTCATTGTTCATGCACCACACCCAGTGCTCCATGCAATATGGAATTTCAAAAAATTAACAAATAACTTTGAGATGGTTAAATGTTCACCCCACTGTATGGATAATCTTACCATTAGCCAAGGCCTCTGCAAATGATTGTCAGGCTGTGTCCTACAAGGATCGGGCCAGGAGGACGAGTGTGGGCTGGGATCCAGCCTTCTCCTGCCCAAGGGTGAAGCTTCACCTGCTCCACTCTGACAAAACTGCCCTCCGAGAGAGCTTAGATCTTGCTAGCTGTTTTCTCTCTCCTTGGGTCCTGGCCTGGCACCTTATGCTTGGGCAAGTTCTTTCATTTCTTCTCTTTCCCAGAGAATTCGTCGTCTTCAAGGCTGCTGGGGGTGTGATGGGGAATGGAAAAATTTTGTGTCTTTATCTTACCCCATAAATGAAGCCCTTCCTCTTGAATTCCTTATTCTAGAATATGCCCTGAGCTCATCTGACACCTGAAGAGCCATCTGCCATCGGCTCCAAGTGCCAGATTGAGTTCTTGGGCAGGCCTCAGGGTTAAGTGACCTATTTTCCTTACTCTCTGAAAGCTTTTTAAAAGTCAATCCCCATAGAAAGCTCTGTTCTTCCCAGTGCAGAGGATACCTCAGGATGGTCTCCCCTACTGCCCCACCAAGTACCCTAAATATATTTGCTCTTCACCAGTAGGTGGCAATATCCCCACACTTTTCTCTTCCTGCACGCTCCTAAACACAGGATTTATGTAAAAGCAAAGTGGGTTCAGGGTGTTGAGACAGTATTAGAGGACTCCTCCAAAGGCACAAGACTTTTTTTGTTTTGTTCATTGAGAACAGATAATCTTTTATTTTTTTTTCATTTTAATCCTTTTCTTTTTCTTTTGAAACAATTTCAAGTTTACCTAAAAGTTGCAAATATGGTTCAAGAACCTTGTTTTTTTCCCTCAGAATCTTTTGAAAGTTGCCCATATGATGTCCCGTTACCAGAGAGAACCTTATCTGTGTTTCCTGCAAACAAGGACATTCTTCGACATAGCCACTAGAGAGCGTTCAAAGTCAGGAAATGAACAACTGTACATTTCACTATTCTGCTGTTCTCAGATACCATCCAA
This sequence comes from Procyon lotor, assembly GCA_028646535.1. Classification (NCBI taxonomy): domain Eukaryota; kingdom Metazoa; phylum Chordata; class Mammalia; order Carnivora; family Procyonidae; genus Procyon; species Procyon lotor. The sequence continues at coordinate 5,517,829 of CM053608.1, forward strand.
GTTTCACCCCTTGTCCCATTATGCCCTTATAGCACAGGGATCCAGTCCCAACTCACCACTGTATTTAGTTATCATGTCTCCTAATATCCTTCAAGCTGGGAATGTTCCCCAGTCTTCCCTTGTTTTCCATAACCTTGGTACTTTAAAGATTACCGGTGTTACTTTGTGGAATGTCCCTCAATAATCTATGTCCTTACCTGAGATTCAGTTTGTACACCTTTGGCAGGAATATCACAGAAGTGATATGGGTTCTTTTTTTTTTTTTTAAAGGTTTTATTTATTTATTTGACAGAGAGAGAGAGAGAGAGATCACAAGTAGGCAGAGAGGCAGGCAGAGGGAGTGGGGGAAGCAGGCTCCCCGCTGAGCAGAGATCCCGATGCGGGGCTCGATTCCAGGACCCTGAGATCATGACCTGAGCTGAAGGCAGAGGCTTTAACCCACTGAGCCACCCAGGTGCCCCAATGATATGGGTTCTTTTCACTGCTTCCTCTCAGGTAGCACAGGGTCTCGGCTTGTGCTGTGACTGATGAGCGACTGTGTCTCCCCCCACTTGATTACATCAATGTCTGGTGGTCATGTCCATCATAAAGACATTCTGGTTCCCTTTGTAACTAACAAGACTTTGGTGAAGAGGTATTTTGAGACTATGTGAATAGCACGTTTATCATCAAGTTTTTTAATTACTCACTCATTTACTTACACCAATATGGACTGATGAATTGCTCTTTTATTCAGTAGGCTGTTTCAGATTTAGCTGGTGGGAACCACTTTGAGGTGTCTTCCACGTCCTTTTCACACACCTCATCATTAATTTCTGGCACAACATGTGCAAAGTTCATATTGTAGTTTCCTTCACCCCACATCCACCATTTCTTCTGAGTTCTGGGTTCTCTTAGTGGAGAATGGTATTTAGAGGAGTCAGATGAGCTCATTGTTTTCAGAGTGTCCTTGCTCCCAGGTCTTTTTGTTGGACCATGCGCACACGCACACAGTCAGACACACACCCAGACACACATGCAGACATAGACACACACACAAATGCAGACATTGTCACACACAGACATAGGAATATACACACACATATATGCACACACAAACACAGACACACATGTATATATACATACATGTACACACATACATGTACACACAAACACACATATAAACACACACACATGGATACCCACATGTACACTAATTTATACACACTTAGATACACACATATGTACACACACATATGAAAATACCTACATATATATCAGACAGTTACATCTACAATTTTTTCTGTATCTGTATATACTGAAAACTATGAGTCCACACCAGAGCTGACTATATAATTTGTGGATCCCAGTGTACAAGGAAAATGTGATGTCCCTTAGTGAGAAAACAGAAAAAAAGTGCTGTTGAAGGTATTGAAATATAACACTTTCTCCTGTTTTCCAGTTTCTGTCAACTTGTCATGACGTTTTTTAATTTGGTATTTAATGTCACTCTAAAGAAAGAATAATTAAAAATTTAAATGATTAGCATCCATTTTACTTTTCATCTTTATATTGTGCAATGCCAGTTTTCAGTGCAAATATAAAAGCATTTACTTTGTAAAAAAAAAAAAAAAGCATTTACATTGTATGTGGAATCACCTAGAATGATACATACTTTGTACAGGCGCACGTATATTGTTCTTACTAGAATAGCTGTAACACTGTACAGAACTGACTGTTTGTATTTCCCTTCCTGCTATGTGCACATTCTATCAACACCGTGTGCTCAGCTTAGGCTCACCGATGAGCCGGGAGGGACGTAAGGGAAGGAGCTATGAATTGTGTGAGGACCACGGGCAGGTTGCCCCAAGAGGGGCCACTGTGGCATATAGATTGTTTTAAATACAGATTACGTGAGAGATGGTTGGTGCGAGAACACTCAGATCCTCCTGTCCCCCTGACAGCAGGAAATAAACCTCCCATGTGATAGGTGCCTTCCTTGTACCAGGAGGGAGTCACCGGGGATGGAGAATTGAGAGCCCAGAATGCTGTATATACTCCTGTGACTTTCTACTGATCAACCACCCTGGCCCAAATTCTGTGGAGAATTCCTTACTAATTGAAGCTCTGGAAGTTGCTTTATTTGTCCTGTCAGTGCCTCACAGATTTATCATCTGTGTCTAAAATGTATCAGACCCGTCCGTCTGCATCATTCTTTCAGTCTCCGTTTCATTCCTGGGTCTTCATGCACATGTCATCAACCTTTGTTTTTCTTCTGTTTATCTGTCTCATGTCAATTTAATTCTTAGTCCAACCAGAAGGATCTTGGCCCAAAGAATATTTCTCACACCCCGACAACTGCCATATCTTTCCTTTTCTTTCTGGGTCCAGAATTTCGGCAAAGTTAGTAGGCTCTGCAAGAGAACATGAGTAAGGAAGAATATGGTCTTTTGTTTTTCTTAGAATACTATTGTCTCCTAGCAAGTTCTAGTCCAAATGGAAAGCGTGGCTCTCAGAGCTGTCAGTCACAGATGGAATGCGTTTCCCCTGTGCTGGTTTTGAGTCTCACTGAAGTCCCAGTGGGTCCACGAACCTGGACTCGTGGGGCATGGCAGACGCCACATGAGAAGCGGACATCGGAATGACAGACATGTACGGCCATATCTTCTCTGCGTATTCTAGACTCTATTGTCTTGTTAGACTTCATTTCCAAAGCACAAATTCAAAAACAAAATTTCTATGATGCAGAGCATGAAATAAAGCGTGGGGCTCTTCTGAGCTTGGGGACCCACTGGTCTGCACAGGTCATGAGATCCCAAGGCTGGCCATGGCTCTGGCATCTGACGTCCAGAGAATCAACTGTAGAGGCTGCCACGGGTGTTGTTAGAAGGCCCCCACACCCTGGACCCTGTGCAAAGGTCCTAATGAGAAAAACACCCTTTGCTTTGCTTTGTACTTCAACACCCTTGGTCGGGGTTGTTAGCTACATGCACAGTCTTGTGAAGGCTCAGAATGGGAAGCTTCTGACTTCGCCTGCGGTGAGTTTCTGTGGTGTGTCATTTGAGTTCACTGGCCTCTGTTCACATCTTTCTCGAAAAGAAAATTTCCTTGAGGCAAAAGTTCCTGTGTCATGTTTTTTTTTTCCCCCCCAAATCTTTTGTTCTGACTTACTCAGGTTACGAGATGTCATCCTTAGTTTTCAGACATTTTAAGAAGGGGGAAGCCGTGTGTGTGTGTGTGTGTGTGTGTGTGTGTGTGTCTGTGTGTGTCTGTGTGTGAGCCATGATGTCCACTGGTCCCATTTCCCCCCATTGCCAAGGAGTTTCTTCCCTCGAGAAGGTGATCACATTTGTCTACGTCATGGATCTCAATCCGTATTTATTTAAATATTCCACTTGTTCCGTCCACCTCTTTTTCTTCCTGGGAAAATCCACTTAGTCTCTAAGAGTTGGTGTAATGGTGCCTTTTTTTGACGCCACAGGCCAAACTGGTCAGTCCTTTGTACCCTCTCTGCTCCTGTCTCCATTCTGGTGTCTACTCGTTTCCACGGTGATGACTGGCTTCTGGATCTGTGTTCTCCAAAAGGTTTCCCATTTCTCCAGGGTGGGAGTTGGTCCTTATTCATTCTGTATCCCTACCACTTCTCCCAGGGCTTGACCCCTGGCTCATGGTCAGCCTCTCTAAAAACGGGGGCCTTCAACAGCTCTTTCCTTTAGTTAGTTTCTTCTCACATTTTAGGCTGGCATTTTTCCTTCATTTACCCGGCCTATGTTTTTAGTTGTGGAAAATGGAATAGAAAACGTTATCCCATATGCTGATGACGCAGCTTCATTATCAAGAACTAGAAGTTGTCTTAATAGACATTTAATCATTGTCAGAGAGCAGAACATAAAAGTCTCTTTGGAAACCCAAACTGTCATTTTAAAGGCTTAGTGTTAACCACTCCACAATAGTCCATCCAATTTATTTAGGCTTTTTGAAGGTTAACATGATTCAAGACACTTCTTGCCCTTTACTAGTTTTTTTTTTTTTTTTTTTTATTAAACAATGGCTATAAATAACATTTGGTAAGATTCATTTGAAAACACTTGCTTGGTGAGAATTATTGTGGTTACCCTTAATGGCCTGTAACTTGGGCTTCAAGGGTCAGTTTGTGTATGTGTCGGAACAGACTCAGAAACTGTCCTGTGGGGAAAAGGATAGCCCTTGGCCTCCTCCTGTGGACTGAACTGCCTTCTGTTCACACACACTGTAGTTTGTTGTACAAATCCCACCTCAACCCAGCCGACAATGAAGGGGTGTGGACCCTCCCATATTTTGCAGTATGCAATTTGCACTTTAGATAGTTGTCAGAGTAAAACCCCAAACTCTCTCCTGACCAATATTTGTAAAAATCAAGAAATAATATTTATAGACATGTAAATGAAGCATGACTGCTTAGCACCTCATGTGGAGATGAATCATGAGTGACAGGCTCTGGGCCATCGCCATCACCTGCTTCCTCCTCCTTGTGGTTATTATTTTTTTTAATATTTTATTTATTTGTTTGACATAGAGAGAGAGACCACAAGTAGGCAGAGAGGCAGGCAGAGAGAGAGAGTGGGGGGCGGGGGGGAAGCAGACTCCCTGCCGAGCAGAGAGCCCGATGCGGGGCTCGATCCCAGGACCCCGAGATCACGACCCGAGCTGAAGACAGAGGCTTTAACCCACTGAGCCACCCAGGCGCCCCTCCTTCTTGTGGTTATTATGATGATAATTATGACAAAAGTGATGCAGTCCACGTACTCTCCAGATTGGGCTTGATCTGCTAAAAATCATTCATGGGCTTGGCAGACCATTGGATCGCTGCTCACATGCACTGCATTATTTTAGTCTTCTGTAGATCTTTGCTGAGCAGTCTCAGTGTATATATTTAAAAACCACTTAAAACTTTTAATCGTAATTATTACCTGCAGATTAGTGAGCTATCATTGGCATTCATGGGGGTAACATTATAACAGAGTTCCCTTGTGATGTCGCGGTAGGGATTTGCCAAGATGTTCATTCATTCATTTATTTATGAAGTATTTTTTGACTGACTATTATTGCCAGGCACGATTCTTATTGCTATGATGGAGCAATGAACAAAACATTAAATAATCCCTGCCCTCAAGGAGCTTATATTCTAGTTGCTGGTCAGTGATGGGAAGCAATAAGCATAAAAAATAAGTAAATATTTAATACGTTAGGAGACAAGAGTGCTATGGAAACAGAATAAGGAAGTGGGGGGAGCAGGGTGCATTTCAGAATGTGGTCAAGGTGAGCCTCACTGGGAAGGCGTCCTTTGGGTGAATACGCGAAGGAAGTAGGTATGAGGGGCACAGATGGCTGTGGGAAGGGCACCCCACTAAAGTCTTGTGTAGAAGTGAGCTTCTGGTGTGTTCAGGAGTGGCTAGGAGAACAAGGTAGTTGGAGACCAAGGAGGTAGCAGAGGGTAACGAGGTTGGGGTGGGAGCATCGTTCACTTAGGTCTGTTGGCCTCAGGAGGGATGTTGGCTTTTGCTCTGAACAAGATGGGAGCCATTGGAGGGTGTGGGTGAGGGATGTGTCGTTCAACTTGTGTCTCACTGTTTTCTTCCTCCTCTCCTTTCTCTCTCTTTTCTTTTTTAAGATTTTATTTTTAAGTTATCTCTACACTCAACGTGGGATTCAAACTTATAACTCTGAGATTGAGAGTCACATGCTTTAGTACTGAGCTGGCCAGGTAACCCTAGCTTCTTTTTTTCCATTCTTTTTCTTTTCTTTTCTTTTCTTTTTCTTTTCTTTTCTTTTCTTTTCTTTTCTTTTCTTTTCTTTTCTTTTCTTTTCTTTTTTCTTCTCTTCTCTTCTCTTCTCTTCTCTTCTCTTCTCTTCTCTTCTTTCTCTTCTCCTCTCCTCTCCTCTCCTCTCCTCTCCTCTCCTCTCCTCTCCTCTCCTCTCCTCTCCTCTTCTCGCTTCCCTTCCCTTCCCCTCCCTTCCCCTCCCTTCCCTTCCCTTCTCTTTCTCCTCTCCTCTCTCCTCCCCTCCCCTTCCCACCCTCCTCTCCTCTCCTCTTCTTTCTCCTTTTTTTCTTTCTTCTCATTCCTCTTCTCCTTCTCTCCCTCTTCCTCCTTTGGGTAGATCAACAGGAAATTTTTTCTTCAAATTGCAGTATCAGGTCAGCTGAAAAGTGTGACTGGCGTGACTTCCCAGGCTCTATTTTGTTGAGAGCCAGAGAGCTAGTCTACAACCACTTGCAGGTCAAAGCCAGGGCACCTTTTGGCAATGGAATGTTAGGTTGATGAAACCTGACTTGGTTATCTGCACAGCTTCCTCACAGCAGAAGGCGGCTTCAGAACACATACCATCATTGGTTTTTACTGTCTTGGCATGATCGTCTGGTTAATAGTGGTTTCCTTCACTAGACCATAGTTCCATGAAGGCAAAGGTCATGGAGCTGTTTTAAAAATCAGCATTGTGTCCTTGGAACCCATTACACTTCCCTGTTCGTTTATAAATATTGAATGAATATTATAAATATTATAAATATTGGATCAGTGTGAAAATTTCTGTTTTCTTTGCTGCCATAATGCTAGAGCCACACAAGGAACCTGTGTTCACAGAGCCATAAGCAATTATATTACTGGATAAAATCTGTTTAAGAATACGTTGTAAGACTGTGCTTTGTGCCAAAAAGATGTGGGCCATGGGGCCTAGCTTTTGCCATGATTTAGCAACTGTCTGAAATGTCCCCTCTCTGCCAGTTTGTTGGGAAGTTAGACAAGAAGATTTCAGAGGAATGGTAATATTTGATAAGAACACCCACTTGTATGTGTGTGTGTGTGTGTGTGTGTGTAAATGAAAGAATTCAGGAGGCTCAGTTTGATTTTTTTTTAACTTAAATGATTCTTTTTAAAAAATATTTTATTTATTATTTATTTATTTATTTATTTATTTATTTATTTATTTATTTATGAGAGGGAGAGAAAGAGAGTACACGTGGTTGTGTGCAAGCAGGGGGCAGGACAGAAGGTGAGGGGCAGAAGAGGAGAGAGAGGGACAAGCAGACTCCATGCTGGTCCCACAACCCTGAGATCATGACCTGAGCCAAAACCAGGAGTCAGACACTCAGCCAACGGAGATACTCAGGTGCCCCTAAGTGATTCTTAAATTAATATGAATATATAATAATACCAACCTTTATAGAAATGTCTACTTTTATGGATCTTATTCAAGTATAAAGCCAAAAAAATATGTCATTTAACATGAACACAATTATGAAAGTGATATAATTTGAAGGAACCACATCAATGAACTTAACAGTGCCTCCTGCGTGAACCCTGCCCTGCCTGCCCCCCACACCCGTGTTTCCCTTGGCAGCCTTGCCCACCATTCCCTAGGGCGAGGCACTTCTCCCAACATTCCTCTTACTCAAGATATTGCAAAGTACATATTCCTTCTGCCATCTGCAATGCAATTTACCTTTTACCTCCACTGGATTAAAAATGCCTCATTTATCTACTAAATTAATTTCTTCTTAGTTCACCAAATTTAAAGTGGTATTACTCGATGACTGTCTAATCAATCAGCCCAAATGCCGACGAAGTTGGCTTGCTGTCCTAGACATAAAGCAGATGTTCTGAGCCCAGACAGTCCTTATGTTAAAAGTGTATACATTACAACTGAAATGAAAAATAATTAACGATTTACTAATTTGTTGTCAAAAAAATTGAGAATGACCAACTGTAGATCAGAGGACTGTGGCTTAAAAAATATCAGGCTAAACAGTGACTTACTGCCAATTCATTCAGACCCAAAAAATCAATTTGGTAGTTTTTCTGTGTGTGTGTGTGTGTGCATGTGGCATGTGTGTGTGTATTTGTGTGTGTGAGAGACAGAGAGAGGGAGGGAGGGAGGGAGAGAGGGAGTAAGAGAGAAGTTATTCTTGAAATGTACTTGTTTATTTTAGGCGAGTCCTTAAATTTGGATGGGTACATAATTTCTTATGGAGATCTTTGAGGACAATCAAGAGTATGTTTGCCTCTGGTTATTCTCATGATTCTTAACATTAAGTTGGCATTCTTGAGATGAAAAATACTATATAGTTCTAGTAAATAAATACAAGAATTTGAGAATGCATGTCTTGGGCAAATGCCAAGACGATTGCTTTTTATTTTCCATTAAGTAAAATATTTTAAAATGTTCTTTGGAGATGGTGTTTGCCATTGTGTTATGTTTTAGATTTCATTAGAGAGTTTATCTAAAACTTACTGGTGTTTATTTAGATTATAATAAATGGCTTAATTATCTGTTTTTAGTCTTTTATAATTTTCATGAGGCTGACTTCAGTTAAAATGTCAAGTTACTTTTTTTCTTTATACAAATGTTTTCTGGAGTGTTCTGTGAATTCTTTAAAAGTACAGTATATACTTTACTACTGCCAAAGAATATATATGCCTTAAATGTGAGTTTTTGAACTCTAACATCTGTGAACATTTGAAATATGTTTGTTTAAAAACCAAATTGTGACATTAGTGTGGAATCACCGTCTTGTAAATGCATGAGAGCTTCACTATTGAGTTGACCATATTAACAGAAAGTGTAGTGACTTCAGATTCGATTTCATGGGGCCATAGCATAGCATAGCTAATAGACATATTTACTGGTATGGAATTTTGGCCATTGTGATAGCCTCAGTGTTGTGTCTGCCTACCACAAGATTTGCTCATTATTTTTATTAGGATCCTAATGGTTGTTAGGATAACTTTTAAAATCCCATCCTAAAACTTTACACCAAAGGATTTAAGTTTTACTGTCAGAAGGGGATGCCATTAAAGTAACTTTGGTAAAGTGTCATAATTCATGAATTATAAAATACTGATTTTTTCCCCTCTAGTTAAGATTATGCTGAGCAAGCTATATTTGTGTGTGCTTACCTATGTGTGCTTGCAATTATGTAATATTTATTGTGTTTTTTTTTAAAATTTAATTTACTGACACGTTGTAGAGTAGGCAAATATAAAAATATCATGTTAGAAGTTTCAATTTGCATTTTAGGTTTTTCAAAGTGTTTGTACAGATGTGTAGACAAACACACACTCAGTTGAACATCAGGTGACGAGCGCGTGGAGCCATGAGCCTGATCATTGGTCCAAATTGAGGGTAGATCAGATATGGTGTTTTGGTTGCAAAGAAAAAGAATCCCAACTCACACTGGTTTAGCTAATGAGAACGCTGGCTCATGTAACAGAAGTCTGAGACCATGGTGGGCTTTAGGGCTGGTTGAGCCAGTGGCTCATGTGGTCTTTAAGGATCCTGGTATTTTCTGTCTGTCCACTCTGACATCCACATAATATCAGCTTCAAGCAAAGTCTTATTTTCTGAGCAGCTGTGGTTTGGTCAGCAGCTCAGTTAGGGCTTCATGCTTGTCTATTCCCATCCAGTGGGAGGGAGGTCTGGTGTCCTGTGATTCTTTGAAGTCAACCACAACGGATGGGGAAGGAAGGGGGAAAGGTAGGTGAGGCATGAATCCTACTCCTTAGCAGAAGGCACAGACCTGATCCAATAGCCAGGCTTTCTCTTCAAAGGGCGAGTCAAGGATTGAGTAGAGATGGTTAAAATCTAATCTCATGGGGCTGGGGTTCAGAGCCAAGAATGCAGTCATTGTGGCTAGGAGAGCCTGCATGCTGGGGGAGGAGTTTTGTCTCTGAAGGTTCTGGGGAAAGAAGGAAGTGGGACCTAAGAAGTCTTAAGTCTCTGTTTCAGAGCCCTGAGGATACCAAGAATGAATGAGAAAACCAACTTCGTGTGGAGCGGATGGGCCATCTCACCAGAGCTCTTTGGATCTTGCTGCCTTTCTTTGGAGTAGGGTTTGGGGCCAGGGCTGTGGGTACTGATGGGGCTTGTGTGGCTTCAGCTGCAGAAGGTAGGGAGGAGGTCACAGTATGACGCTGAGCCGGAAATATATGGTGGCCCAAATATTCTGGCCCAAATATTCTCATTGAATTAAGAGGCAGAGAAGAAATCCAGCTAATAGGACACATTGAATCACATATAATATGCAGCAGGATGTTAAAATGGAGCTTTTAAAAATGTCAGTTTGAGCAGAGGCCCCCAAAGCCAAAAACAAAGCCCAGGTGCCATGGGCCCTCCTGTTGTGAAGCGAGGAGCACTGCAGTTGTGTAGGACTTGCAAAGGGAATGGTTCTGGGTGGTTTGTGTGTTAGTGAACCACCTCCCTCCAGCCTTAGAGGAGCATCAGGGTGCCAGAGTGAGGAAGAGGACGGATTTTTTGCAGAGAGCTGTGGCTGTGCTGTGGAGTTTCTCCTTCTCCAGCAGGAGGGGTGGAGGTGGGGGGTTGGGGGGTTGCAGGATGCCCCTCCTTTCAAGCCAGGTGACAGAGGGGGTGTGTGGTTTCCTGGGCAGCCCTAATGCAGTACCATGGAGTGAGTGGCTTCAAGCAACAGATATTTATTGTCTCATAATTCTGGAGGCTCAGAGTCTGAAATCAAAGGCCAGGCTCCCTCTGAAGGCTCTCAGGGATGATCCTTTTCTGTCTCCCCCAGCTTCCCTGGCACTCCTCGTCTCGTGGCAGTGCCACTCCAGTCTTTGTCTCTGTCATCCCATGGCCATGTTCTCCTAGTGTGTCTGTCTCTTCTCTTCTCACAAGACCACCAGTGGGATTCAGAGCCAGCTCTGCTACAGTAGGACTTGATTATGGTAACTTGATTATGATCCACAAAGATGCTATTTCCAGGTAAGCTCACATTCATAGGTGTCTGGGGGTAGGGCTTCAATGTAACTTTTTGGAGGACACAGTTTAACCCACAAGAGGGGGCCCCAAGAGGAGCCTTAGAGAACTCAGTATGTGTTCCCTGGAGAGTTGGGGCCCATGAGTAAGTGCCTCATTCTTTATTAGAGTATGTAAAGGTGAAAGGTTGTGGCTGTGGCTCCTACCAGTCAGGAGGGTGCTGGCTGATTGGCAATTCCTAACTCAATGGCGGGGCCAATGTGTGGATTTGTAGGAACCAGAAGTGGAATGCGCTAAAAGAAGGCTGGCCTGGGGTCTTCTTAAAAGGATCCCTCCTCAGGTGCGTCCTGGAGCTGTGACCTCCAAAGAGAGGATGGTCCATTAAAAAGGGCAGGAGAGTGCAGCCAGGACTTCTCCACCTAGACCCAGTCCCCACGCTGGGAATATTTCTACATGTACCTGTGTATACCTCCATTAAGCTCAACATGACTCCTGACTGATGTCTCCATTTCTAATATATCACCAATATAGAATTCCTGTTGCTCCCATCCTCACCAGCACTTGGTGGTGTCCTTGTATTGGATTTTGACCATTTTTTCTTTAAGAGACAGAGAGAGAGTGTGGGGGAGGAGCAGAGAGAGAGGGAGAGAAAGAATTCTAAGTAGGCTCCACGCCCATCAGTGCCTGCTCAACCTTCCGCTAGCCATTACCTAATTGTTTAATTCCAGTATACAGGACAGCAGCATCACAACTGTTGAGCTCTACACTCATGGGAAACAATTTTATCAACTAGAGTATTGTGCTCGTGTGCAGTTCCTTTCTACCTTTAATCTTCTAGGCTCCATGCATTTCCAAAGTTACTTAGTTCAGCACCTTTCCCTAACACCTTTGGTGAGATTGTGCCATACATTTGTTATACAGCGAGATCCTTTGTCATAGTCTATCTTCCTTCCTGGGATTTTTCTGAGTTCCAAGTGAATTTTTTGAAATGTACATGCATTAAATCTCAGTCTTTGTGCTGTAACGTGTTTTGGACTTTGACAAATGCACAGTTGCATGTAGTCACCAAGATAGTATCATGCAGAACAGTCTCACCATCCTAAAATCCCCTGTACTCCACCTTTTCAAGCTCACCTCTCCACTGGAACCATTGGTAACCACTCATCTTTGAACTGTCTCTACATATTTGCCTTTTCCAGAATGTCATATAATTGGAATCATATAGTATATAGCCTTTCCAGCCTGGTTTCTTTCACTTTGCCATATGCATTTAAATTTCCTTTATGTCATTTCGTGGCTTGAGAGCTCATTTCTTTTCACTGCTGAATAACATTCTATTATATGGATGTGCCAAAGTTTGTTTATCCATTGGCTTTTTGAAGCACATCTTGGGGTATCATAAAACTTCTGTAAGCATTCATTTTTTTTAAAGATTTTATTTATTTACTTGACAGAAAGAGAGAGATCACAAATAGGCAGAGAGGCAGGCAGAGAGAGAGGGGGAAGCAGGCTGCCCACTGAGCAGAGAGCCCAATGCGGGGCTCGATCCCAGGACCCTGAGACTGTGACCCGAGCCGAAGGCAGAGGCTTAAACCACTGAGCCACCCAGGTGCCCTCTGTAAGCATTCATTTGCAGCCTTTTGTCTAGATACATGCTTTCAAATCAGTTAGGTAAGTAGCCAGGAGTGTGACCAGATCCTGTGGTAAGACTATGTTTAGCTTTGTCAGATACTGTCAAATTGTCTTCCAAAGTCACTGCTCCATTTTGTCTGCCCAAAACAACAATGAATGAGAATTCCTGTTGCTCCCATCCTCACCAGCACTTGGTGGTGTCCTTGTATTGGATTTTGACCATTTTTTCTTTAAGAGACAGAGAGAGAGTGTGGGGGAGGAGCAGAGAGAGAGGGAGAGAAAGAATTCTAAGTAGGCTCCACGCCCAATGCAGAGTTTGGCACGGGGCTCGATCTCACAACCCTTAGATCATGACCTGAATCCAAATCAAGAGTTTGTTTTGACAAAGCCACTCATGCAACCCAGATTTTGACCATTTTATTAAATGTTGGTATTTCGTTGTGTTGTTTTAATTTTCAATTCCCTAATTAGCAGTGACATTGAGCATCTTTTCCTATGTCATCACCGCATCAGGAATGAAAACATCAGTGCAGACAGAATGAATTACCTCTGGACTGAATATGTCAATTTTTCTTTGACCAGAATATGCTCATCTGGAATGTTCCATCTGTATGTCTACTTTAGTGAAGTGTCCGTTCAGATCTTTTGCACATTTTCCAATTGGATTGCTTGCTTTCTTATTGTTGAGTTTTAAAATTTCTTTATACATTTTGGGTTCAAGTTCTTTACCAGTTATGTGTTTTCTGAATATTTTCTCCCAGCCTGTGGCTGGTCTTCTCATTCTTTGAACAGTGTCTTTCCTAGAGCAAATGTTTTTAAATTTCAATGAAACGTAACTTAATAGTTTTTCTTAAATGGATTGTGTTTTTGGTATTGTATCCGAAGAGTTATTGCCAAATCAAAGGTCACATGCATTTTTTTTTTTTTTTTTGAAGCAGGCTCCCTGCTGAGCAGAGAGCCTGATGCGGGGCTCGATCCCAGGACCCTGAGATCATGACCTGAGCCGAAGGCAGAGGCTTTAACCCCCTGAGCCACCCAGGCGCCCCAGGTCACATGCATTTTATTCTATATTTTCTCCTATAAGTTTTGCATTTTACATTTAGGTCTAGAAACTATTTTGAGTTATTTTTTGTGAAAAATTAAATAAGTAAGTAAATAAATAAATAGATTTAAGAATTTAATTCTAAATAATCACTTGTTACATTTATCTGTATTTGTACTATGTGTGACTAATCTGGATTAATCTGTGACCGTTTTCTCCATTACTCAGGTCACTCAAAATTTTACAGTATGCACGTGCTTTGTTACTATCAGTGGCTACTCTAAAGTGGTTGTGTTTTCCTTCTCTATCCACTGCAAACTGTATTCTTTCTTACTACCTCAGCTGGAGTGGACCTTCTTTCAGCACAGTTGCACGTTTTTTTTTTTTAAAGATTTTATTTATTTATTTGGCAGAGAGAGATCATAAGCAGGCAGAGAGGCAGGCAGAGAGAGAGGGAGAAGCAGGCTCCCTGCTGAGCAGAGCCCAATGCGGGGCTGGATCCCAGGACCCTGAGATTATGACCCGAGCCAAAGGCAGAGGCTTTAACCCACTGAGCCACCCAGATGCCCCAATATTTTTCTCTCCTGATACAGGGTTCTTCCCAGCTCCCTTCTTAACCTGGGAATCTGCATCCACATTGCCCCTGGCTGTAGGCTGACCCTGTCACAGGCTATCGGACAGTTTTCTGTCTAATGAGGAAGATGCAGAAAGCTGTGGTCAGAAGCCCATGAACTATCTAGTTATTCTTGCTGCTGGTTGTCTTCCAATCTTGAGGTTGGATTGTCCATATGAATTCTGACAATTGCCTGCATGGTCGCTGCTTAGACACTAGATGTTTTAGATTCAGCTTAGACCTTTGGCTAGAGTAGTCACGTCTTCCCTTCTTAATTCCTGGTGGCTTCATCTTTTAGTTTCAAGCTTGCACATGCCTTTGTGACTTCCAGAAGTCATTAAAATTAGACAGTGCTCGTGCCTAGAACCTCAGCCTCATCCTTTGCATGGGTCTTCTCTCCTGTCCAGCCCATCCTGCTCCATCTGAATGTGACGGGCCATCGCTCCTTCCCTCGCTTCCTCTCTTTCTCTCCTCCTACCTCTCTCCACTCTCTAGCAGACCCTCCATAACTCTCACAGTCCCTGTGTGGGGACAGCCTGAGGTGTCACCTCCTCCAGGGGCCACATGTCTTTTCTATATTCGTGCAAGAGCACACACTGACTCTCTCAGCCCCTTCTCTACCTCCCTCGCTCACCTGGGGCTCCATGTTCTCTGCCTGCCCTCAGAACACTCAACTCTGGCACAAGCCTCTCAGTCGTGCTCCATCTGTCCGCCTGGTCTTTGCCCAGAGGTCCCTCCAACTCCCCAAACCAGGTTGCGTGTGCTCCTCAAGGACTGGGCGAGCATCAGCTCTTTCTGGAAGTCACTGTGGAGCCCTGGCCCTCTCTGTCCTGTGCTTTATGCTGCTTCTTGTTCATCCACCTTCCAGAGCCCTCGCCTTTGTTACTTGATTAACTGAACCAATATATAAGTAAATGAATACATTTGCTACTTTATCAATTTGCCAACTTTTTGCTTTACCGAGTGTTCAAGGATTATGAAATTCCCTTGTCGGCCGAATCTCTCTGTTCAGCACACCAGGAAGCAGCACGTGGAAAGAAAAGGAGACTGGGTGGAGAGTGGAGATTAGCAAGGGCACAGGGAACGTGGGCAGGGGGCAGGAGAGGTCCATGCCCTGTCCAGGGCTGCCTGGATGGGGGGAGGTACCTGGGACTGGTGTGAGGAACCGGTCATTTTGGTGCTGATTACGAGTTGGCTCTACCCTCCCTGGGCAGGTGGGTTCCTCTGGTGACAGGGGGCAGACCCTATTATAGGCACAGCTAAGGCATGCATTCTCAGTGATGGGGGATAGGAGAGGGAGAATATCACAAATACTGTTCTTGGGAGGCAAAATAATCTTAGATATTGCAGTGGTCAATGGCCTTCTGAACAGCCTCAATCCACAGTATATCAGTCTATCTGTGGCATTAAAATTTTATGCAAGGGGGCGATTAGGAAAAAAATGCCTAATATGGCGTCTGGGGAGAAGGATGGTAATGATAAGAAGGTTGGGAAAAACGGAGGTGACAGACGGTCTTCAAGCCAAGGAAGGAACTCTGGCCAGAGATACCCTGGAGAATGGTGACACATCTGCACCCCCAAAACTGCCAAGCTGAGGGGTGAACGGAGCTGAGCTCAGCCACTCTGGGGGTGGCCTGAGTCTTGCCCACCCACAGGGGACTCATATTTGCACCTGGCCAGCTGTATACTCCTGGAGGCCCTCGATCTGGCAGTCCTGCCTTCTCATGCTTGAGCCTGAGCTCGCAGTGTTGGAAGGTTCAGACTAAAATAAGAATTGAATTATGGGCAGGACAGCTGAGTGAGGATTTGATTGACGGCACGGCTCCATTGCTAGAGTGAGGCAGGAATGCAGGTCGTTTTAAGGACAGGTGAGTCCTTCTACAGCTGGAGACACGTTAGCTGTGCTCCCCAGATGGAAAGTGCCCTGGAGCAAGGTGGGGGTGTGGGAGAGGTGCAATACCCCCGGAAATGCAGGTCATCCCTGGGCTTCTGTGATGCGGGGCTGCCCTCTCAGCGGAAAGTCAAGGCCAGTGGGAACGCTGGTGCACAAAGCACCTTCTGTTATACTGTCCTAAATCAGAATCCTTTTGTGTGCCTTTTGGAATCCTCTCATCCTGAAAGTCCCAAAGGAAAACCAAATAGAGAAGATGAACTGCAGAGAAGTGGGAAAATTGCCAGTTTATTTCTCCTCCAAAGCCTTGACTCTGGTTTTGGTCTGTGGTAATGAATGTTGGTTCAATACGTTCAATATGTAACTCAATACGTTGGTAGTGAGTCTGTTGTATACACACTTTTATTGATAGACCACCAGTAACTAAGTGTCCAACAAACCTTGAAGGACACTCTGTTAGGTGGCGCTGGGTGCACACGATGGTTGTGTCTGTGTCATGAATTACAGGATGGTGCAAGTGACCGCACCCTGCTCCTTGAAACAGGGAGCCATCCAGGGCTGGCTGGCTCCGGGTGCTGGGGCAGGGCCCCGGTGAGGTCAGGGCTGTGAGCTCTACTCCAACCCACACCCACATCAAGCCACAGCGAGGGTTCTCTGGTGACATGTGTGGCTAGGCTGGCCCCAGCCCACCTCCCTGACTTGGGACCATCTCCAACCCTCGGCTGTCAGGTGGGTGAGTCAGCGAGACAGCTTTCTAACTGGCATGCTCTGTACCGCAGACTCACAGAGCTTCTTTGCTGTTTTCTACAAATGAAAACATTAGATTGTTTATTTTTCTGTGGGAAAGCTGTTTAGTTCTGCGGGTGAGGATGAAGACCACCTCCCTTAGTTTCACCAGATCAGACATGCTGCCAGGCCTGCTGTTAACATCTTTTTTCTTTTCCTTTTTTAAAGATTTATTTACTTATTTGAGAGAAAGAGAACATGAGTTGGAGGGGAAGGGCAGTGGGGGAGAATCTTCGAGCAGACCTCCTGCTGAGTGTGGATTTTTCCCCATGTGGGGCTCCATCCCACGACCCCTGAGATCACGACCTGAGCCAAAACCAAGTGTCAGATGCTCAACCTGGGGAGCCCCCCCAAGCACTCTCCTGTTGTGAACATCTTGTGCTCAGTGTCACCGTTGTCCGACAGGGGCGAGCAGCACGGTGGCCGCAGGGTCAGGCAGAGGGGCAGAGAGTGGCAGGAAGAGGGGAACATGTGGTGTCTAGCTTGCAAAGGGCCATGTGGGGGAGCAAGCAGCAGCCGTTGGAGCAATGGCGAAGTGGGTTTGTGGTTTCCTCCTCTCCTGTGGGACCCGTGCTGGCCCCGTCTCCTTCCTTAGCACAGTAGCACGACAAGTTGCCTGTAATTTGGAGCTTGTGCACACAGTCTGGATCTTTCAGGGATCCCAGATGGTGCCAACTCCCTGGACTGTCATCACTGCTCCCTCCCAATAAATCTCCTGTGTTGTGAGATAAGAGCATTTTTAATTTTATTAGATAATGTGTGCCATCTTGCTTTCTAAGGCCGCCCTTGCCTACTCTTGATACTTTTACATCTGATTTGTTGCTAGTCTCATTACGAGGTGAAAAGTGCTATCTCTCCCTTGATTTAGACTTCTTTTTCTTCCCCCCAAATATGTTTATTTTATTTTTTCAGTGATACAAGATTAATTGTTCATGCACCACCCCCAGTGCTCCATGCAATATGTGCCCTCCTCAATACCCACCACCAGGCTCGCCCAACCCCCCACCCCTGCCCCTCCAAATTACCAGTGGATTGAGCTTTTTTCCCCCATTGAACATTTTTTTTTCAATTAGTGTGTTGACTGTTTGGATTCCTTCCTCTGAGAACTGTGGTCATCACCTTTGCATGCTTTTATTGGGTGCTTGCTGTTTTCTTATTGATTTGTAAGTTGTAAAAAAGTATTTATTTGGATATGAATCCTTAGTTTGTTCTGTGTAAGGCAAAGACTTTCTCCAATCTGTGACTTCTCTCTTATTTTCTTTTGAAACATTGGAAATTCTTGCATTTGACGGAGTCCAACATTCTCCCTTATCATTCAAGCTTTTGGTGTCATGGTTAGGAGAACCTTACTACCCTGAAATCATAAATATATTCTTATACATTTTACTAATGATTTTAAGATATTTTTCTTCTTCCCATTTGGGTCTTTGATCAATCTGATGTTGATTTTGTGGGTAAGCATCTAATTTAGCTTTTCTTTTTTTTGTACTTCTTTCTTTTATACTTCTTTTGAAGTATAATTATTTTTATTATTTATTTTTTTAAAGTTTCTTTATTTATTTATCTGACAGAGAGAGACAGATCACAAGTAGGCAGGGAGGCAGGTAGAGAGAGAGAGGGAAGCAGACTCTCCGCCGAGCAGAGAGCCTGAAGCGGAGCTCAATCCCAGGACCTTGAGATCACGACCCGAGCCAAAGGCAGAGGCTTTAACCCACTAAGCCACTCAGGCGCCCCTTGAAGTATAATTAATATAGAGTGTTATCTTACTCTCAGGTGTGCAGTATAGAGATCCAACAATTTTATGCAGGACTCATGCTCATCATGGTTGAGTGTACTACTTTAGTTTTTTAATACGGAAAGCCAACTGCCCTAATACTATTTATTGGGTGGCTTATCAATTCTCCACTGGTTGGTACTGCCATCCTATCATATCCCAAGTTACCACACATATATGGGCCAATTTCTGGGCTCTCATTTGATTTGATTCATTGAATTTTTTTTTTTTTTTATCAATTCTTGCCTAAACTTTTAAAAATAGTTTTATTGAGGTATAATTAACATGCAAAATGCTGAATGTATTTAGTTTTTAATTTCATTAATTATGAACTCTATATACACTCTATATATTCTAGTTTTTTTGCATTGATTTAAGACTTATTTATTTATTTATCTATTTATTTATTTATATTTACTTGAGCATAGTGAACACAAAATGTTACATTAGTTCCAGGTGTGTGACACAATGATTCAACAAATTTATACATTACACTGTGGTCACCACAAGTGTGCTAGCTTCCCTCTGTCACCACCCATTGGTGTTAAAGTATCTTTGACTATATCTCCCATGCTATGTCTTTTATTCTTGTGACTTTTTCATTGCATAGCTGGGAGCCTGTATCTTCCACTTCCATTCACCCATTTTACCCATCCCCTCACTCTCCTCTGGTGATCACTGGTTTGTTCTCTGTATTTATGATTCTAGCTTCTTGACTCGAATATATATCTCATTAATTTGTGCATTTTAAAAAAAATATGCTTCCTGTTTTAGCTGCATCCAGTAAATGTTGATGTTCTTTTGTTGTTTGTTCTAAGTACTTGGGAACTTTCATGTGAGTTTTTCCTTAATCAAGAATTAAAAAAAATCTGCTTTCTCATTTCCAAGGATATTTTTATTTCTCAATTAACAAGTTTATTGTTTCCAATTGTATTACATTGTGATCATAGAACCTGGTTTTCATGGTACTACAAATATTTTGGAGTGTGTTGAGAATTTGCTTTATTTTCATAAAATATTATATATTATCTGTTTACTGGGATGTATATCAAGCTGTTTGATTGCATTGCTTGAATCATTTGTGCTCTTATTATGCTTGATATAACAGTTTCTGATGGCAATGTGTTTAAAAAAAAACCTCATTATGATTGTGAACTTATCAATTTCTCCTAATTCTGGTAAATTTGGCATATATATTTGAAGAGAATTTTGCTAGATGAAGCAAATTAATGAGTTTTTATATCTTATTGGTTATTTCCCCCTTTAATTATTAAGTAATCTCTGTTTCTTCACTAATATCTTTCTTTAATTTTATTTGACTAAATTCATACTGCTAAACTGGCTCTATTTTCAACTTTTTAAAAAAAGATTTTATTTATTTATTTGCCAGAGAGAGAGAGAGAAGGTGGGGAGTGGCAGGTAGAAGGAGAAGCAGGCTCTGTGCCAAGCAAGAAGCCCAATGTGGGAGTTGATTCCAGGATCCTGGGATCATGACCTGAGCCAAAGGCAGATGCTCAACTGACTGAGCCACCCAGGTGTCCCTATTTTTGACTTTTTTTTTTTAAGATTTTATTTTATTTATTTCACAGAGAGAGGGAGATCACAAGTAGACAGAGAGGCAGGTGGAGAGAGAGGAGGAAGCAGGCTCCCCGCCGAGCAGAGAGCCCCATGCGGGGCTCGATCCCAGGACCCTGAGATCATGACCTGAGCTGAAGGTAGAGGCTTAACCCACTGAGCCACCCAGGTGCCCCTATTTTTGACTTTTTAATGTCACTTTTTTTTTTGAAGTAGGCTCCATGCCCAGCATAGAGCATAATACAGAGCTCGAACTCATGACTGTGAGATCAAGACCTGAGCCGGATCAAGAGTCAGATGCTTAACTGACTGAGCCACCCAAGTGCACTTTAATGTCAAAATTTTTTTCCTTAATGTCAAATTTTTAAGTGAAAACTAAATAGTCAAAAAATAAAGAAGTTGGGGCACCTGGGTGGCTCAGTGGGTTAAAGCCTCTGCCTTCGGCTCAGGTCATAATCTCAGGGTCTTGGGATCGAGCCCCGCATCGGGCGCTCCGCTCAGCGGGCAGCCTGCTTCCCCCTCTCTCTCTACCTGCCTCTCTGCCTACTTGTGATCTCTTTCTCTCTGTCAAATAAATAAATAAATAAAATCTGTAAAAAAAAAAAAAAAAGAGAGTAAATCTGGGGGTTTGTCTTTTGATTGGCAAATGAAAGGCATCTATATTTATTTTAGTTACTATATATTTAGACTTCTGCCTATCATTTCATTATGTAACTACTATGTTTTTCTTTGGTTCTTATTTTTTCTTTACTGCATTCTGTTGAAATAAAATATATTTTTTCTTTTTCTTTTCTTCTCTCTTTTAACATTTTCTTTTCGCCATTTAAACATTTTATTTTATTTTTTAAAAGGATTTTATTTATTTATTTGTCAGAGAGGGAGAACAGAAGCAGGCAGAGTGGCAGGCAGAGGCAGAGAGAGAAGTAGGCTCCCCGCTGAGCAAGGAGCCTGATGTGGGACTCGATCCAGGACCCTGGGATCATGACCTGGGCTGAAGGCAGCCACTCAACTGACTGAGCCACACAGGTGTCCCTACCATTTAAACTTTTATTTTATTTTTTCAGTGCTCCAAGATGAATTGTTCATGTACCACACCCAGTGCTCCATGCAATATGTGCCCTCCTCAATACCCACCACCAGGCTCGCCCAACCCCCACCCCTTGCCTCCAAAACCCTCAGTTTGTTTATCAGAGTCCGCCGTCTCTCATGTTTTGTCTCCCCCTCTGATTATCTTTTAACATTTTCTATCTTGTTCCTTTACTGGTTTGGAAATTATGCCTTCTATTTATATATGTATACATACCTCTAATTTTAATATTTCTAACAATATCTAAAGTTAATAAATATCTCTTTCCCAGCCTTGAAAAAACAGTGACCTTAGAATACTTTGACTTCTCTTTAAATTCACTTGCCATCTGAGGCTCCTGGCTGGCTCAGTTCGTAGAGCATGTGACTCTTGATCTCAGGGTTGTGACTTTGAGCCCCAAGCTTGCTTGCCATCTTCCATTGTTGTGTATTGTTTAATCCCATCTTTGTCATCTCAAAATGAGTTGTTATCTTTGTTTTTGAGATGGGGGTTCTTTTTAGATTCTTTAAGTCTTTTGTTGTTGTTTGTGTGAGGTCATGATTGCTCAAGCACTCTTCTCCTTTCTGGGTTAAATGTTTTTCTTGTTGAAGTAAGAGCTATGGTTACTCTCGGTGGGCCAGGCTCTGCTCCAGTTGTGGTCATGGTCATGGTCATGGTCAGCACTGGATCTCCATCTCACAGGAGCTCCAGGTGCTAGGTGCTCGCAGAAGGGCATCTGCCTGTACCTCAATTTCCACATTTACAACCTGAGCTTTATCACTCTGTGCAGGTTCCTTCCTTGTCTTTCTTTAGTGTCCAGGTTTCTGTGTGTTCAAAGCAGGAAGGGTGAAGGGGAGGGGTCTCCAGCAGAAACCCAAGCATTATCCTCAGAGAGAACTTTGGCTAAGCAATCAGACACCAGGGGCTTTGTTGTGTGCAGGGAAAGTTCCATGGAATGGCTAAGCAATCAGACATGAGTGGCTCTGTTATGCGCAGGGAAAGTTCTGTGGAAGGCTGCCGTCTCTGCAACTAAGTTCTTCTTTCCTTATTTGACTATGTGAGCTCAATTATAATGGAAACAAGTGTGAGTATTGTGGGATTTAAGACTGGAATCAGTGGTTCTCACATCAATTCGTGCAGTTTTTCTGGATGGCTTTTAGGAATAAGCACAATATTTAATCAGAGGATATTCGTTCTGGTCCTCATCACCCACAAATGAAATGTGGTAATTCAGTTTACTAGTGAGTGCTGTCAGAGAACAAAATTCAACTGAGTAAAATTTAAAGATCTTATTGGCTTTATTCAGCAATTCATAAATTAGGCAGCATCTAATCTAGCAGATAGGAGCTCTGAAGAGCTGTACAAGGCAAGAGATTTTATAAGCAGAAGGGAGTAGGAACAAGGAGGTGGTACTTGGAAAAGAGTAGATTGGTTATTGTGAGGTTACTTTCCTTTAGGGGATGGAAGTGATCAGGTGGATAACCTAACTAATGCTGACCCAATGATTCCGGGTGATGGGTTTAAGAGTCTGTTTCTGTGAGAGCTGGAGCTCTCATTAAGTCCCATGTTGGTGATGTGGGGGTTAGCATATGTCACTCCATTTGGGACCTGTTGTGTTTCACAGTACTTCTGAATACTATTATTAAATACAGGAGATGAAGATCCTGGACTACACTTACATCCCAGTGCCACCTGGAGGAAGGAATTTGAATTGAGAGGCAGGCTATGTCTATATATGTCCATCTTAGCCCCCTTGGCCATGTCATATTTGACATGTATTTCTTCTTCTGTAAAATAAGGGCACCCACTGCATAGTTATATAAAGATCTCTCGTGACCAGAGTCAGGAACTGGTAAGAATTTTAAGGAAGTCTTGCTACCATTTTTAATGAAGACTGTAGATTAGACAAAATGCAAACTTCCTGCTTAAGAGTTTTGCTTTACAGCACAGAAAGCCATTGGAAAACAGTAACAATTGGCCATCTCAGTGGCTGAACTGCCTTTAACCCCAGAAT
>CM053608.1:5556795-5574061 GCA_028646535.1 Procyon lotor
TTTTTATCTTGATGAAGTCCCAAAAATTCATTTTCACTTTTGTTTCCTTTGCCTTTGGAGCTGAAAGAAGTCGCTGTGCCTGATGTTGAAGAGGTTAATGCCTATGATCTCCTCTAGGATTTTGAAAGTTTCCTGAGAAACAAACTGAGGGTTTAGAGAAGAGGGGATGAGGGGTTGGGTGAGCCTGGTAGTGGGTATTGAGGAGGACACGTATTGCATGGAGCACTGGGTGTGGTGCATAAACAATGAGTCTTGGAACACTAAAAAAATTAAGCAAAACAAAACAAAAAAGGAGACTGAGCCACCTAGCACCCCTGAAGAAATGTTTAAAAATAAAACAAACCAAAATTTTTGTGCAAACTTTATGTTCTCCTTCATTGTGTATTTATGTTTATACATTATGTTTATATTCATTTTAATTTAAAAATATTTTAAAAGAAAATATTTTCAATTACTTATATGGAGCTCTCTCAAAAGATTTATTCTCAATTCAGAGAGTGACTGTGGTATTAAAGAATGGTTAATTTTTAGGTGTGGTAATAGTATTATGGTTATTGTAGACCAACTCCTGATCTTTTTTTTTTTAATTTTATTTATTTATTTTTTTCAGTGTTACAAGATTCATTGTTTTGCACCACACTCAATGCTCCATGCAATACATGCCCTCCTCAATACCCACCACCAGGCTCGCCCAACCCTCACCCCTCTCCCCTCCAAAACCCTCAGTTTGTTGCTCATAGTCCACAGTCTCTCATGGTCCATCTCCCCCTCTGGTTCCCCCCATTCACCCCTCCCTTCCTTCTTATAATGCCCTCCATGTTATGGTCTCATGTGCTGAGCGTAAAGAAAAACATGGACCAACTCCTGATCTTTGTGAAATACACACTGAAGTATTTATGGATGAACTGATAGGGTGTCAGGGATGGGCACGTGTAACAAGACTGGCCTGTGCTGACAATTTTTTAAGCTGAGTGATGGAGACATGGAGGATTCATTATGTTTTTATAATCATACTGTTGAAATTATATACTATTATATTTTTGAAATTTGCTGCATACAATGTTTAAAACTGAGAATGTAGCATTTTCATGATCAACTCTTTCTATCTAACTCTCAAGCAGTGATCTATTCTAGAAAGTTCCTTAAATTTTTACTCTTTGCTTCGTACTTGTTAATTAAGATGATTATTTGGAGTACCATTACTTCAGAATATAGATAAAATCTGCTCACTAACCAAACTTGAGAGTTACTCTTTATTATTAAGGCAAAAAGAAGATGAAACTGAATTTTGCCCTTTCCACTTGAAGAGAAATGACAATCCAGCCCTATATTTGAGAGTTTTGACCACCACCTGCCTGGCTCCACCTGTGGTGGTACCAGTGTGGTACCACAAGTGTGAGAATCACTTTCTGTTATCTCTACGAATGTCTTAAAATGTGGGCATTTGCAAGCCATTCTTTTGTGTCGTCTTACAAAGAAGGTCCTTTCAACAACCCAACAGAGGCATCCACAGATTGACTCATTTATTAGTGGCACTACACTATAATCAAGGAGATGAATGTAATAAATTATCATGCTTAATAAGATGGAGTAAGGCCTCAATGTGTAGAGAGACTGTACATGCTGAAGCTGGTCCTCTAATAAGTTCCTTTCCTCTATCCTTTTGTTCTCAAGGTCAAACAGTTTCCCATGGCATTCTTTCTAACTCGATGCTTAGGATGGTCTGAGAGTAATATGTGGCTCAAAGCTAATACATGGAAGATTTATATTTCTGTGATACTGTGATTTATAAGGAATTTATCTATTTAGCCATTCAGATGACCAAAATATATTTCTCATATGGTCTTCATCCATGGTCCCTGGATCACAGGTCCTCAAATTTTTAGAATCTTCTGAGGCATGAGAGCAATGGGAACACCTTTTGTTACATATTAAATATATATGATATTTTGTCTCTTGTCCTCAGTTCCTGAAAATGCTTCAGAGTCATGAAGGCAAAATGGGTGTCTTGTTATCCATAACAAACCCTTCTCATCACAACTGATTTTATGGTCATGGGGTGACCTGGAAAACACCCAAGGATGGGAGCTGGTTGCCAAGGGGAACCAGAAGTGAATGGAAGGGTGGGGCTTTCAGGCTCACTCCCTCATTTCTGGGGAAGCGATCACCAATGGCCAATGATTTAACCACTCTTACCTATGTGATGAAGCCTCCATAAAGATCCACAAGGAGGGTGTTCAGTGAGCTTCCAGACTGGGGAACCAAGACACTTCTACTTGCCAAGTTCTATAAGAATAGGGCTCCTTTATTTGGGATCTTGCTCTGTGTATTTCTTCATCTGGCTGTTGATTTGTATCCTTTGGCAGTGTTTCTAATAAATGGGTAATCTAGTGAGTAAATGGGTTTTCTGAGTTCTGTGAGCCACTCTAGCAAGTTAATCAAACCCAAGGAGGGGTTCATAGGAACCTCTGATCTATAGTCAGTTGGTCAGAAGCACACGTAACAACCCAGGCTTGTGACTGCTGTCTAATTGGAGGGCAGTCTGGTAGGACTGAACCCTTTACTTGTGGAATCTGATACTGTCTCCAGGTATGTAAAGGTAGATAGTGTCAAATGTGAGTTGAATGGTGGGGCACCCAGCTGGTGTCTTGGAGCATTGCTTGGTGGTGTGGGGAGAACCATACCCTACATGATGGAACTGTGGATGCACAATCCTTAATTTCCTCATGCCATTTGATTTCCTATCCTTAAAATTGACCTGCCCCTACTGACTGCAGGAAATCCCACTGAGCTTAAGTAAGAGACGGGGGACTTTTATTAACAGGAAAGTGGGACAGTTCCTTGCTGTCTCCTGCCAAACAGCATATCTACTTCCAAGGGAGCTTCTTACTCAAGGGAAATTACCTCAGAATAGCATGAATGTGCTGGGAGAGGCTCAGCCCTTTGTTTTTATTGAGAGAGTCATTAGGGTAGAAAGAATGGGTAACAGAATTAAATTAGAAATTCTTAAAGCATTCAAAACCCTCTTGTTTTGAGCTGCAATCTGGTTGCAGCCTATGACAGCTGAGAGTCATTGTTCTAAAGGTCTGAATTTTTGCATTGTTTGTTGGTCTATTTGTTTTCAAAGCCTATATCTTGACTGATCATATAGGTCACTTGGTATAATATTTTAGTGTTTCCTAGTGAAGTGTATTTGGTAAGATGTTGTTTTGCCTGTAGATAGCAGATAAAAACAGAACAAAATGGCTTACACATTAAGATTATCCTTTTCTTAAGATCTTAATTAAGATAATGCAGGTGCCCCTTTATTTTGTAATTTACTTTTTTCCCCCAAATACTTTTATTTTTTCAGTGTTATAAGATTAATTGTTTATGCACCACACCCAGTGCTCCATGCAATACTTGCCCTCCTCAATACCCACCACCAGGCTCGCCCAACCCCCCACCCCTGCCCCTCCAAAACCCTCAGTTTGTTCCTCAGAGTCTACAGTCTCTCATGCTTCATCTCCCCCTCTGATTTCCCCCCATTCACCCTTCCCTTCCTTCTCACAATGCCCTCCATGTTTTTCCTTATGCTCCTCATGTAAGCGAGACCATGAGATAATTGACTCTCTCTGCTTGACTTATTTTACTCTGCATAATATCTTCCAGTCCTGTCCATGTTGATACAAAAGTTATAATTGACTTTTGACTGACTACCTTCACTCATTTTGCCCACCCCCACTCCCTGCCCCTGGAAACCACCAATCTTCAATGCATTCTTTGTTTTTTTTTGTTTTTGTTTTTAGAGTCCACATATAACTGAAATCATAATTTCATTTAGTATAATGCTCTCAAAGTCCATCCATACTGTCAAAAACAGCAAGATTTCATTTTTTTATGGTTGGTAATATTCCATTGAATATACATATACCACATTTTCTTTATCCATGCATCTGATGATGGACACTTGGGTTGTTTCCACCTCTTGGCTATTGTAAACAATGCTGCAATGAATGTGATATACATATGTCTTTTTGAGTTAGTGCTTTTGTTTTCTTTGAGTTAATACCCAGAAGTAAAGTTGTTGGGTCATATGGTAGTTCTATTTCTAGTTTTTGGAGGAACCTACCTACTGTTTTCCATAGTGGCTGCACCAATCATGTTCCCATCAATGGTGTGCAAGAGTTCCCTTTTCTTTTCATCTTCCCTGAAACTTATCTCTTGTCTTTTTTATTCTAGCCATTTTAACAAGTATGAGGTGATGTCCCGTTGAGCTGCAATGTTCATTTCCCTGGTGACTAGTGATGTTGTGCACAATCAGGGTTTCATGCCCTTTACTCTGAATCTACTCTCATTAAGGTCCCAGAAGGGTTGATGGATCCAGTGGATAATTTTCTTTTCTTGTCTCCTCAGCAGCATTTGATGTAGCTGATTATTCTTTTTGCCTTGAAACACTTTTTATCTGGCTGTTGTTCCATTCCTATACCATTGATATTCTTCTTTGTTTCTTTTTGGGTTCTTATGGTTTTCTGGATCTCAAACATTGACATAAGCTGGGTCAGTTCTCAGACCTTTCTCCTACCCATGTTCTTTCTTGGTAATGTCATCCTATCTCATGGTCTTAAATGTCATTTATGTGCTAATGACTCCCCAGTTTAGGCCTCCAACTTGGGACTCTCCACCAAATGCTAGACTCATAAATCCACAAGTCTTGCTTGAGTATGGAATGTCTAGGAATGTCTAATTGGCATCTTAAACTTAAAGCTTCAAAATCAAGTCCTGATTTCTTCTCTGCTTCAAACCTGCTCTTCCTCCAGTTGTCCCATCTCAGTGAATGGCAATTCCATTCTTTCACTTTTTCTACTCCAAAACCCTGGAGTTTTACTCGATTCTTTCTCCAACATCTCCCTAAGCACCAGCAAATCTTCAAATTATATCCAGATCCTGACAGCTTCTGACAAGCCCAATTCAAGCCACTATCTGTTCTCACCTGGGATGTGGCTGTGGCCTACTAACTAGTTTCTGTGATTCTACTCTTGGTCCTCTTCAGCAGTGGGATTGTTAAAATGTAATGGCAGCACATGCCATTTTCATTTTCAAAGCCATTCAGTGGCTTCTGGTCTTGCTCAGATCCACAGCCAGAGTCCTTACAGCAGACTGTGAGGGTCTACCCTCTATTCTGACCTGCCTATGACCACAGCCCTTACTGCTTTCCCTTCATTTACTTCCTTTAGGCTGTATCCACCTCCTTGCTA
Organism: Procyon lotor; assembly: GCA_028646535.1. Classification (NCBI taxonomy): domain Eukaryota; kingdom Metazoa; phylum Chordata; class Mammalia; order Carnivora; family Procyonidae; genus Procyon; species Procyon lotor. Next base: position 5,562,033 of record CM053608.1, read on the forward strand.
TTGCTCAGTCACTGCACCCTACTCTGAGACCTTGGCACTTGCTTTTCCCTTGGCTTCAGATGCTTATCCCAGATATTCATGTGGCTCATTCCTCACTTCCCTCTCATGTCTGCTCAAAGTTTGTGTGTGACCACCCTCCTCACCCATCACTATCTGTGTGCTTTGTTTACTTTTCTTTATTATCCTTATGTGGATAATTTTATAAGATTTTATTTGTAATTTAAAAAATTGATCACATGTTAAAAGGATAATATTTTGAATACTCTGGGTTAAGTAAAACAGATTATAACAGTATTTTCATTTCTCTTTTTTTAGGATGCCTACTAGAAAATTTAAAATTACATATGTAGTTTGCATTTATGGCTTACATTTAATTTCTCTTGCACAGTTCTGGCTTAGACCAATAATACTTTACTTGGTTCATGGTGGGGAAGGGGTGCTCACTCAAATAGAATTGGGGTTCTGCAAGTATTGAAAGTGGGCAACGGCCATTAGAAAACAATCAACAGTGTTTGCTACATAGAATTCAGTGCTTGCTACATAGAAATCAGTGTTTGGAGTGTGAGATTTGGAGCTAGACAAGCCTTTGCATTCTAGACCCACTAATCAGTGGGTGACATCTCTGAGCCTCAGTTTCTCATCAGTGAAATGGGAATAGCAGTATTTAACATGTAAGGTCACTGTGAGAATTAATGGGATGATATATACATGCAATTCTTAACACAGGACCTGGGACATCATGGGCTCAAATCAATGGTAGTTACTATTCTCAGTTCTCAAGCCTTGGCTAGCCCCACTGCTGGGCAGACTGTCCTTGGCTGGCATTCTCAAGTGCTGTTGGCAATGTACCAAAGTTCCAGTTTTCTCACCTGTAGTGCTGGAAGCATATCATCACCTTGGAAACTTGTTTCTGGCTAATTGAAACATTAGCTGGGCATATGTGAGGTACATAATTCTCAGGATTCAGATTACCAATATCACAGGCACATGGGAGTGATGTCATTTTAGCAAAAGGATCCTCTGAACCACAAAATGATATCCCAGTGTGTTTGGAAGGTTCATTCAACAGATACTCTTGCCAGATTCTAAATGCTAGTCTCTAAGCCTATCAGCTGTCAATCCCACTCCCACCTGCCCTCCAGGGATTTCAGAGCTTGTCCAGTTTCTCAGGTTTAAGGACCCCTTAGGCCCAAAGCTCCTTGTCAAAACTCTGAACTGTTGCGGGAGGTAAAGGGTGTCCCTGAACCCTGCCAACTCACACTGAAGCTGACAGGTCACCTCTATGGAAGGAAGCTTTATGTACATGAGTGCGATGGGCCTGACATGGGACTCTGCCAGATTGTCTACATGGGCCACACCCCAACAGGGTGTGGGTGTAAATAAAATAAACATATTTGGGAAAAAAATAAAGTAGTGATTTCTAGCATTTTGAGAAATGGAAGTTGTCACTTGGGTGATTTGCCATTATCATTCTCTACCTTTCATTCACGGAAATATATCTTTCAGTCTAGTTTGTGGATTAAAAATATTATAACTAATATTTTAAAAATGATTCAAACTTAATGCTGGTTTTCAGTTTTAAAATCAACACATTTTTCCAGAATTTTGTGACTCTTCTTATTCTTCCAACTGACTCTCCCTCTCTTGAAGATAATTTGAAATTCTTTAAGGTATAAAATAAGATCCAACTCTCTTCCTTGTGTTCTTTATGCTCTTGGATGTATTTCACAGTGACTCTGTCCTGACATCTCAAGCACTGGCATATTGTTGAGTAAATGAGAATGGGAATAAAAGCAAGAGTCCTCATTCTGGACCCTTCTGGGAAGAATATTTCTGTCTCTGCTTTTGGTACTTGCTCGAATGGGTGTGTGATTATTCTTAAATTATTGCTTGGCAATTGTTGTTTAATTTCTCATTTGTATATCTCACACCTCAATTAAATAGTTGCTCCTGGAGGGCAGGGGTATTAGCTTCTTTGGGTTCCAAGTGATGGTAATTCAAGTCCATGTAGCTTAAGCAAAGGCTGGGATCTACTGATTACTATACCTGGGAAAGACAGAACTTTCAGGATTTTCAGGATCCTGTCTTCAGGATTTTCCTGAAGGAATCAAAGGATGTTGTCAGGCATTGTTCTTATTCTTCATTTCTCATCTTATCTTCTCTCTTTGTGTTGGTTTTATTCTGTTATTACAAGGCTTTTCCTCTATGTGGTAGGTGATGGGGGTGGGCAGAAGGAATGAATAGGGAGTAGGGGACCTGGGAGCAGAGAGTTACAGATTTTTATCATCCCAGCTGTTGTATGCTGAATTTGGCAGGCCTTTGTCCATGGTTCCTGAAAGAAAGCCTCTAACCTCTTGGAATTTCCCAAGTGATAGGAGTGTCTTTGTAATTCAGTGTGGGTTTCTTGGACCACACCTGAGTTTATACTGGTGAGGTGACTCATGGTCATCCCCTAGATAGTTTCAGGGAAGGCGCTGCCATGCCAGAAAGGCCAACCATGGAGTTAGAGGGTTGGGGCTGTGGTAGCAGCCCTACTTCCTGTGGAGGGAAGAAGGGTGGAGACAGTTTAATCACAAGGCCAATGACCCCATCAATCATACCTACAGAATAAAACCCCAGTAAAAACTCTAGTAATCATACATCAGTGTGCTTGCAGAGTGACACATCCTGAGGACATGGGAGCTCTGCATTTGGAACCCTCCCAGATATTGTCCTGTATATCTCTTTATTTGACTGATACCGATTGATATCTTTGTGCTATAATAAAGTTGTATAGTGTTTTCCTGAATTCTGTGAATAATTCTAGTGAATTATCAAACCCGAGGAGGTGGTGGGAATCCCTGAATTTGTAACAGTGGCGATCCCTATCTTGTAACTTGTATCTGGTGTTTGAGCTGAGGGTGATCATTGTAGGACTGTGCTCTTAACCTGTGAACTTTGACCTAACTCTGGATAGTTAGAATTGCATTCTACCTTCCAAATAGAATTTGCAACCACCTTGGCAAAGGATGAGATAGCTTTTCCTTCTAATATTGAATGGAAAATTCCACATTAAGACTTTGATTGGACAGACTGGGTAATGCTGCCATCTTTGAGCCTAGAGTTACATGGCAGGGGGAGGAGCAGCTCTGCAAAGGAGGGTGATGCCCAAGTGGAGGAAGCAGGAATAAGTGTTGGGTGACAGAAGCTGGAGTTGTCTCTCATGGTGCAAGGCCCCTGTAATTTTATGACCTTTTCCAGTATGTTACAAAGACAGCTAGCGCCCATCAAATATCAAATATTTATTTCCCCCCTTACATATGCTTGCTTTCCTGATAGTTGGGTTGGGTCAATATGACTAGTTCTGGTCAATGGATTATGAGCAGAACTGATGTGAGTTAGTTTCAGGCTAAGGTAATAAAAGCCTGGGATCCTTTGCCATCTCTCTTCTTTCCTTGCTGCTATGCTCTTGGCAGCCACATGTTCCCAGATGTCATACAAGATGGAGAAGGCCACCTGTTCATGTTGGTCTTTACTGTGTTAAGCCAATGAGACTTGGGGCATAGTAGGCAGATTAATGGCCCTCCCCCAAGATATTAGGTTTTAATCTCTGGAACCTATAAATAAAAAAAAAATGTCTTTGTAGATGAAATTAAATTAAGAACCTTTTGATAAAGAGATTATCCTGGATTTATCTGGATAAGTCCCAAATACTATCATAAATGTCCTCATAGGTAAAAGGCAGAGGAAGTTTAGACATACACCCAGAGGAGAAGATGATATGGCCATGGGGGCAGCTATTAGAGTGATGTGGCCACAAGCCAAGGAAATTTATTCGCTTACAGCTCTGAAAGCCAGAAGTCTGAAAACAGTATCACTGGGCCAAAAATCAAGATGTCTACAGGGCCACATTTCCTTTGAGCTCTGGGTGAATTTTTTCCCTGCCTCTTTTAGCTTCTGGTGGCTCCAAGGATTCGTTAACTTGTGGCAGCAGCACTCCAAACTCCACATCTGACTTCTCATGAGGTTCTCTTCTGTGAAGAGAAGCGTCTTCCCTTCTTCTCCACATCTATGTCCTATTCTCTTCTCATAAGGACACATCATTGGAGTTAGGACCCATCCAAATAATCAAGGATTATCTCTTTATCTTGAGATACTGAACTTAATCACATCTGCAAGGACTCTTTTTTCTTTCTTTTTTTTCCCAAATGCTTTTATTTTTTCAGTGTTACAAGATTAATTGTTCGTGCACCACACCTAGTGCTCCATGCAATTTGTGCCCTCCTCAATACCCACCACCAGGCTCACCCAACCCCCCACTCCCACCCTTCCAAAACCCTCTGTTGCTCAGAGTCTACAGTCTCTCAAGCTTCATCTCCCCCTCTGATTTCCCCCCATTCACCCTTCCCTTCCTTCTCACAATGCCCTCCATGTTTTTCCTTATGCTCCTCATGTAAGCGAGACCATGAGATAATTGACTCTCTCTGCTTGACTTATTTTACTCTGCATAATATCTTCCAGTCCTGTCCATGTTTATACAAAAGTTGGGTATTCATCCTTTCTGATGGAGGCATAACATTCCATTGTATATATGGACCATATCTTTTTTATCCATTCATGTGTTGAAGGGCATCTTGGTTCTTTCCACAGTTTGGCGATTGTGACCAATGCTGCTATGAACACTGGGGTACATGTGGCCCTTCTTTGTACTGCATCTGCTTCTTTGGTGTAAATACCCAGTAGTGTGATGGCAGGGTCATAGCATAGCTCTATTTTTAATTTCTTGAGGAATCTCCACAGTTTTCCAAAGTGGCTGCACCAGCTTGCATTCCCACCAACAGTAGAAGAGGGTTCCTTCCCCTTTCTCCACATCCTCCCCAACATTTGTTGTTTACTGTCTTGTTCACTTTGGCCATTCTGACTGGTGTAAGGTGGTATCTCAGTGTGGTTTTGATTTGAATCTCCCTGATGGCTAAAGATGATGAACATTTTTTTCATGTGTCTGTTAGCCATTTGTATGTCTTCTTTGGAGAAGTGTCTGTTCATGTCTTCTGCCCATTTTTTGATGTGAAAGGACTCTTTTTTCTAATAAGGGCACATACACAGGTTCTGGGTGGACATATCTTTTGGGGGGCCATCATTCAACCAACTAGAGATATTAGTGTTTCTCCAAAGCAATTCTGGGATAGCTAGTGTCTCCAAAACAGATTCAGTGGAAGATTTTATTCAATGAGCAGTTTGCCCTTCTCTAAAGAACATATTTAAGAAATATGAAAGCTATTAGTATAGGTGTTGACCAATTATTGCTTTATGCAAAACACGTACAATTGAATACTGCCTGTGTATTGTTTGAGAATGTTCTACATTAGGTTGAACATATGTTCTATCTAGTAATTGGTTTCTTGGCTTTGTGTTATTGGCCTAGAATGTCATCATATATCTGACATACCAATCCCATCTTTACCATGATGATTTGATTGATTCCTGTTATGAGGATGACGTGCTGGGTGAATAGTTTATGACTATAAATTCCAGGCTCCAAATACATCAAAGGAGATGACAAACATGACATGTTTACTTATGATGCTAAACCCAAACCAGAAATTGACTTGAAATGCCATTTTAAACATCTCAAAGTCTACAATCCTTTGGTTCAGTTGAATAAGATTAGGTTAAGCATTCTTCAAATTTTGGTGGCTTAAATTGTAAAATGGTATATTATTTGATCCAAAGAAGTAGAAAAAATTCAGAAAGTACCCAAAGTCTTCAATTGTTTTTAGGCATCTCCATTTAAAATGAAAATATTTGGAATCAATTTTGAAATCAAGCTCAGCGAAAAACTAGAGAGTTTAGGGATTTATATTGAGATAGAAAGGATCCTGTACCTTCTAGAGATTCCACACCATTCCTGGCTTTGCAGCTGGATTGCTATGCAAGCTTGCGCAAGTTATTTAACCTCTCTGGGCCTCATCTTTTCATCAATAAAAGAGAATGTTGGAGGTGTTTATGTCTAAGCTTCTTTCCACTCTAGAACCCTATGATTTTCTCACAAGAGCCCTATTTTATAACAGACCACCCAGGTGAAAAGTTAACTCTCTAGAGCATACCTTATTGTTTGACCTAAGAGAATATACAGGAATAGATCATTGCAACACAATCATGAGTAAGGGCAGACCATAAAGCAAAACAACTGAAACAAAAACTTGGAAACGATGTTGATTTATCTCTAAGATATGTTTTTCCATTTTCTCTGGCAAGTTTGCTCTCAAGTAGATTCAGCTGAAAAAGTATGAGCTGGCAGGATACACACAGGCCCTTCTACTTGGGAAAGATTTCAGAGTCCTGGGCTCCCAAGAACACCTCATGTTTACTTTTACCATCAGCTTCCAAGGGATGCCAGCCTGGGCTGTAGACCTTCCTGCATCTATCTTCCCTGGGCATCAAGTCATCTTGATACCTTTCTGCTCCATCAAGAGGTGTGCTGCCCCCATTCATAGCCCCCTCTACACCCCCCAGAAGGAGAATGTGTCTGCAGAGAATATCCAGGGCTAGGGGAACATGTTTAGGGGATGGCGTGCTTATGATGAACTGGATGAGGGGAGGTGTTGGATGGTTTCCTAATGGTGAGAGCATGCAACTAGCTACTTTTTGCCAAAACAATATTCCATAGCTCAAGGAATGACATGGCCTTCTAAGCCAGGCGCCTAATATGCTCAGGCCCAGATGACTTCATGTGGACAGTGACAACTGGCTCTGTCATAATAAATTGCTCTTAGTAGAAGGCCTGGCAGACTCTGTGTTTTCTCTACTTTATAGGTTGAAGGTATGGAAACAAGAAACAGGAGGTTTTCCTTTGAGAAATGTGTGTTTCAAACTTGAGAAGCTTAGGGAAATTTAAAGTTATTCTTTTTTTTAGTTTTTCCTTATGATATTTGATATTCATTGGAGGGAAAAACCAAATGATCATTACCTTGTGATCTCCCCACTTTGAGATTTCATGGGAAGATTGATAGGTCTGTCCCTGTGAGCATTGTGGTAAAGTGATGACAGATCTTCCATGTGGAGTGTGGTGTGGGCACAAGCTTAGTACCTTTGAGAGTTTCCAAGATCACACACTCTTGGCAGCATGACCTTAAAGTTTCCAGGAAATCAGTCATCACACCAGGAAACAGGAAAATCTCCACTTTGTTGAGAAAAGAAAATCAATACCAAGGTGACAGATGTTGAAACTGTTTTAGGCCAAGGGCAATGAGTGACCTGCACCCCCATTCTGCACAGACCTGTCTGGAGACTTGGGAAGCATCACCATTGTGAGGAGCAAGTGACATGGGGCCAAGGCAATGCTCAGGGATGGCACAGACCATGCAGGTATCTGCAGAAGAGAGTTCAGTTAGGGATGAGGAGAGGTGAGGAATACCCCACACCTATGAGGTGACTTACTTGGAGCACAGGAGAAATTGTGACAGGTATTTTGAGAGGTTTTCCTATGAGCTAGAATACAAAAATCTTTGCCATCAGGAAGTCAGGAAGACCCAACCTGGTGTGTGTGTGTGTGCGTGTGTGCGTGTGTGTGTGTGTAGTATATTACATGAAAAAATAATCATTCCTAGTGACAGAGTTGCTATTTGTCCCCACTGACTTCTTTGTTTTGCTTTTCAGGGCCTTTAGCATATACTACAAAAATTATAAAATCTGGCTGCACCACCAGCTAGTCAATGATAGAGCTGGATCTTAGCTCTACTGTAGTTATTACCTTTTGTTTCTTTCCTTTCCCCTCCACTTCATTCTGATTCTGGAAAACTCTAAGACTGACTCTGCCAATGCTTAGAAACCATTCCTCATAACATTTATTTCCAAAACTGAATTTTTCTCCTGCATTATGCTAGTAGTTAGGGTGATCACTCAATTAAAGTCCTTCCAATATCTGTAGTATCTTGTTGTAGTGTTGATTATCTTTCCTCTTTCAAGTAGAGATTTCTCTGGTTATTGGTATGGCAGGGATTTTTGATTGCATTCTAGAAACTTGGAGTAATACATTGTAAGACTCTGGATCTCATTTAATCTTCTGCTTTTGCCAGTAGTCACCCTCTTGGAGTGTAGTATGCAGGTCCAGAAGGGAATGGATGTTCATTCCCCTCTGGGCTCACTGACATCACCTCAACAAAAGTGGAGTGCCAGAGGGCCCTCCCCTGCCCTGCTTGCCTTGCCCTGCCTTGTAGCTGATGCCAGGTATTGGAAGCTCAGTGCTGGACTGAACTTCAGGGGTGCAATGGAGGCAGAGGAAGGTGTTGTGTATTAAATAATTTGATTGGCCCGTGTCCTTGATTCCTGGGAGAAAATTCCTTGGAAATTCCTCAGTAATAGGAGTATCTTTGTTCATCATGAGCGCCTGGAATCACACCTGAATTTATTCTAAAAGATGAGATGACTCAGGACAGTGGCTGTTCACCAGAAACACCAACTTTATGATTATGAGCATAGAGCTTTGAGCCAGCCCCACCTCAGGGAATGGAGGGAGGCTGGAGATTAAGTTGAGTCATGGGGCCAATGATTCAATCAATATAGGGTATGTAACCCCAATAAAAACTCTGGACATTACAGTTCAGTGGAGCTTTCTGGTTGGTGGCCACACTGATGTGCTGGAGGTTGGCACACCCTTACTTCCAGTCTGGAAATGAAGAGAAAGCATGGAGAGAAAGCATAGAAGCTCTGAGTTTGGGACTATTCCAGAGCTTGCCCTATGTGCTTCATTTGGCTTGTCCTGGTTTTTATCCTTTATAATAAAACTATTCATAAGTATGGTGTTTTCCTCAGTTCTGTGAGTCATTGTTGTGAGTTGTCAAACCTGAGAGGGACCCCTCATATTTGTACTTGGTGGAAATAAGTGTGGGTGGCCTGGGGATTGCTAAAGTTGGCATTTGGCATCTGAAGTGAGGGCAGTATTGTTGGGGACCATGCCCTTTAAGTTATAGGGTCTCTACTAACTCTGAGTGGTTAGCCTCAGAACCAAATTGGAGGACACCAGTTGGTGTTAGAAATAGAGGGGGATTGCTTTGCACTGCTTCATTAGACCTTGTTGCTGTTGTGTGATGGTGAAAGTTCCCCTGTGGGCCTTGCTGACATTATCCCTGGGAAGCAGAGCATCAACTCACATCCCCACTCTGGCTTGTTGGACATGTAGGTGGAATTTCAGCTCCTTGTTCAGCCCTATTGATCTTTGGTTGGGGGTGGTTGGCAGCTTTCCCTTTGGTGTTTGGGTGGGTAGGTATTACCACAAATATTTCCGTTGTGCCTTGTTTCTTGTCCTTTGGCTTCTTCATCTGTCGCTTTTGGTAGATCTGTGTTGCACAAGTTATTTAACCTCTCTGGGCCTCATCTTTTCATCAATAAAAGAGAATGTTGGAGGTGTTGATGTCTAAGCTTCTTTCCACTCTAGAATCCTATGATTTTCTCACAGGAGCCCTATTTTATAACAGACCACCCAGGTGAAAAGTTAACTCTCTAGAGCAAACCTAGAGTCTCCTCTAGGACCCCTCCCAGATACATAGGAAGCTAAAAGAAACACAGAGAATTCATCTTTGTGCTGTTCCACAGTCCTGTGGTCCCTAGCTGGCTCTCTTTCTTCTTTCTACCATTCAGTCCTTCTATGTTTGTTGGTTGTATTATGTCCAGGGGTTCTGAGTTGTAAGAGGGAAGACTAGCAAGGAATGAGGCTACTCCATCTTGACTGGAACCACAAGCTCGATAGTACAATTTGTCAGCTAAACTGGGACACTTGAGAGTGAAAGAGGATACTGAGTAACTGGCACAAAACAGAACCTATGTTGATAAAAAAGTTGGATACCCGTCCTTTCTAATGGAGGCATAATATTCCATTGTATATATGGACCATATCTTCTTTATCCATTCATCTGTTGAAGGGCATTTTGGTTCTTTCCACAGTTTGGCGATTGTGGCCATTGCTGCTATGAACATTGGGGTACATGTGGGCCTTCTTTGTACTGCATCTGCTTCTTTGGGTGAACATAAGGAAAAACATGGAGGGTATTGTGAGAAGGAAGGGAAAAGGGAATGGGGGGAAATCAAGGGGGGAGGTCAACCATGAGAGACTGTGGACTCTGAGCAATAAAATGAGGGTTTTGGAGGAGGGGGGTGGGGGGTTGGGTGAGCCTGGTGGTCCAGAGGAGAATAGTGGATATTGGTGGGTATTGAGGAGGGCACGTATTGCATGGAGCACTGGGTGTGATGCATGAACAATTAATCTTGTAACACTAACAAAATAAACATATTTGGGAGAAAAAAATAATAGGAAATAAAATAATGTTTTAGCTTTAAAAACAACAACAACAACAACAAAACAAAACACAAAAAAAACACAAAAAAACCCAGAACCTATGGTTTATATTCCTTACTCCTGGCTAATCTCAAATAGGAATCACTTTTTCATTTTTACACAAGTCTGACTCAAAATTTCAGGGACACAACTCCACCAGATGGTGTTAAGTGTCAGCTTCTTCTCTTGGCTTCTACTGTGTAATCTCTGTGCTTGCCCTTCTTCCATCTGGTGATAACACCCATACAGGGCCAGAGAAGATAACACTGGAAGTGGACGCTTCCCCAGCCTAAGCTGCTTTCCTCACTTTTAAGGGATTGTTAGTTGACCTCCTGTGAAGGTCAGCAGCTCTTGCTAAGATTTTGTGCATTGGAGTCTCCAGGATTCTCTGCCCTTGGTGCTCACTTTTAGAGGCAAATGATGCTTTTGACCACAGGTCTCTCATCTCTCCAGGGCTTAGAACTTTCCCTTAAAGTCTTTTGGTACTTACTGCAGAACTTGTTTCTTTCTTTGAGTAATCTCCAAGTTAGATGTTTTATGGGCTGTTCTAGGATGAATCCTGCCTAACAGTTATCTACCAGACCCTCCAAACTTGCTGAGCCTTGAACACTATGCCTTTATTTCATGCTGGTTATTTATACTTTTTCTGGAATAAATACCATAGAGAAGGACCCCCTGACTTTTCCAGGTACAGTCTTGCCTTTGATAAGCAGAAAAACGAACAGGTTAATTTTAATCATTCCTTTGAATGGAAGTGCATGGTACATTTCAGTTTATTAGCATTTATCAGATTTGGAAATTGTTTCAGCAGAATACTTCCAGTCTGGAAATGAAGAAACCAATGACATCTGGAAGCACGAGAGACTATGGTAACAATCAGCTTTCAAGGAAAGTCTTGTCCTCAGACTGAGGACTGAGTTCATGAGCCCAGAGACACTGCCTTTTGAGGACTGTAGCCTAGCATCCTCTTTTGATAGTAGGATTGGAAATTGGCAGAAGCCTTTGCATGGCATTTTGGTAATGTTTATCAGTTTTGTTCCTTTTTTTTTTTTTTTTTAATGCTATGTCCTTTAGCCTGGCAATGAAAACCATTTTCAAGGGTTTATTTGCTAAAGCAGGGAACGTGTCTATGTTCATGGCTACATTTCCTGAAAAGAGAATGGACCTTTGACTATCAGAATTAACAGGATTAAAGTCTGAAGGAAAAAAATAATTCAAATCTAGAAAGCTTTTAAGAAATTGCCCCAAAATCTGAGAATAGAAATATAAATGTAATTTCTTTTTTCCCAAATATGTTTATTTTATTTTTTCAGTGTTACAAGATTTATTGTTCATGCACCACACCCAGTGCTCTATGCAATATGTGCCCTCCTTAATACCCACCACCAGGCTCACGCAACCCCCCACTCCTGCCCCTCCAAAACCCTCAGTTTGTTGCTCAGAGTCCACAGTCTCCCATGCTTCATCACCCCCTCTGATTTCCCCCCATTCACCCTCCCCTTCCTTCTCACAATGCCCTCCATGTTTTTCTTTATGCTCAGCACGTGAGACCATTAGATAATTGGCTCTCTCTGCTTGACTTATTTCACTCTGCATAATCTCTTCTAGTCCCATCCACGTTGATACAAAAGTTGGATATTCATCCCTTCTGATGGAGGCATAATATTCCATTGTATATATAGACCATATCTTCTTTATCCATTCATCCTTTGAAGGG
>CM053608.1:5574161-5590260 GCA_028646535.1 Procyon lotor
GATTGTGGCCATTGCTGCTACGAACATTGGGGTACCTGTGGCCCTTCTTTGTACTGCAACTGCTTCTTTGGGGTAAATACCCAGGAGTGCAATTACAGGGTCATACAGTAGCTCTATTTTTAATTTCTTGAGGAATCTCCACACTGTTTTCCAAAGTAGCTGCACCAGTTTGCAATCCCACCAACAGTGTAGGAGGGTTCCCCTTTCTCCACACCTTCTCCAACATTTGTTGTTTACTGTCCTGTTGATTTTGGCCACTCTAACTGGTGTAAGGTGGTATCTCAGCCTGGCAACCTTACTTCTAGGAATACTTCCAAATGAAATGTCATAGCTGCCTTGAACACATAATAAATATGTCACATATTTATTCATGAGCGTGGTCACTGAAGCATTACCTATAATAGCCAGAAATAAGAAACAACGAAAATATCTAACAATAGGGGCTGGTTTAGTAACGAATTAAACTACTCACGTACATGGATTATTAAGTGATCACTAAAAGTAATGTCGAAGATTACTACTGATGATGGGAAAATGACTGCAATATATTTCAAGTGGAAAAAAAGTTTACAAAACTGTTTAGTATTATTTTTGTCGAATCTACCCCTTACCCACTTGCCTTTCCAGGCTTCCTTAGCATACAAGACACAGGATATGGAGGTGTCCCTGGGTCCAGTACAGTCACCGTGCCTCCCCGAAGTGACTCTGCCATGAACAGCAGGTGGGCACAGCTGCCCGGGCTCCTACAATGCTGATTTTAGTAAACGTTCATGACCAGAGTGTAATAGCAAGTGAATGTGTGCACTGTTTTAATAGGAAGTGAAACTGTTTGGGTTTTTTTGTTTTGTTTTGTTTTTGGTCATTCTTTGGTGTGCTAGAAGTATGGAACATAAATATTTCTCTTTACCTTCTAGGGGATTTTAAAAATTAAATTCTCTTTGCCCTGGAGGATAAAGCAACTTGTTTTTTGGGGGTAGTAATGGTTAAGAATCTGGACTTATTTATTTATTTATTTTAAACTAGGCTCCATGCCCAGTGAGGAGCCTGATGTAGGGCCTGAACTCACGACCCTTGGATCAAGACCTGAGCTGAAATCAAGAGTCGGTTGTTCAACTGACTAAGCTGCCCAGATGCCCTAAGAATCTGGATTTAATGAGCTGTTAATATCCACCAGGGGAAGTACAAGAGAAAGGAAAAGAGTTTGAGGAAAGAAGCAATTTGTTTTGGAGAAATGGGAGTAGAAGTCACTCTGGAATAAGGCAGGGGTAGCTCCCTTGGAAGATGATAGGACCTGGGACAGGCGGGGACTTGGGTGTAACAGGACAGGCATCCTGAGCCTTGTTAGGAATTACTGCGTCCCAAATGTGACACTCAACTGCAGAGGGGCCGTATGCAGAAAGGATGCAGATGTCTTAGTGATAACTGGTGTGGAATCGAGGACCCTGCCAATTTTCCACTCTCCCTTGGAATTGCATAGATCTGTGTTCAGTTTTGGGATTTGAAACTGTCTCAAAATGCTCTCACTAAAATCTCTGCTCAGGGGAGAAAACAGACCTGGCTACTCGGCCTGATTGTTCAATCAGCACGTTTTATAAATGGTCGCTATTTCCTCCGCTATTTCCAACTGCCACATAATTATTTACAATATGCTTCTCTAACCAGCTTGGATGTCCATTCCAATAAAAGTAGTTTATATTTCGGATGGGTGAACACTGTGTGTTATATTAGAACAATTTTACAAGGGGAAAATAAATAGAAAAAGTTAAGAAAAAAATCACTATAAGTGATGGAGACTAGGACATGGACAAGTTTTATCTTAGGAGCAGACTCCAGCTGATGCGTCACCTCACCAAGATCCTTTGTTTACTTTGTTCATTGTAAATATTCAAATTTCTTTTCAACAAATACCAAGTCATCTTACATCCCAACATCTGAGTAAAGCACATTAGGTTCTGGTGGTTTGCTTTCACATTTCTCTTAAATTAAAGCTAACACTCACCGTGACATGACAGAAATGATGAAGCCCAAGCTTTGCAAGGCTTTGTGTCCCCCCAAAAGACCCCAGCTGTAGCTAATCCTGTCTGTTTGGGGGTGAAGAGACTGTCAGGCCCCACCACATGGCCCCGTTGCATTCACACCAGGATTTTCACCCTCCAGTCTGGTTCTAAGCCTGTTTGCCCCACAGGGTAAGGAACTGAGAGCAACTGTGGTCCATTTCCAGAAGTACCATTTTCCCAGTGGACCTAGGATTTCGATCTTAAATTCCACTGTTTTGTCATTAAAAATGAGCCTTCTGCTAGTTTTGTTTTAGATACTTTTCAGCACAGTAAGGAAGTACTCTGTTCCAAGTTTGCTGAGAGATATTTTTAAATCATGAAAGAATGTTGATTATTGTCAGAAAGTTTTTGTACATTTATTAAGATAAATGTATGGTTTTCTCCTTTAAGCTGTTAATGTGGCGAGTTACATTAGTTGATGTACTAATGTTAAGTCAACCACGAATTCTGGAATAAACTTGATTAGATCATTCTCTTATTTATACATATATGTTTTCTTTCTGCTATTTTTTGGGGGGGTTATTTGTATCCATTTTCATGATCAACTTGTAATTTTCTTTCTTCATACGGCCCTTGTCAGGCTTGATATCAAGAAGCTAGTAATAATTCATAACAAAAGCAGCCACAGTAATATATGGTTGGGTGGTTGTTTTTATAAGTACTGTGACAACTCATTTAATCTTCACACAATCCTCAATCCAACAGATGTTGGTCTCAAGTCCTTATTTTACACATAAGATGAGCTCATAGTGATCAGAGCTAGGATTCAAACTCAGTAGGTTTAACTCCAGGCCCCTTCATCCTCTTTCTAGTTTTTTAATTTGAGTATAGTTGACACATGATGTTACCCTAGTTTCAGGTGTACAATGTAGTGATTCAACAACTCCACACGTTATGCTGTGCTCACCCCAAGTGTAACTCCCATCGGTCATCATACACCACCATTACAATTCCATGGACTGTATTCCCTGCACTGTGTCTTTCATTCCTGTGACTTACTCATTTCATACCTAGAAGCCTGTACCTCCCTCTCCACTTCATCCATTTTGCCTATACCCTCTCTTCTGGCAACCACCTGTTTGTTCTCTGTATTTATAGCAGACCCTATATTCTTTTTTGTTGTTGTTGTTGTTGGAGGGGTATTTATTTATTTATTTATTTATTCTCCAAAAATGTTTATTTTATTTTCAGTGTTATAAGATTTATTGTTCATGCACCACACCCAGTGCTCCATGCAATACGTGCCCTCCTCAATACCCACCACGAGGCTCGCCCAGCCCCCCACCCCACCCCTCCTAAACCCTCAGTTTGTTGCTCAGAGTCCACAGTCTCTCATGGTTCACCTCCCCCTCTGGTTTCCCCCCATTCACCTTTCCCTTCAACATGGATGGGACTGGAAGAGATTATGCGGAGTGAACTAAGTCAAGCAGAGAGAGCCAATTACCTTATGGTCTCACTTATGTGCTGAGCATAAAGAAAAACATGGAGGGCATTGTGAGAAGGAACAGACCCTATATTCTTAATCATATACCGTATAGTGCTAATCTTGCTCTTTCTGCCTCTGCCTTTCACCACCTACCCAAGTCCTACTGACCTCACACAACAGGTTGAGAGGCATTCCCTTATCTTCCATATTCTATTTAGTTCGTGCAAAGATGTAATTATCTGTTCCTTGAATGAGATACTAATTCCATTTCTTTAATGTTTATTGGACTATGAAGTTCTTCCAATTTTTCTCTTTTTTCCCCAAATATGTTTATTTTATTTTTTCAGTGTTACAAGATTAATTGTTCATGCACCACACCCAGTGCTCCATGCAATACGTGCCCTTCTCAATACCCACCACCAGGCTCGCCCAACCTCCACCTCCTCCCCTTCAAAACTCTCAGTGTGTTGCTCAGAGTCCACAGTCTCTCATGGTTCATCTCCCCCTCTGATTTCCCCCCATTCACCCTTCCTTTCCTTCTCACAATGCCCTCCATGTTTTTCCTTATGCTCCACACGTAAATGAGACCATAAGATAATTGACTTTCTCCGCTTGACTTATTTCACTCTGCATAACTTAGTTTTGGTAAGTAATAATTTTCTAGGAGTTGGACTATTTTATTTATATTACAAACTTTGTATAATTTTGCTCCTAAATATTGTTCCTAATATGCTCTTATGGTTTTTAATATTGACAATACTCGAAACTATGCCCTTGATGGTGTTTATGATCTCTTTTTTTTCTTTATTCCTGTGATTCAAAGTTGGTCATTGTATTAGTCTTTATAAAACACTAACAGTTTGTAGTTCTCTCTTGTGCTCTTTTCTTTAGTTTCATAATGTTTTCTTCTTATGTTTGTTGTTTTCTCCTTTCTACTCAATATGAGTTTCTTTTGCAGTTCTTTTCCTGCTTCTGTAGATGGGTGCTTACATTGTTCATTCTCGGCCTTTCTTAAGAATTTTTTTTAATTTATCTAAATGTGTAAGACCATGAATTTCCATCTAAGCTCTTCTTCAGCTGCGTCCTGGCAACTTTGTTATAGTTTCATTAGTAGCATTTTCATTATCATTCCGTTAAAATATTTTCAACCTTTATTTTGTTTTTTTGATCTATACATTATTGAAAAGAGTTTCTTAATTCAAACATGGCAATTTCAGTGATGTATTTGTTATTGATTTTTACTGGTAGCATTGTTATAAAATATGTTCTGTATGATACCAGTTCTTTCAAATGTGTTGAATTTTGCTGTATGGCACAGTATATGGTCAGTATTTATAAATATTCCCAGTAGCTATTGAGTACAATATTCTATCTGTTCATTAAAGTTTTTAACAATTTTATTTTTTCAGCATGATAAATGTACTATTTATTTATTTTTACAGACAGAGAGAAGGAGAGTGTGCACATGAATAGGGAGGGCCAGGGGAAGGAGGAGAAAATCTTAAGCTCTCCTCCATGCTCCTCCATGAGTATGGCGTCCAATGTAGGGCTTTGTCTCACAACCCTGAAATCATGACCTGAACGAAAATCAAGAGTCAGATGCTTAACTGAGCTACCCAGGTGCCCATGTACACTTTAATCTCCATCCTCTATTTCCCCCATCCTTACCCCACCCCCCCCTCTGGTAACCATTAGTTTGTTCTCTATAGTTAAAAGTCTGTTTCTTGGTTTGTCTCTCTCTCTCTCTCTCCTTTTTTTCCTTTGCTCATTTTTTTGTGTCTCTTAAATTCTACCTACGAGTGAGATCATGCAGTATTTGTCTTTCTCTGACTTACTTTGCTCAGCATTATACTCTCTAGCTCCATCCCTGTTGTTGCAAATGGCAAGATTTCATTCTTTTTTTTTTTTTTTACAGTTGAGTAATATTCCAGCATACACACACACACACACACACACACACACACACACACCCCACTTCTTCTTTATTCATTCATCAGTTGATGGACACTTGGGCTGCTTCTATAGTTTGGCTGTTGTAAATAATGTTGCTGAAACATAGGGGGGGATGTATCCTTTTGAATTAGCATTTTATTGTTGTTGTTTTGTTTTTGTATTTTTTTGGTAAATACCCAGTAGTGTGATTGCTGGATCACAGAGCAGTTTTACTTTTAACTTTCTGAGGAAACTCCATGTTTTCCAGAGTGGCTGTACCAGTTTGCATTCCCACCAACAGTACATGAGGTTTCCATTTTCTCCATAACCTTGTCGACACTTGTAGTTTCTTGTGTTGTTGATTCTAGCCATTCTGATGGGTGTGAAGCGATATTGCATTTTGGTTTTGATTTGTGTTTCCCTGATGATGAGTAATGTTGAGCATCTTTCCATGTGTCTGTTATGTATCTGGATGTCTTCTTTGGAGAAATGTCTGTTCATGTCTTCTGCCCATTTTTAAATTGGATTATTTTAGTTTTTAAAATCAGTACTTTTGAATGGAAACAACTTGACCAAAAATCTGTCACAGAATTTTGAGACCCATTAAAACAAAAGTTTAATGAGAAAAAAAATAAATTGGATTATTTGTTTTTTGAGTATTGAGTTGTATCAGTTCTTTTATATATTTTGGACACTAATCCTTTATCAGATATGTCATTTGCAAATACCTTCTCCCATTCAGTAGGTTGTCTTTTAGTTTTGCTGACTATTTCCTTCACTGTACAGAAGCTTTTTATTTTGATGAAGTCTGAGTAGTTTATTTTTGCTTGTATTCCCCTTGCCTCAGGAGACATATCTAGAAAAATGTTGCTACAGCTGATGTTAGAAAGACTTCTGTCTGAGCTCTCTTCAAGGATTTTTATGGTTTTAGGTCTCACACTTAGGTCTTTAACCCATTATGAGCTTATTTTTGTGTATGGTATAAGAAAGTGGTCTAATTTCATTCTTTGGCATGTAGCTGTCCAGTTTTCCCAACACAATTTGTTGGAAAGACTTTTTACTATTGCATATTCTTGCCTCCTTTGTCAAAGATTAATTGACCACATAATTGTGGGTTTTTTTCTGGGTTTTCTATTCTATTGATCTATGTGTCTGTTTTTATGCCATTTAGGTAAAACTTTTTAATTGTGGTATTTTCAAATCTTTTATGTCTTTTCTGATTTTTGAAAGCTTAGGTTCACAATTTCTGAGAGTGTTATATGAAAATGTATCATAATGGTGGTAGACTTACATGTTCTATTTTTACTTTATCTATTTTGAGGCCTTGTAATTAGGTGCATAATAGTCTAGAATTATTTTAACTTTCTAGCAAATTAAACCATCTATCATTATGTAGTGACACACTTTCTAGGAATACTTTTTTTGCTTTAAAGTCCAGTTTTTTATAAAATTACTACAAATGCAATACTTTTTTTGGACTGATATTTACCTGTATATATATTTTTATCCTTTTCTTTTAATGTTGATTTCCTGTATTTATATATAATAATAAAGAAATAATGTATTTTTTAAAAAATGTCTCTTAACTATTGCTTTTAACTGGGAAATTAATGTTTACATTTATTATAATTAATGAAATGTTTGTGTTTATATTTCCCATATTATTATATTATTTTGTGATTTCTGCCTTTTCCACCATTTCTATATTCTTTTTCTTGTCTTTTCTTATCTTCATTTAGATTGTTTGGTTAGTTTTTCTCATGTCATTTCTTTTTTTGGTAGTTTAAATGTTATGCATTTTATTTCCATTCTTTTCATAGTTACTACAAAATTTAATATGCATAACTTATCAAACTATTAAGTTAATTGGTACTAAACTCTCTTTCCAAATAATATGAAATTTTTAAAATGCTTCTATTTCAATCACCACTTCTAACATGGTGCTGTTGTTGTTGTGTGCTTTGATTCTTTTTGTTGAAATTACTCTCAAAGAACATTATTATTATTATCTCATTCTTCTCCTTATTTTATATATCAATGTTTTCCTAGATTTACCCACATATTTTCCTTTCTTTGTTCTTAATTTCTTTCTGTATCTCATTCTTTCCATCTGGGCTAATATCCTTTTTTCCTGAAATAAATGCTTAAGGATTTCCTTTAGTGAGGGTCTGCTGCTAGCAAACTCTCAGTTTTTGTTTCTTTTAAAAAAATCCTTATTTTATCCTGGTCCTTGAAAGATGTATTTGATGGATACAATCTCCTTTTCTCATGCCATTATTTATCCTTCTGTTAAAGCAGCTTATAACAGATGAGTATTTAGAATACCCCTGTCAATGTGGCTGTCATCCCTTTACCTAGAGGGTGGGTTTAAAGAAAACCAAACAATGCTTCTCTTCCATTGGAAAAAAACAAAAAAGGTCTTTTGCCCAAGTGCCACAAAGTTGGAAATGCTCACATCTTGATTAAAACATGTGGCTCTAAAAGTCTTGTCTTAAAATGCAGCTTCTCAGGGCACCTGGGTGGCTCAATGGGTTAAAGCCTCTGCCTTCAGCTCAGGTCGTGATCCCAGGGTCCTGGGATCGAGCCCCGCATCGGGCTCTCTGCTTGGCGGGGAGCCTGCTTCTCCCTCTCTCTCTGTCTGCCTCTCTGCTTACTTGTGATCTCTCTCTCTCTCTGTCAAATAAATAAATTTTTTTTAAAAAAAATGCAGCTTCTCATTGCAATGGGGGATTAAAATAAAAACTTAAAAATGCAACTTCTCATCAGTAGGAAGAATAAGTATTAGTCATTATTCACTCTCAGCTTTATACAGTGAGTTAATTCATGGAGTGCTTTCCACTGCAGGGCTACGTAATGATGTTGGCTTGGTGTGGGGTCACATAGGGATAAACAGGAACATTAACTTTGATGGAAGAAAGAAGGATAGCTTCTGAGCAAGGGTCATGGCCCTGGGAAGTCTGACCAGCCTGAGGAAACAAGGTAGGACAACCTAGATGGGGTTTGCTGGCAGGGAGCATTGGTTCCTGGCAGCAGGGGGTAGGGGAGAGCTGACCATGTGTTTCAGGGTACCTCAACTTCGAGCTCTGAGCTCTTCAACTCATTCCTCCCCACTTCTTCCTCAGCTGTAGCCTTGAGAAAATAAACTATCAGATGAGAACTTTCCCCACTAACTCACAACTTCACTTCACAAACTGCCCCTCTCCTTCTTCTTACCACTTTCCCTTTGGTCTTCTGTTTATAAACATGTGTGAGTCTCTTGCATTCAAAACCCAAACCAAAATCCCTTTACTGTGATAAATGCAATACAGTATTCACTGTACAGAATCTGGAATATACACAAAACTGTGAAGAAGAAAAATAGAACTGACATATAAGCATCACTAGAAGATAATCACTTTTAACATTTTTGTATATTATTTTTTAGATTCTTTTTAATATGTGTTCTCTCTTCCCCCTCCCACATACAAAATTAGAATGGTAATGAAGATCTGTGTTCTAATTTACTTCATCTTCCTGTTGCTATGTTTCTTCTGTCTTGTTGCTGTGTTTTTCTGTCTTCTTTTCCCTCATAATTATCATGAGGCTACACTCCCTGTCTATACTTCTGCCTTCTCATTCAGTCCTCAAACTCTTTTTTTTATTATGTGTGTGACCCTTTATTTTTCCCCCAAATATGTTTATTTTATTTTTTCAGTGTTACAAGATTAATTGTTTATGCACCACACCCAGTGCTCCATGCAATACGTGCCCTCCTTAATGCCCACCACCAGGCTCACCCAAGCCCCCACCTCCTCCCCTCCAAAACCCTCAGTTTGTTGCTCAGAGTCCATTCTCATGCTTCATCGCCCCCTCTGATTTCCCCCCATTTACCCTTCCCTTCCTTCTCACAATGCCCTCCATGTTTTTCCTTATGCTCCACACATAAGTGGGACCATAAGATAATTGACTCTCTCTGCTTGACTTATTTCACTCCGCATAATCTCTTCTAGTCCCGTCCATGTTGATACAAAAGTTGGATATTCGTCCTTTCTGATGGAGACATAATATTCCATTGTATATATGGACCATATCTTCTTTATCCATTCATCCTTTGAAGGGCATTTTGGTTCTTTCCACAGTTTGGTGATTGTGGCCATTGCTGCTATGAACATTGGGGTACATGTGGCCCTTCTTTGTACTGCATCTGCTTCTTTGGAGTAAGTACCCAGTAGTGCAATTGCAGGGTCATAGGGAAGCTCTATTTTTTTTTTTTTTAAGATTTTTAATTATTTGACAGAGAGAAACACAGCGAGAGAGGGAACATAAGCAGAGGGAATGGTAGTGGGAGAAGCAGGCTTCCTGCCGAGCAGGGAGCCTGATGCGGGGCTCGATCCCGGAACCCTGGGATCATGACCTGAGCCGAAGGCTGATGCTTAACGACTGAGCCACCCAGGCGCCCCAAGGGTAGCTCTATTTTTAATTTCTTGAGGAATCTCCACACTGTTTTCCAAAGTGGCTGCACCAACTTGAATTCCCACCAACAGTGGAAGAGGGTTCCCCTTTCTCCACATCCTCTCCTTTAGGAGAGTTAAAGGATACACATCCTTTAACATTAAAGTGCTAAAAAAAAATTTAAAAAATCAACTAGTTTATTTTTTATTAACATATAATGTATTATTTACCCCAGGGTACATGTCCGTGAATCATCAGGCTTACACATTTCACAGCACTCACCATAGCACATACCCTCCCCAATGTCCATAACCAGGTCCAACACTTTTTTTAAAGATTTTATTTATTTATTTGACAGAGAGATAGAGAAAGAGAGAACATAAGTAGGCAGAGCAACAGGCAGAGGGAGAGGGAGAAGCAGGCTCTCTACTGAGCAAGGAACCTGGACCCTGGGATCATGACCTGAGTCAAAGGTAGCCACTTAACTGACTGAGCCACTCAGGCACCCCCTGTCCTCAAACTCTTGAAGACTGTACTCTATGTTCTCCCAAATCCCCTTTTTCCAGCCTGCACCAGAAGCTGGCAGATGCTGTCAAAGACCTTGGCACTGGTGAATCTTACAGACATATTTCTTTCTTCATTTTATTGAACTTGAAGTGACAATAGTCACTATTGTTTCTTGCCTCCTAGAAACTCTCTCCTTCCTCACTTTTCATGAACATTTCACCCTGATTTTCTTTTCCTTTTTCCTTCTTAGATTGTGGTCTCCAGCTTCTGGGGATAGTCTCACTTGCTAAGTGCTAATGGTCTTTATGGATCTGCCCTTGGTTATTTCTCATTCGCTAGTCTCTGGGCAATCACATCTCTGTCAGTGATTCTATATGCTTTTCTCATGAGCTTCTAACCCACAGATCTGGATGTCTCAGTGGCACTTCAGACTCAGCATGACTGAAGCAGAACATCCCCTGCATTAGGAAGGGTTTTGTGGGCCAGCCTGAAAATGGCAGACATCATTCTGTCCACAGTCTTAGTCTAGACCTCAGTCACATGGGTGCTCCTAACAGCAAAGGAGTCAGGGAAATGCCATAGCTGGGTATCCGAGAGGTAAAGAACTACAGCTGGGAGAACAACCAGCTAGTCTCCATCACAGCTACCTATGAAGAATATTATAGAGCAAAACTCACTGAAGGAGTGACTTCTGCAGAGTCTATAGATAAATGATGAGAATGGAGTGCCCTGGAAATAATCTTACAGGGAAGTTTGGAACTGAAATTACTCTGGAGATTATGCAAAGAGAAGTCAGGGAGCAAGGACAGATATTAAAAGCAGCACATCCAACATGACTTGCTATCCACAAAGCCATCCAAGATGAGCTCAGTGAGAGTGTGAGGTCAGTGAGGAACATCTCCAAAGCATCCAGATGGGTCTTTTCTCTTGGCGTAGAGACTTCTAACACTCTTGCAGGACACCCAGGACAGCTTAGGCAATGTTTTGGGTGTGCTTTCACTTATCACTATGCTTTTTCCCATTTCAGTTGCAAGTTTGAAAAGGTTTTATGTTTTTAGATTTCTGGTCATTTTCAAAGATAGCTGAAGTATTTCAGCCCTGTTTTTTCTCTTGATCCCTCTCCTTAACTCTTCCAATCTTTATATGCATCTACCTTTTATTGCTAAGTGTCTTCTAGAATGCATGGCCAACGAAGATGAAGGAGGCTCACAGCAAACACAACCTGGGTGCCTGTCCTTCCTGTGTTCTCTTTGCTTGAGCTATTACTTATTTGGTTTCTGTGATGCATTGGTCCCATCAGACCGAATAATGGGCTTGACAGATAGAAGGAAATTCTTAAAACATCTGTGAATATTTCCTTGCCTGCAAAATATGGACAAAGATGAAAATGAGTTATCCTTACCAACCATCCTTCTATTTATAAAAGATGTTTAATAAAAGATGTCTTTGATCCACCTGGCAGGTAGATTTCTACAAACACTAAATTATATTGAAAGGTTACATTTATTTGTTCTTTTTAAAAATTTAAATCCAGGAGCACCTGGGTGGCTCAGTGGGTTAAAGCCTCTGCCTTCGGCTCGGGTCATGATCTCAGGGTCCTGGGATCAAGCCCCACTTCGGGCTCTCTGCTCAGTGGGGAGCCTGCTTCTTCCCCCCGCCCCCCCCCCGCCTACTTGTGATCTCTCTCTGTGCCAAATAAATTAAAAAAAAATTAAATCCAGTATGGTTAATATATAGTGTTATATTAGTCTAGCAATTCAACAAATCTATACATTACTCAGTGCTCATCATGATAAGTGCACTCTTAATCCCCTTCATGTGCTTCACTCATCCTCCCACCCACCTCCCCTCTGGTAACCATTAGTTTGTTCTTTATCATTAAGAGTCTGTTTCTTGGTTTGTTTCTCTCTATTTTTCCTTTGCTCTTTTGTTTTGTTTCTTAAATTCCACATATAAGTAAAATCCTATGGTACTTGTCTTTCTCTGACTTATTTACTTAGCATTATCCTCTCTAGCTCCATTCATGTCATTGCAAATGGCAAGAGATCATCCCTTTTTATGGCTGAGTAATATTCCATTGTGTGTGTGTGTGTATATATATATACACACACATTGTGTGTGTGTAATGTTCCATTGTGTGTGTATATATATATACATATATATATATATACACACCATTCTTCTTTATTCATTGATCTATCAATGGATACTTGGGCTGCTTCCATATCTTGGCTATTATAAATAATGCTACAATGACGGAGCATGTATCTTTTCAAATTGGTATTTTTATTTTCTTTGGGTAAATACTATCTGCCCTAAGGGTGGGTGTGAGAATTAAATGAGTTAATTCTTTTTTTTTTTTTTTAAAGATTTTATTTATTTGTTTGACACAGAGAGAGATCACAAGGAGGCAGAGAGGCAGGTAGAGAGAGAGGGAGAAGCAGGCTCCCTGCTGAACAGAGAGCCCGATGCGGGGCTTGATCCCAGGACCCTGAGATCATGACCTGAGCTGAAGGCAGAGGCTTTAACCCACTGAGCCACCCAGGTGCCCCGAGTTAATTCTTTTTTTAAAGTTGAGGTATAATTGACATACATCACATTTGTTTCAGGTGTATAGTGTAATGATTTGACATTTGTATACATTGTGAGGTGATCACCACAGTAGGTCTAGTTACCATCCATCCCCACCCAGAGTTACAAATTGTTTTTTTCTTATGAGGAGAAATTTAAAGATCTTCTCTCTTAGCAACTTTCTGATATGTAATACAGTATTATTAACTATAGTCACCCTCTATACAGTACATTCTCATGACTTATTTATTTATTTATTTATTTATTTAAGATTTTATTTGTTTATTTGACAGAGAGAGAGATCACAAGTAGGCAGAGAGGCAGGCAGAGAGAGAGGGAGAAGCAGGCTTCCTGCTGAGCAGAGAGCCTGATGCAGGGCTCAATCTCAGGACCTGAAGATCATGACCCGAAGGCAGAGGCTTTAACCCACTGAGCCACCCAGGCGCCCCATGACTTATTTATTTTATAATTGGATGCATGTACCTTTTGACCCTCTTCACAGGTTTTTTCCATTCCCCCCACACCCCCGCCTCTGGCAACCTCCAATCTGTTTTCTCTATCTATGAGCTATGAGCTCTTTCTTTTTTTAATGAGTTTTTAATGAGTGTAAAGCACTCAGCGAAGTGCCTTATCGAGTGTTTTGCTTTTAGTATCATCATCATCATCCCCATTTTAATCCACTCAAAAAGCTAGGGCCAGAGTGATGAAGCTATCAGTTTTTCTGCTAACAATCTTCAGCAACTGAATTAAGCAAATAAAGTATGAATGTCATTCAAGGTCCCTTATGCTATGGCCAGGATGCTCCCTGCCAACCTATTCTCTTACTCATCAGAATCAACCATGAGCTTGTTCTCCAGACATATCTGTTTCTTTCCCATCTCTGCATCTTAGCACATGGCCTCTTCATCTAGAATCTTATCTTTCTAGTAGAACTTTCACTTCAAGCATGCTCCTTTCCTCTTACTATGAGCTGATTATGAGTTAGTGAATGGCTGTTTACTTGGGGCTTCTAACCAGCTCCCTACCTGTGCAACTATCTTGAGAGGGGGCAGATGTGCACTGGGGGAGTTGGTGGTCAAGTGAGAAGAGCAGGAAGGTGTTTGTTCTAGTTTAGGCATTCAGATGTGCAAAAGGCTAATCTTTACACTGCCATGAAATCCAAGTTTTGCATCTCTAAAGTGAGCAAGCATGACATTCTCTGCCCCCCTTTCAGAGTTACTAAGAAGTCTATGTGATATCAACAATGTGAAAGTTTTGTGGGAAGAAGAATTAGCTTTGCAAATATACAAAAGGTCATGATTATTGTAATAGGGGCAAATGGAAAGAGTATATCGAAATCTTCAGTTCATTACCAGACATAATTAGTACCAGCTTGAACATTTACCATGTATGATGCATGGTCTCATTTCATTTTTACAACCACCCTTGGAGTTGAAGTTCAAGAGGTGTAGGGACTTGCCCAAGTTCCCATGGTTGGTTGTCAAAGAACTCATAGACTAAGGCTATAGATTGAATCCACCTGGCCAGATCCACCTGGCTCCCTGGATTTTTTGCACTGAACTCCTGCCTCCGGATTCCATGAGTGATGTTAGTGGCATGAGTACTTAGAATTCAGAGTAGTATCTCCAAGGCAGAGGCTTTCAACTATGGGCAGCATCTGACTCATCTGAGGTAGCTTCTCCAGAATACAATCACTCAAATGCAGCCTGAGAGATTGGATCCATTAGGTCTTGGGAAAGACCAAGAATGCTGCATTTTGAAAAATCTCTCTGTTTTCCATTGGACAGTTTTTCCTGCTTTGTCAAAGATTATTTGACCATAGAGTTGAGGTCCATATCTGAGCTCTCTACTCTGTTCCATTGGCCTATGTGTCTGTTTTGTGCCAGTACCATGCTGTCTTGGTGATGACAGCTTTGTGATATAACTTGAAATCAGGCAACATGATGCCCTAGCTTTGCTTTTCTTTTGCAACATTTCTTTGGCGATTTGGGGTCTTTTCTGGTTCCATATAAATTTTAGGATTGCTTGCTCCAGCATTTTGAAAAATGCTGTTGGTATTTTAGTTGGGATGGAGATGAAAGTATAGATTGCTCTGGGCATCATAGACATTTTAACAATGTTTATTCTTCTGATCTGTGAGCATAGAATGTTTTTCCATCTTTTTGTTTCTTCCTCTATTTCTTTCATGAGCGTTCTGTAGTTCCCAGGGTACAGATCTTTTATGTCTTTGGTTAGGTTTATTCCAAGGTATCTTATGGTTTTTGGTGCTATTGTAAATGGAATAGATTCTCTAATTTCTCTTTCTACAGTTACATTGTTAGTGTATAAGAAAGCAACTGATTTCTGTGCATTGATTTTGTATCCTGCCACAGTTGGTGATGGGTATTAAGGAAGGCGCGTATTGCATGGAGCACTGGGTAGTATATGCAAACAATGAATCATGGAACACTACATCAAAAACTAATGATGTACTGTATGCTGACTAACAAAACATAAGAAAAAAAGAGAAAAAATTTCTCTAGAAGATTCATCAGTTTATCCCTGTTTAAAACTCCCCTACTCTTATGTGTTAATTAGTTGAACACAAACAATGTGCCAGTCTTTGTGTTAGACACTGGGATATAGACATGAGTAAATCTGACTCTTTGTCCCTAAAGGTCTTGTATTTTAGAAGATTAATTGATTATGTGGAATTTGCACCAGCTTGCAATCCCACCAACAGTGTAATAGGGTTCCCCTTTCTCCACACCCTCTCCAACATTTGTTCTTTACTTTCCTGTTGATTTTGGCCATTCTAACTGGTGTAAGGTGGTATCTCAGTGTGGTTTTGATTTGAATCTCCCTGATGGCTAAAGATGATGAACATTTTCTCATGTGTCTATTAGCCATCTGTATGTCTTCTTTGGAGAAGTGTCTGTTCATGTCTTCTGCCCATTTTTTGATGTGATTATTGGTTTTGTGAGTGTTGAGTTTGCGGAGTTCTTTATAGATCTTAGATATCAGACCTTTGTCTGTAGTGTCATTTGCAAATATCTTCTCCTATTCTGTGGGTTGCCTGTTTGTTTTGTTGACTGTTTCCTTTGCTGTGCAGAAGAAATCCCAAAAGTTCATTTTTGTTTTTGTTTCCTTTGCCTTTGGAGACATGTCCTGAAAGAAGTTGCTGTGGCTAATGTTG
>CM053608.1:5590760-5609666 GCA_028646535.1 Procyon lotor
TTAGCTATTTGTGTGCTTTCTTTTGAGAAGTGTCTGTTCATGTCTTCTGCCCATTTTTTGTCATGATCATCTGTTTTGTGAGTGTTGAGTTTGAGGAGTTCTTTATAGATCTTAGATATCAGACCTTTGTCTGTAGTGTCATTTGAAAATATCTTCTCCCATTCCATGGGTTGCTTTTGACTCCTTGAGTGAATTATTTTCATAGCATTGTTTTTGGAAACCCCAAATGTTTTAATGTAAGAAACATGGTTGCAGGAAGATAAAGCATTGAAATTAAATGCACAGACAATATTGTGTCAACACTGACATATTTCAGAACATAGAGTTTGGGTATATGGATGTGTATTGGGTTGTATAGGAGGTGTGTTTTGGTGGAACACAAAGTCAAAATGATTTAGGAGGAAGTTGCCAAATGCTATACTTTATGGAGACATGATTTACAAGCTGACATTTATATTTTCTTCAGAACTATGCAATTTGGTCTTGTTCCTGCTTAGCTATGAATTAAAAAGTTGAGATGTAAATGTTGTTGTACAACTGACAAAATGGTACATTAATGGCTTTAAAGTTCTTTGAAGAGCAAATAGGGGGGATTTCTCCTATTCAATTCTCCTGTTGTGGAGGCCAAGGACCAGACTAAAGTAGATATGTCAGGTCAACCCTGTATGGCATTCCAGCCAAATTTGAATGATTTTCCCAACAATTTCATTTGTTTGCTCATGATGATGTACTGATTTTTAGTGCAAATGCTATAGAACTGCTAAGAGTCTTATTGAATGGCCCATGTGGCCCATGAGCTGTGAGGTAGATCACTCCACCTTCTTTGCTCTGTCACAGTCCACACCCCTTGTTCTCTTGTCTTTGTTCCTTCTGCCTTGTCCCAAGTGGCTGAACATATCAGAGAAAGTCCTGAAACAGGGCTTCTTGGTTCCAGTTGCTGATATTCTGTGCTCCTTTTTATTTATCTTTATCTGACTCATAAGCATATTTCTCAGTGTGCTTATTTGAAATATTTTCTGGCCTGCCAAATCCCTAAACTTCATCCCTACTTATTCATTCTTAGCAAATGACCTCGTTTCCCACTTTCTAGAGAAAATTCATAGAGGCATCTGAATCCCCTTGCTCCTTTCCATCTCAACCTTCTCTGCGTCCTTACTTCGGTTCTACTTCCCATGCATCTCAGAGACAGAACTGCGCCTCACCTCTAAGGGCAATATTTCCATTTGGTCTACCCTCCATCACTTCCTCAGGTACTCCTGTCATATTGTTGACAGTCAGTTCTCTCTGATGACTCTTACAGAGTCTTCCTCCCACCTTCCCCAGGCTTCACACAATGCTCAGTTCTTCCCAACATCATAACACTTACTTCTTTGAGAGTGGTCCCATCATGCTGGCCCCTCATTTCTCCTCTCCCTTCCTCATCAAACTTCTGGTATAGATACCACTATCTTCTGGTACAGATACCAATATACTTCTGGCATATTCTATCACTCTGTCTTCATTCTGGGACCTACCAATGCTGTTCATATGTATGTATCTCATTAGAGTTAGCATGCTCTTTCTTTCACTGCTATTTATATACATTTTCCAGCAGTTTTTTATGACTTCAGTCTGTTGTGTCTCTTCTTGAAAATTTTCCACTATTAGATGACAAACTTCTTATTCTCAGCTGCTATGTCTCACTCATTTTAATGTCTTGCAATATCTATTGCAGTGAAGTATAGGCTTTCTTTAAATGTTACCTTCTCATAAGGTCTACATTGATCTTCCTACTTAAAGCTCCAGCTGTGTCCCACCTCTAGCATTCCCGAATTTCCCTTATTCCTTATTAAGTGAAATGTGTTTAATTGAAAATGAGATTTCCTTCTAAGAATAGTTTCCCAATAATTTATAAATGTGTGCCTGAGAGATTTGGGATCACACAGTCTGATCAAGGTGACTCAGACATGGCAGCACAGAAGTTGCAATTAATAAAGAACCCAATCAATTGTGTTGTATTTTCTATATGGGATGATTTGAATAGAGTCTGTGAGAGGGAAGCCTATAGAGCAATAGTTGTTGAGACATCTTATACTACTGGGGAGCATACTACTGGGGGCAGATACTGCCATATCTGCTTTGTTGGACAAGCCTGGATATGTAGGGAAGGTGGTGTGGTTGCTTCTGGCTGACTCAGACTTTGATGTCAGGCCACCAGACACTGAGAAACTGGCCAACATCTCAGACAAAGCCTTTGGTGGCAGGTGATAAGGGTTCTCTTCCACCTGAGGTCTAGGTCTCCACACAGTCCTAGGGCTGGTCACCTGAGAGGAGCTGGCTCCCCATGACTGCACTCTGGAGAGACATTAGACATCAGGTCATTAAAATTTCAATTTACAGTGCAAAACAGCGGCCATTTTCTCCTGTGGGAAAATATGCAGGAGAAACCAGTGGTAACCAACGGAGTGCTGGGTGCCTTTCTCTGCCTTCACCACCGCCACTGAGAAGGACGTGGTCCTAGATGCTACCAAAGCAAACGTGCTCCTTGCTGTGCCCACATGTCAGAAATAACATCGAAGCCATGTTCACACATACATACTTACTACAGCAGCTTCCACCGCAGCACTAGTGGATGAAAGCAGTGGAATAATCCCTGCAAAGATTTTGAAATTATCTTCTGTCTTTCAGTCCATCTGTACCAAGACACTTGCCTTCTTTTTATGCTTTAGTTAACTTGTATCGAACATCAGCATATGTAATAGGAGGACACACTAGCTTAATAACAGGGATGAATAATAAATGAAGATGTCATTGGTGTGGAGGGAAGGAGAAGTCAACCATGGCTACTGAATCCCCCAGAGAGTTCGACCGTGTGCAGGCAAATTACCAAAGGGGCCTACCCATGACCTCATGAAAGAGATGCTTCTTTATTTACCATGGCAAGGCCCAAGAGCCAGCCTTCCCAGCATTGATAAAACCCTGCTGAAATCCATCAGCTTGGACTAGTGGGAGGCCTCAAGTCATCTCAATAAATAGTAATGTAAACAATGCTTTACTGCAGCAGAGTGTTTTCATCCCAGTGGAAGATGTCTTGGAGCACACGATTCCCAGGGCAGAAGATCAGAGAGAGTGTTATAAATTACCCAGCAAAAAGAATGATCATTTCCTTGGGCTGTTTCTAATTGACAGAACAGATGTCGACCCACACTTCATCTATCTGGGATTTCACAATTTGGTGTAACCATGTGAGACCGGCACCCTGGGACGCAACCTGCCCTCCATAGAGACACCCTGCAGGGATGGAGGGGTTTGTGTGTGTCCTGCAAACATTCACTGCAAGGAGACCCCTACCTGGACCCTGCTGTGTCTTGGACACACTGAGCAGACTCTTAAAATCGGAAAATCTTGGTGAATCACAGGTAACCCTGAGTCTCTACCATTCGCATTGCTTCCTGAGGGATAATGTAAATAAAAAATAGTTGCTAAAGGCTTGTCATAAATTTGTCTGCTCAGAATAAAACCACTTAAATCAACCCTCTTTACATCAAACTGTATGGAATATTAGTTTCACTAATGGGACATTTATTCCATAGATCGTGTAAATAGAAAAATGTGTGAATTATATACTGGATTGATGACAAAGATGTTTCTTTTTTGCCTCTAACACTGGGTTGTCCCGCTGTTCACTTCCATCTTCCTGAAATACTTACTAACACAGAATAAAATCTACTTATGAGGAGGTTGTGAGGTAAATAAGACATGTATATGAAATCGCCTGGCTTGAGTCCTGTATTCAGAGGATATTCCAGAAATATGTGTTGAGTTGAAATGACTTTGAAAATAGAATTTCTAGTTCACAAATTGTGGCGCTGCCTCTCAGTACATTTTTCACCCAAGAATTCAGCAAATTTATTTTGGGAGTCCTTGAATCTAACTCACCCAGGATCAATGGATACTGAAAATGTGTCATATGGCAGGAAACGTGGGGGTAGCTGGGTGAGAATTCTAGTAAGAAAACCCATTTATCAAATTCATTTTCAGAGCAGAAACCACATTTCTTCAGCTCAGCTGTAAGATGTTCCTTGTGTGAGTTGTTTCTCTGTAACTGGGGCCATGGGCCATGGCCCCGCAGTAGCTTCTGGACCTGAGGTGACTTCCAGCAGCCAGACCCACACCTCTCCCCTCTGGGGGACACGTGAGTTGTCGGCAGGGTGGGTCTGACTCATGAATAGGTGAGGGGAAATCTCTCTGACGTGAGTCATTATGAGGATCTGGATTTCCAAAGGAAGTTTTGGATGAGGCTCTGTTGAGTATCCAAAGGGCTGGAAAAAGAAAGGAGGGAATGGAAAGGCAGCTCTATGCCAAGTCTATGGAAATACTGTGTGAAAAGCAACTCAAGGCAGATGGCCTGTTCTGGAAAGTGAATGGGCCCTCCAGAGGGTGCTGGTTTTTGTTTAATGAAGAAAAAGAAACAAACAAGTACATGTTCAAGATGGCTTTGTGGCCATCAAGAAAAGGGCTGAGCCCAGAGACAAAGCTGCCTGAAGGCTAAAGGCACGTGAACACATTCGATGTGGGCTGGGGACCCAAATTCTGATCTATGTTCTGTGCCGCCAGGGGCATGAGCCTGGGAGAATAATTCATCTTTCTGGGTCTCAGTTTTTTTCCTGTATTAGAGGGGGCCTTGGGCCTTATGATTCCCAATATTATCCTAGTCCCCGGCTTCTGGGAGGCCCAGTGGGGAAGAGCCGCGTGTACTGTTTGCTCACAATGTCCCAGGCACTGTGCTGGGAGATTACATATGTTTTCCCATTTACTCTTTGCAAGCATCCCTAAGGGCTAAGTAAAACTGTTTTCCTATTTCAGAGGTGGAAATTGAGTCCTGAAAGGGTGAAGTAACTTGGTGAGCTGCACAGGCATAGAAGGTTCTGGAACTGAATTGGCCTTTCTGAGGAGGGCTGACTGAGTGATTCAGGAGCTGTGCTTCTGTCCCCGTGGCACCCAGAGAGGAGTAGAGGCCAGCCTGGTCCCAAATCTGTCCTAGTTCATTGGCGGGAAGCTGTCAGTTTCACGGTGCTCCTCTCATGAGCTGGAGGATGTTTCCTCCTCTCACGCCCAATGGCTAGGACTCGAGAACTGAGGCGAGGTGGAGCCAGAAGGGCCAGAGAGGAATTCTCCATGGTTCATCGGCCCCAACTCAGGGAAACCTCAGCTCTGCAGAAAAATGATCTTGGGATCATAGAGTCTGAGGACTTTAAAGATAAAAGGGATTTCTGCATTCAGCAGGTCTAATACAGGAGTCCGTCTGAAACCAGTAGCCTGAAGCCAGATCCAGAAACTTCAGGAGAGGGGCGCCTGGGTGACTCGGGTGGTTAAGTGTCTGCCTTCAGTTCAGGTCGGACTCCCTGCTTAATGGGGAGTCTGCTTCTCTCTCTCCCTCTGCTTCTCTTCTCTGCTGTGCTCTCTCTCTCTCTCTCAAATCAATCAATCAATCAATCAATCAATCAATCTATATAGAAAGAAAGAAAGAAAGAAGAAAGAAAGACAGAAAGAACGAACGAAAGAGAAAGAAAGAAAAAGAAAGAAAGAAAGAAAGAAAGAAAGAAAGAAAGAAAGAAAGAAAGAAAGAAAGAAAGAGAAAGAAAGAAAAAAAAAAGAAAGAAAGAAAGAAACTGCAGGAGATTCTGGGCTCTGGAGCTCCACAGGGCAGGCCAATAGGGGAGCTCGGAGTACTGTGTGCAGAGCTCCTTCTGGACTGAGACTCTAGATCCTATGCATCCTCCAGGCTCTGGGGATGCCTGGCACTGACCCATTCTGAAGTGGGCTTGTGCCGTGAAAGTAGGGCCTGGGTCTCTCAGGGAGGGATCTGGGAAATGGGGTTTGGATTCACGGCAAGAGTCAGGACCACAGGTAACTAGAAGCCCAGAGGCCTTTTTTCCCCCGACATAGAGTGTTTGAGTGGAAGCCTTCTTGGTGTCTCAGAGTTCCATTTCACTGCCGTCACTGAAGTTGTGGGAGAGTAAGTCACTTGGAAATACATTAGAGAGAAGGGTGATAATTATGGCTATTCTTTTTTTTTTTTTTTTTTCAGTGTTAGATCATTCTGTTAGTGGGTGATCCAGGTCTTTTCCTTCTCTATTCTCTTATATTACCTTTATGTTGTTGCAGTTTGGACATTGCCCTTAGGCTATTTGATAGTGGAGGGAAGGGCAATGGAGAGAGCCCAGTCAAGGAATCCCGGCCCAATGGTGGTAGGAGAAGATTCATGTTAAGTGTTAGGCATTCTACTAATGCGTTGGGATCTGAGGGCTACAGTGGGCCACTAACGAAACAGAAACAGAGCAATATCCTTAGAGAGAGCTCCTTGCTCAGATTAGCCAGACACAGATAAGGTTAGCGGGAATGGGGCCCTGTGTGTTGTTCTAGGGGTAAATGGTGCAAGCTAGAGAAGATGTCACAGGGGGTGGTGTTCTGGGCAATCAGAAGAGAGCTAGGGTCCTCAGAACCTGGTCAGGAGGTAAACACTGTAAGGAGAGGCAAGGCTGATGGCTCCAGCAAGGGCTGCACTGTTGTTCTTAGGAAAACCATATGGTGAGCTGATGGGAAACACATTGGGCCGAGGGATCCGAGAGAACAGGGTTCCAGCCCAGATTCCACCAAGTGTTTGTGTGACATGTATACACTACTGACCCCCTCAATTTTTGCATCTGTAAAATGAGGGGTTGAACTGGACTTTCAGCTCTAAATTAGGATGATTGTGATTATTGGACTCAGTAAAATTTATGATACATCTGCTGCACGAGAGGCCCTTCTTGAGGGCCTGCAGCCCCTCATGGGCCATGTGTATTCTGGGCGTGAGAAGCAGGAGTGAGCCCTGTTAGAGTAGAGCATACCAGGGTCACATGGCACCTTTCATCAGCTCTGAGAACTCCATGTGCTGTTCACATCTTTGCTGACATGAGTGATACAAACCCTGAACGCCGCAACACAGCACCAAAACAAATCAGGGTTCGGGTCGCCTTTCAAAGCTGATCTGAAACATCTACGAGCCCAGATATTTCTGTATCCTCAACACTTAAAAAATGTGGATGATGGGTACATGGGTGTTTGTTATAGTTCTTTATGTGTGTTTAAAATACTTCACAATGAAAGTGATCTTTATTTGTTTAGGAAGAATGTGGGGAGCAAGTGCCCTGCTGCAGTTAATAGCTGACAGTTTTGGCATCTGGTAGGCAGGCTGAAACTTGTTGAGAGTTCTTGAGCCTCAGGACTAAGAGTAGCACTGCCCACCCACTTGAAATGAAGACCACTCTCACCTTCATTCCCTCCTCCTGGGCTACATGGGCAAGCTGTGTGGTGAAGAGAAAGCGTGAGCACTGGATCCCATCTCCGCGGCTCTGGTTGGGACGACCTAAATTTTCCTTAGTTCAGTGGAGACAGGCTCACTTCCTGCAGTCCTATAGCTTCTCAGATGGGAGGGAAGTGGAGGTGATAATGGAAAGGGAAGAGAGAAAAGGCTGAGGGTCCCCTTGCCTCCTAGGGAGCTGTAAGCAACCCTTTCCCAGAGCGCAAATACATAGGTCAGACACAATAGCGTGAGGACAATAAGCATTCCAAGCCACATACGGAAATGGAATTTATGTATTTTCTGTGCCTGTTGAAGGCCTTGGGGGTTACAGGAGGGGGATTGGGAGGCTGCTCTCAGACAACGGAGAGGCCCTTTGCTCTCACTAATGGATCTTTGAGCATCCTCTTGTGGAACTTGGCACCCATGCTGAAAGCCAAAGATGAAAAATTTATTTAAAAAAGATAAGCAGTGACTTTAACTGCTAAGAATAAACCCAAAGTCACTCCTGCCTGCGGACCTCCCGGCTTTACATAAATCATTTTCTTGACAATTTTGCTCCATTTTCCACATACGTAATAAGAATCGTTGAGATGTTCACCTAGATTAACCCTCCTTTCATTTCCTTTAAACAAAGAAGGCAATATGAGAAAGCAAGTTTTCTTTCCTTTCCCTTCTGTGTTGGTATTAGAGAAAGTTGGCAGTTCTAGAAACTGAAGTATGCTTGAAGCAGATGTAGCTAAGGCTGGGCTGGCATAATACATATTAAGTGGGGAACTTTATATTGCCAAATTTTATTTTATATATTAAACTTACAAAATGTTTCCTTCCATTATTCATACTATTACTTACCTTCTTTTTAGATGTATTGTTGCTGCCTAAAATTCAGGACTGTTAAACTTTGGACTCTGTGTCTTAAGCTCTATTTTTGACCTTAATGAAACACTTAATTCTTTTAAGATGAAATTAGGATATAAATGCTTCTTTCTTAGCTTGGTCTTGAAAATTGGCATGCAGTTCTCTTGAGCTTCGGGTAAAAACGAATCCCCTAAACCAACTCTCTATCCTTTCCAACTTGGACCAATTACTTCCCTCACCACCTTAATTCCATGGATCTAGAGGAAAAGCAATTGGATTGTATTTTTAGGTAGCTATTAAATATTAACAGTTTCTAGTGTATTTATTAGAGATGCACTATTTTGGGCTGTAGTGGAAGGATGGGCTTTGAGATTATACAAGCCTGGATTCAGATGCCGGCTATAACATATGCTGTGATCTTGGGAACATTTCCTATCCATTCAAAGGCTCAGTTTTCTCATCTGTAAAATGGGAGTATTGATACAAGCCACTCTGATTAGCTGCGAGTATTAGATGAGAAAATGTAAAAAAAATGATGTGCTGTCAGATACTAAATGCTCAATGAAAGGGAGACCATCCCATTTCCATGACACAGTGCAGCTCACCCAACTACATCTTATAGAGGTTACAAATGTAGTGAGGGGAGAGCAAGGCTGGGAAGTTCTCTGAGAAGGGGAATATATATAGAGAGAGAGGAGTCAGAGGGAGACACTAGAGAGAGAGTATTTTCAGGAGCAGGGGAATGAGAGCCACACAGCTCCTCTCAAGCTCACCTGTCCTTGCAAGCATTGGCCCTAGGTGGGAACTTGAGGAGGATGGGGAAGAACATATGAGTCACGGATCCATGGGCCTTGCTCTTGGAGAGAGATGACATTGACTTCTCTGGAGGTTTTGAAGAGTGCTGGGGACTCGGGACAGACACTCTGTTTAGGAGAAAGTTTGTCTAATCGGTTGGAGTTTTATTATTTCTAGAGTATGGAGAAGGTGTCAAGGCTGCAGTGTGTTTCTAAGCACCCTAACAACTACATGGTATTCTAAAAATATTTTGTGTGTGAATAATCCATTGGTGGTGGTAGTAATCGGGAGGCACCAGGTTGACTCAAAAGTTGGCTGGCTGGTGCCTGAGGTGCTTGATAAATGTGAAAAGTCATGCAAGGTGGAGTTTTCCATTTTTATTTTTTGTTTTTGAAAAAGAAATCAGGAGCTTTGCCATCGTTATTTTACCACATGGGGTTGTCATATCCAAGATAGCTTTGTGGTCTGATATCACCAGCCCAGCCACCAGCTCTTCTTTCCAGATAGCAGGAAGGAGGAAGGCGAAGAGCTAGCTCCTTCCCACCATGACAGTTTCCAGGAACCACATACAATATTATGCTCATATCTCATTGACTAAAATGTGGTCATATGCCCATATGCCCACTGTTAGCTGCTAGAAAGGCTGGAGAATCAGTGATCCCAACTAAAAATTGGGGTTCTTCTCAGGAAGAAGAGGCTAGTGGCTGTTGGAAGGCACTTCTCAGTCTCTGTTGGAACTTATGTGTATGATCACATTCCAGCTAGTGCTGACATTAGCTCCAAGTCTTAAAATTAATCAAAGAATTTTCTGGGAATGTTCTTAGTAACTTCTGGCTAGAGTTTGGAGGCTTATATATGCCAAAAGCATGAGCAAATTGGTGAAATAGAGGTTTATTTTAGTGCCACGGTAAAAGTGGGTTTAAGTTGAAACATGTACCTTTGTTATACATATGATTTTATAAAATTACTATTCCCCAAAGAATCTCCTGAGAACATTGATCATTTATTAATATGTTTATAAAAGTTGCTCATTTTATACTATTTGTGAAGATTTGTGCCAGGCACTATGGGGAATAGATGACTTCCTTGTAGGAGTTTATAGTAGGGTAGAATAATAAAGATTATTTCACACAAACTTGAAAAGTACACAATAGAAGCATGAGTGGGAATCTAATGGTCAAACCACTAGCTGACAATCCCAGAGAGTGTTGTTATCCTATGCTTGACCTTAAACTGACATATGCCATGGGCACAAAGATTTCTTAGCTCTGACTATGCTCAAGGCCTTGACTAGGGTTTGGTTATTGTTCATACTCTTTCAAAGAAGAAGAGAATAACCCTCATTATTTTCGAGAAAAAATTGATTCAGAATCAAGCCTAACAACTGTTTTTCATAATAAATTTCAGAGGTAAAGTTTTCAGCTTCAAGTCTGACCATCTTCCTGAAATCAATCCATTGGCCCAGAACATAGTGAAGAGTATACTAAGGAAAGTGAGGGAGGATGGTATTTCTATACTCTGCAGGACAAGAGTAAGTCAAAAGCAGTGTAGAACAGATTTGCAAAGGAGATGGGGTAGGTAGGTACTTTAAGGGCCAATAAAGAAATGAGAGTTCATTGGAATACAAACAGATACAGGTAGACATTGGCAGGCACTGAGAAGGAATTATGTGACAGTCATAATGTCCCATATCTAACCTCACAGAGTTTACCTGATAACCATATGGCAGGATGCTGAATCTGCCCCATCTAGTTACATTTCTTTGATCCCATCCATGGAATTGCCTCAAGCAAATCAATATGTGAAATTATAACTCTTAAAATGTGGCAGCTGTAGGCTGTATGCTTTTATGGGAGCTGAAGTGGAGTCCAAAGACATGTTCATGGGCCATGCTCTGTGATTTTCCTCAACAGTGTCCACGATTCTGATGCTCAGACAAGCTAGGTATGGCTGCAGGAGTCATGGTAGTATCTTTTTATTACTTCTGATTTCTGAGATTTTCATCACAATTTACTTTCTACAAAGCAACATCAACCGTTTCTGGTCTAAGAGTAGAAATAGCAATGAGGGGGCACCTGGTGACTCAGCTGGTTGAGCATCTGACCCTTGATTTCAGCTCAGGTCATGATCTCTGGGTTGTGAGATGGAGCCCACGTAGGGCGCTGTGCTCAGCGCGGGGTCTCTCCCTCTGCCACTCCCCTCTTCGTTCTCTCTCTCTCAAATAAGTAAATCTTTAAAAAAAAAAAAAGGAACGGCAGTGAGGCTGGAAGGTGATAACAAGCTCGTTTTGTAAAGAGAGAAACAGAAGCACGGGGATATTTGTACAAGCGTTAGGCACCTGGCACATCTGGATTTTCAGTCCTTTACGTATTTCACTGCTGAATTTCCCTGTAGAGAAGATTTATCCCCATACCGGATACACCACGGGAAGTTTCATTTTTATTTATTTATTTATTTATTGGAAAGTTCCATTTTTAGAGGAACACAAAATTCTTCGTGCATGCCAAGTAATATGGACCTATTTAAAACATGAAAGCAGTTCCATGACAAATAGGAAGTTCTGTTTTTTGAGAAGAGTATTCTGTTCTAGATATATTGGTTGGGAAACCTACATTTCCAGTTGGATCTTTGGCTTATTATCAGCCAAGTAATGAACCAAAGTCCAGGAGCTGTGCTAAGTTTAGAGCGGATGGCCCCCCACACGGGACTCTTTAAACAGACTTGTCTGGAAGATGGCGGGCCTACAGCCTTGCGGGAGACGGCACACTTGAGAGAATGCTCTGCCAAGAATGAGCGTGAGGTACAGCAGAAGGTGTCTGGATGGAGCTGAGTAACCACCACCCGCATTCAAGCCCCCAGAGCCCCACTTACTGAGCTAGATGTGGTGTTTGCTCTGTGAGTGGGTGCCGAGCATGGCTTGTTTCTTCTGGGGGTGATGGGGCTCCTCTGCTGCCCTTGAGCCAGGGTCAGTACTGAAGTCGTGGCCGGCGTTTTGGATTTTGCCTCTGCTGACACTTGGGTGGACCGGCAGTAAACGCTACACAAAAATGACCCACCAATCCTTTCTTCAAGCCTCCTCTTCTGTGTCTCCCTGCGGCAGTCATGAAGTGTGGGCCCATTACTGCAGATGACTTCCCACTGCAAAGTTCCATTTCTTTGCCTCTTCCACAGCCCGATTTTCTCTATGTCTGCCCTGAGAGGTTTTTGCCTCACTTCTTTGTTTTTGAGCGAATTGGGAGAGGATTTTGTGATTTTAATTGTTGTCATTCATTCTCGTTCATCAGAGAAGTTTACGGTGGCCCTTGCAGCCTCTTCCATGGCAGACTGAATTCTGTGGAGCCATCCAGTTAGAACAGGCTGTCTTCAGAGGGAAGCCAAAGCCACACAGACTTGACCACGAGTATGAACCACCGATCAGGCGAATAAGTGGATGGTTCTGATCTCTTTTCAAAAGGATCGTGGTAACAGAGCCACAAGTGGTGGGATAATTATTCAGTTACTGTAATGGTTGGCTGAAGCAAATGCCTAGGGACCTTTAGCTTATTGGCTAGTCCTTGTGGCAGAAAAGCATTAGAAAATGCTT
Organism: Procyon lotor; assembly: GCA_028646535.1. Taxonomy (NCBI): domain Eukaryota; kingdom Metazoa; phylum Chordata; class Mammalia; order Carnivora; family Procyonidae; genus Procyon; species Procyon lotor. The sequence goes on from CM053608.1 coordinate 5,603,321, forward strand.
GGCGGCAGTCAAGTTTATGGTCATTTGGTCTGCATGCATTAAAGTATCATTTTATCTCCATTATGCACCTTTCAATCTGCTCTTTTTGCAATTTTTTTTAAAGATTTTATTTGTTTATTTGACAGATAGAGAGAGAGAGAGAGAGCGAGAGCACAAGCAGGGGTAGAGGGAGAGGGAGAGTCAGACTCCCCACTGAGCAGGGAGCCCCAAGCTGGGCTCGATCCCAGGACCCTGGGATCATGACCTGAGCTGAAGGCAAATGCTTAACTGACTGAGCTGCCCAGGTTCCCCTAATTTGCTCTTCTTTTTAAAAACAAAAAATGAACTTGAGTCTAATCCCTTCTTTTCTACCTGTCATAAAGTGTGGTTTACCTTTTCCAACCCTCCGTGCAAGAGTGGAAGCAACTCCCCAGAGGCTGTGAAACGTGGTGTCAGGGTTCAGAGAGAGCTGGAGGAAAGGGTGGGACATAAACCAGTTTCCACCCTTTACACAAAAAATTGCTTCTCCAGGGCCGGCAGCCCCCCGGGGCTCACTTTTGAAGTGATTGAAATGGAGAGGAGATGGTGGGGAGGATGCTCTAAGGGAGATAGAGGGTGGGGTTATTAAAAACATCAAACTTAAAAAGACCCCATTAAGCTTTCAGTTATAAGATGTATGAATTCTGGGGTTCTGAGAGACAGTACGGTGACTACAGTTAGTAATACTGCACTGTGTACTTGAAAGTTACTGAGAGTAGATTTTAAGTGTTCTCACACACAGAAAATGGTAACTATGTGAGGTGATGGGTGTGTTAACTTGATCGTAGTAATCATTTCAGAAAATGTATTTATATTAAATCAAACTGTACACCTTAAATATATGCAAGTATATTTGTCAATTATCCCTCAATAAAGCTGGTGGGGGGGCGGCGAGCATCAAGTTCTAGAGTCATGTTACTTGGGTTCAGATCCTGATTTTACTTCTTATTAGGGAAATCACCACAGACTACTCCCTGAGGTTCAACTTCCTCATCTATAAAGTGGGAATCACAACAGATCTTGCTTATTGTGGGGAGGGTTGGATTATCAATGTCAGGGGCACAGAGTAAGTGCTCAATACACATAAGCTGTTAGTGTTGTGAGAGCACTGGGTGAGGTCTTCCCAGAGCATCCAGGGCCTTTGTTATGAGGAGCCCTACTTCTGTTAGAGTCCTGGGGACTCTTTGCACATTTAATTCCAATTCCAGATCAGCCTCGTTTGATGATTTATTCCTCTTTGTCTGGCAGGCTAGGCTGTCTGCCCAGGCATTTTCACCTTGAGTCCTGCACTGATTTATAGATACCCATGCAATATGCCAAGTGCACTCTGAAGGTAACATGCTGCAGTGATTATTATAGCTCCTATTATAAACATATAAAGAGAATTATTTTCTGACGATGCATGGTCTGCATCAGCCTATGTGTGGCCCCATGCTATATGAGTTGCAATCCTGAGCAGAATGGCTGAATGCCCCATATGTCCATGGCTTAGCCCACCTGTGCCCCCAGCCTCTGTGCTCCCATTGAACTTCCCTGAGGCTTCTGGTTCACTTGGGGTCATGGTCCTGACCATGACCTCAGTCATACCACTCTAGGGGTCAGGCTCAGACCAGACTGTCCAGTGACCTTCAGTCAACTCCCTCGACCCATGGGAGGCAAGTCATGCATCCCCCTGGGTGAGCATGTGTGCCGGGAGGTCACGACTTCAGGTCACGATGCTGGTGGGGCAGGTGCCTCTTGAGGGAAGATTTAGAGCTGGCGCAGCAGGTCACTGACTCTCTGCCCTGCTCTCTTCTGACCTTCATTTTGTGTTTCACTGTTTCTTTGGCAACTAAACTGTGTGTGGCAATTTCTGCATATTTTCCAGAAGTGTTTCTCCTCTCTTTCTTTCACAGAATTATTTAGAGGGCTCCCCAGTTGGCTACTCCCAGCTTCCCTCCATGCTGGAAGCACAAATACAGTATCCAGCTATCCCCTCATGGAGCAAAGAGAGGAGTACACCAACATAGGTGCAAATGCGCAAGCCTCATGGTAAAGCCTCATAAAGATGAGTGTCCAAATCAGTGTGGGACATTGGCCATCACTCAGCTCTGAACTTGTGGTTTCCAGACGTCTTGTCACCTGTGACCTTAGAGCAGGTGCTCTCCTTCTACAGTGCAGGGACTTTGTCGCCGGGGTAGGCAGCAGCCCTCAGGGGCCCCTTCTTGCACTCTGATCTACAAGATGCATCTTATTCTAAGATGCAGGAATGCCCACGGATTTCCCAAACCACACCTATAAAATGAAAACTGTATTTAAAAAACTGAAGCATTAAAGAGTAGAGTAGATAATCTTATGGAGTAAGCTTTTAAAAGAGATAAACTCCTAACTCTATTAGCTTCTCTAAGGCTTTCACTAAAAAACAATAATTATCTAGAACAACCAAATCCAAAACTGCTCTAACATTTAATCTCAGAGCAAATTTTCCAATGGTCTTAGTCTATAGATCTATCATTTATATCATGTATGCTATATCTATATTTATAGTCTATTGACCTACTTGGGCCTACAAGTACCAGTGACTTCTGCCCCCCAACTCAACTATAGCAGGTTTACTCTTCATGCTTAGATTATTCAAACTAATCTTAATTGGCATCTTTAACCTACAATGTCACCAGGTCACCTACAATGTCCAGCCCATTCTTCTCTGTCTCTCCTTTTTTCTCTTGAGGCAAATAAAAAGAAAGAGCCAGGCTGGTTATTAGGTACTTCTTTATGCCAGCCTCCTGTCTTCTGAAATAGGAAGAAAGTGATTTTCCACTTCTTTCTTAGATGGAGGGGAGCATCTCACATTGATGTTTCCCTGGTAGCTACTGGTGGGCTAAATGGCAGAGAGTCCTTGCATCCTCTGAAGCAGGACCCCACGTTCCAAGTATATATAAGAAATGTGCATGTTCCTGGAAAGATGGTCCAGCGCTTTCATTAGGAATTTACAGGCATCTGTAACCTCCTTCCCCCTCCAAAGGTTAAGTTTCTGGGAAGTGCCGCTGGGGACACATGTGTAAACCATTGTCATCAGTTTCTAGCATTTGATAGAGCTCATTTGCAAGCTTTTATAAACATGCACACTCTTCCAGAAATTATTTCCGAAGGTAACATGAACCTTTTCCTAGAGATTATTTTGAATACTGTTTAGGGAATTTTTAAACAGAATCACACTAGTTTAATAATACCACAAAGGCCAGCTGATTCTCTAAACCAAAATTTTAAATAAAACATTTCATTCGTGGGGCGCCTAGGTCGCTCAGTCGTTAATCGTCTGTCTTTGGCCCAGGTCATGATCCCAAAGTCCTGGGATCAAACCCCGCATCAGGCTCCCTGCTCTGCAGGAAGCCTGCTTCTCCTGCTACCATTCCCTCTGCTTGTGTTCCCTCTCTTGCTGTGTTTCTCTGTGTCAAATAAATAAAATCTTAAAAAAAAAAACAACCCAAAAACAAACATTTCATTTGTACATTTTTTTTTTTTAAAGATTTTATTTATTTGACAGAGAGAAACACAGCGAGAGAGGGAGCACAAGCAGAGGGAATGGTAGCAGGAGAAGCAGGCTTCCCGCGGAGCAGGGAGCCCGATGCGGGGCTCGATCCCAGACCCCTGGGATCTGACCTGGGCCGAAGGCAGACGCTTAACGACTGAGCCACCCAGGCGCCCCTCATTTGTACATTTTGATTAGAAAAGTAATATGTGGGGTGCCTGGATGTCTCAGTCGGTTAAAGGTTCTACTCTTGGTTTTGGCTCAAGTCATGATCTCGGGTTCCTGGGATCAAGTCCTGTGAGCTCTGTATGGGGCTCTGCACTCAGCAGGGAGTCTGCTTCCTTCCCCACCTTCTCCCTCTGCCCCTCCCCCACTCATGTTCAATCTCTCTCTCTAAAATAAATCTTTAAAAATATAGTATGTGTTAATTGTAGATAACTGAGAAAATACAGAGAAACATAAAGGTAAAAAAGTTACTTGTTACTGTACTATACCCATAAGCAACCCATGAGGAAATTTTGTTTTATGATTTTCAGATCAATTTACAAATGTATGTATTGCAAGATATGTTGGGATTGTACCAGAAAGCACAGACAAATATATCATGAACTTTATCACTTTTCAAATCTTTTATTCTAGCAGTTGAATAGTTATTATGGTTTGTATATTATATATTTTTAACTAATTACCTATTATCTAATTATCTCATGCTATTTTCTCATTTTACATAATTAAATGGAAGCCTACAAGAACAGACTTGTGAACCACTATTATTTGTTAAAATTTATTCTTTTAGTTATTATGCTAAACATAGGACCTATGTTATTTTGATTATTTATTTATTTATATAAAAGATTTTATTTATTTATTTGACACAGAGAGAGAGAGAGATCACAAATAGGCAAAGAGGCAGGCAGAGAGAGGGGGAAGCAGGCTCCCTGCTGAACAGGGAGCCCGATGCGGGGCTCGATCCCAAGACCCTGAGATCATGACCTGAGCCGAAGGCAGAAGCTTTAACCCACTGAGCCACCCAGGCGCCCCTGATTATTTATCTTTTAAAAAATAATTTTATTTTTTCAGTGTTCCAAGATTCATTGTTCATGCACCACACCCAATGCTCCATGCAATACGTGCCCTCCTCAATATCCACCACCAGGCTCACCCAACCCCCTGCCCCCTCCCCTCCAAAACTCTCAGTTTATTACTCAGAGTCCACAGTCTCTCCTGGTTCATCTCCCCCTCTGATTTCCCCCAATTCACTCTTTCTTTCCTTCTCCCAATGTCCTCCATGCTTTTCCTTATGCTCCACATGTAAGTGAAACCATATGATAACTGGCTCTCTCTGCTTGACTTATTTCACCCAGCACAATCTCTTCTAGGCCCGTCCATGTTGACACAAAAGTTGGGTATTCACTCTTTCTGATGGAGGCATAATACTCCATTGTATATATGTACCATGTCTTCTTTATCCATTCATCCATTGAAGGGCATCTTGGCTCTTTTCACAGTTTGGCGATTGTGACCATTGCTGCTATGAACATTGAGGTACACGTGGCCCTTCTTTGTACTACATCTACATCTTTGGAGTAAATACCCAGTAGTGCAATGACAGGGTCATAGGGTAGCTCTATTTTTAATTTCTTGAGGAATCTCCACACTGTTTTCCAAAGTGGCTGCACCAACTTGCATTCCCACCAACAGTGGAAGAGGGTTCCCCTTTCGCCACATCTTCTCCAATGTTTGTTGTTTACTGTCTTGCTGATTTTAGACATTATAACTGGTGTAAATTATTTCTGTCATTTAGTACTACGGCCCATTTAATGGATCAGAAAGATACATTAGCCTCAGAGATACCAAATGTCACGGAGCCATTAAATTAAGGAGTGGAAATCAGAACTGAGGCTTTGCAAAAAGTCTTACAAATGGAATTTTTGGATCAAGAAGATGAATATTTTAAGCCTTTGACCATATTTCCAAATTGCTCTCCCAATGTGAATTTACAACAACAGTGAAACAAGTGTCTTTTTTTTAACAGCTTTCAGGAAAGGAGGTTCTGCAACATCTCATGGTCTATTTTAGGTTTTAAAGGAGAATTTCAGACCAATATCCTTGATGAATATGGATGCCAAGATTCTCAACAAGATCCTAGCTAATAGAATCCAACAGCACATTGAAAAGATTATCCACCATAACCAGGTGGGATTTATCCCTGGTATGCAAGCGTGGTTCAACATTCACAAATCAAACAATGTGATAGAACAAATCAATAAGAGAAGAGAGAAGAACCACATGGTCCTCTCAATTGATGCAGAAAAAGCATTTGACAATATTCAGCATCGATTTCTGCTTAAAACTCTTCAAAGTATAGGGATAGAGGGAACATTCTTCAACTTCATAAAATCTATGAAAAGCCCACAGTGAATATCATTCTCAATGGGGAAAAGCTGACAGCCTTCCCTCTGAGATCAGGAACATGACAAGGATGCTCACTCTCATCACTCTTGTTCAACATAGTACTAGAAGTCCTAGCAACAGCAATCAGACAACAAAAAGAAATAAAAGGTATTCAAGGGGTGCCTGGGTGGCTCAGTCTTTAAGCATCTGCCTTCAGCTCGGGCCATGATCCCAGGGTCCTGGGATCAAGCCCCGCATCAGGCTCCCTGCTCAGCGGGAAGCCCGCTTCTCCCGCTAACATTCCCTCTGCTTGTGTTCCCTCTCTTGCTGTGTTTCTCTCTGTCAAATAAATAAAATCTTAAAAAAAAAAAGGTATTCAAATTGGCAATGAAGAAGTCAAACTCTTTCTTCGCAGATGACATG
>CM053608.1:5609766-5622521 GCA_028646535.1 Procyon lotor
AAGTAAAGGATCTGTACTTGAGGAACTACAAAACACTCATGAAAGAAATTGAAGAAGACGCAAAAAGGTGGAAAAGCATTCCATGTTCATGGATCGGAAGAATAAACATTGTTAAAACATCTATACTGTCCAGAGCAATCTATACGTTCAATGCCATCCCAATCAAAATTCCACCGGCTTTCTTCAAAGGACTAGAAAAACAATCCTAAAATTTGTATGGAACGAGAAAAGACCCCGAATTGCTAAGGGAATGTTGAAAAAGAAAAACAAAGCTGGGGGCATCATGTTGCCTGGTTCAAGCTTTACTACAAAGCGGTGATCACCAAGACTGCTTGGTACTGGCACAAAAACAGACACATAGACCAGTGGAACAGAGTAGAGACCCCAGATATGGACCACAACTCTATGGTCAAATAATCTTCGAACAAAACAGGAAAAAATACCCAGTGGAAAAAAGACAGTCTCTTCAAGATATGGTGCTGGGAAAATTGGACGGCTATGTATAGAAGAATGAAAGTTGACCATTCTCTTACCCCACACATGAAGATAAACTCGAAATGGATGAAAGACCTCAATGTGAGCCAAGAATCTATCAAAATCCTAGAGGAGAACATAGGCAGTAACCTCTTTGATATCGGCCACAGCAACTTCTTTCAAGACATGTTTCCAAAGGCAAAGAAACAAAAGCATTTTAGGTTTTGATACTACTTTGCATTGGTCTCTGCTTTGTAGATCAGTTGAGCACCATGTGGCTGCTGACCTCATGACTTCCTTTCAAAAGTGAAGAAAAAGTCCATATCCTTAATACTTATTCTTTGAACACTGTAAAAGAGCACTTTAAGACATTATGCTCATTTATTGATATATTCACATCAGACATTTGTCTTAAAAAAATTGTGGGATGATCATAATAGTTCTCCTTTTGTCCTTCTATTCTTTGTCTTTCCTAGGTAAGGTTTAGTTTCCACCTCCTTTCATTGTTTCCCTCTTTCCTGGCTCTTGTTAGTTCAGTTTTTTTTTTCTTTTTAATGCAAAGATCTAAGTTAGGTCTAATACTGTAGGAATGATGAGACCAAAACAGATGGCAATAGAAACAGGATTCTCTGGCTTTTGAAAGCAGCCAATTATTCACAGTTGCATTTCTTGCTGCTGAGCTATACCTATTGAGTCCTTTTCCTTTGTACAAATGTGGTGCTGTTTTTTAACATAATTCCTCATGAATGTTTTCTTTTTCCCTTTGAACCATTTGTCTAACTCATCCAAGTGACCGAATTCTGCATATTTCTTCCAAGAAAGGCTCCCCTGCCTCACTCGGCAGCATCCACCAAGCTCGATGGGTGTATTCTTCAATCCTTCTTCCAGGTCAATGACAAAGAAATGAAACCATGCTAATTGTGGGGCTGGCCCCTGGCAGGCGTCGCTGCCCATGTTCTCTGGGGAGTGATAACTCAGCTTTGGATGCAGAGGTGTATGGTTATTAGCCAACTGCAGCCCCATGGAACCTGCCATCAGCAAATCAGATGCTTATTTGCAGGAGCACAAAACCAGAACTGGAACAGTAGTTTTGTTCTGGAGGAAAACGAGCTCTCGCTGAAGAAATAGTGAGTGTCTCAGTCCGATCAGGCAGCCCAGATCCTTAGTGTGCCTCTGCTTTGGCCACCAATTGAAGAGGTCAGATGACTTTACTCCAAAGCTCTACATGGCCCTAAAACTCACCAGTTCCCATTAAAAACTGATCTATTTTGCCAAAGAAGGTGTACAATGGCCAACAGGCACATGAAAAGTCGTTCAACATCACTAATCATCAAAATCACAATGAGATATCACCTCGTACCAGCACTCCAGCCGTTCTGAATGGTTAGCTTGTTCACGGTAACACACTCCGTGCTTGCTGACTTAAGGCTTTTGATCTATAATAGAACTGACTTGCTTTCTTTGATATCTGCAGACCACTGACCTCGGGAATGAAGGACCAGAATGTCTCCAGGCCACAAAGGCCAGCAAGTCTATTTGAAGCCACCTTGGCTTTCTGATCACCTAGCAATCTGTTAGCAATATGTTTTTCTTTTTTGAGGTCACAACAAATGACTTTACTGACCTCCCTTTGCGCCTCTCTAGACCTCACCCTCCTTTGCAAGAAGAACAGAGGACTCTTGCACAACCGCCAGTACAGAGGAAAGAGACCTCCTTGCACAACTCCCCACTCCCCTGAGCACCAAGGAACCAGAACTCCTTGCACAACCTCCAAGCACCGAGATAACTCAGTAGCTGGCATCATCAGCCTGCACGTAGTCAAGAAAAGTCACAGCCCATTTCACTCCCTTAACCAGTTAAACCCTTTAAAAATCCTTGGGCCAGGCAAAAACCTTGGAGTTGGGTTTTGGACAGGAGTCCAATTTCTCCCCAGGTGCCTGGCCTCCTAATAAAGCTCATACTCCTTTCGAGTTGAAACTCTTCTCTTGAGTATTGGCCTTCCGAGTGACAGGCAACTGAACTTGGGTTCAGTAATGGTCTCAGTCCCGTCAGGATGGCTATTATTAAAGAAACAAAAGTTAAGAGTTGGCCAGGACATGAAGAAATTGGAACTCTTGCTGTTCCCACTGTTGGTGGGAATGTAAGTTGGTACAGCTGTTATGGCAATAGTATGGAGGTTCTACAAATAATTAAAAAAAAACCTGCTGTCCGATCCAATAATCCTAAGTGGGGGTACTTATCCAAAAGAATTGATCAGGATCTCGAAGAGATACCTGTCCTCTAGTGTTCATCGCAGTGCCGTTCGCAGTAGCCAAGATATGGAAACAACCCAAGTGCATGGATAAAGTGGTGGTAGTATATACAAGGAAATATCATTCAGTCTGAGAACAAATGGAAATCTTGCTAGTTGTGACAACATGGATAGACCTGGAGGACATCAGTGAAATAAGCCAGATGCTGAAAGACAAGTACCGTACGCTCTCACCTACCTTTGGAATCTGAAGAGGCTGCACTTGGAGAAGTGGAGAGTAGTGTGGTGGTTATTTGGGCTGGGGTGGGGGGACATGGGAGATGTTGGTCAAGGGGTACAAAGTTTGGTTCTTTAGCAAGATGATCTTTTGGAGGTCTAAGGTGCAGTGTGGTGACTGAAGGTGATAGTAACGTCCTGTACACTTGAAATTTGCTGAGAGAGATCCTAATGTTCTCCCTGCACACGCGCACACACACACACACACACACACACACACACACACACACTTGCATGCACCTGCATACACATGTGCACGCACAGTAACTATGTGTGGTGTTGGATGTGTTAATTAGCTTGGTTGTAATGTTTACTTCACAGTGCATACATAAGTCAAATCTAATTGTGTACTTTTAATATATACAAAAGAACAAAGCCAAAGGAAATGGGCCACCACTACAAATGTCACTTTCTCCTCAGAGGCCTGTGTCTTCAGGCTTCACCCTCTTGCCTGCATGTGCCCCTCCCTGGCTTCTCACTGTCCCCCCTCCAGCAGGTACAAACTCACTCCTGTCTCTGTGTGGGAAGGGGACCCAAAATATCCTCCTGGCACTACCTCGAGCTACTGCTCTCCCTCTCTCTTTTTACTTCACATTCTAAGCCTGATTCTGTGTGTTTCCTTTCGTGGTTTGAAAGTTCATGTCCTCCCCATTTGTCGATTGAAACCCAAGCCACGGGGTGATGGTACTGGGGGGGCCCATGGGAGGTGCTCAGGCAGAGCCTCAGGAGTGGGATTAGCATCCTTAGAAAAGGGGCCCCCGAGCCCCCTCCCCTGCCATGTGGGGCCACCTACAATCTGGAAGTGGGCTCTCTGTGGACACTGGACCTGCCCTGGACTTGATCTTGGACTTCCAGCCTCCAGACCTGTGAGAGGGAGATTTCTGTTGTTTATCAACTACCCCACCTGTGATATTTTGTTACAGAGGCCAGAATGGACCAAGACGCTCACTGCTTCTTCTTCATTACCTTTTGGACACTGGAAAAGCCAGAACCATTTTCTTCCATCTGATTCAAGACTATGGAAGTGTTCCAGCTAAGCTAACCTGTGACTTTCCACTTGCAAAATCCAATAAATAGTTTCCATTTTTTGTCTTACCGGACCGACTTCCTTCGTACCCTAGTGTTCCCTCGGCCTCCTGGGCCATTTCTTCCCATCTCTCCTCCATGACCCCCCCCTTCTGTTTGTTCTTCAAATGTTGGGATATCACTGGCTTTGGTCTCCCACTATCTCTAGTCTTCTGCTGCCATTCCTCCCTAGATTATCTTATTTACCACCATCATTTAACTGGTACCTAAATAAATGTGAATGGCATTTTCTGGCTATGTCCCTGATCACTCTACAAGCGTTGGGTGCATTTTAAACCTCAGAGCATCTTTCCCCACAGGAAACTGAAGTTCAAAGTGTCTGAAGGTGAGTTCATCATCTTGTATTCAAAATGGTTTTTCCTCCTGCTGTAGTCTAGCTTCATCTGGTGACACTGTCCTATGCCTTGCCCAACTAGAAATCCAGGGGATCATGCCAGATTCTTCTCTTTCCCCCACACTCACATCCAGTCATAGCCTCCCAAATCTCATGGTTTCACCTATGCTCTTACTCTACAGGTTGTGTGTGGCTGGGCGCTTGCCCTCCCATGCCTCGACCCCCTCCTTACCCTTCCCTCCAGTCTCCTGCCTCCAGCCGTCCTCCCCTGGGGGCTGTACCTATTGCTAGAGAGAGCTGAAAAATGTGATCAGGCTATACTTGTCCCTAAAAATCTTTCCATGGTTTCCCATCCTCTCTTGCAGTTCATTTAAAAATATTTGAGGGTCACATATATCTTTGAAATGTGTATTAAAAATATATAGACACAGTTCTCTGAAGCCAATCACAATGTTTCTGGAACTATTTTTCTGGACCCCTGGCTAGAGGCTCTTTCTGTTCCTCTTAATGAAGAGCCAGAGTGATGAGACCAACTTCCTTTGGAGTTGTTGGCATTGGGGCCAGATAAAAGGAGACTTCACATCTTCATGTCCTCAGATCTCTCCTTAGTTGCACTGCACTTGCTTTGCCCTATTATTCATGATTAGTCACTGAGGTAGAAAATCCCATGCATCTGTGAATGCTGGGAGAGGAGCCTTCAAAAGGGTGATGCCTCGAGTTCACTTGCAAACAACTTCCTAATCTGGACGATTTTATTTCCACATTATTCTTACAACAGGCAAGAAAAGTTAAAAAAGAATGCATAATCATAATTATTTTCCTGCCAACTCAGCTCTATTCAAATCACTATGAAAGTTGATGCCCCATGCTGCAGTCCAGAGGTGACACTGTGGGGCCATCCAGTCACAGGATGGTTGGCCATAGAAGCTGTCAGAGACAGTAGACACATTTAGAAACAATTGAGATTTTTTTTTTTTAAATGATAGAATGATAATAAAAAGCAGTAAAAAAAATACCCAAGGGTGGAAGAGTCACAGAAGCAAATAGAAAAATCATTGCTAGGAAGACAGAAGAAAATGGGACATTTTGATTAAAACCACTGAACCACATGTAGAATTTCAAAAATTTGTCTGTGGGCATATTACGTTTACTACAGAAATAGCCATGACATTAGGTAATGGATTTCTGAGTCTGTTTAGACTGCAAGACTACAGAGGTATTTTAATTCCTGTTCCATACCGGTAGAAAAGCAACCTTGAACTTGTCACCAAAATTCCTTGGGCTTTTGTGTCAGCATCTGTAAAATGGGAGAGGTGTATGGAGTGATCTCAACTATCCTTTCTAACTTGGAAACTCCATGATTCTTAACTCTGTAGATAGAGTTGTGTAGCCCCAGGCAGGCAGTCTGAAAATAAATGATTAAATGAGATTAAAACAAGACAAACTATCAGAATTAGAAGAGTCTCCGATGATTGCAGATGGCCTTGACCTTTAGCTAAATCAATAATTTGTTTTATTTTTATTTTATTTTATTTCCACCCTTTTCTGTTTGTTTTTTTGGAGCCCTGCCACCCTGAGCATTCCTACCAGCCTCTCATACTGCTCCCAAGTCTGACTCCCAGGACCCCTCCGAGCCACCTAAAAGGGAGCCAGAAATCTTGGGGGCAGTGGGGTGTCTAGGGCTGTCTTAAGACATTTCTTCTAGATGGCGTGTGCCCCTGCTGTAGCGACCCATGAAAGCAGTGGCCAAACAAATGCTGAGGTCCACACAGCACACCAAGTGGTGGCTGTATCCTCATGCACTTACCACTTTATTCCATAAGCTGGTCTGGAGGCCTGAGGCACATCTGAGATGCTGCCATGATGGTTCTGGAGCTCAAAGGCCAGTGACACAAACTGGAAACATGGTTTCTTCCATGCAGAGGATTGCAGGTAAAGTTGGACCTTGTACCCTGTGGTTCCCTGAATCCATCTCTAGGATGGCAGCTGACATGTTGGCCTGCACTGGGGACCCACAGTGTGGTCTACTACTGGACTGCAAGTTCTCATTACAGCGCCATGGTGGGGAATGTGAGCCCTGAGATCAGCATTCCCGGGTCAGATCTTGCCTCCAAAACTTGGAAGGCACTGGTGACACTGGTCATGCCATTAAAGTGCTCTGTGCCTCCATTGGCTCTTTGGTGAAACAGAAGCATTATCTCCTCTATAGAATAATTGTGAGGATTAAGTAAATTAAGATATGTCAAGTCACTGGAACTGAGCCTCTCATGCAGCAAGAACTCACTCCAAGCTGTCTAGGTATCCCCAACTGCATGGCAAAGTGTCTGGTACATAGTAGGTGCTCAGTAGGAGTCTGTTGGCAGGATGGAGAGAGAGAGGAGCTGGAGCACAGTTGGAGAGACATTGACTGGCCTGCTGAAGGAGATGGTGGCTTGCAAGAGAGGAACAGCCCTCCCGGTGCAGCTCTTATTCAGAATTGCCTCCTGATGACCGTGTGTGCCTCTGACAGCCTGATTTCAAAGCCAGGCCTGGGCAGTAAGCCAACAGCATTTCTAGTGATTAAAACAGGGAAGGGAAGGGAAGGACTGAGTTTGTAAATACAACTGCAAACATACACTTGGTAACTAAGCAATTTGGCAAAGATCCCCACCCAAGAGAGGGAATTTTCCCTTTGAAAACAAGAAAAATAACAATGATTTCATGCGGGTCTTTAGGGTGTGTGTCTTTGAATGACCATCTTCACACTGATGTCTACAAGGTCCCGAAAGTCAGGTCAGGTGTCCATGCAGGGTCCCCAGTTCTTACTGGGTGTAGCGGGAGATCACATCAGACTGGGGTATTTTCACTTGGTCCTTCTATGGCAACTGCTGAGCTTGTCCATCAACTCCTGCCAAGACCTTAGTCCCTGCACTTTTCTGTAATACTTACACTACAGGCTGAGGTTTTTCTCAATTAAAGTTATAACTCAGTCATTTTTTAAAATGTTCTTTATTTTTAAAATCTATCTATCTATCTATCTATCTATCTATCTATCTATCTATCTATCTATCTATCTATCTATCATCATCATCTATCTATTTGAGAAAGAGAGAGTGAGAGGTTCCAGGGAGGAGCAGGGGTTGGGGAAAGAATCTCAAGCACACTCAGGGCTGAGTGTGGAAGCTGACATGGGGGCTTGATCCCACAACCCTGAGACCATGACCTGAGTCGAAATGGAGAGTCACATCCTCTCCAACACCTGTTGTTTCCTGCCCTGTTAATTTTGGCTGTTCTAACTGGTATAAGGTGGTATCTCAATGTGGTTTTGATTTTAATTTCCCTGATGGCTAATGATGATGAACATTTTTTCATGTGTCTGTTAGCCATTTGTACGTCTTCTTTGGAGAAGTGTCTGTTCATGTCTTCTGCCCATTTTTTGACATGATTATCTGTTTTTGGGTATTGAGTTTGAGGAGTTCTTTATAGATATTGGATATCAGCCCTTTGTAGTGTCATTTGGGAATATCTTTTTTTTTTTTTTTTAAAGATTTTATTTATTTATTTGACAGAGAGAGAGATTACAAGTAGGCAGAGAGGCAGGCTCCCCGCTGAGCAGAGAGCCTGATGCAGGGCTCGATCCCAGGACCCTGAGATCATGACCTGAGCTGAAGGCAGATGCTTTAACCCACTGAGCCACCCAGGTGCCCCCACTTGCGAATATCTTCTCCCATTCTGTGGGTAGCCTCTTTGTTCTGTTGACTGTTTCCTTTCCTGTGCAGAAGTTTTTACCTTGATTAAGTCCCAAAAGTTAATTTTCACTTTTGTTTCCTTTGCCTTTGGAGAAGAGGTGCCCCTATAACTCAGTCATTTAAATAAGTTTCTATGCTTGTTCCTTTGCTCTTTCCCTGGGCTGGAGGTTATTTGGATCAGAGAAGTGGGATGAAGCAGGGGAACCATGATGGTGGTTGCACTGCTTCCCCCTGCACCAGAAGTGTCCATTTCTTGACCTTCCAGACCAATGGCAGGTGCCCCATATCTCCTACCCATTCCCATAGACTAGGTGATGGGGAGCTGCTCTTCTTCCTCCTCTGGTCTTTAAAAGGTGCATGAGCAGGCATCATGGGGAAATAACAACTCCCCATCAGATCATCTTTTCCCCTTTCTCCCAAGGGAAATCACTTGTGCTTTTTTACTTCTTCAAATAACCATTGTCTTCTTCACTTGTCATCACTGACCATAAATCAACTTCACAGAATTTGAATCACTCACCCTGGACTGGTTAGGAAACCCAAACTGAAAAACAATCATATTCTGTTAGGTTGTCAATGGCTAGTTTATGTTGCTTTCTGGAAAGTTGCATTTGAGATCATACTGGGCAGGGTTGACATTAGAACATTCGTCTTCTACTCAACTCCATGCCTGAAAAATTTATCAATTCCCAGAACAGCTCTGTTTATAAAAATTGGTAAAGTTTGGGGCCAGGTTCTTTCAGAAAGAGCCTTCCATTCTAAGAATTGAAGATTCTAATGATTTTTGAATTGTATTTTATGTAGATGGAGCCAGAGTCCTCTTGGGGTTGATGAGACTCCCATCTTTTCCCCTTCTTCTTCTTCTTCTTCAAATTCTCCTTCTTCTTCTTCTCTTCCTCCTCCTCCCCCACCTCCTCCTTCTTTTAGTGAAATGCGAACCTGAGAATTTGGGTCCCAAGACAAGGTTCTTAGTAGGCTGTTCTTTCTTTGTACATACCTAGTACCTAGTGATGTTTTTGAATCTAAGAATTTCTGGTACACACACACACACACACACACACACACACACACACTCAGCCGGTTTACCCCAATAGATCACTGGGAAAATAACTGTTGTTTCAGGCTGCAGTGACCTCATGGGCTTATATGGGGGTATCATGACCCCTGGTTTGATGTATATTTTTCATTGCAGTGGCTAGACCTAGCTGTGTGTAGCTCTGACCTCTTGTTAGAGTAAATAATTGTGAGGACATGACTGCTGGTTAACCATTCAGTTGACCTTGCAGACCATGACTGCTGGTTCACCATGGTGAGCTGGACCCAGATGATCAGAAGCTCCTCACTGTCTCTCCTACCTTTGGAATATACTCACTGCCCACTGTTCCCACAGTTGAAGTCATTTTCAAGGACATAGCCTTGAGAGAGCAATGTGATATTTATGCCTATTGGCTGAAATAATCTTAAATATGTGCCTATATGATAGAAGGAACCCTGGGTGGGAAGGGAAGAGATAGTCTCATCTTGGCTTGGTCTCTGAACAGCTGTGTGATTGTAGGCAAATCTCAGTGCATACTGTTTCCCAGATCCCTTTCTGAAAGCAAGCTGCATCAGAATTACCTGGGTCTTAATTAAAAAGAAGAATACCTAGACTCGCCCCAAGTCTACTGAATCAAAACTCAGGGGAGAGCCCAAATATCTCTATTTAAATAAAGAAAATTGACATAATTTAAAAGTTACAGAAAAGATGTAAGAGTCATATAAAGAATTCCCAAATAATCTCACCTAGATGGTCTGTTTGCATTCTTTCAACACACACACACACACACACACACACAAACACACACACGCACGTGCTTACTTATGCGTGTTTAAGTTTTTCTCTGAACCACTCAAGAGAAAGAGAAAGTTACAGGCATGAGACAGGATGCCTTTTTACCTTAAATATCCCTGCTTCCTAAAAACTAAGACTTATCTCATAATATGCAATATAATAATCAAAACCAGAAAGTTAACATCAATACAATTGCTTAATTTAAAAACTTTATTTATATCTTGCCAATGGTCCAACAGTATTCTTCATAGAAAAAGTAAATCCAAGGCTTTGCATTCCATTGCCATATCTTGTTAGCCTCTCTAAATCTGGAATAGTTCCTGAGGGTTTGTTTACTTTTCATGACAGGGGTATTTTTAAAGAGTACAGGTCAGTGATTTTGTAATATGTCTCCCATTTTGGGTGTGTCTGCTGATTCCTCATGACCAGATTCGGCTTATGCCCATGGGCCATCCATCACACTGTGGGAGTGATGTTGTGTCTTTCTCTGTGCATCGAGTCTGGAGACCCCTCCAACTGATTAGCTTGATTCCTGGCAATGGCAACGTTGGTTGTTGGTTAAAGTGGTCCCTGCCAGGTTTCTCAACTGTAAAGTGATTTTACCCTTTGTAATTAATAAGTACCTTGTAGAGAGAGACATTGAGACATATTAGTTCCTATAATCTTGACCATAATCACCCACTAGCTTTGGCATTCACTGATAGATACTCTCTACTTTTGATAAGGCTTCCAGGGGATCCTGGAATGCCTGGCCTGGTTTGAGGACCAGTTCTTGAAAACCTCTGTGCTCCCTGGACAGCAAGCCCTGTGAGGGTGGGACCTTGTTTGTCCCCTGTGCTGGTTCCAGCATTTGGCCTAGAGTCTGGTTCACGGCAGGCATTCCACGAGTGGGGAGAAAGAAAGCCATGGGCAACCATGTCTTCTCTCTAGGCTTATGTATCATTATCAGGAAAATGAGGGAGATGACCAGTTATAACTGGTATTTTTTGATTATATAAGTTTCCACTTCCCCCAGTGACATGGGTGGCATGCTAATGCCATTATCCAATGTTTTCTTTTCTTTTAGTTTTATCTATCTATCTATCTATCTATCTATCTATCTATCTATCTATCTATCTATTTATATTAGCATATAATTTATTATTTGCCCCAGGGTACATGTCTGTGAATCATCAGGCTTACACATTTCACAGCACTCACCATAGCACATACCCTCCCCAATGTCCACAAGCCAGCCATCCTATCCCTACCCACCCCTGCCACCTCCCAGCCACCCTCAGTTTGTTTCCTGAATTTAGGAGTCTCTTATGGTTTGTCTCCTTCCTGATCCCATCTTGTTTTATTTCTCTCCCCCACTCCCCACGACCCACTGCCCTGCCTCTCAAATTCTTCATATCAGAGAGATCATGTGATAATTGTCTTTCTCTGACTGACTTATTCACTTTGCATAATACCCTCTAGTTCCATCCATGTCTTTGCAAATGGCCAGATATCATTTCTCTTCATGGCTGCATAGTATTCCATTGTATATATATACCACATCTTCCTTATCTATTCATCTGTTGATGGACATCTAGGGTCTTTCTGTAGTTTGGCTTCCAATGCTTTCTTTTACACAGTAGACTGGGGTGGGGTGTGTCACGGAATGAAAAGAAACCAAGACATTTTCTACAGGAAATGAAGGTTGGAATTAATTTATTCATTCAGGCTCATTCAGTCTCACAATTATTTATTGCCCAGCTTCCATGCACCATGCACTGCCACAGGTGTTGGGAATACAGCAGCAGCACACTAGTGTTATGTTCTTTCATGGGTGCATTGCTTTGTTATGTGAAGAATGGCCACTTCCTTTGCTCTAGCTGAGTTGCTCGAGATGGCACAGGGCAGATCTCCAGAGACAACCCCTTTCCTGCTCTAAGGTTCATCCTCAAGCAGTGAAGGCCTGTGCAAGCCCCTGTCAGGAAAGTCAGATAGAGCTGCAGAATGTAGAAAAAGAAGCTCTCAGCCAGGAAGAAGCCTATGTCATCCAGAGTTTCTTGTGAAATTAGCCTGTAGCCCTCCTCATCTGCACATTTTGTGTGTTTGTGTTGTGCAAAACTCACTTTGCATTGTTTTCAAAGGAATGAGTCTGACCAGAGCCCTGTTTATTTCTCAAACCAGTTTGTAGGATCAAAGCCAAGATACACTCCTGATAATTCCTGATGCATAACTAAAGTCAAGCCAGTTATATACAGATGATCTTTTCAGAATAAAATCAGTGAGGTCATGAGAGTGATCTAATTACCACAGCACTGATGTGTACATTATAATTTAGATGAGTAAACGATTGTTATGTTCTACAATAAATATCTTCTAACAAATACAATCTGCTAAATAAATAAAATAGCAAGGGAAAGCAATTCTCCACAACAGCTTTGCAAAGAAAGCGTAGCCTAGAGATTAAGGGTTCCATTCCAGAAAAGATGATAGTAAGACTTTTAGACATTGCAAACAGAATGTCACAAGAGAATTTCCTGCAAACAACTCAGCCTTGACTCGGTTTGACACTACGCAGAATAAGAACTTGTCAGACTGGTTAATGTTTGTATCCAGGAGTGTCTTTGAGGTGTTTGACTTGTAAATGTTTTTACCTTTTGTGATAACTTTTAATAAGATGAAGTGGCAAGCTTGGTACTTTGTATTCTCAAAATATTGTGACGACAGCTTTCTCACTCTCTCAAAGTCTGTTGAAATTTGTGGCTTTTGCTATATTCCTAATAAAAGCTGAACACAGGA
>CM053608.1:5629624-5642409 GCA_028646535.1 Procyon lotor
CTCTCTTTTCGTCTCTTTAAATTCACTTTTTCCACTCCTACCTTTCTGAAAGTGCTTGATTTTCTGCTCCTAGAATTGCTGTTCTTATTCTCTTCTCTCTGCTGTTGTGTTTGCCGGCTTTTAGAGTGGTTTTCAGCCTCTTTCTGGATCCCAGTGCTCTCCGTGCCTCCTACACCTCCGCCATCTTGTCTTGGTCCCTGTGTTTCATTCAAAGTCTTTCTTAATTTAATGCAACTGGACCTTTTTTTTCTAGAAAAAGAAATTAAGAGTCATTTGACTTCATATATAGAGAGAATCACTTTTGATTTTTTAAGATGGAAAACGTGAAATAATGAGAATGGATTCAAGAGCCATTTATAGATGAACTGGTTTTATAGGATGGGAGAAGAGGGGAGAGCAGAAGGAAGTGATGAGGGACAGGTGGTACAGAGAAGGAGTGGGGCCCAGAAGAGGGACACAAGTTGGCTGACAGAAGCTGAAAGTTTCTTCTTTGCTAGACTTTTATCCAATATTGGACAGTCATTGCCTTTAGCTCTCAGAGGGCCACACCCTCATGGTATACCAGACCATCATGATTACCTGATAACTATAGTGCATAGCAAGGGTGGAATGATTAATAACATTGCTTGAAAGTGGCAAAAGAGATTCTTTCTGTTGGAGATAGGGGAGGGAAAACTCATACCAATCATCTCACTGAAATAACCACCAGACAATTAAATGACACTTAAAAAATTTCTCAAAAGCATTAAAGAGCTAATGAGATATGAGAAATTAGTGAGTTAAGGCTCAAGAGAAGATGAAAATCCAGAGAAGATGTTGGCACTGGGACTGCATTTGACCAAGGGGCAATTGAAAATCTGAAATATGGTCGAGAGAGTGAGCAGCACCATTCTGGTCATGTGAGATGAGGGGATGTGAGGTTGGAGTCCTGAGCCCACCAAGATACAACCTGTTATTTGGTCTCAGTCTCAGCAGAGCTTTTCATCCTAGAGGTAAGGGTGAAGCAGAAATAAAACAGCCCTCTCATGAACTTTGGCCTAGTTCTGGGTCATCTGGGTGGCCAAGGAATCTTATGTCCTGAAGTTGGAATTAAGGATAATGAATTGATAGTGTCTCAAGGCTTGACAGAAGCAAATAAAAATTGAATCTAAAAAGTAACATCAATTTAGACTTCAAAATATTTTTACCAATAACTTAAAAAATACAATGTCAAGCACATAGTTAAAAAGCCCCAACAAGACAGAAAACTCGGTACCTGAAGATAGATACTCTCCTGAGAGAGAAACAGTGAAAACAAGAAATAACACACACACCCATAAGAATATCAGATATGAGAATAATCAGTGAGAGAATGCAATTATGCTTACTATTTTTAAGAAGAGAAAGGATAAGTTTAAAAGATTTGTCAGATATTGGAAACCATAAAAAGTGCCAAATAGATTTAAATGAAAACAAACTCTAGAACTTAAAAATCTAATAGCTTAATTAAAACTCAGTGTATAGATTAATGACAAATTAGATATAGTTGAAGAGAAAATTGGTAAACTATAAGATTAGTTAGAGGATATATGCAAAATGAAGCACATAAGGCAAAAGGTAATAAGAAAATGTAAATGTAGTATTATATATATAATAACTATATATAACAGTCATATATATGTGTGTATATATATATGTATGTATATATATATATGTATATAATTAGAAGGTCCAACACATGTCCATTTGGAGATTTGGAAGGAGCAACATCATGAGCCTTGAGATAAAATAATTGCTGAAAGTTATAATATTTATGAATAATAATTGATAAAATAATTGCTGACAATTTTCCTAAAAGACATTTTTCCCCCAAATATGTTTATTTTATTTTTTCAGTGTTACAAGATTAATTGTTCATGCACCACACCCAGTGCTCCATGCAATATGTGCCCACCTTAATGCCCACCACCAGGCTTGCCCAACTCCCCACCCCTCTCCAAAATCCTCAGTTTGTTGCTCAGAGTCCACAGTCTCTCATGGTTCATCTCCCACTCTGATTTCCCCTCATTCACCCTTCCCTTCCTTCTCACAATGCCTTCCATTTTTTTCTTTATGCTTAGCACATAAGTGAGACCATAAGGTAATTGGCTCTCTCCACTTGACTTATTTCACTCTGTATAATCTCTTCCAGTCCCGTCCATGTTGATACAAAAGCTGGATATTCATCCTTTCTGATGGAGGCATAATATTCCATTGAATATATGGACCATATCTTCTTTATCCATTCATCTGTTGAAGGGCATTTTGGTTCTTTCCACAGTTTGGTGATTGTGGCCATTGCTGCTATGAACATTGGGGTACATGTGGCCCTTCTTTGTAATGTATCTGCTTCTTTGGGGTAAATACCCAGTAGTGCGATGGCAGGGTCATAGGGTAGCTCTATTTTTAATTTCTTGAGGCATCTCCACACTGTTTTCCAAAGTGTCTGCACTAGCTTGCAATCCCACCGACAGTGTAAGAGGGTTCCCCTTTCTCCACACCCTCTCCAACATTTGTTGTTTACTGTCCTGTTGATTTTGGGCATTCTAACTGGTGTAAGGTGATATCTCAGTGTGATTTTGGTTTGAATCTCCCTGATGGCTGAAGATGATGAAAATTTTTTCATGTGTCTCTTAACCATTTGTTTGTCTTCTTTGGAGAAGTGTCTGTTCATGTCTTCTGCCCATTTTTTTGATGTGATTATCAGTTTTGTGAGTGTTGAGTTTGAGGAGTTCTTTACAGATTTTAGATATCAGACCTTTGTCTGTAGTGTCATTTGTGAATATCTTCTCCCATTCTCTGGGTTGCCTGTTTGTTTTGCTGACTGTTTCCTTCGCTATGCAGAAGCTTTTTATCTTGATGAAGTCCCAAAAGTTCAATTTCGCTCTAAAAGACATTTTTATATACCTAAAAAATTATAAGAAAACCTAGTCAGGATAAATATAAAAGATATATCACAGTGTCATTGTAACAAATCCTTAAAACTGCCAGAGAGAAAAAGGTTACTTTTTAAAGGCACAACAGATACACTAGTAATTGAGTTATTAAGAACAACGGAAGTCAGAAGATAGTGGTATATCTTCAATAACTGAAAATGTGAAAACAGAGAACAAATTGTTAACACAGACTGTCAGTAAAAATATCTTTCAAGTATGAAGGTGAAATAAAGACGTTTTCAGACAAAAACAGAGAGAGTCGTTAGCAGCAGACTGTCAGGGAAGGAAACATTAAAGAGAGTTCTTTAGGCAGACAAAAGTAATCTTCAATGGAAGATTAGAGGTGCAAAAGAAATCAACAGCAAAGGAAGATATAAATATGTGAGTAAATCCAAATGACATGGATTTTATAAAACAGTAATAATATTTGGGGGATACATATATGTGTATGTATGTTCATACACATATATGTACATGCACATATGTACATATATACACAATAATACACATATATGTGTGTTATTATCTATCTATCCATCTATCTATCTCTACATACGACAAAAAATATTCAAGTTTGGAAGGGAAAAAAAGGATTGTAAGGGTTCTAAGGTCCTTATATTGCTGAAGAGGAAGTAAATAATTGCCCAGTAACCATGACACTTTGGTAAGTCCAGGTTTCATGTTGCAATTTCCAAGGTAAACATTAAAAGCATAATAATAAGTGTAAAACTTTTAAATAAAGAGACTGAGAAAATAGAATGATAAAAAATGGTCAGTCCAAAAGAAGGCAAGAAAAGAGAGGAAAAAAAAGCACAGAGTGAGTGGGACAAATAAAAAGCATATTGTAAGACAATAGATTCAAAGTTAAATATGTTGTAATTCTATTAAATATAAGTAGACTAAATACTTCAGTTAAAAGACAAAGATTTTCTGGCTTGATTACAAATTGAAGCCAAATTATATTGTTTCCAAGGCACAAATTAAAATATGAGAATAAAAAAAGTTTAAAAATAAAGGAGTGGAAAAAACTGTACTCTGCCAAAGGAACAGCAGCCAAAGGAAAGCTGGTAAATCTGTATTAACATGACAAACTTGACCTTAAAGCAACTTAAAAAAAAAGAAAGAAAAAATTACTGGGGATGAAGAGTCACTTCTTACTGATTAGGGATTCAACCCATCAGGAATATAATATAACTTAAAGTTTATATGTATCTAATTATATGGCCTCAAAACTTTTGAAGGAAAAAGTGACCAGAAGATGGAGCTACAAGTAAATCCACAATCATGCTGGAATTTTGTAACAGATCTCTCTAAGTATACATAAACAATGAATCTTGGAATACTACATCAAAAGCTAATGATGTATTGTATGGTGACTAACATAACACAATAAAAAAAAAAAAACTAAAAAAAAAAAAGAATTGATAGATCAAGCAGGTAAAATCTGTAAGGCTGTGAAAAATTTCAAAAACATGATTAAAAATCTGACACACCAAGAGACAACATGATAATATACCTAGTTTTCAAGTATATATTGAATTACAAAAACTCAGCCTATAGGAGGCCACAAAGCAGGTATCAACACTTTCAAAGGGTTAGAATTATAGAGGATGTAATGGGACCACATTTCAAAAGCAAAAAGGTCACAGGAAGATCACTGTATGTTGAAAAATTAAGAAAAAATATCAAATAACCCATGGGTCAAAAATAAATCTCAACAAAAACACATTTTTTAGAAAACATGTTTTTAAAAAACATGTGGGATGTAGTGAGAGCATCGATTAAACAGAAATCTTCACCTGAGAACGCTGTAGTAGGAAAAAATACAGCCTGAAAAAGATTCAGTGAAGTGTCTCAAGAAATTTGAAAGAGAAAAGCCCAACACATGCAAAGAAAGTAAAAGAAAGGAAACAATAAAGATAAGAGTAGAAAACACTGAAATAAAAACACTGTGGAACACTACATCAAAAAATAATGATGTGAGACTGTGGACTATGAGCAACAAACTGAGGGTTTTGGAGGGGTGGGGGGTGGGGTTTGGGCGAGTCTGGTGGTGGGTATTGAGGAGGGCACGTATTGCATGGAGCACTGGGTGTGGTGCAAAACAATAAATCTTTTAACACTGAAAAAATAAATAAAATTAAAAAAAAAACTAATGATGTACTATATGTTGGCTAACTGAACATAAGAATAAAAAAAGAAAGAAAGAAAAAAAGCCAACCAGAATAGACCAACCCAAAAGTTATGCTTTTTGCAAAGATGAGTAAAACTGATAAACTGTGGGAAAAGTAGATCGATATGACATTGAAAGAAGGCAGAGCAGCCACTACTGGAGATGAGAAAGAGGGCATGGAGGCAGGGATTTAAAGAGGTGAGAGTGAGTTAGGAGGTGATGCGGGAGAAGGGGTGTCCCAGCAGTGAGGACAGCCTGGACCAGCAGCAGGGGCTGAGACTAGGGCTGCTCGCTGCCTGGAACAGCTGGGGAGAGGCTGGCTTTCCAGAAGGGGAGGATATGAGGCAGGTGTAGCCAGGACGGTCCAGACCAGGAAGGAAAGCCACAGCGGGAAGCCACTGGAAGATTTTAAGGCAGGGGTGAAGTGAGGCTCCAGATTTGCCCTGTAGGGTGATGGTTGGCTGCAATCTGGGGCAGGATTAGGGGATGGGGTGGAGTGAGGGGGGACAGTGAGGAGGCACCTGTGGCCATTTAGGTTGGAAAGATGAAGGTCTGGACCAGTGGGGCAGGAGGGGTAGGGTCAGACGCATCTGGGGGATGGAAACTTAGCACAGAGGAAACAGGATATTTAAGGAAACAGAGGATATTTATGGGGTGAAAGACTAAGGATGAATCTGCAAGTGGGGTGGAGCAAAATAGAAACAGCTGCCAAAGAGGGCATTTCATGTCATGTGCATCCTACCCTCCCTTAGGTCATCCCCGGTGATGGTAGGAGACTTTAGAGAAGAGTCTAGCTTCCGTGGATCTTTGTAAGTGGAGGCCGGCCCGCAGCTGGTGAGAGCATGGCTGGGAGCTTGCTGAACCGTGAGGGGAAGGAGAGAGCACAGCACCGACGGCAATGTGAGCTCACAGAGTTTTTAAAAGATGGAGGATGAGGTTTTCCTTCTTTCGCTCCTTGCAGCCTCCACCTGAAAAACTAAAACCAGTGACTCACATCATATGACGAAGATTTTCCAGCTATCAATCCAGGTTTTCCCTTTGCTCCCTCTTCTTCCATATTAATGTGGAAATGTTTTTGAACCTGGACTCACAATTATCCTTTGTTTGTATGCCTGCTTACTTTATTTACCACAGAAGAAGACGGGAAGAGAAATGTTTTTAAGAATTGCAAAAGGTGAAGAGATAAATTCAAAGGATCACCATAGCTGTTTCTGCCAAGGGAGGCTATGAAATGTGTTAAGTCAGAAATGGCCAGTATACATGTCAGACTGGTATTTCTAAATCCCATTCCCCCCCATAACATATTGTAATTGAAAGATACCCAAACAGATGTTTTTTGTTATATGTATTCAGTTCCAAAGTTTTCTTCATAGGCTTCTCACAGACAAATAATCCCTAAGGAGCTACAAGGGCCAATAATCTTCATTTTTGTTATTGCATGTGAAAATATTTCAGGCTGCGTATGTTAGATTAATTTTGTTTCTGAACAGCATTATTATTAAAAGAGGATCTTATCACCTTTCTGTGAACATTTTAACAATTAATTCTTTTGCCTTATCTTGTGGTAAAAATTATATTCATTCCTTTTTGGTCATCAAGTCATTTATTCATTTGCTGTGGTATCAAGATTCCCCCTTCCTCAACCAAATTACATCCCGTGGAGTTGACCCATGAAGTCCCTCACAAGAGATGCTCAGATTGGCCAAGTGTGTGTTCAGGCACACCTATTAACACAAGTCTCGTGTTTTCTTGTTGGACTGATGTTCCAAAAATGAAATATTTGGAGTGGGAATAGTGGAAACATTATTTCCATTAAGAGGGCTAGGAAAACCGCTGTCTAGTTAGACTCTATCAATATTGCTTTAAGTCTTGAATTGCTATGTCTCAAAGTCATGCTAAGGTCAGAGCTTATCGTGAATAATGGCTTGGCAAATAAGAATAACCCTCTCTGGGGGTCCTGTGCACTGACTCCAAGGATGGGAAGGAGACAGCACTGACCATGAGAGAGGCACTGAGCATCTCCTTTGCAGTATTAGCTTCCTGGGGTCTGGACCCCATAGTGCTATCCAATAATGTCCTTTGTCAATGTCATGGGTCTTTCTGCTCATCAGTAAATGACTGCAGGAGAGATGAGGAGATGGCTGTCAAGGTGCCTTCTAGGGTTAACATTGGTGATGCTCATTGTAGAACTCCATGGTCTAAGAAGTTGGAGT
Organism: Procyon lotor; assembly: GCA_028646535.1. Taxonomy (NCBI): domain Eukaryota; kingdom Metazoa; phylum Chordata; class Mammalia; order Carnivora; family Procyonidae; genus Procyon; species Procyon lotor. Next base: position 5,636,965 of record CM053608.1, read on the forward strand.
TCCTTGCTCCAAAACACAGATATTTCCTGCATTTCTTTGCTGCAGGTTGAGGGCAGGGCCTGATTTGCTGACTGAGTGGACAAAACTCTCATAACCACAAATACCAGGCGTCAGTCTGGGAAGGAGAGGCCATTATTTTCCCCTTTATATGTGCGTTCTCTCAGCAAATGATTATAGAGTCCCTTCAGTGTGGGGGCATTGTAGTAGGCACCAGGTAGACTATGGTGAACAATATAGATACAATCTTTGGCCGTTTAAAGCCTCCAAGTCTATTGGGACAGACAGGTGTTGGATAACTAGGCAGACAAGCTATGCCACTGAACATTGTCATAAATGCCATGAAGGATAAGCAGAAGATCCTATGGGACAGAATAGCAAGGGGACCATTGGTAATGGCAGGGGCAGGGGTTAGAGGTCAGCAGAGGTCTCTCTAGACAGATGCATTTGCCAGTTTGACAGGAATAGAAAGGAGGGGTACCAGCCCAGCAGGAAGGATAGTATGTGTGAGGCTGAGGGTGGCGAAAGGCTATGACAGGAGGCAAGAACCAAAGGAGGTTCAGGTGGTAGGTGAGGAGAGAGGCTCAGGAATGATGAGGCTGGTGGTGGTGGCTGGGGGCCCAAGAAAAAGCTGTTCATTTTCTTCTTCTCCCACTCCCTCCTCTTCCTTCACCACTCCCCCCGCCTCCTCCTCCTCCTTCTTCTTCTTCTTTTAAAGTAGGCTCCATGCCCATCATGGAGCCCAACATGGGGCTTGAACTCATGACCCTGAGATCAAGACCTGAGCTGAGATCAAGAGTCAGGTGCTTAACAGAGCCATGCAGGCGCCCCCAAAATTCTTCTTTTAAACCACAGACAGTGGAAGTGGAAGGTGGTTTTAAGCAGGAGAATCACATAATTCCACTTGCATTAAAAATATATAATTCTTGTAGCTTGAAGAGAGGCTGGGGACTGGTGAGACAGAGCTGGATGTGGGGAACACATGAAGCAGGACAGGGCTGGGGTGAGGCTGCCCCTTCAGGTGGTCAAAGACCAATATCCATAGTGCCCTTAGCCTCCCCTCTCCACTGTCTCCCTCCCTCCATGATGCCATTCTGTTCTCTAAACTGCTCCCCTGAGAAGGGCGGGGCACCTCATGGAGTACAGTGAAGACTGTGGGCAAATGACTTCTCCAAGGACTGTTTTTCTTCACCCGGATGATGGGTGAAGGAATGAACTCATTGAGCAAATGTAAACAGAATGTGTAAATTGGAGCTTTCTCATGCCTCCAAAAATCAAATTGTGTTGGTTGACTCCTTTGTGCTCCCACGTGCATGTGAGGTAAGTCCTGAGCATAGCAGGAGCTGCAGGCCAAGGATGGTCCCCCAGGCAGACAGGGACATGGGAGTCATCAGGGACTGCAGGGCACATGTACTTGAAAGTAGATAAGACCCTGATCTTAGAGATTTGCATCTGGTGCTCTCACATGCACCCTTGACAGTCTCCAGAAATGAGTGATGGAGATTTCGACATCAAAGCCTTTTGGTGAGTAGAAAGAAAGAGTACCTTTCCTGTCAACAACATTCAACACTCCCAAAGGTAAGCCATAGAACACCACAGGGTCAGGTTTCCCTGGGTTGGAGGAAATCATGTGTGTCTCAGAAGGGCCACACGCCAGCCAGCCTGGCCGTCCATTTACCCTGCTTGTTTGGAAAGAAATGGGAGAACCATTTGATGAAAACCCAATTTTCCTTTAAAAAAAGAAACTGATCCAATATCCTGGACATGGGAAGGAAAGATAAATTGCTCAAGCCTGGGACTAGAGTGAGCTCTTTGTGAAGTAGAAATGGATCAGATCTTAGTGGTCTAATGGAACAGGAAGCATCTAGATATTATTTGGCATCATTTAAAAAATTATGTCAACATGAATGTCCCCAGTTAGCAATATAGCATTCAAGTTAAAATAATCTGTCATGTGCATAGTCAACGTACACGTGAGATCAGCAAGGTGAAGAGTCTTCTTTCAGTTTTGTGTCCCAGAGCTGAAGCAAGTTATCCAAACTCTGAAGACCTAGAGGAGAGAATCTGAAAATACTGAGAAACAGCTTAAAGGGAATCTCTTAATATTTTTGTGGAAGGTATGGGGAAATCCTTCCTTTCAGTCTTCCCTTGAGTAAAGATGTACTTTTGAGGATGCTGAGAGGAGGAAGAGGCCTGCTTTGTCAGCTAACTAAAAGAGTTCCTACCCAAAATTCTCCTGAGGTTTAGGCTATGTTGCAGTAGGAATGACTTTATTTGTTGAGGATTGGAGCTCATTGTTGGGGAGCCCATTTCTTCATTGGTTTCCACCTTCTCCATTTTTTTCTGAACTGCTTCTGTTCTGAGCACCATGAGACTTTTATGCAGGCTCCTCCCTTCCCTGTAAGGACCTGGGGTGGCACTACAACTCTGACCCTGGTGGAACACCAGCAACACAGCCGTGATCCTGGTGGAACCCCTCCAACGTGATCCTCTTTCCCTACTGCAGCAGAAACCAGCACTACATCCCTCCCCTGCAGTGCTCACTCCATGTGAGATGCCACTGGTTCAGCAGACCTCTAAGCCAGACTGCTGGGCACTGGTGCCAACAAGGATTTCATTGAGGTTAGCGAAGAACAAAACTCTACTTGTTTTCAAAGCTGTCTTTATTTTAAAATTTGCCCTTAAAAAGCAACCAGACAAAATTCATTCTTCTCAAAGCAGGCTCCTGTTCTAGGGTAGCCATGCCAAATGGTCTCTGAGCAGACGCAGAAACAGTGGGATATAAAGCTGAGACTGTTGCATAGACCTCTCACTCCATTTCAGGTGAGTTGATGGGCTTGGCAGTGGGACTCCGTCTTTCCCACTGGTGAGTCAAGGTGAAGATGAAGTTCTTCATTTATGTCTGTTTCTCAGCCACATCCTAGGTCCAGAGTCCTGTGGTTATTTGTCAGTGTTCTATGAAAGTGGTATATACTCTGGACCAATGCCAAAATAAAGGAGGCAGCCACATTTAAACAGAAAATATTTGCTCATTCTCTTTCTCCATATTCTAAATCATACTCTTCTTTTGAGCCTCTGTGAACACTATACCTCCTCCATGAAGCTCTTTCCATGAATTCTGTCTATCTCTTCTCCTCTGTCTTCTTCAAGTCAGGAATTTTTTTTTTTAAAAGTAGGCTCCATGCCCCACTATAGAGCCCAATGTGGGGCTTGAACTCACAACCCTGAGATCAAGACCTGAGCTGAGGTCAACAGTCAGATGCTTAACTGAATAAGCCACCCAGGCACTACAAGCTGGAGACTTTTTCATATGGGAACTGTTCTCCATTGCCAACTGTGCTAGATTTTTCTAGGCCAACTTGGTGAAGCTGGAAGCAGTGGTTCCTTGAATCCCCTTTCCTGGGTCAGAGCTGCCCAAAGGAGATTTGCATGAGATGTGGAAGGCAGGTATAAAGTGGTGGCCATCATCCTCAGAAGTTCACTGTGGTCACTTTTGGCTCTTCTATGTGAAGAACTACCATCATTCCTTAGGGCTTTATGGCAGGAACATGGCATGCAAAGTGATAATTGAGCCCTTTTGCTTTTTCCCTTTCCACCCAGATGAGCAGCTTTCAGAGGTGGTGCTTCTTCATGTGAGAGACCAAGGAAGGGAGACTGGGGAAACCGATATCTGATAGTGCTCAAGGCTCTTGTTTCACAGATGGGTAGTCAGAAGTGTTTACTATCTATGAGGAACACTAAGTAGGCTCATGGAATTTCTACTAGTCCTCATGTTCACGGAATGTCCAAGTCTTTCAAAGACGCAAGACCAGACTTGGAAGTCTGATAGCCCAATGAATAAGGTATATGCAGTATTAATTCCCTGCCTCCCTCTTCTTTCCTTTGTCATAAACATGTTTTGAAGCCTTTCAATCTTTAGAGTTACATGCCAGGTACTGAAAAATAGAAAGCAACCTGATGGTAATGTCAAAAGTCCTGTGAAAGAGTTGTTTTTAAAGTACTGTAGGGACACAGAAGAGCAATGTAAGGATGAGAACCTTCCCTAGCAGGAGCCGTGTGGAGTGGCCAGGAACCAGCTCTACCACCATGATCTACTCATGGTAAGAAAGGTAAGACTGTAGCATGCTCCAAGATACAACTTCTGAGGAAAACCGTTTTCTGTCCCCCTTTCCCCCACCAATCTGCCCTTGACTGTTTCACCTAATCTTTACTTGGGTGCTTTTGAAAGCCCACACCCAAATCAGCTGAATCCTAACACTCAACACAGGTGCAATGTCATAAAATCCCTCTATGACTTCACTTCTTGAGATGCTGTGGAGAACCTGTTCTTAGCACCCCTCCCTTGCCTGGCAAGATAGGTGTGAACCCAGTTAGCTTGTTTGACACAGGTTTTCCTGGTTACCTTTGTGAGAACTATCACATTTTCTTCTTTACAACAGCTGTATTTTTTATTTTTAAAATATCTAAAACTGGGGCGCCTGGGTGGCTCAGTGGGTTAAAGCCTCTGCCTTCGGCCCAGGTCATGATCTCAGGGTCCTGGGATCGAGCCCCGCATGGGGCTCTCTGCTCAGCAGGGAGCCTGTTTCCTCCTCTCTCTCTGCCTGCCTCTCTGCCTGCTTGTGATCTCTCTCTGTCAAATAAATAAATAAAATCTTTAAAAAAAAAATCTAAAACTTCTGTGTTTTAATTTTTTGCTGCTTTTTCATGTTTGTGATTCTATATTTTATTCCTTTGAACATTTACCATGGGATTTATCTACATGTGATGATTTTAGTATCTGAAGTTCTTGGGTGGGAGGCTGAATATGTTGGTCTTGTTTTTGTTAACTCACATTCATGATGATTTTTCCTTTGTGAATTTGGTCTTTGGTTGTGAGTTTGAATTTGTTTGAGCTTCATGTTGGGGAATCCTGAGAGCCCAAACTGAGGATGTTCCTCCAGAGATTTGCATTTGCTTCTGGTAGGATCCAGGGCAGTGTTTCGTCTTCAGGTGGCGAGACTTGTAGGGATCCTGGGTTCATCATTTCCAAGTATCAGGTACTAAATTTGGGTTTTTACTATGGAGTTGTGTTTTCACTTGCTCTCATGTCAGCCCCACCTGATGCCTTTGTTTGAAGCTCGTGACTTTCTGCTCTGTTTTCAGCTCAGATTTAAAAAAAATTCTGTCGTTGGAGATTTTCCTTGCTTTCTAGAGCCTAGGTATATTAAAAAAAGATAGTATAAAGCCCATTTATCTGGAATCCAGCTTTGTAGAGGGAGGTGTCTAGCACTGTTGGTGGGAGCCCCATCTCTCCAGGACTATTTCCCTGGAGCACCCAGCTTGATTGAGCCCACAGATGAAGTTTACCTCCTTTGCTATATTTTCAGCATCAGCACTGAGCTATAATTATACACTGATGATGTAGAAATGGATACTGTAGATTAAGAAAGACTCCTTTTTTTTTTTAAG
>CM053608.1:5642509-5680247 GCA_028646535.1 Procyon lotor
GTATGGACGATCCTCACCACAGGGTCTGATATGTATCAGGTGGTGAATAAACTTGAGTGACTTTTATATCTAAAATAAAAACTGATGGAAATACAAAAAAATAAAAATAAAGGCACTGCAATAAAAGTAGTTAATCTCTCTCTAAACCTTCTGTTTCATTCTCTGAAATGTTAAGGACAGGGAAGGCAAACCATATTATTAAAGCTGCAATGCCTGGTGTTAATAAAACCCAATGAAAAAGCCAAGCCAAGCCAAGCCAAGGTAACATGTGGAGGGGAATGTGATTTTTAGCACTACCATTGCATTTTTCTTGTTAGTAAAGGGTCTTCCAAGTTCCTCTACATAGTGATTGTTCTCAGCTTGAAAATTTGATAAACACAATCTCAGTTACACAAGCATTTGCCTGGAACAAGGAGTATCAAAGGTGCTGTCCTTAGATTTGGAAGGCTTGAAAGATAATTAGATAATATTGGTCTCAGTATTCTCATTGTATAATTATCTGATGTCCATTAGTCTTCCAAAATAAAAATTATTTTGCTGTTTTATCCAACAAAAAATTTTGACTTGCTCTTTAGTACACTATGCATCACAGAGCTGGTACATGCTCCTTTGGCTGTCCCCTCTCCCTTGGGGGTTTGGTCCATCCACTTCAGCAGGGGCCAGCGAGTCTGTATCCTTACATCATCTTGAGGACCAGGGTGGAGCACAATGGAGGCCAGCAGCCACTGTGTGTTCATGCCTATTAAAGACTCTGGTGCACAGTCCATCATTGTCTGATGAATATTCTGTCTGGCAACAAGGGACTCCCACAACTCATGGTCCACGTTCTGTCTACTTAACTTTCTGATATGGCTTCTGATGGAGTTTTCAGGGTAAATAGTGAAAGGGGTGTGTTCACATTACTGCTTCTCAAAGATACCTCAGATGCTAATGCTTTAATGCCTGAAGAATATTTGCCCTTAAATATTTTTCTATGTAATAAAGTAAGTCTTCTACATTATATGGATATATATGTATTTATAGACATCTATAACTAGACTCAAGATATTTTCATCTTGTAAAAAAATGTGTAAACACTTTTGTTTTTCTGAGTGACCTGCATGCCCATCAAAAAAATGATTCCTTACTCTTAGTGAATGCTACTTTTGTGCATCCACTATCTCTATTTTTATTCTTTCTCTCCTTTTTCTTCCTCTCTTTGTCCCTCTATTGCTCTTTCTCCCTCTCATTTTGCCTCAGATATAATCTAAGTTATATAACATCCAGTAATATAACATACATTAAAAATAGATCATAACAGACTTCCAGTTAAACAAAGAAATTTGAACATTTTGCTCATCTTTTCTCCCTTCTGAAAACCCACCAATATGATAGTAAAAGAATAACACATCATAAATCCACAAGAATTTAAGGAAAAGGAGGGGGAGATTTCTGTGTCTAGAAGTTAGCACTTTGGAAAATGGAAAGAGGAAAGGAGACAAATAAATATCTTGAATCCTAGGGACGGCTACTATTTAAGTCTCTGGATGAAAAATGGAAAAAAAAAAACACAAAAAACAAGATCTGTCTTCTCACAGAATCCTGGAAAAACCCAGAAATTAGAGCATTAGGTCAGCATTCAGGTGGAGCTGAAAACAGGAATAGTGATGGAAAACCAAAGGAGAATTAAGGCTTCAGATGGTTTCATTCACTCTGTGTAACAGACAATCATGCTTTCCTTATTCCAGGAAAAGTTGGGAAGCTTATTTCTGGAGATATTAGCTAGACAGCCTCTGGATCTGGGGATACTGAGGATAGCTGAGGGACGGGGGTATGAAATTACATACATTTTTAAGAATGGACGAAGTGAAAATCAACATACTGAGTTTATGGAACCCCTACCCCCTTCAGTTCCCAGAGCTGACAGGCTTACACATCCCAAGCAGGAGGTTCAGGGATCCTCTAAAAGGACTTTGGTCCAATATGAAATACAGTTGACCTTGAACAACACAGGTTTGAACTATATGTGTTTTTTCCCCAAAAAAATACAGTACGGTAATGTAAATGTATTTTCCCTTCTTTATGATTTTCTTAGAGACATTTTCTTTTCTCTAGCTCAATTTATTGTAGAAATACAGTATGTAATACATTTAACATACAAAATTGCATTAATCAACTGTTTATGTTATTGGTAAAGCCTCCCATCAACTGGCCCAGTAGGCCAGTTTGGGGAAGTCAAAGTTGTGTGTGGATTTCCAACTGTATGAGGGGTTGGTACCATTACCCTTGCATTTCAAGTGTTTTATATACTGTATTTTAAATATGGGCATTTAGGGCCCTAGTGAAACAGCCAATTTTCTGTAATGAATCCATGCCTTTTGGGCCTTATCTGTAATTATGAACAGATAGTGAAGAATAACCAAGAATTCATATCAAAGCTTTAACTGAGTAACAGAGATTCAAACAGAAAGAAAGGGCAATGTGGTACAGAGCAAAACAAAACAAATGTAGCAAGTGACTTCAGAGAGATATACATGGAACAAGTATAAAATTCTATAGAAAAGAATCCAAAAAAATAAGAAAAGGAATTTAGACAATTCAACATATGGTAGCATAAAATAAAAAATTGAGTGATGAAGCTGACAGATACTCAAAAAATAGAACAGAAAGACAAGAAGAGGAAAAGTGAGAAGCCCTGAAAAGGAGAAAAAAATAGAGGATCAGGTCAGAAGAGCCAAATGATGGCCATTTCAGAAAGAGAGAACAGATTTAATGGAAGGAAGAAGTAAACTAAATAAATAAAACATATCAAGAAAAAAATATCCAGAACTGAGGAACACAATTGTCCAGATTAAAGGTGTATAATGAGTGCCCAACATAATAAAAGAAAAAAGACCCACACCTAGATGCATTTTTGTGACATCTCAGAACTGCAGAAAAACAGACAATCTTTGAGAGAGAGAGAGAGAGAGAGAGAGAAACTCAGTGGAAAATTGCCTTTGAAAGTTAGGAGACAGAACTTGTACCACTATTTAAAAAGAAGAGACACAAAGGTAGCAGAGCAAGAGGGAGGCTCACATTCACCCTGGTGATCCAACAATGTGGACCCTGGGACCCAATAATGCAGCTGCCTCTCCACTCTGTCCCTCTGGAAATGTGGTAAGGGGATGAGCCGGGACCTTAGCACCACTCCTCCCTGCTTCCCATTGTCTCTCCTCATGGAGACAGGGTCGCAGCATCTGGATGACTGCCACGGTTGGGCTCTCGGGTGATACCAGGCTTACTGCCCTAAGTACGCAGCAGTATAAAACTTCCCACATGAATTACTATGAATCATTTGGGTGTTTGAGTTCTGTCCCTTTTTTGTTTTATTACTTTATAGTCATACTAGATAGTAAATCACCAGCACAGTTGGATTCAGAACTGAACTCTCTTGACAGGAAGCTGAGCACTTCTGGGTGGAAGCGTGAAGGGACTCTGAAATAATCTCCATGCATCTCTGGCAATGTGAGATGGTGGCTGCTGTTTACCCAGGTGGCTGCGTGCACATAAACAAGAAGTGAACCTTTGTTTAAGCCATTGTTTAAGGCTTTGGAATCTTTTGTTACTGCAGTGTAGCATGTAGTATTCAGGTTACTGATTCAGATTACTCCCCATCCTTCACAGTGTAGGAACTAAAATGTCTATACTGTGTAACTGATTGCTGGGAGGCCAAAGGATTAACTTAACTTATTTCTGCTTGAAGATTGAGTTCTTTATTTTTTCTTTTTTTTCTCCCAAATATGTTTATTTATTTATTTATTTTTATTGTTACAAATTAATTGTTCATGTATCACACCCAGTGGTCCACACAATACGTGCCCTCCTCGATACCTACCACTGGCTCGCCCAACAACCCCCCCCACCCTTGCCCCTCCAGACCCCTCAGTTTGTTGCTCAGAGTCCACAGTCTCTCATGGTTCATCACCCACTTTGATTTCCACCCATTCACCCTTCCCTTCCTTCTCACAATGCCCTCCATGTTTTTCCTTATGTTCCACACATAAGTGAGACCATAAGATAATTGGCTCTCTCTGCTTGACTTATTTCACTCTGATAATCTCTTCTGGTACCGTCCATGTTGATACAATACTTGGGTATTCATCCTTTCTTTTTTTTTTTCCCCCAAATATGTTTATTCTTTCTGTCAAGCATTCACATTTTCTCCAGAGGTCTTGGGGCTACTGATGGATAGTGAGATTATATGCCATGGAATGATTGCCTTCTATATAAACTTACCTTTATTCTAAAAAAAAAAAAAAAAGACCCAGAGGGAATCATTGTTCCAAGAGACCTCCCTCATACATTTATAATCATTAATGTCAAGGATCTTAAAGGAAAGATAAGTTCAAGGAAAGTGTGTGAGATCACTACTTATAAAATTACCCAAATCATCAGTCTAAATCACAAGGGAGGGATCCACAGATATTTGTATAGGTGGTTAGAAAACAGGCTATAGTCTAGTAAATGGTGGAACTTCTCTGGACTTGGACACATTTTTGGCTCTTGCTGTCATGGCGCCCCTCCAGGACTTTCCTCTCCGTTTAAGCCTTCCCTGGAGACCAGATGCTTCAGCTCTAGCCTGGGGCCTCCAGGGAACAGACCCTGGTGCTTCCTGTGGAGTCACAGCTGCCCTTTCCTTTGGGGAGAGTAGGACTTGCTGGTGAATTGGTAGCCGAACTGCTTAATTTCCTCTTTGGAAAGGCTGGATCAAGTCTCTTCTTTGGGTTAAGTTATAGCTCCCCTGAGTCTCCATGAATGCCCTTGGCTTTCTGAAATGTTTTGTGGTTGAGCGCTGTCCTAGGAACTATTGGGCTAGTATTGAGGCTGTTATACCCATCATTGCTATAAAAGCACTGCACCCAACAAAGATGTCACAGGAAAATGTTACTATGATGAGCAGTCCAAATTTCGGGAAGCTCTCTACTCTAGAATCTCTTCCTGCAGCTCGGTCCCCTTGAATGCCATTTGGATCTGCTCATTCCTATTGTCACAGCCACAGGCAAGATCTCTGTCTCATCAAGTGTGGATTATTTGTACAAGCTCTCTGGCCAGGCTTCCTACTGTCACTGGGCTCTTCTATTTCCTTCTTCAGGGGCTCATATGATTTGTACTAGATAGAGCTCCTTTATTCTAGATAGAATACTGAAAGTGATGACTACCTAAATTAGGAAGATGAGATGTTCAAAGCTTAAAGGACAAGAAAATGGCTCGATCTTAGGATTAATTGGAACCCAGAGACTTTGAAGCCACCAAGAATCTCTCTTCCACCTTTCTGCTCATCATGCAACATTCTTCTCTGCTCAGCAAGCCAGAGCATTGGCATCCACATCGTAGGAACCATAGCCACCCCATGACCAAGGGGCACATCTAACAGCTGCAACACAGGGGAGGGGTGGGTCATGGAAAACATTATTTCCTGTGGAAACCATGTAGATGGAAGTGGGATGGTGGGAAATGGTTCACAGAAGAAAGCAGGTGCTTGTGTAACAAACAATAGGTGCCTGTTACTCAAAGCAGCAAGAAGAATCTTCCTTCAGTGCCTTCCACACCTGCCACATGAGTCACCAGCCTTCATGCAACCTGCTTATATCTGTCTGAATTTTATAGATATCATTTGTACACCATCTTGAAATAGCCCTGATTTTTGGGAAGCAGTCTTCCTTTTTTCCTACAGAATTAATCTTCTGCACAAGTATTTTTAACCAACCCTACTGTATCCGGTAACCCTTCCAGGTTTTGCTTGTGGTAGAGTTGGTAGAGTAAATTAATGAGTGCACACAAATATAAATGCCAGCTATGGTGTCATGCTTCTTAGACATCTTGGAATAAATGATTGGAACCCCCAATTATCCTGGTTCTGAAGCTTGTTATGGATCCCTGAGGGGGCTCATGTGCCTCTCACACAATCTCTATTCTATACAGAGTTGACCCTGACATAAAAACTGCCATCTTTGTGTTGTAACAAAGCAAAGCAAACAAAACCAATACATAAGAAGATGTGGTATTTATGCACAATGGATTATTACTCAGCCATCAAAAAGAATCAAATTGTGCCATTTGCAATGACCTGGATAGAACTAGAAGGTATTACACTAAGTGAAATAAGTCAATCAGAGAAAAGCAGATACCATATGATTTCACTCATATGTGAAATTTAAGAAACAAAACAGTTAGATGAACACAGGAGAAGGGAAGAAAAAATGAAATAAGACAAAAACAGAGTGAGAGGCAAATCATAAGACACTGTTAACTATAGGGAACAAATTGAGGGTTGCTGGAGGGAAGTTGGGGGGATGGAGTAATTGGGTGATGGGCATTAAGGAGGGCACTTGAAGTAATAAGTACTGGGTTTGTACACAACTGATGAATCACTAAATTCTACCTCTGAAATTAATAATACAGTATGTATTAATTAAATTGAATTTAAGTAAAAAATTAAAAAAAATACATAACCACTTGCACAAAGTATATGTAGGCCTAGTAGACTTAACCAATGCTGTCATTATGGAGACTGAGGGGGAGGGACCGTCTTTCAGCAAAATGCACAATTCAAAAGGCCAAAAAAGCTCAACTGTTTATTAGCTTCTATTGTTGCGCCATTGACCCTGGCCCTTCAAGGCCCAGCCTCCTCCTGTTGACACTTGTCTTTTCTTTCTCTTTCTTCAACAATTATTTTTCATTTGAGTATAATTAACACTTAATGTTAGATTAGTCTTAGCTGTACAACAGTAATTTGAATTATCCATACCTTATTCCGTGTTCACCACAAGTGTAGCTCCCATCTGTCACCATACAACACTATTACATCATTGACTATATTCCCTATGCTGTGCCTCTTACTCCTATGACTTATTCATTCCATAACTGGAAGCCTCTATCTCCCGCTCTCCTTCACCCATTTTGCCCATTTTCCGATCCTTCCTCCCTCCCTCCCTCTGGCAACCATAAATTTGTTCTCTGTATTTATAGGTCTGATTCTACTTTTTGTTTATTGGTTTATTCATTTGTTTTGTTTTTTAGATTCCACACATGAGTGAAATCATATGGTATTTGTCTTTGTCTTATTTCACTTGGCATTATACCCTTTAGTTCCATCCAGGTCATTGCAAATGACAAGATTTCATCTTTTTTATGACTGTGTAATATTTCAGTGTGTGTGTGTGTGTGTGTGTGTGTGTGTGAGAGAGAGAGAGAGAGAGAGAGAGAGAGAGAGAACATGCTACATCTTCCTTATCCATTTATCTCTTGATACTTAGTTTGTTTCCATATCTTGGCTATTGTAAAGAATGCTACAATACACATAGAGATGAAACTATCTTTTTGAATTAGTATTTTTGTTTCCTTTGGGTAAATAACCAGTAGTGGAATTACTGGATCATATAGTAATTCTATTTTTAATTTTTTGAGAACCCTCCATACTGTTTTCCATAGTGGCTGCACCAGTTGGCATTCTCACCAACAGTGCATAAGGGTTCTCCTTTCTCCTCATCCTCACCAGCACTTTCTTGTGTTTTTGATTTTAGCCATTCTGACAGATATAAGGTGATATCTCACTGTAGTTTTGATATGCATTTTCCTGATCCTGATAATGAATGATGCTGAGTATATTTTCATGTGCTGTTGGCACTTTTCTATTTTTCTTTCCCTCTTGTCTTCCTCACTCAGAGGACTTCACCCTTCTCCAACCAAAACTGATAGATTGCCCCCTTCTTTCAGGTCATATTGCTGCTCTCAGTATGGAACCAAAGCTGAGACAAAAAGGTGGATCCAACCTACCTCAGAGGTGCTTGGCTGCCTATGTGCCCAGCCTATGTGAGCTTCTTTCTGCTCAGGTACTAATTCCTGGTCTACATACTGTGACTGGAAGTAGAGCTGCTCTGTATAAAGGAGGTGGGTTGAGGCCATTTTCCCAGAACAGGGCTGCTTCCTGGCAAGGGAGTGGACTCCCCACCGTAGTGGGTGTGTGACTCAGGGCAGGGGCTAGATGTAAGGAAACAGTGTGTGGATGGGCGTGAGCCTTAAGTTTTGTTCCTTTTCTTACAGATGACTAGGAGGGATATTCCTGAGCAAGATACAGGGTTTTCTCCATAGAGCTAAATATAACTTTTGAGCAGAGAATACGCTGACTCTGCCAGGGGAGGGATCCCAGGCTGAGCCAGATGGGCCAGCGATGGGGCAGGCCAAGGATGGGAGGCTAGGAATGCTTCTCAGTGGACTTGATAGCACAGATTGAATAGAGGAGCTGTGGAACCAGCTCTCCAGAGGCATCTCCGGAACAAACTCAGGAGGATATAGAAAGAAAAGAAGGGACTGGAATTGAGGAGACAGTATGCTGATGGAAAGGGCAGCCTGACTCAGGGAGGCTGAGAAAGTGGTGAAGGACCATACCAGAAGAAAGGCTTGTTTGAAACACCCTATGGCTGAGCCCAAGTGACACTGTTTAAAGCGGCAAGTGGAATGATGACCAAGGCCAGGGTTTTTCTGGAAGTTCAAAGTGTGGGAATGGGATGGAGTCAGCCAGAAAGAGACCCTGCTTCTCAGAGGACTTCAAAGACTGAGAGAAGATGCAGAACTGGAGGTAAGAAGAGGAAAAGAAAAGGGGATTCAGGGGCAGAGCTACGAGGAGGACCTTCAGACAAGTGTTCCCCAAATGTGCCTGCAGAGTAAGTGCCACGGGGCATAGATTATGAGGGTCTTGCTTGGTATGCAGTACAATGTCTGGCACATAGTAAGTACTTATACACATTTGTTGATAAAAGCATAAAGTGCTCCAAGAAGATGCATCATGTAATAGGTGTCTTTGCCAAGTGTGTTTGGGGCAAGCTCCAATAATGCTTTTCTCTTTAGGAAATATTCAAATTGCATTAGCAAGTTGAAAGCTCTGAGAAATTCCAAAGGGAAGAAACTCATCTAACTTTCCTTAACTCAGTGTTTGCCATACTTATTTGTCCAAAACATTCCCCCACCCCAGCTGTCATGATACCTGTTAACACTTGGAGGAGCACAAGTTCAGGTACAAAGAGAGAACCAGGAAGGAGCTGGAATCTGTGCCAAGACAAAGAGAGGTCTGAGACTGTGGGTTCTTGGAGGATGAGGGAGGTGTGCAGGACATGGCCGGTAGAGAGGGTGAGTGTACTAGAGTTGGAGGAAAGAAGGGCACAAGGCTGGACCCAGGACCTCCTGCATCCCCTTGGGTGTGTTTGCCAAGAGAAGAGGTGACAAAGTCCACAACTAGGCAAACTCAGGGAAAGGATGGCTTAATAAGGTCAAATGTTCAGCTCATTCAAGATGGGGGGGGCAGGTCTACATAGCAACCTTCATACTGTTATCTCACAGGTCATTTTCAGACCTGGAGGTGTTCTTCAGAAATGTATCACAGGGTACCCCAAAAACAAGGGCATTTTATGTCAATTTCTTTCTTTTTTTTTTTTATGTCATTTTCTATGTAATTTCTTTCTTTCTTCCTCCTTCTCCCTCCCTTCCCCACTCCCTTCCTTCCTTCCTCCCTCCCCTGCCCATCTCTTCCTAAGGGTGGGTGGGGTTTGTGTTTCTTTTCCCAGTAATGTGTAGACCATGAAAAAATATCCTTCCTCCTGAAACCTCTGACTCTGGATGTATCCTCTCATTCACTCATTTGGTCATTGATTGGGTCATTCATTGATAAGGGCAGGGAAATACAGCCCACAAGTCTTAGATAATAAAAAAGAACATCAAGACAATCTAATTAAATTCCAAAGTGGAAACTTTACACCAGTGATTTTTTAAACCTGATAATTTAAGAATCACTAGGAAAAAAAAAAAAAAAAAGACACATCCTTGTGTCCCATGCCTGAATCAGAATCCTGGATTTTTAGCTGTTAGAATTGTAAGAGCATCCCAGGACATTGTCACAATGTGTGTGCTCAGCACTGCACTGTGAATCAGGGTTTGGAAAATACTGTAGATCATTGGCCATCTGTCTGAGGTCAAGGAAGGAACCACATGTGACTGACTCGCTGGGTTATCATCCTTGTCCGGCTTGCTGATAAAGGAAGGTGCGGAGGAGGGGTCCGTGGCCTCATGGCCAGCCAGCCAGCCAACTGCCATGCAGAGACCTGCTCACATACCTGGAAAGTTGAGAGCCGCACATCTTGCATTTCTGCTCTAAGGTCCTTGAAGTGGAGAAGGTGACATGTCACCATTTTATTTGGTCCCATGGCTACCATGAGCCTGCAGTCCCTACACTCCACACTTGCCTGTTCTTTCACACCTGTTTCCCCTACATCAAATTTACCTGTGTGGGCAGTGATACTGAAGCCTCTCCTCCAAGCTGTGACAGATCACTGAAGATTGCTAGGACAGTAATTGCATAATAATGTCACCCATAATACAGAACAGACCCTGTGTTCCCTAAGCGTGCTTCCCCCCCCAAATATGTTTATTTTTTCAGTGATACAAGATTTATTGTTCATGCACCACACCCAGTGCTCCATGCAATATGTGCCCTCCTCAATATCCACCACCAGGCTGCCCAACCCGCCACCTTCTCCCCTCCAAAACCCTCAGTTTGTTGCTCAGAGTCTACAGTCTCTCTTGGTTCATCTCCTCTGTGCTTTTTACCCCCAGAGTGTTTTCAAAGCATGTGTCATTGCTTTGGGGCAGGCTTTTACTGTTAGTATCCTCATAACTGACACTTCATCTGGGGCCCCATTTACTTTTTTATACATTGGGTCATGCATACAGATCTGAGGACTGTGGCGACTCACTCAAAATAACTCATTTGGGGGAGACTACAAAGAGAGTCTTCATCAGCTGTTTTAATAACAACACAACCCCCATTAAACAGCTCAGTTTGGCTCCTTAGGTATTCCTTCTCAAATCAGGCCATACACATTTTGGGAAACTATATTAAAATACCACATATTCTCCCATCCCCCAACCCCTTGGGTCTTTGTTTATTGCTTTAGTTCATTCCTGGATTTTCTCCCTGAGCTGTGGGTAAGGAGAGCCATGGATAAGTTCATTTTTCAGCTTTGAAGTGACAGAAATGTCTGATTTCTCTCTGTTTTTGGAAAAATGGAGTATTCATAGAAAATCTAAAGTGGAAAATCTAAAACCTCTAAAAGGGAGCTGCCTCCTTCTCTCTCTTCCTCCCTTCCCTCCCTCCACATTGACTAAATATCCATAATGTGCCAGCCACTGATCTAGACTTGGAATCAGACACAAAGTTGAATGAAGTATGGTCACTGCTCTCAAGGGTCCCACAGTCTTCTGAATGTCTCCAAGAGGACAACATGAGAAATACGTAACATCGCTTTCATCAGCATGAAATCATCCCAAGATATCTTTGCATGCTTCGGGGGACACCTTCCTGGCTCATAATTCCTTTTCCTGCAGACGTCTCTGTTCAGGGTACAGGCCTAGAAAGACACGAGATTGAGGACTTTATTAAAGCAGCCTCCACGAGACAATCAGTGTTTTTGGTACTGGTACTTAGCTCCGCTTCTACAGGGCAATGTGAAGACGGCCAGATGACCTGCAAGCATGTGGTGGCTTGCTTATGGGAGAGGATTCCTGAGTGCAGAGAACCCAAATCTTTTTTGATGGGCAGGACGTCTACCCTTTTCTTCAATAGGAGACCTTAATCCAGCTTCTGAGACTGCTTGATGTGCATGGAGATTCTCCCCCAACACACCTTTGTATTGCCCTCTGGAAATCCAAATAAACATAAAGCAGCTGTCAAGTGTAAAGTGAGATATAAGTGCCTCCCTCCCCTTTAGTTAAGGCCCCAGACACTGTCCCTGCCCTGCTGGCTGTCCTTCCCTACTCTTCCTTCTCCTTCTTACCCTTGTCCATATTCTGCTTGGCTGGGAGCACAGACCTGAGTCCTGACGGCATCCTAACTCCAGTCTGAAATCCACTTAACAAGAGCTGGAGTTGGCAAACCATGGCCCCAGCCTAGCCTAGATTACAGTCTATGTTTGTGGATCTCTGGACCTTGGGGTGATATTTAGATTTTTAAAAAGTACATATTAAAAAAAAGTTGTATATATTAAAAAAGAATATGAGACAGAGACAGCCCACAAACCTGAAATATTTACTATCTCGACCTTTATAGGAAAAGTTTGCCAACTCCTATTGTAGAAGAAATTGTCATGTTATAGGGGGAAGGGGTAGGGGGACCATACAGAAAAATAGCAGCTACATCATCCCCAGAATGGATGGAGGTGCTGGGGGACCAGGGTAGCACACTACCTTTTCATATGCAGGAATCCTGCAACCTCCTTGGTAGAAAGCAGACTATATTACCTTCCTCATGTCTTAGAAGGTGCAGATCTGTCAGGCTCTAAGATTGTACTCTCCCTCTCTCTCTGTTGCTCTCTCTTACTGTTGTGATTTAAATCAGAAAGAGTGAAGAAAAGAATGTGAATTATTGTTCCAATTATGATATGTGATTCAAACACGTGAGGGACCTTGGCTCATCTTCCTCTCTCAGTTAAGTGCAGCTACAGCATCAATTAGGATTTAGATGATGTTCTCAGATCTGGGGAATGGATTGTTGAGTGCCAGGAAAATAATACTACAGTGTCTGTGCACGCACAGAGCTAGCTGGACAGTTGCTCAAACGGATTTCCTTTGTGCCGTCCACCATCTGAGCTCTGTAGAAATTCTCTCCTCTCAAAGTCATTTTGGGGTCCCTGAGTCCTCAGATCCCTGCAGTACCTCGTTTTTTTTAACCCCTCCATTACATAAAGATTTAAGATTTTTGCTTATACTTCATATACACTGAAACCCGTGTATGCTTAAGAATCTTGATGCTCCCTCTAATATGACTGTGGATACTTTCTTCTTCCAGACTCTTTATGGGGTTGACTCCAGCCTCTAACCTTGGCCTTGAAATGTGGCAAGTAGTTCAGTAATGTAGAACATAGGAGACCTGACTTAGCTAATTCTGATTTTGACTAGACCAAGGGTGTGATTAAAAAAAAGCGGAAACTTGAATGGTGATGGCTTGCCACCTTAAAGAAAGTAGCAGTTTTAAATCAATATAACCCACCATCTTAGAAACAGATGTTAATAAGATGTGACATTTGAAGGATTTCAGAAGAATAGGATTATACTGAGTATTTTTCTAATGTTCATCTAATTCTTCCTAAGTGACTGTGGAGTACAGAAATGTAAGTGCCACTGTTTTCAGGGCTATGAGTGTATTAACTTGTTTGGTGACAACATCCCAAGAGGCAGATGTTGTTGTGCTCATTTGACAATGGAGGAAACTGAGGCACAGGGAGGTGAATGGAATAGCTCAGAGCCTGATGATTTAGTTCCAGAACTCGTAGCCTTTTCTGGTCAACACCTCATGTTCTCAGCATGCCTAGTCATGTGCTAGAAGGGGGATTCTCGACACTGGTCAGGAATTAGAGTCACCTGGGAGATGTTTAAAAAAAATGTGGCCTGGGCTTCACTCAGTCTTTCTTATTGGGGTTGCTGCCACATTTGGGGTTTTTCCTAATATGTGATTGGGAAGGAGAATCACTCTTCTAAGGGATTGTCTCAAGGTTCAAGTATATGCAATTGATATTTGGATTTTTATTTCATTGGTTAGATATTGCGACCTGGATATTGGTAATTTTTAAAAACTCCCACGTTCTTCTCATGTTGAATAAGGCTAATATTAGAAACCTCACAATGACATTGCTCTTTGTAGGGCAATATTGCTTAGAAAGAGCTAATTTTGCATTCCATCTAAAAATCCTTAAAGACCATTTAATTTAAACATAAAGAAGTTTTACAGTATGGAGTTTCCTCAAAAAGTTAAAAATGGAACTGCTTACAATCAGCAATTACACAACTGAGTATTTCTCCCAAAATACAAACACACCAATTCAAAGGGATACATTACACCTCTACGTTTATAACAGCATTATTAACAATAGCCAAATTATGGAAGCAGCCCAAGTGTCCATCGATAGATGAATAGATAAGGAAGATGTGATATATGTACACATTGGAATATTATTCAGGTATAAGAAGAATGAAATCTTGCCATTTGCGACGACATGGATGGAGCTAGAGAGTATAATACTAAGTGAAATAAGTCAGTCTGAGAAAGACAAATACCATAGGATTTCATTTATCTGTGAATTTAATACAAAACAAATAAGCAAAGGAAAAAAAAAAGAACGAGAGAGAGACAAATCAAGAAACAGTCTCTTAATTATAGAGGACAAACTGCTGATGATTACCAGAAGGGAGATGGGGGGTTTTGGGGGGAAACAAGGGATGGGGATGAGGGAGAGCACTTGTGATGAGCACCAGGTGCTGTATGAAAGGGTGGAATCACTATAGTGTACACCTGACCCTGATAATACACTGTATGTTAACTCTACTGGAATTAAAAAAATAAAGTTTTCATGGCTCATGCCAGTGTTTAAATCCCCTCAAACCAAAGACTCTTTTTATTTTTTATTTTTTTGTTCACATTATTTTCAATATCTGCCTAATATTATCCTTTATCAACATTCCTTAAATATCAGGTGTTTAGATTTCCAATGTTTCACTATTATATATCTTGCTACACTATTATGTATCTTGGAAAATTCAGTGTCTACTAAAAATACAAAAATATTTTCTAGATATATGTAAAAGTGAAGTTGGAGGGGGGCTGTCCAGGCTCAGAAAACTATAAACAAATGTTTCACCTACATAACTGTCTGGTGGGACACTGAAAAGTCATACAAGATTGTCTCATACCTTCCGGACCTTGCCCCACTGAACGCAGTTAACACCCAATCTCCATAATTATCAGAAAGTCCTACGAATTCCCAAAATGTTCCCTAGGGGGCATTATCCCTCCTTGGAGAACTATTGGTTAGACTTCTGATGATGACTTAAAGATGACATTTCTCCAGAATAAATCAACATGGGTAAGAGTTGTCATTGGCAAGCAAACGTCTGTAGTTTTACACGTGCGTGAAGAAGCGACTTTGCAGTGGGGGTGGGGCATACCAAGGGAAGGTAGCCTTCATTTGCCTGGACTCACACGAGGCTGTCCCCACACAGTGACACAGTAAGAGGAGACTTGAGAGTTGGCGGTCTGTGAGGTGGTGACTCAGTTATAAGGACACACTGATATTTGACCTGAGTGTGCTAGAATCTAATAACTTAGAAATGGATCTGCCAGAAAACACACAGGATAGATTTTTGGAAGCCACGTTGGAAACTGTGATTGGCTGAGGTAAAGCGAGCCATGCTTTCCAGCATCTCGTCAGGCAGACTTCTCTGGAGCCTGTGTGTGCTGGGACATTCTTAGACTTCTGCCCTCAGCCAAACTTTCCCACTTCCTTCCATGCTCTTGCTAAATGAGAAAATCGCTACTTCTGGGGATTAAAAGCTTCCCAGCTACTTGGAAATTGTGACCGTGACTTGTAGTTCATGAATCATGAGGGATTACCGTGGGGCCTCACAAAGACCCATGGATGTGCACATCAAAAAACGCATCAGTAGTGTTGAGAGAAGTCCTTTATTTTCCGATTTTGAACACTCTCCATTTTAAAGCTATCAATAATGTCCCCTTTCTTTCTCAAATGATGTGCTTCTGGAGAACCTTCATGTTACCGCACACATGTGTATTCGGATATTGGCTTTAAATGCCAGTTGGCCCTGAGGAGAGTTAGGCCCTCATTCTCGTGCTCACACACCCTGGGGAGGGACTGGCATCATGGCCTCCATCTTGTGAAAGAGGTAACAAGTAATTACACACTGGCCTCAGGGAAGTTCTCATATGAACATTAGGCTGCTTCCTTTGGCTGCAAGGGTAGGATTCTTGGGGCGTTCTGAAGTGAGTTACAGCAACAATTTAAAGGTCCAAAATCAGACAAAACATGTTATGATGACTTTCACCATGTCACAACTACCAATATTCAAAGATCTTTCATGAAAACAGTTGGTAAATATAATTGATGGTCTAAAATATTCGGGTTTAACCACCCACCATTAAAGGAAAAACTTGAACTGAAAATCCTGATGTCAGGAAATATAATACAAATTTCAAGATAGTGGTTTGCCTTGTTGGAAAACCCACAAGCTTCAGGATCCAGCAGGCCTGTGTTAAAATCTTGGCTCCTCTATTTACCAGCCCAGAGGTCTGAAAGCTACTTTCCTCTAAGTTTCAGGTTCTCCAACTGAAAAATGTGGCTCAAAATATTTACTTTGTGAAGTGTGTTTTGCACAAGGTTAGCTGTGAGAGAGACGAAGAGAGATATGGTTAGAGACCAGACTGAAAGTTTTATCATGAGCAAGACATAATAATAAGGAAATTACTTGATTGCACTCTGCTATGTTTCCAAACTGAGTGTATTTAGCTAGGACATTTTGTCTTGATAATGGTACCCCCAAAAGATAAAGCATTAATGTTGCAAATATAGTTAATTATCAGAAATTTTGCATCACACACGATGCAGTTATGTTTGATTATCACCCATTCGAGTGGATCAAAATTGGCAGTTCTCAGTAATTTGGGGGAACTTGAGGGGGGATTCTCAGTAATTTGGGGGATCCGCTTGAGAATCTTACAAGAGATCAACAAATGCACATATCTTCATATATCCACGGAAGTTTGTACACAACTTTGAGCACACTAATTCACAGACCACTGAATTCCAAGTAAGGATCTCTTAAGGGTCTGTGGACCTTGTATTTGAACTCCTCCAAAACACACTTATTAAGAGATAGCTTTTATATTTGGGGTTCTCAATTTTGATCATCACTGCCAGGATTTAATTTTACTTTAAGCTAACATATACAACAAATTGCTTGTTAAAAGAGAGCAGAGATCATGGAAAATAGAAATCTGCTCCAAAAGTATGTATCGTCTGTGTTTGCTCTCTGCACATGCTTGTGAGGGAAGAGGGAAATATTTCAGAGAAGTGTTTATGACATTGGGCATTTGTAATGATCTGTAGTTTGAATATCCCCCAAAGCAGTTCTCTCTGTCCTGTTGCTGGGAATGATTTCTTCCAGGGTCCAAGCTACTTGCAAAAGAGAAAGGATGGGTCAAGGAGGACTTGAGCTACTAAACAAGATGGATTTGGGGAACTTGGTTTCCTGGTGTCTTTGTTGTTTTTAGACAGTTGCCCTTGAGAGGGCTGGGAAAGGAGAGGATTTTGTAGCCTGCTTGCTGCTCAGAAAGAAATTTCCCTCAACTGGAGATTCATGTGAAGCCTACTCCCTAGAAGGGCAATGCCTTGTCATCATTCTTACCTTTTGTTGATGGCTTTGACTGGATCTGGGCCTCTCTGGATTGGCCTCATTGTGAGAGGGTTTTATTCGGGCTGAGCTGGAGGACTCCAAGACCAGTTATGGAATTGAGGGCACTTTGGGGAAGAACACCTACCAGTGACCTTGGATAAAGTCACTTTCCCCTCAGGCTTTCAGTGTTCTCACTGTGAAAATAGCCGAAGCAAGACTGTCATCTCCACAGTTCGCTCATTTAATGTTTTCCTGCAATCCAACAAATATTTATTATATTGCTGGGAATGTTGGGCCTGGAACAGATCAGCAAACAAAATAAACAAAAATCACTGTCCCCCCTGGAAGGCATTGCTGGGGGTTGGGTAGTTGGGGAGTATTGGGAATTATAATTGTTCATAGAGTGGTTATTGAGAAGGAGATGCTTGGGGAAAGACGTGAAGAGAGAGATGGGGCCAAGCTTTCCAGGCAGAGAGAACAGCCAGAGCAAAGTTCCTGAGGCTGGGGGGCGCAGTCTTTGGAGGGGCACTGAGGGAGCCAGTGTTGTTGCAGCTGGGAAAGCAGGTGGGGAGGAGGAGCCTATGAGGTCGCAGACACAATGGGAGGCAGAGATAGCTCATGGGTGCCCTTGTTGGCCAATGGAGCTTGGACTAGTTTTCGGCCCCATTTACCCCTTGAGCCATGACCAATGCCCTCAGCATTGAAAAGTGTGCAAAATAAGCTGACTGGCCCTATGTTAACTCATGTAAGAAGAAAAGATGAAAGTCATCTTTTTCTACGTTATGATGTTTGGTTCAACAGGATTGCAATGTCCTGAGTGCCCAGTAGTAAAGCTTCTGAGGGTGTAGTACTTTGCTCTCTTTCCATGAAATCCCATTCCTCTGCATGAGGGACTCCTGGAGTCTCACACGGGCTCAAAAATGACCTTGTTCAGTCCTTCTGGTTTGCCACAGTCCTTGTTCTTTCTCATTGCCAAGCTCACCAGTATTGCATAGAGCATGGCATTGACCAGGGGTGTTCTTAGCCTTGTCACACAGGGATCTAAGCCCAGTGTCAGCTACTTGCTGGAATAGGCCCTCTCCTGACAGTTAGTGATCCTGTCACACACTGTCAGCCAGGACCCTTGCTGTAGAAGCCCCTGGAAGGGCACAATGGTTCGAGTAAAACAAACAAACAAAAACAAAACAAAACAAAAAACAAGAAACATTCTACATTGACTCTGTTTTACCATGCACTCTTAGCTTTATGAGAAATCGTATAAGTTGGGCTAGTCACCCAAGTTTTCTGTGCATGAAAAATGGGAGTCATCAGAGTGCCTTGTCCTTTCTCATGGCACTTTTGTAAAGAGTAAATGATGGTACATATAAAGCACTTAGCAGAGTGTCTAGAACATAAGCACTTGATAAACGTATTTTTAAAAACTTCCAAATTTTCTGGAACAGTGCTAATGAAAATATTTTCTCATGGGTGCCTTCAGAAACAGTGGAGGTTAGTACAGTGTCTTTGTAAAAAAAAAAGTCGGTGGTGTTTATGAAGAAATTTTAAGTTTTTATCCTGGGATGTAGTATTTCTGTTTCCGGGCTATGCTATAGATGTTTTCAGAAGTGTGAACAAAAAAAAAAAAAAAAAGAAGAAGAAGAAGTGTGAACAAATATATGTATGAATGTTTATCACAATATTTTTGTTATACTATTTTTAATAATAGCAAAAAATTGGTGGCAATTTAAATGTTCAATGACATATGTGGTGGATAAAAATAATTATGACATTTGCAAAGCTAGACTATTATATAGGAATTAAAAATAAGATTTACACAGAATCTTCAATGATATAAGAAAATCTTTGTGATGTAGCTCTAATTGGAAAATTCAGGATGCAAAATTATATATAATACATATATAATGATATGTATTATATACAAAATGCAGTGTATTACTTGATAACAAATTATCCTCTGTTAAAGACAAAAGCTGAAGAGAAATGTAAGTCCAAATGTTAATAGTAGTTATTTCTGGGTGGGGATTGCAGATATTTCGTTTCTTCTTTGACCTCTCTTTAATCTCCAAAATTAACATGGATTCTTTTTTTTAAGCAGGAAAAAAAAGCAATGCACTTTATTTTTAAATAGTGTGGGCAGGGCACACATACTTATCAGACCATGTGTCTGGAATTTTATTTGGAAAATATGGTTACGGTAAATATAGGTCAGCTACTTTCCAAGATTTTTTAATTGGAAACTTTAAAAAAACTTCAGAATAAATTATTTCCTGGGCTGGATCTGGATGTGAAGGGAAAATAAAAATTTAAAGGAGCTGGAGGAATGCCTTGAACCTCCCCACATACAAATAACTCTCCTCTTGGTCTTCGTCAGGGTGAGGTTTCTTCTGTTTCTTGATTTGAGAAACAGCTCAGAGGCCTAGAGGGTCATATGGGCCACAGGACAAATGCTGATCTTCAGAGAAAGTGACTTGCCTCAACTTTGTCGCTGTGATGTCAGTGGTGACAACAGGAAACACAGCCAGAAACTGCTGCCTGAGGGAAGGGGCAGCCCTCAGCAGGCAGGGCTAAAGCCGGCAACCCCATCTCACTCGCTGCTACTTTGCTTTTTAGTTTCAATCCTGGGACTTTGGAATCCATCGAAATCCTAAAGGAAAACACCCGCAGCAACCTCTGTGACCTTGGCCTCAACAACTTCCTGCTAGACACATCTCCAAAAGCAAGAGAAACAAAAGCAACAATGAACTATCGAGATTTTATCAAGATAAAAAGCTTTTGCACAACAAAGGAAACAGTCAACAAAACTAAAAGGCAACCTAGGGAATGGGAGAAGATATTTGCAAATGACATTACAGATAAAGAACTAGTATACAAAGTCTATATCAAATTTAGCACCCAAAAAACCAAAAAAAATTTAGTCAATAATAGGAAGAAGACACAACAGACATTTCTCCAAAGAAGACAACCAAATAACTAACAGACACGTGAAAAAATGCTCAAGATCACTCGGCATCAGGGAAATAGAAATCA
The DNA here is from genome assembly GCA_028646535.1 of Procyon lotor. Lineage (NCBI taxonomy): Eukaryota > Metazoa > Chordata > Mammalia > Carnivora > Procyonidae > Procyon > Procyon lotor. Next base: position 5,662,787 of record CM053608.1, read on the forward strand.
AAACCACAGTGAGATACCCCCTCACAGCCGTCAGAATGGCTAAAATGAACAAATCAGGAAACGACAGATGTTGGTGAGGATGCAGAGAAAGGGGCACCCTCCTACATTGTTGGTGGGAATGCAAGCTGGTGCAGCCACTCTGGAAAACAGTATGGAGACTCCTCAAAAAGTTGAAAATAGAGCTACCCTATGACCTAGCAATTATACTAATTATTTATCCAAAGGATACAAACACAATGATTTGAAGGGGCATATGCACCCAAATGTTTATAGCAGCAGTGTCCACAATAGTCAAACTATGGAAAAAGCCCAGATGTCCATGTGGAGTTCAGTTTTAAGTAATTAATTCTAACTGTAGGTTAGTGTAGATTAAGTACATTTTGGAGTTAAAACTTAATAGTGTGTAGTATGTCAAGATTAAGTGCTATAAGATACGGGGCAACATATTAAAGTCAAGTAAATCTTGTTCTAAGGAGCTTTTGGGACCTGTTATGAGGACTGCCGTTCCTCCATGACAGGCTTCATTTTAAGCCAGAAAAAGACAGGCCTAAAGGTACAGTTGTGAAACTATTCCTGGAATTTAGATTCTTCCGCTTTCCTGTGTGACGTCTAGCCCCTGAGTTGCTCAAATGCACCAATGAAATGCATAGATTTAGGTAATTGCCATGTAAAGAATAAGGAACTTGCCTACGTGTGTAGTGACGTATGCACTTGTTTACTTGAGTGCATAAAAATGCTGGGAAGGGAGGAGACGGGGCTTCTCGCTGCGTCGTATGTGCCGGTGAGAGCCCCAGTTAGCTGGAAATAAATCCTCTTGCTGTTGCATCCAGCCTGCCTTTTGTGGGTTGTTTTGGGGAGGGTCTTGATCCAGACATAACATCCATAGACAGATGAATGGATAAAGAAGATATGGTGTATACACACACATACACACACACAGAGAGAGAGAGACACACACACACACTGGAATATTACTCAGCCATCAAAAAGAACAAAATCTTGGGGCACCTGGGTGGCTCAATGGGTTGAAGCCTCTGCCTTTGGCTCAGGTCATGATCTCAGGGTCCTGGGGTCGAGCCCCGCATCGGGCTCTCTGCTCAGCAGGGAGCCTGCTTCCTCCCCACCCGATGCCTACTTGTGATCTCTCTCTCTCTCTGTCAAATAAATAAATAAAATCTTTAAAAAAAAAATTAAAAAAAAATCTTGCCATTTGCAACAACATGGTTGGAACTGAAGGGTATTATGCTAAGCAAAATGAGTCAGTCAGAGAAAGACAGATACCATATGATTTCACTCATATATGCAATTTAAGAAACCAAACAAATGGACATAAGGGAAGGAAAAATAAAATAAAATGAAAATAGAGAGGGAAGGAAATCATAAGAGACACTGAACTCTAGGAAACAAACTGAGGGTTTCTGGAGGGGAGGTGGGTCGGGGGATGGGGTTACTGGGTGATGGGGATTAAGAAGGGCACGTGATGTAATGAGCACTGGGTATTATATGAATATGAGGAATGGTTAAATTCTACCCCTAAAACTAATAGTAGAGTATATGTTAACTAAATCAAATTTAAATAAAGAAGAAAAGTGCTGGGACTTTGAGAACTCACAGGGAAAGAACAACAGTAACAACTTGCTTAAACAATCAATCTTGGAGCACTGAAAAAATAAAATAAAATTAAATTAAATTTAAAAATTAAAAAAAAAAAGAAGTTGCTGGATTAGACACACAACTGCAGCAACGTGGGGCCTGGTGCAAATCCTCATTCCAACATACTAACTGTAAAAAACGCATCTGTGAAACAATTGGGGGAATTTGAACATCAAGGGGACACTAACTGGTTATAAGGAATCCTTGTTAATTTTGTTAGGTCTTATACTATTATGGTGATCATGTGATAAAAATGCTATTAGTTAGAAATGCCAAAAAAAAAAAAAAAAAAAAAAGAAATGCCTTCTGCAGTATTTATAGCAAAATGACATGATATCTGAGATATGCTTTAACATAGTCCAGAAAAAGGTGTGTGTGTGTGAGAGAGAGAGAGAGAGAGAGATGGAGAGAGAGAGGGAGAGTGAGAGGGAGAGAGAAGGAGGGAGAGACAGGGAGGGAAAGAGAGAGGGATAAAGAGAGAGGGGGAGAGAGAAAGGTGTGGGAAAAGCAAAGGAAGACCAGCATAATATTGGGAAAATCATTAAAACCAGCACGGTGCATGAATAATGAATCTTGGAACACTGAAAAAATAAAAACAAAACAAAAATCCAGTAAACCAAACCAAAACAAAACAAAAAACAGATAATGGAGAAATGAGGGCTCCTGAACATATCTTCCCTGTTCTTGTCCATGCTCAAAATTTTCCATAATAAAAATGCATTTCAGCTCCCTCTCAAAGTCACTATTGATTTGATTACATGATAGCATGAACACATGAACCGCACGACCCCAGGGGCCCAGCATCACATGTGGGAACTGAACAGCACATCCCACTTCCCTGACCTCCTGGAGCACCCTGCCCACTGCAAGCAGGTCAGCAGTGTGTGGTCCTGAGAGCAACTTCCACAGCCCAAGTCTATGCAATCAGCCCAGGAAGATGGAGGCCTCTTCTCTCCGCCTGAGACTTGGTTCCATTTTTGCAATTAACATAATTTGAAAGATTAATGAGTGGTGCAGTTTGCCCAGCGGTCCACATTTTACACGCAGCGTAAACATTCACCGTTGGTGGCCTGGGGTCTTGTCTATCTCAGGGCAGCTCCCTGCGAGTCATAGACCTGTGCAGTGGGAGCTGATAGAGGGCAGGGGGGTCCTAGGCAGGGAGCATCTCCAGCAGGATGAGCCTCACCACTCAGGCCCTCTGTGTTTGGGCTTCTTTACCCACCTTCGCATCCTCTGAGCCGAGAAAAAGCCACTTGGTTTTCTTCTGACCCTTAGAATTTATTCCCCAAGTTAAGGCCACTGAAAGGTCTCCCTCCTGTCTTTTTTCTTTCCCTGCTTTGGAAACCAAGGTCTCTTTTGTTCTCTTTAGAGTTTTACCTGAATTGCCGGCACATTGGGTTGCAGGGCCCAGACCAGACTGGCCCCCACTAACACAGAGGCAAGTGGCCTCCGTTTCAGCGGCCAGCCACTTATTTCCAGGAGTGACGTATCCAGGAGTCCTTTGAAAACATGCGAGCCTCCAGACAAGCATACAGCATTCATATCAACGCTGGCTACAGAGCCTCGGTTCATGGCAAGGCATAAATGCACCGTCCATTCTTGTTTGCAGGCCCAGGAGTTTTGGCTGGGTAAATCATAACACGGCCAGATTAGTAGGAATCTTAGGGGAGTATTTACTCCAGGACTCTAGCCAGTGCCCAAATCTATCCACACGCACATCCAATAGAAGAATCAAGTAATGAAGTCATGAAGGGTTTCACGATTTGAACATCTTTTAGGGCTGAAAAGTGATGCTGATCTGCAGGTACCTGTGCTGGGCCCAAGCAGATCTTGACTTCATTGAAAGTGGCAGGTGTAGGGGCCGAGCTGCCCAGATGTAGCTCAGACCACAGCTTAAAGGGAAATGTTCAATATTTTCCCCCATTATTTCTGCATCTAATGTATTTTCATGATAAATCGCCGTAGGTACAGAATGATTCAATTCTTCCTTATAATGTTTCCTTCATCATTTCACACATAGGCAAGAGCCTTTAAAGTTCTGCTCTTTGCATATGAAAAAAGTAATGGTTTCTGTCACTTCAGGTTGAACAAATTAGAAACTTACACAACATTCTTGGCAATAGCGATACAGTATGCTTAAAAACTGGTGGAAACGGATAGGTTTTTAAGCATATATTTTATAAACATTATGGAATCACTTATCTGATAAGTTAATCTAGTAAAATAAACCACATTTTTCTTAAGTATATTTTAGAATATGAAGAGGGCCAAAATGTATTCAAGAACTAAATTATTCAATAGCCACTTTTTTTTTCTTTCCTATTGGTTTAGAAACCCTTCAACTCTTTTGAAATAGACATTTGTCTGAAAAAGTACATCAGACCTGGCTGTTTAAAGCTTTTCTTCACATTTATTTTTATATTAAATTTTCTTTGTATTTTCTGGCCTTAAATTTGTTTCTCATGTACCATTGATAATAAGTGTATGAAACTAAAACGGATATAACTGGAGCCAGCTAAGTATTTTCCCTAAAGATTCATGTATGAACAAAGAAGTTAATAGTCTAATTGGAGATGGACATCCAATCCAAAATGGATTAAGGTAATAGCACATTGTGGATTAGTAAATTGATATACACATACAGCTGTCTGGGTATAAGTTGAACCTTTGGGTCAAGTTTAAAGGAGGTGAAATTTATCCCTATCATTGTCTTATTACCAGATGGCAGTGAATATTAAAGACATCCAGTAAATTCTACCTATGTATTAGTTAACAATATCATCCTTCAATTGGTAATACCTTTTGTCAGCTCAAGTACACAAATCAGTAAGACAATGGCACCCAACCATTCTTTCCTGTGTCCTTCAAAACACGGTGTGTTGGTGGGCATAATCAGCACTTATGGGTTTCTATGCTCTGCCTGAGTGCAAAGCTGCTGAGGTTCTTTGTGCATGAGGGAAACTAGTGGGCAGAGGAAAATAGTATGGATTGTAATCTTAGCCAGGTTGGGTTGGAATCCCGCCTCCACCTTGGGTAGGATATTTAAAGTCTCAGAGTGTCTCGTCTGTAAAATGGAGAGAATGACACATAAATGTCAGTGGGTGGTGGAGATGAGTGGGCACCTTGTCTGTCCAGTGTTGTACATAGTGGGAAAACAACAAATGATAGCTGTAATTATCACTATGATTATTAATTCACAAATGTGATTTGCTCAGGTGCTAGGTGTTGGTGATAAAAAGATGAATAAGAATCATGGTACTCTAGAAGCTTCTAATCAAACTGGAGAAGAGAAACAGATCATTTTAATGCAATGTGCTAAGTGATCGCATAAAGGACACACCCCTAAGGAGTGTGAGAACTGGGACATCTGTAGTCATAAGACAAGTAATAACCAAAGACAAGATGCCAATGACTATGGCTGGTGCCAGCATCTCAGGAGAGAGAAGACCTAAGCTAGGATTGACCAACAGATACCATCACAGTGAACACAGAGGGCCCAAAGCTCAAAGATGAGGTGATGTGTAGGACCGACAGGGAGGGTATTTTGGGGTCAGGGAGGGTATTTTGGGGTCAGGTTTCTTATAGGAGGGACTCCTATCAGAGAAGTAGTCAAAAGATTCCATAAGGGAGGCAAAGATCAAGCTAAGTGTTGAAGTGTGCATTTCAAGAGATAGGGAAGGGAAATGGTGCCATTTGCAGGCAATCTGTGGAATGTGCCAATTTGCACGAGTAAGATCAGGACAAAGAAGTTGAACAGAAAGACAAGTTAGCACAGAAATTTGAAGAACATTGACTATCTGGCTCATGTGTTTGGCTTTTATTCCACGGCTAAAGAACAGGAGTGGAAGCCACTCTCAGGTGGGATCCCAGCTACAAAGCTCTACATAGAGCAGGGGCACACCTGTGCAGTGTGAATGTCAGAGATATGTCAGAGATCATTACAGAGGCATGGAGAGGAAGGGACAGTCAGGAGATATTTGGGAAAAAACGACCAAGAGACCTGGGTATCTGAATAGACGTGGAGATTCAGGGGTGGTGGGAGGTAGAGGGGAGTCTAGATTTTTCACTGAGTAATTATTAAAAGGGGTGATGCCTTCACCAGAAAATAGTGACCTTGTGGGGGCAGGGAGCTGGACTTGGTGATGAAGTATCGATGCACTTGGCTTTGGTATTAAAGTCATGACAGGTCATCCAATGAGCTATGGTCAGAGTGCGTTTGGAGGTGCAGGCATGGAGGTCAGGAAAGAGGCCTCGGCTTGAAGTTCAGATCCTTGTAGGAGAGAAGGTGCCAGCAAAGGCCATCTCACTTCTGCACGCGTGGTGTATGTGCGAACTCATTTACTCATTTATTTGCTCTCCATTCACTCGTTGATTCATTAGGTTCACTCACTCATTCATCCATTAGGTTCATATCCTTACTGGAATCCGTGCTCAGTGCCAGGTATCATAGTGTTATGGATAAAAGGGGCCAGACACAATGAAGCCCCCAGTGCTTCAAATCCCATAGGCACCTTGGCTTTCACCAGCTTCTCTCTTCATTGCTGCCTCAGGTTCTTCTTTAAAAAAAAAAAAAAAGATTTATTTATTTATTTGAGAGAGAGAGTGAGAGAGAGCATGAGAGGGGAGAAGGTAAGAGGGAGAAGCAGACTCCCCGTGGAGCTGGGAGACTCGATCCAGGGACTCCAGGATCATGACCTGAGCCGGAAGCAGTCGCCTAACCAACTGAGCCACCCAGGCGCCCCTCAGGTTCTTTTTAGCTGCCAACGCAAGATGTAGAACCAAAATATTTTGGGTTTGCTTCCCGTGGACGGGAATATGGAGCTACATTTTCTAAACATTCTAGGACCTTTCTTTCTTTTAAATTTAAAACAGATAGAAAGGACCTTTGCCAGGGCAGAAAAAGCTAGTTTTCCAGACAGTGATCATATTTGAGTTGGACTTCCAAGTGGAACCCAAAGGTATTATCTTCCTGGAAGTTATCTGCTGAAGACACACCATCTTTGGGGCTGAATCCAACCCAACCCCCATAGGCAGGTGCAGTCCTGCTCTTCAGTGGGCTTTGGGGGAATGGGGCTTGGGAACTGGGCCCCACAGGGTGGATGTGCCTGTGAAAGACTTTGAGTTCGGAATCCTAGCTTGGTCTCTGTGCTTGTTTTTGCACATGAATCTTCCCTTCATGCATCTGGTCAATAGTTTATTCCCAAGAATGTGAAGTCATTGTTGGCCAGAGAACTTCAGCCCTTGGAATTTGGTCTTTAACTCCTGCATGAGTGTCTGGTCGTCTGGATTCCTTGTGTCCTCGGTGTCCCCAGGGTTCGTCTCCAAGCAGGGCACGTGCTGGGAGACTGGACCATGGGTAGACCAGGTGACCTGAGGGGGTGCTTGCAGAGTTTTCTGCTGTGATGTTACGACTCATAAATATCATTGTTTGTTTCATGTGCTGCCAGGGTGCCTGCCGTGGTGCCTTTTCCTGACTCTTTTAAGCACTTATTTTCCCTCTTCCCCACGATTAGTCAGTCTCTACTACCTCGGAAGGGGCTGTGTACTTTCCACTGAGCCGTCAGAATTATTTCTCAAGAGCTTTTGGAAGACCCCAGGCCCTTTGTGGCACTTGCTAGGGACAGAGCTTTCAAGTTCCAAGGGACACAAATCACATTGCATTCCAGCTGAATTTTGTGCCCTGGGAGTGCACCTGCCCAGAATGTGAAGTGATCAGCGCCTCCTGCTGTCACGGGATCAGAAGCAGGAGGAGACCTCGCTCCATAGGGCAGGGCTGCCGGACCTCCTGAAGCACAGTCTACACTTGTTAATGTGCAGGAAGGAGCCCCTGGTTGGGGAGGAGTGTCTATCCAACCCACTGGATGTCCCTTGGGTGCCACAGGGGGACCTTCACCCCCTTTCCACCAACCCCTCACAGTAGAGCACTCAGCACACGGAAGAGACATATTGTGGCTTGAACCACAGAAGTGTATGAGTCGCTGTGAGAGGTGAGATGACAGAATCAACTTAGATTATGCTCCAGTTGCCTAGTGCTGTGTAACAAAGCATCCCAGAGCCTCGTGGCATGGAACAGGCCAATTACGCTTATGGATTCTGTGCGGCTGAAATTTAAATGTGGCACACTGCGGGGACTGGTCTGTGTTCCACGGTGTCCGAACCTCAGCTGGGAAGACCAGAATGTCCGTGGGAACTCAAGGAACCAGTGCTGAGGTCCTTTGGAGGTTTCTCCACATACACGTCTGGTGCCTGAGTCAGTGCTGGGGTGCTGTGAAGACTGGGCTCATTGGGTTCCCCGCCAAAGCGTCTCCAAGCACGGTGGCTCCAGGGTGGTTGGGCTTGTGACTTGGAGGCTCAGAACTCTACGAGTGTGTGTTCTGGTAAATGAGTCCTTCTCCACCCAGCCTTGGAGGCCACTTCCAGCATCTTCCATCTCCCAGAGCTGCCACAGTGTGAGGGAAAGAGGCCTCACCTTCTGTGGAGAGAACGTCAAAGCATTTGAGGCCTCGCGTTAACTGCTTCAGAGCCCACCTGAAGGAAGAATCTCTTTTAGTATTGGAGACAGGGCAGGGACCTAGGTGGCGAAAAATGAGAAAGTCCTGTGGCCATAGAAGGCAAATGGAGATTTTTCTTAAAAACTGATTAATTTCTGGGGCACCGATCTTGAGTTCTGAGCTTCCTTATCCCTCCTACTTCTAGACAGAGGAGCAGTGAGGGCTCCAGGTGAGTCGGGGGGCAGTGCCGTCCCTGGGGCTGCCCAGAGTCTGGGTACAGGTGCTTACCTTGTTCTCTGAGCACAAGTTTAGACCTCCAGTCACATCAACCTGAGAACTGTGAAGAATTCGCACTCAAAGCTTCCTACAGAAGCTCCTTCCAGTCCCCAAAGGTCAATATTCCCCATGACTACTGATTTGGGGACAGTTTCCTCCTAGGGCCTCCCGTTGGGCGGTCTTGATGGGGACTCAAGGCACTGCCACTGTTGGTGGGCTTCCATCCCAATGTTCCTCCCTCGTCCTTGAGGATCAGAGTTGGCTCAAGAAGGGCATCTGGGGGGACTTGTCCTCAAAGTCCTGTACCCGACCTATGGCCCTGGAGGAAGCTTATATTTGCTTGACCTTCTATCTGAAACACCATAGGGATTTTCAATTTCAGCTTGGGATGTGTGCCTGTGAAGTGCATCATCAGCTGACTTCCCCTCCAAGAGCACTGCTCCAGATGCATCAGGGAGGGACTTTATCATCTGTGCAGGACAAGAAAACGCTGGAGCTATTTTGGGTAGAATCTTTTTTTTTTTTCTTTTCTTCTTCTTTTTTTTTTTTTTTTTGACTCCAATAATCTTTAGTTCCCTAAGATTTACCAGCTTCGTTTGGCTGTCTGGTCAGATGCATTTGCCACTGGAAAAGCATTTTACCTTCCAAAGGTCGGGCCCAGGAATGTCCTCAATGAGAGCAGCATTACTTAGAATGGAATCTTTGCTTCTTACTCACACTTGCAACTTGAATCTCCCAGGAGAGGCAGCTGACCTGGGGCCGGAAAATATCCCAGGAAGACTATTCTGAGCTATGCTAAAGCTGTTTTCAGATCTCAGGAGCCCTTATGGACTTCTGGAGCTTTAAGTAACAGGTCTACTGGGCATGAGGCTTGAAGTGTCCTGAAGAAAGGCCTTCCACTGCTTTCCTAAAGAGAGCTCATTTATATGTTGAGGGAAATCCAAGCTCAAGTGGTGGGGGCAATGACATTTAGAAGGTGAGCGAAGAGAAGGGAGGTGCGGGGAGACGGAGCAGGGGCCAGGAGAAGACACGAGGATGAAGGATGCTCAGGATAAGAGACCAGGCAGGCCAGCTCATCTTTGGTTCCGTTATGAACAAAACATTCAATTCTGATCCATTTGGGGGTGGGGGGGAAAGAACAACTGTATAGCTATCTCGGTAGCCAGCAGCCCTTATAGAGATCCTGCTCAGAGCCCTGAATTAACTCTCCTTCTGCCTTTCTTTGTTCCCAGGCTCCCCGGCCCCACACACCCCCAGCGTTGGGTAATTAGACTCATGGGCCTCTGGCAAAGCCAACTACCTAATATAAAAATCCCCCCTACAAGTTACGAAGCGCTTTGAGAAAAGTCATGGGCATCAGATAAGATCTTCAAGCCCCAATGGCAATGAACCCCCTCTTCACTCCTCCAGCCTGGTTTCCACACCACTGGTGGTGCGAGTTACTTATTTATTGTATTTTTGGTTGCAGCCCACGAATCAGCCCTTCATGCACCTTTGCAAGTCATAGACAGGAAAAGCCTGAGCCCCGGCGTGTGATTTACCCCTTAGAAAAACCTCTGAGAGCACACAGCGAGTTCCCACACACGAGAAAATGGCAAGTTCTAAAATTGAAGAGGAACTACAAACTACTGATTGATCGATGGTGAACTTCTAGATATTTGGTTTCCACATAGCAGTTGATATTTCGGTCTTGGGCTTGGATGTGAGTTTCCCAGGAGCAAGACCTCTGTATTTCTGCATTTCTGGGATAGCCCTGTGCTAGGCTACACCTGGAGACTGCGAGGAAGGGCCCTGGTACTGGATGGGGTGGGCAGAGCCACCTTGGGGATGCGTGGCAGGGCTCGCCCTGGAGAAGCAGCAGGTATGCTGAAGAAAGCATGGGGTTTTCACCGACAAGGTCTGTCCTTGAAACTGAGGGCTGCAGGGCGACCAGCTGCTCTGACTGGCCTAGGCCAGAGACGGAGGATGCAGAGAGCTCCGCCCACCCAACTGGGAGGCGTGGCCATGTCTCACCTCAGTGGCTTCGTTTAGGTTCAGCAGCGTGAGGGTCCCCGGGGAGCTTTGCAATCACTGGACGGCCTCCCACCACCTGCCGCTCTGGAGGTGGCCTGGATTCCTCCTGAGTTTCTTTGTGTTTGTGTTTTGGCATCTGCCGTTGAGAAACGGGATGCACCCTACGGTCTCCTGCTGCTGGGGCTCATCTCTGTTTCTGGATGTTTCCAACTCGAAAGGTGGAGGGAGATTTTCTTTTAATCACTTCACATTTAAAAGAAATATGAATTTAATAACTTCCCAGTTTACAGTTTTATTTTCTAAGGCCTCTGAGTATCCCAGACTGACAGAATGCCTAGAAAAATAAGGTACTTAACAGACCTCGATTAATTGGCAGCCCATGAGCTTTCAGACGTTTACACTGCTCTCCAGAGGGGACAGGACATTACTCAGTTCCTCAGAGTACAAGGCCTTCTCCTCCCAGGAGACAACAATTCTGGGAAAGCAGGGCCCAGGTCTGACTCACTTGCACCTTCCCCTTGGCTAGCTGAGTTGCAGGCCCACTGAGGACACTAAGCTTGTTAAATAACTGAAGTGGAGGTGTCACCCTCAGCCCTGTGCCACTGGCTTGGGTACAGGCTGTCTCTGGAGGAGGTTCTGATGACATCAGGACGACGCCGGCAGCCGTAAAGACCCTGGAGTGCTTGGCATTGTATGAAGTGCACAGGCTTGGGGTTCTGTGGAAGGTTATTTCCATGATGGCCACCAATATCCTGGCCTGTCCCGAGGCCCTTTTGACATGAGACTTTGTCTCTCCTCTTCTTCCAAGGTGTAGTCCACGGCCATTTGCTTGAGTTGGGGATGGCCCTTGGTATTGCATTGACCAACAGAGGTAGAAGAGGCCATGTTAGTTTACATCCAAAGCTTACTAGGCTTTAGCCTCCCTTTGGTTTCCATTTTCACTCTCTTGGGGCCCTGAGGTGCCACAAAACGTCCCTCTATCCCGTCGAAGAAACCACATGAGGCAGACCCTGGAGAATGAGACTCCATGAGAGAAGAGAGGCCCCTGAGAGTGAAGGTCTGTGAGCAGAGTGGGCCCAGCTGAGGGCAGCCATGTGAGTGGGGCCATCTTGGATCTCCCAGATGAACCCTCAGCCACCCGCCAGAAGCCAACCAACCCCCTGCGGGGGAGAGAAGCTTTCTCGCTGAGCCCCACCCCTCCAGCCCGGGAACTGTGGGCAAACAAAATGGTTTTTGTTTAAAGCCACCAAGTTTGGGGCTAGTTTGTTATGCAGCAATAGATAGCACATACATTGACCTAAGTTCTAATTTTAGTTTTGCACTTGCGAATTGTGGGACTGTGGGCATATTGTTTTTAGCCCTTCCCATCATGTGTAAAAGGAGAAGAAAAATACCTACCCTCCGAAACCAGGTAGCACCCATGCTCTGGAGCACCTTGCCGGCCACATCACCTTATTTGGAATTGCCTAGAGGCCAGGTACGGACGGAGGCCACGAACAGACCGTGTAGTGTAGTCGTCACCCTCTTCTGTAGTGGATTGGATTGAGAGGAGGCCCCTAACCCTGGGGGACTATTCCACAGGCTTCCGTGAGCCCGTTCCCTTCTCTCTTGAGATGTGGAAGCAAGAAGTCCAGCAGCTGGAATTTGCAGTTAGTGGAGCGTGAAGGTCAGGGTCAGAGCCACAGGGGCCAGTCACGCGTGAGCTGAAGCTAAGAGGGAGCTTGGGCTGCTAGCAGGCAGAGGAAGCTGACTCTTGCAGCAGGTGTGCAGAAGGAAGGCCAGAGGGCAGGCCTGGTGGCTTCAGCCCTGGCTTGCACGATCCCGTCAGCGTGGCTCAGTTTCCCCGGCTCAGGTTCTGGGCTCCCCGGGGACCACTTGGCTTGTCTGTTTCTTCTCACTAAGCCAGCCCTGATCCAGGGTGAAAATGCATGTGAACACCAGACACACAGAGGGTCAGGACCTGGTAATTATTTATTAATGATGTTCAAATCTTCAAGGCAGAATAGTGTTTCTATTTTTTTTCTTAAGTCATGGAAGAAGGGAACGCTTCTCCACTTTTCTATCAAAATCTGTATTCTGCCTTTTCATTAGGTGTGATAGGCATTAACCCGGGGCCCCGGGGCCCAGGGCAGACAGTAAGCTCTTTCTGAACTTCACGTGGAAGACCAAGGGGGTCTCTCCCGTGAGGCCAAAGCTCTGGGGAGCAGGGGGGATTCAGGGATGCCCCTGATGTGGACTATATCCTCTGCCCCCTGGGGTGACCCCTCAGAAAGGGGGAACAAGTCCACGTGTAAACATCTCTAGTTCCTGGTGCTTTCTGTGGACAGATCGCCCAGAGAACAGCGTTTTCCAGATTTGCAGGCTCTCAGATGGGATGCTTAATAGGTTGGCTGCAGAGCAAGAATTCTCAACCCCTGGAAAAGAGAATCATAACCCTTGGATAATATTTTCCTTAAAGTCATAAATTGTGCATCCTCGTTGGTGTGAAACCTTGAGCAACGTGGCCTCGGGCAAATCCCTGAAGCTCTCGGTGTCCGGGCTCCTCGCCTGCGAAGCCAGGCAGTGGTGTCCCTGCCTCACGGAGTTGTTGGAGAATTGATATCAGTGATACATCTGAAGTGCTCAGCAGGGGCCAAAGCCCAGGCTTGGCAGGTCCCTCCCTACTAGCTGCTCCCCTTTCTCTTGTGACCGCCGTGGTGGCCTGGCCTCTTTTCTCTGCTTGCTCCATTTTTGGGACCCATCGTCCATGTATATCTTGGGCTTGGGGTAAAATTTACTTTTACCTGCTTTAAAATTCAAGCCTGCTTTCATGTTCATCGATGGCTTCTGGGTTCAGTGACCTGCCTTCCAGGCAGTGGCCCCTGCAGGCCCCTTTCCCTTGCCACCAACCCCACCACACTGGAGGGACTCAGGGAAGCCCCTCACATTTGGTGCATCTTTGCTTTGAAGCTGAGACCCAGACACCCCTCAGCAGGCACCGTCCTTTGACTTATTTCTAGGGGAGAAGATGAGCTTTGCAGAGTCATTCATTTCTTGCCAAATTCTTCTTTTTATGTGTTTATGGCCAGGGTTAAAAAAAAAAAAAAAAGTGAATGCCCTGGAAAGGAACCCTTCTTTGTGTTCTATATGAGCACGAGCCCGTTAGTCCTGTCCTCCAATCAAGTGAGACTTTCAGTAAGGAAGACATTAGATGAAATATCGGGGCTAGGTGAAACCTATCTCCCAGGTCCTGACCCCTCCCCAGACTCTAGCACATCTGCCTATCAGCTCCGCACCCACCGGATGCAGAACCTGCTTATGCTCTTTACTTCTCCCCCTCTATCAAAATATGTTCTCAGCAAAGGCTTTTGGGAACCCATTTCTACTCAATTATAAACTATCATTACCCTATGTTACATTAATAAGTATTACAATAAGGGAGTAAATCTTGAAGTCAAAGGAATAAATCTCTAACTGTAAAATGTCGATCCTCAGGGGCAAACTGATGTTGTTGGACTCAAGAGGGGGTGGGGTGAGGGTGACAGGGTCTCACCACTAAAGCCTCTTCTCTTACCACATGCATTGACCACTAACTCCACCTTCTGGGGAAGCCTGCTTTGGAACTAACCAGCAAACACAGAGAGCCTGCACGGTGTTCAGCCAGCTGAAATATGGTGGAAGGTAAAGTTTGTGGCCTTGTCGTGTTCCTTTACCCATGTCCCTGCCTCTGGGAACCCCCGTTCTCACCATGTGGCACTTTCCCGTGCCAGGTGCACAGGATGAGAGCCCATTTGCCTGCTTCTCCTTCTCATCTCCTCTCTCTCACGTGTCCATCTCCCCTCTGAGCCCAGCACCCCTGCAGTGGGCTGCGTCAGGGTCAGAGCTGATGCAGAATGTGTATCTGTCGGGTCCCACACGCTTGGCTGGGGTGTGCTGTATCTCTGCTGTCATGGTCACCCACGCCCCAGCCATCTCTGGTGGGACTCGAAAAGTCGGGAAGGGCTGGCTGGGGGCAAGTTTAGATCTACTGCAAATGAGCAGAATCAAGGTGATGACGGTGTTAGGATTCTGTCTGTGATGGATGTAAAGAAATGAGCATTCCCTATCTCTGCCTCTAATTTTTATATGTTGATCAATCATACATATTTTTCATGTTGATTTGAAGCTTGGTTCCAGGTGGCGACGATCCAGTTAATGTTCCTGACTTGTTGGAACTTGGATTTGAAAAAAGTAGTTGAGAGAAGACTTAATATCTGGAAAGCATTCTGATGGTTCTGTAAACGGTCAGAGCTGTTTTGCTCATGGATGGGCAGCAGAGTTAGTACACATTTTTGGGGTCCACTTCACGTTATTCAGCTTCTGCTGGTAAACAAAACAGGAATTATGCAGCAGTGATTTGGCAAAAAGACACCCCTTCATTTTCACTTCCAGGTTTAAAATATTGCTTCTTGGGGCACCTGGGTGGCTCAGTCAGTTAAGTGTCTGACTCTTGATTTCAGCTCAGGTCATGATCTCAGGAGCCTGCTTAAGATTCTCTCTCTCCCTCTCCCTCTGTTCCTCTCTACACCCCCCACCCTGCTCTCTCTCTTTAAAAAACAAAAAAACTAAAAACATGGATTCTCAGTTGTGCAGTGACTAAGGCCTGGTTGGGGGAGTGTCACGGGTTGCTGGGCTTCCTGGGGTCGGAATCCGTTCATCACTGAGGGAAGGGAGGGTATTACGGCCACGGGTCTGGGAAAGAACTTTGATACTGTTTAACTTAAAATGTGTTCTGTCCTTTGCTCAACCTTTGTTAAGTAATTCAAGCTCTGCTACCTGAGAGGAAGCAATATTTTACAAAAGGGAGATTGATCTTGAAAAATAGCACATGTAATTATAGTTCAGGATCTGAAATTTCCTGACAAAACAAATCTGTGCGGTAGTTTAAAAATTACAGGCATTTCCAGCTGTAATTGGTGTCCTAGGGGCTCTCTTAAGGCAGAATTCAGACATGCGCCGCGGCCCCGAGCTGAGCACCAGGGTAGGTCTCCAGGGACCTCATGAGCACGTCGGCCACTTGGCCTCACCTTTTTCTCCCTGTCTTTGCATCTACCCTCCACCAGTCCGTCTTCTTGTTCTTATGCATTTCCAAGTCACCTGTCTTTGAGCCATTTTCCCATTCTTTATCAGCCCTCCCCATAGTAGGGAATAAAAGAGGAAAGGTAAATTGCTCAACTGTGGCATTTTAATTGAGAGGTTTAGGAGAAATATCAGGATTATTTGTGAAGTTTGATTTTCTGTGTTCTTCACCCCCTGAGAATCATGACAGTTTTGTTGGGCTGGTGGTCACAGAACTGAAGAATGGTGGGGACAGAGAGAGACCCCAGAGCCCATTGAATCTAGTTCCTTCATTTGAAATATATTAGGGGTCCTCTTCCAAGGCCCCTGCCACCTGGCATGGCATCCGTCTGTTCCTTGCACTAGACTGCGACCCACTTGATCGTGTGTGAGGCGTGTTTCTCAGGGTCTGGCACTGTGCCTGGCACATGGAAGATATTTAAAAAATGTTTGTCGAATGAATGAATGAGTTGTGGCCAAGCTCACATGCTAATCTGCGGCAGAGCTCGAAGCAGAGGCCAGATCATTTCCTCCCAAGCACAACATTCCAACCATTATGCACATGGTCGCAGTAATAGTTCGTTTGATTCAACTTTGAAAGTGCTCTGGGGTGAAGCTTTATGAGACTCTGTCTCTCACCACTTCTGGAGGAGCAGAGGTGGTCTTCAGAGTAGGGTTTTGGAAGCACCATGAGCCACTGAGACCCTCAGAAAAGTTTTGGCCTGGTGGAAAGACGTGGGTTTGAGGTCTGTCTCTGCTGCTTCCTAGCTGGTGGCCTTGGGGTAAATCACTTAATCTTGATGAGCCTCCCTTTTTTTCTTCCTGGAAAATGGGACAGTGGTTCCGACCCCACCAATCTCACAGGGTTGCTGTGAGGTGCGAGCATGGCCAAGGATATGACAACTTCTGGAAGCCACCATGTGTGGTCTGCTCACGTGGCCGAGTGGAGGGCAGGGAGCTCAGGACCAAGCTGCCCTCAACACTGAAACGGTGCTCTCCCCACCTCCAGAGGCTCTCCGCTGCGCAGGCGGGAAAGGCGTCCTGGTGGTCGCCGTGATGCATCTGCAGTACTTGGGGGAGATGGAGGAATTGGGAACCTGCAGGGAGCTGGGGAGGTCAGAGGAGACTAGAGAGAATGGAAACTCTCCTGGGGGCGGGGAGCGACACATGTGACCAAGGGAGCAGGTGGGAGGGCGCGACAGACCAAGTTGGCCTGTCCCATGACCTTGGAAAAGGAGAAGGACAGCCCAGGCCAGTCCGCAAGGCTCCTGTGTTCCCCTCACCCTGTGCAGGTAAGGCTGTGTTGGTAAAAGTTGGCAAAATACTGCTCACGGGCAAAAAAGTCCTGTGTTCTGGAATAAGTGTATCCAGCAAAAAATTAAAAATGGGAGTAGGTTTTTGTGACTCAAAAATTCTACACCATATTAAAATAACAGACCAATTTAGTCAATAGGGTTGGGGGGTTGGGGGAAGAAAGTAGGCCAGCCTGCTGTTTGAAGTCATACAGACCAAACAATGGACCGTTGTCTGAACACCGAACCTTTTAGCTGGTTCTTTTGTTGGCTTGTTGGCATCGCATGCGCCTGAGTGAGGAAAGCTGCTCAGAAATCTCCCAGGGCCATCAACAGCAGAGCTGTGGAGCGGGTTCTTCAGATGGCTGAGCATTGTGCCGTTGACAGCGAGCCGTGGGGGTCGAGGAGGCAGACACGGAGGCAGGGCAATCTTCCCCGGGCGTGGGGCCCATCACCGGTCCTGGCAGAAATACCGACTTACAATCTGTAGCCATCAGCAGGTGATTCTCTGATGTGGTCCATCCCTCAGAGTCAGGGGTGGAGGGAATTCATTTTTTTTTTTTTTTTTTTACATACCCTCCCCATTGTCCCCAACCCAGCCACCCTATCCCTACCCCACTACCCCCCCCCCCCCCCCGGCCACCCTTAGTTCATTTCTTG
>CM053608.1:5680747-5703443 GCA_028646535.1 Procyon lotor
GCCTCCCCATCCCGGACGCAGTTGCATTGTCCCTGGACGACAGAGTCCACATGGAGGCTATGAGAAGGTTCCTGGAGAGACGTCCCCCGGCTCTTTGACCCTCGGCCTGAGTCACCCGAAGATAAGCTTGTGTGGGTTGGTCACGTGGGAAATGGGTTCAGAGACATTTACATCAAAAACACTTGACTCTCTGGAGAATTAAAGAAACCCTCCTCCTTAGTGTTGGCATCTTCGACGGGTCTCTTTTCTTGAGAAAGTGAGTCATGAGCGTGAGGCTGCTCTGGTGACCCACCACTGTGTCATCGCGACCCTGCGGCGCAGCCCTCCTTCCTCTGCTGGAATGCTTTAAAGCCTGCAGACACCCAAAGAAAGCAAAGCTGCTCTGCCTTGGAAACGGAGTAAACCCAGACTGCTGAACTTGGCCCCGGGCCGGGAGAGGGGAGAGGTCCGCTGCAAGTTCAGCCTTGCTCTAAGCTCTGGAAATGCCTGAGCACCTCAATTTTCAAATCCACCCATGTACGGATAAAGAAAATGAGGCTCAGGGAGGTTAATTAGCTTGCCGAGGTCACAGGGTCGTTGTGGCTGGTGGGCGATGCTGATGCTCTGTCTACGCCCTTGGCCCGCTTGTCCGTGCCCGCACTTTCCGTGTCTCTCCTGAGGCTGCTTCCTCCAGTCCCACTCGGACTTGTCCTGCTCACACACGGGCAGGCCAGCCACCCTGGGACAACTGCGGAGCTGTGGTCTAGGGACATCACCAGGCTGGACTTCCATGCTTGGGCAGGAACATCATCTCCACATACCCTTAGCACGGATATCCGGGAGTCCTTTCTCAGCGCTCAGGCTTGGGAGAGGCCACCCGTCTTGCTGCACAAGCTCTCTTGCCAGTGTGCTGTGATTCAGGGGGCCAAAGCCACAGAGGGTCCCCAGCAGGACTGCAAACCTGCTGCCCACAGTGATCACCTGCATACAAACCACACCTGATTGCCTCCTGTCCTTTTCCTGAATAACCTTCTGCTCCCTGGGCTTCCTGGGACCCCCTCCCAAAGCCACCTGCACAAAGATACATCAGTGCCTCCTCTGAGAAGCCCTCCCTGACTGTGGAGGTTAGTAGCACATGGCCGGGCCACAGGGCCCAGACGTTGGTCGGACACCAATGTCGCTGTTGCTGCAAAGGTGTTTCTTAGATGGGACTAGTATTTTGTAACCGGTAGACTTCTAGTAAAGGTGATTACCCTCCATAATGCGATGGGCCTCATCCGACAAGCTGAAGGTCCCAAGAGCAAAGACTGAGGTCCCAGAAGGAGCGATCCTGCCTCAAGACCACAACACAGAGACCCTGTCTGAGTTTCCATCCTGCCAGTTTCAGACCTGCTGGCCACATAATCCCAAGCCAGTTCCTTAAGATGAATCTGTATATAGGTATATACACGTCCTCTTGGTTTTGTTTCCAACTCTCCCCGACATGGCTCAAGTTATGATCTCAGAGTGGTGGGATCTAGTTCCTCGTTGGGTTCCATGCTCAGCAGAGACTCTGCTTCTCTCCTTCCTCTCCCTGCCCCTCCTCCTGCCCGTGCTCTGTCTCTCTCTCTCTCTCTCTCTCTCTCAAGTAAATATCTTTACAAATAAAACAAAACAAACTCTTGTCAATAATCCATTGACAAGTGTGAGCTGAGCCCCTTGACGGTGGAGGTCGTCGTGCTCAGCTTTGTCTCTGTGGCGCAACAGAGGACCTAAGCTAGAGAAGGCCTCCACCAACAGAGGAGGGATCAGAGCATTGTTTGTTGTAGGAAGAAAGAAGAATCCTGGACAAGGGAGCTGAAGGATCTCCAAGTGACCTCGGCCTTGTGTCCGCGTTTGGATCTCCGTGGATGGTCCAGACGGCTTATGGCAGCTTTCTTCACGGCCCACACTACTCTCTTTGATTTCTCTTTTCACTCACATGTACCAGTTGCAGCCCTAAAACATCGTTTGTGGTTAACAAACCACATGTTTCTGATGAAACCACACGTTGGGTAATGAAGCCATTGCGTTATCCATCAGCTTAGCCAGGAGCTCCCAATAAGGAAGGTGTTCAGATCAGTGGGCAAGCAGAAAGGGTATCACAACTGGGGAACACAGCTGGGATTTTGTTTGGTGTCAGGGTCAACCATTTACAAATGGCTGGAGATGTGACTCATGCCCTCCTCCTTTCGTCGGACGCATCTTAATTAGGAAGAAAACAAGGAAGGCAGGCTCATTCTGGGACTCGGTGTGTGTGAGGCAATATTCTAGTCTCAACTTGACTATGTTAGAATGTCCTCTCTCAGGTTCCTGAACTCACTGCTCTGAAAGGCTCCAGGGAAGGTTCTTCTCCGCCCGGTCTTTGCCCACAACTCCATAGAAGAATGCGCCTTTCACTCCAGTAGAGAAAGCACTGTGAGATTTTTTTTCCCCCCCTGGTTAATTGAATTTGTCTTGGACCCTGAAGTCAGAGCTCTAGAATTCTTTATTCACATCGTCCTTTTATAACCAGATATGAGATTTTTTTGACGCGGATTTCTCTTGACAGCTGGACAACTAGGTTGTAGAAGAGAAAACCAAAGTGCAAAATAGGTGTGCCTGAAAACTGACTTATGTTCAATTCCTGGGCCATCCTGGCCATTTGCTCCTCTCCAAAGATGTTCATTAAGAATAGCCATTTAGGAGAGGGGGTGGGGGGTTGGGCAAGCCTGACGGTGGGTATCGAGGAGGGCACGTACTGCATGGAGCACTGGGTGTGGTGCATGAACAATTAATCTTGTAACACTGAAAAAATAAAATAAACGTATTGGGGGAAAAAAAGAATAGCCATTTAATTAATTAATTTTATTGTGTTAGGTTAGTCACCACAAAATACATCATTAGTTTTTGATACAGTGCTCCAAGATTCATTGTTTAGGTACAACACCCAGTGCTCTGTGCAATCCGTGCCCTCCTCAATACCCACCACGACATGGATGGGACTGGGGGAGATCATGGTGAGTGAAAGAATAGCCATTCTTAAGTATTTACCACATGCCAGGTTCTGTTCTGGTGCCTTACAGGATAGACAACTTACAGACTCAACAAGCTTGTTGCTTTCGGCCTGGCAACCAGAGGCACAGGGAGGTAACTTCCGTGGAGCCCTCTCTCCCCTCCCGCCGAAATGCCACCGACTGCAAAGGTCACTACCCCAGCTCTCAGTTCTGCCTTCTTTGGAAGTTTTGGCTTACACCTCCAGCTGCCTATGAGGTGCCTCCACCTGGATGTCCTAAGCACCTTCAAATCGACCTTTCCCAGCCTGAGCGCATTGTCCCTCCCCGCACTCCGGTCGCTTTCCTGGAGCCCCTGCCCCGGGGAGTGCTCGCTCTGCCCACTGGGTGCTCACACCGGAAACCAAGGCACCATCTCTGCCTCCTCTCCTTACCTCCTTCCTCACACGCAAGCAATTCACTGCTTCCTTTGCCCTGTCTCCTAACTATCCCTAGAATGCCTCCTTCTTACTATGGTAACCTCCACTTGCCAAACACAAGCCACCTTGGCCATTTCCACTCTTTCCAGTGGGCTGGGACCGTTTTCTTTTTTAATTTTGTTGTTGTTGTTGTTGGAGAGAGAAAGTGCATGTGTGCAAGCGAGGGAGAGGGGCAGAGGGAGAGGGAGGGAGCGAATCCATGCCCAGCGCAGAGCCCGACCCGGGGCTCAATCTCATGACCTTGAGAGTGTGACCTCAGTTGAAATCAAGAGTCAGAGTCTCAACAGGACCATTTTTTTTAAACATACAAATAATAGACACATATTTGCCTATTGATGCCTAGCAAATCACCTCAAAATCTGGCAGTTGAAAGCAACAAATATCATTTCATAGCTTCTGAGGGTCAGTAATCCTGAAGCAGTTTAGCCAGGTGGGTCCGGGTCCAGGCCTCTCTTGAGGCTACAGTCGTCCTGGGGTGGGAGACATCAGTCCCTTGCCGTGGGGGTCTCTCCATAGGGCAGGTCACAGCATGGAGACTTAGTCCTCTTCTCTCGATGAGAGAAGCTTCAGGGAGAGACCATCTCTGTCTGTGGGGAAAACCCCAGCAGGGAGAGTTGAGTTCCATGCACTGAGAGGGCTAATGGGACACAGCCAGGGTCACCCTGCCTATAGTCTCCTCCCGGGAGGCCACAAAGGGGGGCACCCCGCATTTCGCAGGTGTGCTCTGCAGCTGACCCTGAGCCCTGACTCTAGAGGCACCTGAGGAGGTGGTTCTGTGTGGCCCTGAAATAGCCCAAGTCATGTGACCACCATCACCCTGCGCAATCCACACCACCCAGCACCCCACCCGCCAAGCAACGGTGTTACCTCTCTTTCACACAATCTTTCCTGGCCCCCCTTAAAGCTGCACTCGGGTGCCGTGGACCCTCTTTTCCCAGGAGAGAAGCAACATGGGGAGTATTTGTGACAGGAGCCAGGTGTGAGCCATGGGTGATGGTCCCTGGGCCTACCCGCTCCTCCCTCGCTCAGCCTTGGAGACCTGCTGAGGAGGGCTGGAAGTCTGTGACGTCACCGGAAATCGCTCCTTCCTGCAGAGTGTTTTTGCATCCCTTGATTTTGAACTAGAAGTCCTGTTGTGGTGAGCGAGGATTTCCAGACAGAAGTTTCCCCATCGGCAGCGAAGAGATACCTACGGTCACAATCCGCTCCCTCGAACTCATCCCCGAAGATGAACACATGTAAGTAGGTAACATAGCAATAAGATCAGAGGGGTCAGAGCCGTTTCTAATTGCTTGTCTGGGGATCCAGTGAAGTCAGGCCAAAATGCATAAGTAGTTGCTCTGTCTCCACTGCCCTGAGCCTGGAATGCTCCAGATTAACCCTGAGAAGTAGACAGGACTCCACGTCAGTCTTCACCTCGTGGCCTGACAGTTATAGGAATTTTGATACAGAGAGAGGGAGATGGAGAGAGAGAGAGAGAGAGAGAGTTGGGAAGAGGGACAGAGAGAGGAAGAAAGAGAGAGACAAAGCAGCAGGGAGGGCCAGAGACAGAGGCCATATTGCTGACTTTGGGCCCCGAGTTACAGGTCAAAGCGTTCAGCCTTTCGGCATTCAGGTAAGGTGTGACGCCCCACCAAGGCAAGCCCTTGCCTATCGGCCCACCGTTTGTCTGTGGCCTTGGCCCTCTGACTCCCACAGTCCGTTTTTGCTCATCATGATCCTTTCAGGGCAGGCAGGCTGGGAGATGCAGTCTCTCTGTAAGTCACCTGATCTTTCGGGGACCCCCAGGGCCGTCCTGGGGCGGTTTCCAGTGTCGGAGTCCTGGCTCTGTGGGAAGCCCGTGGAGATCTCCAGGTGTTTCTGACCCTCGTGGTGTTGAAATGGCCAGTGAGGGGTTGCTGGAGATGCCAGGGAGAAGCAAGTCACCCGAGGAGGGCTGGTGTGCCGCTGCGGGATTACTGAAGGGGCTTCTGGGTGAGGAGGGCAGGAGCAGTTAGCAGAGCTCCCAGAAAGCACACGCTGGCTTCCTCCGCAGCATGGGACCCGTCAGAGAACAGTTCATCTCTGGGTTTATAAGAAAGTGGAATAGCATGTGCGGGAGGAGGCATGCACAGAAATTTGGCAATTTGCTGAGACGGGAGGGTCCTGTGAAATGTGGGTAATTATACGAAGGTTTATGATGAAATAATACTGATTTATTGAGCACTTGCTGCATACTAGCAACTCCATGAGCCCTTGACTTGTTTAATCCCAGAGTCTCATAAAAACGCCCAAGAAGTGAGAATTCTTAGCACATTCATTTAATGGGTGGGGAAGCTGAGGCTAAGGAAGATTGTTTAATGACAAATGACAAAATGACAAAATGACAAAATGACAAAATGAATGAGGGGCGAGGGAGGGATTTAATTTGATCTTGATGGCTCCCTCCACTGCTCCCCTATTGCCTCTCCTGGGTAAATACCTTTAGTCTTTGTCAGGACTTGAAGCTCAGTGTTTGAAACTACCTATGATTTCCATTTGAATCTTTTTTTTCTTTTTAAGATTTATTTATTTTAGAGAAAGAGAAAACATGGAAGGGAGGGGCAGAAGAAGAGGGAGAAACTCTAGAAGACTCCGTGCTGAGCGCAGAGCCCGACGTGGGGCTCGATTCCCATGACCCTGAGATCACAACCTGAGCTGAGACCCAGTTGGCCTCTTAACTGACTGTGCCACCCAGGCACCCCCATTTGAATCTTTTAAACAGAGCACGAGTAGGACACTGGGCTTGAAAAATAGGATTTGTCCCCTCTGAGGATCTGAATCTCCTCCCTCCCCTGAAAGAGAGGCTCCTGAGGGGTTATTTCTGCTCCCCAGGCTGCTGGATCCTGGAGCAACCCAGGCACTGGGCCTGAAGCAGGTGCAAAGCCCCAAGGAGGGGCCACATGCCCATTTGCTTTGTACTACTTGCCAACCACTTACCGTGTCTGCAGCTGCCACGACGGGCTTCACTGCCGTGGGGTTTTCACCTAGCAGGACTTCACCCATCTTGCCACTGGGAATGGCCATTGTAGACACGGTTCCTGACATCAGAGCAGCTGTTTATGACCATTAAGCAAAATGCTAAATATTTGAGATAAATGAATATTTGCTTTGGGAGAGAGTTTTCATATTACCCGGGTCTTCCAATACCGAGCGCGCACCCAATGTACGCAGGTAGAATAAACAGATAGACTGGCCCTATCTCCACATAGTGTTCCCACGTCCTTGTTGAGGAAATAGAATCTTTGACAGGTTAAATGACTTTCCAGTATCAGAAGCCAGGAACCAGAAAGCTGATGTCCTATTTCAAACGATGGTATGATTCTTTTTTTTTTAAAGTGAAAGATGATGTTATTCCAAGCCTATGAAATGGGTTAATGACATGAATTAATTACAGTCAAATTCAAGAGCAGCAATTCTGCAAATCGCTAGAGGCGTACTTTTGAACATATATTTTTCCTTGTAAGCACTGCTATTTCTAATTTGGACTTTCCTCTCACAGGCTTACCCATTATGTAGCACATTAATGGGTCTGACTGAGCCGCTTCAAGGAACAGATGCGGACAGGTGGGTAACATGTGCTAGTGCTCGTTCGCCAAAGGGGCCAGGGAAAAACTGCTCCAGTAGCTGTGCTCCACCTCTGCAGATGTGTTGTAGAGCTCACCGACTCACACTTCTCTCGGTATTCAAGGGCCAAGCAGCCTCTGGATTTCTGCTACAAATGGTGGCTGTGGGAGAATCCAGTTGGCTTTTGTCACTGTCATGCAGGGAGAGGGAGGGAATCAGGAAATTGGACTTGGTCAGACCCACGAGCTCAAGCTCCTCTCCCCTCTGCCTGATATGTGAGGTCCCAGTCCCAGTCCCCTGCTCTACCCGGCCTCACCATCTCCACTCCTGGGGAGGGCTTGTGTGTGTTTCTGTAGCCTCATTGTCCATGCCTTTCATCTGAGGCTTTCCCTTCCGTCTTGCATGGCTATGCCATCTCTCATGACTATGTATTCATCTTGCCTTCTTATATTTCTCTTCCGTCTCTCATGGCTGTGAATCTATTTGGTCTTCCTGTATTGGTGTGTGATCTCTCATGACTGTATATTCCCTTTGCCTTCTTGTGTGGCGATGCAACCTCTCACGAGCGTATTTCCACCTTGCCTTTCCAAGAGAACTGTAAACAGAGCACAGTTAAGAGCAGGCTTTTGGAGTTAGACAGGTATGGGTTACAGGACCAACTCAATCAGCTGCATTTATCAGGAGAAGATAGAGTATGCTGTAGTGGCAAACAAACCCTAACATTTAGTGAATGAACACAAGAATCATCTGTGCTCTGATACAGATCAGACCTATATGCGTCGGGGTTGGGTTGCTGGAAATGAAATGGTCTCTAGTTGGTTTCCACGGGACAGAACTTTTTACCAGCCTTCAACTGGCTTAGGGAGTCACTAGGAATGCAGATTTTATGTTCAGATTCTAGGAATGTGTCCCAAAGGCATACTGCAGCACTGACTTTTCTTTTCTTTTTTGTTTCAGCACTGATTTTTCTGATTAGGAAGCCACTGGTTCCAGAACCAAGTCTCCATGATTAAGGGCTGCCAGGGGAGGAGGCAAACCCAATCAGAAAATGGGATGTATCTATCGGCTCCAGGACTTATGATCCACAGTAGCCAAAGGGATGCTCTGTTCCTTTTCAGTGGACACTCAAGATAATGACTAGACACTGAGACCTCTACTAACCCTGGTGTTAAAAAACCCAAGGGCCTCTTTGACTGTGCTCACCAGTGAAAGCAATGGAGGCACACCTTGTATCTCCCTCCTGCCTTCCAGATCTCACTTGAGAATATCAGATTGTCCTTAGTCTTGTAGAAAGACCCTGGATACAAGAGAGTCTAAGAAATGTGGACTGTAGATCTCCAAACTCTGGAGCACAGGTCAATGTTCTGAAAAAAGGTGGAAAGGAGAAGGAATTGGGAATTAAAAGAGAAAAACCTGCATATGTACCTACAGATAGCTTATGTGCACATTTGTATCTCTTCATTTGGAAAAGACTCTTATTTTCATGAGATGTCCCTCTTTATCTTTGGTAATAGTCCCTGTTTTAAAGTCAATTTTGTCTAATATTAATGCAGTCACACTAGTTTTTTGTGTGCATACCATTTGCTTGGTATGTCTTTGTGCCTCTACATTTAAAATATCTCTCTTACAAACAGAAGATAGTTGGATTTCACTTCATAATTTCTGCCTTTTAATTGGAGTGCTAAGTCCTTTTTACTCAATGCAATTATTGATATGATTGGGTTTAAGTCATGTTTTTACTTTGCATATGCTAGTACTTTTATTCAAACAGTTATCTGTTACAAAACTTAAGAAAAGAAAAAAATGATCTTTTGTATTTATCCATGTATTTAACTTTCTGGTGTTCTTCAGTCATTTTTATAGATCTGAGTTTCTATCTGGTATTATTCTCTTCATACTAAAGAACTTCTTTTAATATATATTTTTAAAGATTTTTTTTTCATTTATTTGACAGAGAGAGAGATCACAGGTAGGCAGAGAGGCAGGCAGAGAAAGAGGGGGAAGCAGGCTCCCTGCTGAGCAGAGAGCCCGATGCGGGGCTCGATCCCAGGACCCTGAGATCATGACCTGAGCTGAAGGCAGAGGCTTTAACCCACTGAGCCACCCAGGTGCTCCAATTTCTTTTAGTATTTATTGTAACAAAGGTCTCCTGGCCATACATTTTCTCAGTTTTCATTTATTTGAAAATTCCTCCTCCTTCTCCTTCTTCTAAATTTCAGAACTTCAAAGATTTCATAACATTGTCTTCTGGCCTACATTATTGATGAAGAGTCAGCCATCCTTTGAATTCTTGTTCCTCTAAATATAATATATCATTTCTTCTTGCTCCACTTTTATTTCCCTTCCATTTAAAATTTTCTCTTTATCTTTGATTTTCAGAATTTTGACTATGATCTGCCATGGCATGGTTTTTGAGACTTGTTGGTTCTGTAGGTTGGTGTATTTTCACCAAATCTGGAGAAAATTTGACCTCCTTTCCTTCAAATATGCTTTTCCTGTTTCCATTTTTATTATTCTCTTCTTCTGAGACTTAATTATGTGCATGTTAGTCCATCTGATATCCCTCAGGTCTCTGAAGCTGTTTGTTTTGGTTTGATCTTACTTCTCTATTCTTCACATCAGATCACTTATATGGATCTATTTTTGAGTTCAATCGCCATTTCTTCCACCCTATATAATCTGATCATCCAATTAGTTTTTTCATTTCAGATTTTGTGTTTTTTATTTCTGGAATTTCCATTTGTTTCTTTCTTCCAGCTTGAATTTCTCTGCTCAGATTCCCTATTTTGTTGCTCACTAAGATTATATTTTTCTTTAAGACTTTGGACATTTTTATAACATCTGTGTTAAAGTTCTTATGTACTAATTCTAACATTTGGGTCATTTCAGGGTCTGTTTCTATTTACTATCTCTGTTCTTGATTATGGGTCAAAATTTTCTGCATCTCACATGTTTAAAATTTTTTGTTAATATGCTGGACATTTTGGGTGATACACCATAGGGGGCTTTAATTTCTGGAGTTGTACTCATACCTAAAGAATGGCCTTTCTGGTACCCCAGCTGAATACCTGGAATATTAATGAGGTCTCTCTATGCTGACTGGGTTAGAATTTCACTGTCTTCCAGAACTGTGCATCTTTAGGATCTCTGTTCCTTTCTCAGCCCTGTAGCAGATCTCTCTGCTAAGGCCCTGGAAGAAAAGTGCAGAGAGCCTTTGACCAAGCACTCACAGAGAAGCGTTACAAACCTTCTGTCCCTTCCTTCTTCTATCTGCGCCCTTGCCCAGTGCAACTCCCTTCTCTCCGATATCCTGAGACCTGAACTCAAAACTGTGCTTTCTCAGTTTAGCAGGACTGCCCTACCCTGTTTGAGTTCTACCTGCTGGTAGTTAAGTCAAGAAACTGTCCTCAGTGAGAGAGCCATGGTGAATGTGGGACTCGCCTCCCGGATTTCTCTTCTCTCAAGGATCCCAGTTCTGCAATGCCTTTGTTCAGTGCCCAAAAACAATGTCCTTGTATATTTGCCCAGCATTATGACTATTTACAGTGAAAGAGTAAGTCTGGCACCAGTTACTCCAATCTGGCTAGAAATAGAAGTTCGTCTATGTGTATATTTGAAATACATATAATACAGAGAAAAATCAAGAAGTATTAACTTTAAAGCAGCTCAATTAATTTTAAGCCAATATGAGTTAAAAACACTCTGTAAGTACATACAGATGATATGTAAATGTTATGATTTGAAAAATTATCTAAATATAAGATATATCTACTGTGGTTTTTGTACTTGGGTGTTGCAGGCAGGAAAATCCTTGTGTTGCTAATAGCTCCTGGAGATTTTAGTATGAGCTGAAGGACTTCATTTTCCCATTGATATCGTTTCCAAGGATGAGGTGAATGTTTCCTTTAGTTCTAACACTAGATCATAGGTTGGCCAGACCTGAAAAGCTGGACTATCATAAAATTAATGACTTTAAGAGAAATTTTTTAAATAGAATGAGAGTTTAAGGTACAGATAGAGACTGAAACTGCCATTACATTTTATATACTAAAGGAAGTGTGATTCAAAGAGGAAACAGCTATTTATTTTAGCAGCTCAAACTGTATGGGGGCAAAAGTGTGACTGACATCCCAGAATGCTACCCAACTGTCTTCCAACCATTGTGAGTCACACATGAGCCCTCCAGGAAGCTCTTTATTAAATGTTCTCTTTGCTTCAGCAGTCAAACCTGGACTCCCCAGAGACAGCCTAATGAGCCAGCAACATTTCAAGCTAAAATGTAATAAATGCAATGAAACTTTGAATGAGTTCATATTTAAAGGACTAATAAAAAAGATGTGTTTATGTTGCCAAGTACACTTAGGTGAAAGTCTGATCCTTGACATAAATGAAAGGAAATGTCACTCTCAGTAGTTAATTCAATTGCAGGTCATTTTTCTGTGTCTAAATAATTGTTTTCTATTAAAATCAGCTAAGACTTTTGGCCCAGGCAGCATGTGTTATATAGCAACAAACCCTGAGGGCTATTTAGTAAGTAGGCAAAGGCAGAACCTAACCTGGGCTGTGGAGACTTATCAGGGCTAACCTGAGGCCAGAGGGCATGTGGGAGAATGTGTGACTGACAAATATCGTTAAAGGTGATAGTTTAGGCTGACATTTTGGAATCAGACCCACCCAGATTACCATCCTGACTCTGACTTTGGGCAAATTAGCTTGGCTTCTCTGAAAGTAGTTTCCTCATCTGTAGAATGTGGTCATAATTGCATTGGCTGCTCAAAATCCATGTGATGCTTTAACGAGATGATGTTTGTAAGCACCTGAGCACAGATTTTGAGGATGATAAAGCTCAGTATATGGTAGAAGTTATTATGAACGTGCATGCCCTATGGCTTCTCTGTAAGTCTGCACATCACTAACAAAATAAAGCCAAGCAGTATGGTTTCTGCATTTTGTTGAGATGCTAGTGGATCATAGGTTAGATATGAACAAGTGTTCTTTCTCCCCCACCCCTTTCCCTCTCTCTTTCTTCCTCACCCCCATGCCTTCAGAAGATCTTTGATCTCTGCAGTAACTGGGCAGCCTCACATTCATCCAGTGATTAGTTAGGATCTGTCAATGTTATTTTAATTGTCTGCCTTGCCTCACAAAATGTATTCACATTTTAAGGTGGGGAGGGAAGAACCACATAGAGGCCTTCCTCCAAAGTAATGAGTATTCTTCCTCAGACAGGTGCAGAGCAATTTTTATAGGGAGCCTGAGTGGTGGTGGTAACTTTTGGGGATTCCCTCAAATTGCACCCCATATTCATCCAAGCACAGGCTTGGGGATGGGTTCACAAAGCCACATGAGCCTCATGGGTCTAGGCTGTGGGACTAGAGCTGGCCTTCAGCACCATGTGCTCCAGCGTGGGGTGACCCCTGTGGGGCCTGCATCCATGGGCTGAGGGCCTGAGCCAGGAAGAGGCCGCTCAGGGTCAAGGAGAGACCGAGGGGAAGAGGAAGAGTCCAGTGGAGATAGCATTTCCTCTCCCATCTCCCCCTGGGCCCAACCCCACACTGGCTACCACTCCCAGCCACACTGATGTCCTTGAGGATGACATCCCCACAGTACTGGTGGGGTTGGGAACAGGAAGCCACTGAACAATCCCACCGCAGTTGCCTGGATTCCTCTATGTAAGGGAACTGCCATTCATCAGGAACCTGAAATAGAGGCCAACTGTGGTCTTTCCCCCACTGCACACCCTCTGAACCTTAGCAGGCATGTGAATGTATGCTTCTTGTAGGGTCTGTCCCACGTTCTCCAGCCCCAAGTACCTCAGGAACACTTTAGGGGGAGGAATGATGGTGAGAGGGGTTGAGTGCTGCCACACACTGGCTATCGAGGCCTGGAAAATCCAGGTCCCTCCTTCTCACTAGTGTCGGGGGTGTGGGAGGGAGGAAAATATGGAGGTACCACATAAAACCCAGCAGGATATTTTTTTTCCCCTCCAAATTTGATGTTTCTATGAAAAAACAGCACTGTGGTTACTGCTTGGTGGCATTGTCATTAAAATCATATACATTCTAGATGCCCTCAGTCATCTCTCCCTTTAAGTGTCCCGCTACTTCCTCAGGTTGGGTCCTCAGATCGTCAGGTCATGGGTTCCCTTGACCCTGCTCCATTCTTCCCTTGGGTTCAAGGACACATTTTGTTATGATATGATCCCGTGCTGCCCTTCACTTTATATCTAAAACCACTCTTCAGTCACCAAGTATCTACTGGGACTCACTGAGTGTCTACCATGTTCCTCAGTCCACACGGGGCCCTTACCCACTGCCGTGTAACACCCCGAATCTCGCCTGCAAGATAAGACAATTTCAAAACCTCCCATGGTGTCACATCTACAAAACTGTACTCTTCATAGAGTATTTTAGAAGCTAGTAAAAAAGACAATTTCCAGACGACTTCTTATTCACCTGGAGATCTGGTGAGAGGTAAACTTGGAGGCAGAGAAACCACCTGGTCAGTCAAAACTCAACTCGCAGCAGGTTTCACACAAGTTGTATCACTTGTGGAGTGAAAGGTACTTGAACAGTCAAGTCAGGGCAGGGAAAGGCTGTCAACACGAGGAGGAAAAGCTCTGATGGAGAGGCGGGAGGAAAGTCAGCACTGACTCCGGCATCCCTCGCTTTTGGCCCCGAGGGCCCACGCACACGGGAAGTCCCTGAACCAGGCTCATTTAGTGCAAATGCCCTGGGACACTTCAAATTCCTTTTAAGAGGTCAAGCCATAAATCTGAGTGTGATGTCACAAATTTCCAGAGCGAAGGAGCTCTCTCAAGTGTCTCGATCAGAAGATGTTTTTGTTGGGGCTGGAAAAACAAAAGAAAAAACATAACCATCCCTGCCGGGGCTGTGTGGGAGGCTCGCTTGCCAGCCCCAGATGACACGCAGGAGCCACGAACGAGGAGGCCAACAGTGACCTCAGCTCTGCTCCCCTTCCTTCTCCCAGCCCAGGTCAACAGGGCCTCAGGGCCTTGACCTTGACAAGACCATGCACTCTCATGCACCCCTCAGATCCCTTGGCCCCAAACCACAGGGCTCCCTATCTCAGCCTTTGAGAAGGTCAGAGGTGGAAACTTTATTGGCTCAATGTGGGGCTTTCCAACTTGGAAGCCAGGATCTTCTTCCCGTATATTACAATAATAAAAAATAATTACTCCTGCTATTGAATTTTTATACTAACCACACCAAATCCAGGCATCTGCATTAAACTAAACTGTAGAACCTTTAGTGGGGATTTTTCCACAGCTGCAAAGCTCTGCAAAAACTAGAAAATATCCCAAAGCTGCTGCAGCCACAAAACTATTGCAAGAATGAAGACATTTCAAATGTAAGAGAAATGGCCAATTATGCATATCAGAGTGGCCTTAATGAATAGTAGTTTCTTTTGGCTAACAATACAGAAATGAGTAATGAGCCACTGGATGGAATTAGGAAGGTAACGACCTTGCATTAATCATGTAGCATATTGGAAGAAGGAGAAGAAAGGGTTGGTTTGAGTTGAATCTAGATTATATCCAAACCAAGAGGCAGTCTGAAATGCATGGGACAGATTAGCAGAACAGCTCCTGTCAGAGGAAGAATCAGCTGCAAGAATTTTGGAAGGGAACTATTTTCATGCTGTTTTTGAGTATCCAGTTTAGTATATGTGATGTGGTAAACAAAGGCAAAAGAAAAAAATTTTATTTCTTTGCTACTTACAGACCACTGACAGGTCCTTGAAAGAGTCAGAGTGACCTTCCTCTAGGCACTCAGCTGCTTGGATGTCAGTACTTTGCTAAGGGCAAAACGCAATCTTAACTTAATGTTAGTCTGATCCCCCAGGATCCTGTAAGTCCATTTTAATATATAAAAATTCCTTTGGAAACTTCTTTATCTCTACCCCCCCCAAGATACATGTTGGCAATTATCCCCAAGCATATGACCCAACGATATACATCCGAAGGGTCTCATGACTAGGGTTTTATTAGACAGCAATAAATGACTTTTTCCCCAACGATAGCTAACCCCCTCAAAATCTTGGAAACCTTGCTTCCAAAATTCCTTAGGGACTTACTTTATCCCAAATACCCTCCCAACTTGAGAGTATATAATTAGTCACCTGTCAGAACCCCAGTGCAGCTCTTTCTGCCCATGGGGGCCTGTCCCCATACTTTAATAAAATCACCTTTTTGCACCAATGATGTCTCAAGAATTCTTTCTTGGTTGTCAGCTCCAAACCCCAACATTTTTGACATCATTATGGCAACGAAGGAACTACCATTACTACTACTAGTTGTTGCAATAAATAGACATGGTGGTCATATCTTAGAGTGGAATACTTAATTAAATGGGAAATCAGTGATTTTCTGTAAAAAGAGCACAAATTTGTAACATCTGTAGATGTGTCTCTGCCTCTCTTACTGTGTGTACTGTGTGCACTCAGGGACCACCAGGCCTGTGTGCTCTGGACAGAACAGAAGTTCTCTTACCTGACCTGGCCATCCCTCCCCCACCATGGACTTCTTTCACATTTCCTGAATATTCTTTCCCTGGGTCCAGGGAGATTATTTAAAAGGTCATAAGTGAGGGTTCTCTGGAGAAACAGAAGTAATAGTGTACACACACACACACACACACACACGATATTTTAAGCAATGGGCTTGTGATTATGGAACTGGCAAGTCCAAGATCTGTAGGGTAGACCAGTAGACTGGAAAATCAGGCAGCGTTTTCATGTTGCAGCCCTGAGGCAGAATTCCCTTCAATTTAGGGAAACCTCAGTTTTTGCTTTTAAGGTCTTCAACTTGAAGCCCACCCACATCATGCTGGATAATCTTTGCTTAAAGTTAAGTGATCATAGATGTTGATCACAACTACAAAATACCTTCAGAGCGACATTTAGACTAGTGTTTGACCAAATAACTGGACACCAGCCGAGTTGACCCATAAAATTAACCATCACACCTTGTGGTCTCTTTCAAAAGCATTCCGGGACTCTTGATTCTCAAGGGAATCAGGTCCCCACAGCCATGCTTGGCTGAGGTTGGCATAGAGCCAGTGGAGCCCATGGAAAAAGGCAGCTGTGCGGGATAGTGTTATTAATATTATTTCCCAAAGGTGGAATAAATGTCACTTTCCCTGTTCAAATTTTAGCAAAACTTCCACATCCTGGAACACTGAAAGGACACAATAAGCACCGGTCAGGGATAGAAGGAGAAAGTCATTTCAAATTTATCAACAGGTTGCAACCGCCGGGAAAGCAGATTGTGGAAGTGTGAAAATCTGCCTCTCATTTGCTCCCTCGTGCATACCATTCAGGCCTCAGGGCAGGAGGAGCCCCACTGGCGAGGCTGCTCTCTTTCTGCTAATGCCCTGGACACGGTGAAGCCGGGGCACCCTTGTGGTTAAGTCTTGCAGGGATTTTCTGTGTTAGGTAAAGTGCCTGCTGGTCATCAAGAGACTGGGTCACCAGCCTCAGAGCCACGGCCAACCTAGTGCCTCTGCCTGCAAGAGCCCCACCTGGTCCCTGGTCCCTGGTCCCGGTGACTCTGTCCTTTTCCCACCTGTGTGGCAGGGCTGTCAGCAGAACAGGGAGCCAACACAGGCCCCAGAGCTCTCCGAGAGGGACACTCATCCTTCTTGACTTCTGGATTATTGATTGCCAAATGCAGAAGGAAAGATGATATCTGGGATTTTTTTTTCTTTTTTGAAACAGTATGATTGTGACTCTATCTCTTCTCTGCCTGTTGAACTTCCTCTCCTTTCCGGGGTGAGTGAAAATCCACACCTTCCCTTAAGCTTTCCTGGACCACTCTAGTCAGGGCTAATGCCCCTCCTAGCAACTCTTATTCTTTCTATCATTCATTCAGAAAAACATCTGCTCATGGTGTTGCTAATTTTTAGGTCCAAATTTTACCCCTTCAGTAAGGTTGGAAACTCCTTGAAAGCGCAGCCCAAGCGTAGCATTTATTTAAGACCTGCTGTATATGCACTCCCTCCCGTGAACCCCTCATATACACACATATCCACACCGACCCAGGCATGTGTACACACACACACAGTCCCAGAGTAGAGATTTAATTAACACTTGGGAGTGGCATTGATGGCTAAAACTGCTTCACTACTTAGCACATGATAATTCCGCATATGATAATGACAATTTTTATAGGCAAGAACCTCACCCTTAGAGTGTTATCTTATGTGGTTTTACTACCTTCAAGTTGCGTTTATTGAGAAATTCCTATGTGTCAAAGACCGAAGGCTCTTTTAGTATGTTGTTGTATTAAATCTCATATAGCCCTGAAAGATAAGGGTTGGATACGCATATTTTTGAATGGCCAATTGTGACTCAGAGTGGCTAAATAATAAGAAAGTTTATTATCAAAGTGCCTTGTAAACTCTAAGTCATATCCCAATATAATACATGACTATGCTCATTAAATTTAGTTATCATAAAGGATAAAAATAGA
Source organism: Procyon lotor (assembly GCA_028646535.1). Classification (NCBI taxonomy): domain Eukaryota; kingdom Metazoa; phylum Chordata; class Mammalia; order Carnivora; family Procyonidae; genus Procyon; species Procyon lotor. Next base: position 5,698,294 of record CM053608.1, read on the forward strand.
CAACCATCTGTCTTAAGAGTTTGGTGTCAACCTGATAGGAGGCAGGAACCCAACAACTTCTGGAGGGCTCTGCTTTTATATTTTGAAATAAAACTAGTAGAGGGAGTGGATGCATTTAGGAAAAGGAAATGGGGAACAGACCTGCTGGTTTATAAATAGTAGCAAAGATGCATTCAGTTAGCCTCCCAGGATAGTTTAAGTTAGAAACAGAAGTGAACAAGTAACAGCCCAATTATGGTGGTGCAAAGACCCCCTAAAGCAAAGTCCACACACAGGTTCTTGCTTAGTTTAGTGTGGGCCTAGCCTATGGCACAGTAGAGGCTGGGAATGGAGGGTGAAGGGACGCACTGGGGATGCAAGGCAGTCCCTCCTTCCAAAGGAGAGACAGGAAAGAGCCTGGAAATGCTTCATGATGAGCCCTAAATAGGAATTTACAGGCCAGGAGGTCTAAAAGCAATAAATACTTGGTGAGATCCACTCAGGTTGGGGGTTCTAGCAGTTGCCTTACAAATCTGTTAGGGGTCTCCTGCTGAGTCCCAAACACATCTACTCAGATGCAAACTGTAGGGAGAAAGCCCAATAGCACAGCTCCATTTGAATTTTCAATTAACTATTAATACAGGGTCTTGTATTCTGAAAAGTACCAGGGACACAACTGATTAAGTCACCGAAACATTGGTTTAAGTTCTATCCTACATTGGGGTTAGGTTCTATTTCTCCCTTCATTGCAAAATTGTCTCTATACCATGAAACTTTAGCCAAACTTATAGGACCACTAGATTTATTCCAAATGCTATAAGCTCTAAGCAACAGAACACCTGACTCAAAGGGACTTAATTCACTCAGCATAATCTCTTCCATACTGTGGAGCATAAGGAAAAACATGGAGGGCATTGTGAGAAGGAAGGGAAGGGTGAATTGGGGGAAATCGGAGGGGAAGATGAACCATGAGAGACTGTGGACTCTGAGCAACAGACTGAGGGTTTTGGGGGGGAGGGGAGTGGGGGGTTGGGTGAGCCTGGTGATGGGTATTGAGGAGGGCACGTACTGCATGGAGCACTGGGTGTGGTGCATGAACAATCAATCTTGTAACATTGAAAAAATAAAATAAAACTAATTGGAAAAAATAAATAAATAAAAAAATAAAAGGGACTTAAATCCCAAAATGGTCTAATTATCTTACCTAATAAGTTGGAAGATCAGGGTCCAGGCTGAGCACAGAAGCTCAAAGAATGTCAACGAGGATTCAGACTCTTGCTAATCTTGGGGGTATCAACTGTTTTTTTCTTTTATCCTTAGGTTCATACCTCAATGTTGCAAAATAGCAATCACAGTCTGAACACCACTCACTCGCACAGGAACGTTTAATATAGGACAGAAAAAACCCTGGTGAAGAAAAGGGATTTCCATTTACAGCAGAGGAAAATATTTGCTAGAGGACCCTCCAGCAACTCCACCCTACCATCTCATGACCAGACTTGGGTCAAATAGCCACCCCTAGTTGCAAACGAGTCTGGGTAAAAGGGTACGTGGCAGAGATGAATAGTTTTCATAATTGGCCTACATCAATCATGAATCATTGCCTGGAGCTGGTCAAATTGCCACCCTGAATAAAATCATGGTTTTGTTAGCAAGGAGGAAGGATGGAAATAAGTAATAGTAGACAGAAGATTTCACCGCAGCTGAATAACACAGCTCTAAGGTTTTTAATTCTAGTGGAGATGCAATCACCTTTACTTGGCTATAAGTAAACTGTCTCTTCCAAAGAGCTACTCTTTTAGCTAGTGATAATTGTGTTGGAATTTAATTTTCATTTCTTAACAACAGAATTTAATATCAGAGTAAAAGACATAGGATTGGTGTCTTGGACCAGCAATGATGAGGCTGAAAGGGAATCAGCAGTCTATGAAGTATCTCTAAATACTCACAACCATGAACAACCTCTTCTAAATTAATCCAAATGAATTACTCATATATTTCAACTTCAATTATTATTCTCCAAGATAAAGCAATGATAAATTTTAGTAGAATATTTCTGAGGACAAGATAGGTTGTGAATTCACCTATCACAAGATAGGTGTGTTCTCCACACAAGTGTGGAGACATAAATATTGGCACAAAACAAGAAGAACATTTGCACAGAAACAAATGGCTGGTAAAACTGAACTAACAGCTGATCCCATAAGATAAGTGCTACAGGGAAATGCAGCCCAAAGACGCCAAGTGCTACTCAGGTTGAGTCGCAGGCATGGGATAAGATTTAGTCCCTGTATGGATACCAGGCACTTCAAAAAACTGCATTTGCTTTTGGTTACCCTGGTGAGCAGTCAAGAAAGTAGAAACACTCAGCAAAATTCATCACCGTTATTGGACATACCTCTGAGCATTCTTAAATCCCTTTGCCTTAAGTTCCTTGGTTAATTTTTACTTTCCTTGCATATATATTGCATATATAGCAGTTAAATCATCTCCAATCATGTCTGATGCAGAGGGTAGAGTGTAAACAAACAATTAACCAAACAGACTCAAAACATATATCACACATATGTTTAGTGACATTCTGAATGTAAAGTCTTTACCCCCTGCTATAGGTCATTTAAACAATCGCAAAAATTGTTCTTTGTGTCGATAAAGCATACCTTTAAAAAAATGAGAAATGAAAGTATATGTACTTCAGCGTTCCACATCAAGAATGGCCACATGAGGGGCTGCATGGGCTTGCTCCTCTCCAAAACAAGGACAACTGGTGAAAATGATAGAGAACAATAAAAGCCATTAAAAGTTTCTGGAAGTTCTTCTAAGGGCATGCAGGTAATGAAGAAAATTTCCTCAAGAAAATCTATCAAGAATCTATAAGAACAGTGAGAGTCTGTGGCATTTGAACCACAACTTCTCTCGACTTCTTCAAAAAACATAAAATTCTATAAAGCAGTAAATTTTATCATGTAATATCGAATGCCTAACCTATGTCTATGTCTGGTATGTGCTATAATTGGAGAAGAAAAAGGAGGGAAAGGAATAAGGCTATTCCTGAGATTCTGTATCTCATTGGACCTAAGTTGGCATAAATCCAAAGTATATTCTGATAAGACACATAAATTCTAAATAAACCACTAAGAAAACAATTCAAAAAAATATAGTGAAAAATCACTGAAGGAATGTAAATGTTATACTAGTCAATATTTGCTTAGTGCAAAGGGAAGCAGGAAGGAGGAAGGGAGGAACAAAAGGACATGAGACTTAGAGGAAAAAAAGGAAAATGTCAGGTATAAATACAACTATCTCTGTAATAACATTATATATAAATAGATTTTCATTGGACAACAATTCAATCAAGAGACAGATCATTAGACTAGATGAAGATACAAGATCCAAGTATATGTTGTCTACAGGAGAAAAACTGTAGATTCAAAGATACAAACCAGTCATGAGTAGAAGGATGGAAAGAGATATGTCATGCAAATAGCAACCATAAAACAACTTAGAGGCTTAATCCTGTTGGACAAAATTGACTTTAAAACAAAAAACATGTTACTAAAGATAAAGAGGAACATTTTACAGTGATAAAAGGATCAAGCCATCTGTAAGAGACAGCAATACACTGCATACATATATGTACTTAGCGAACAGAGTCCCAAAATGCTTGAAGTGAAAAACGACAGAATTAAAGGGATAAATAGACAATTCAGCAATAACAATTGGAGACATTCATATCCAACCTTCAATAATTGCTGTGGAAGAACTAGGCAGAAGATCAACAGGGAAATAGAGATTTGAGTAACACTTATGAACCAACTAGACCTAACTAATGTCTATAAAACGCTCTGTCCAACAGCAGCAGAATATACTTTTTTCCAGTATATAGAAAAGATCTTCTCAAATACTGACCATATTCTAGACCACAAAATAAACTTTATTCACTTAAAATGACTGAAGTAATGCAAAGTTTGTATTCTGATCACAATGGAATGCAATTAAGTATCAATAACAGAAAGAAATTTGGGAAATTAAAAACAACATGTGGAAATTAACATACTCCTTAATAAGCAATGAGTCATGAGGAAATCATAAGGGAAAGTAGAAAATGCTTTCAAATGAATGAAAATGAAGACACAACATACCAAAATGTCTAGGATGCAGCCAACGCTTTGCTTAGAGGGAAATGTATAGCCACAAATACCAATCATAATATAAGAAGAAAGATTTCAAATTAATAACCTAACCCTCCAGCTTGAGGCACTGAAAAAAAGAACAACAATCTAAACATAAGCAGGCAGAAGGAAGGAAGTAATAAAGGTTAGAGTGGAAATTCGTAAAACGGAGAATAGAAAAACAAGAGAGAAAATCAACAAAACCAAAATCTGGTTCTTTGAAAAGACTGACAAAAATCTTAGCTAGAAAAGTATATGTATTCTAAGAAAATGTGATCAACTTTCATTTTGTAACCCAGAGTCGTCTCCCTGCACATTCTGTTTTCCGGACAGGGTAGAGTGTAGGATGTACAGCTGAAGTTCAGAGCAGCAATAATAGGTGGCTGGTAGGGAAAGTGGTACAACTAGCTTATGTCAGAGCAGGGCTCTGCAGAGCTTAGCAGGAACAAGAGAGTGGACATCCGGACCGCTGGTGGACTGTCGAACTAGAACAACTTGAAGGTACTGGCCAACTCTGAGATTTTGTAAGTTTTGTAAGTTTCAGCAGACTGTCCAAAATAACATAGTGCAAATATTAATAGATCTGGCCCCATAAATCTCTTCTATTAAGATGTTGGGAAATACAGCACCATTTAACCATAATACTTAAAAAAAAATTCCAGGGATACACAATGCTATGATTTATTCGGTTAATTTGGCCAACGTTGTGGGATGGATGCCATATGTGAATATTTGGATATGGAGTGCAGCCAATGGGCATGTTTTCAGGAAATACAGATACACAGCTAAGTGAGCAGTGTGGAGAGGAGATTGGCAGGTAAGCAGGTAAGATCCCTGGTGGTCTGGTCTTCTCTGAATATTTCAAGGACTATCAAATCAGTTAGTTGATTGCCATAGCCAACAAGGTCATCCTTACCCTCTTGTCCTGTTTGAGATGAAGGCATAATTAGTGCCTATTACCTTCTGTGACAGAGATCAGCCTACTTCTTTTTTTTTTTT
>CM053608.1:5703943-5732436 GCA_028646535.1 Procyon lotor
CAAGGATTTTGATGGATTCCTGTCTGACATTGAGGTCTTTGATCCATTTTGAGTCTATTTTTGTGTGCGGTGTAAGGAAATGGTCCAGTTTCATTCTTCTGCATGTAGCTGTCCAGTTTTCCCAACACCATTTGTTGAAGAGACTGTCTTTTTTCCACTGGATATTCTTTCCTGCCTTGTCGAAGATCAGTTGACCATAAAGTTGGGGGTCCATATCTGGGCTCTCTATTCTGTTCCATTGATCTATGTGTCTGTTTTTGTGCCAGTACCACACTGTCTTGATGATTAGATCAGCCTGCTTCTTGCACGTGTCCCCAGCAGCCTGTACTGAACCCGGCACACACGACAAAGGTTTGTTTGCTGGTGTAAGAACAATAACCATGATATTTTGAGTGCTCACACTGTGCCGGCCTCCTGTCATTTATCTATGACTCCTTCTGAGTTATCTTTGTGCCTGGTGAGGGCATCTTCATTATTACATCATCGTCATCACACCCTGCAGGCTGGCTGCCTGGTATAATCCTGGTACATGCCTTCCTTGATGTTAAAAGTTTGCCTGGCTCAGCCACTTCCTATCTGTGTAGCCTTGGGCAAGGTACTTAACCTCTCTGGGCATCAGGTTCTCCTCCTGTGAAATGGAGTGAATGCTAAATACCTACCTCTAGATTTATTTAAGAATTTAATGAATTGCGGGGTGCCTGGGTGGTTCAGTGGGTTAAAGCCTCTGTCTTCAGCTCAGGTCATGATCCCAGGGTCCAGGGATCGAGCCCCACATCGGGCTCTCTGCTCAGCAGGGAGCCTACTTTCCCCTCTCTCTCTGCCTGCCTCTTTGCCTATGTGTGATCTCTCTCTCTCTCTGTGTCAAATACATAAACTCTTAAAAAAAAAAGAACTTTATGAATCGAAAGTTGCAAAGCACTTAGAGTAATGGCTGGCAGATAGAAGCACTATGTTTCTTTCTTTCTTCTTCTTCTTTTTTTTTTTTTTTAAGATTTATTTATTTGTTTTAGAGAGAAAGAGAGAGAGAGAGAACACTTACAAGCCCAGGGTGAGTGGAGGGGCAGAAGGAGAGAGAGAGAATCTCAAGCAGACTCCCCGCTGAGCACAGAGCCCCAACACGGGCCTCAATCTCAGGACCCTGAGACCACAACCTGAGCCAAAACTGAGAGTCAGACACTTAACTTACTGAGCCCCCCAGGATCCCCAACATTATGTGTCAGCGAATTAAACCTCCCTTTTACTACATGAAAAAAAAACCCACTAATTTGCTCCAAACTTCACAACCTTTTCTGCCAATAGCCATGTGCTTCTGCCAGAGGGAGAGGGAAAACAGACTTCAGTTTCTGATAACCCCATTTAGGCCGCAGCCTTTGTCCAAAAAGTCTGCATTTAATCTCAGCTAGGATTTGTTCCCTCTCCAACACCAGCTCTAGGGCACCCCCTGCCCCAAAGCTGCCCTTCCCCAGCAGTGATGAGACCTGCCTTTTGCTTACTCAGATACTTGAGTATTTTGCCAAAGCAGAAACATCCTAATGAAAACTGACAACACAGATACTCGTGCCCATAACCTGTTGCCCCTGCTAAGAGGAGGAGACCCCAAACAGGGACATGATGTCCTACTGGAGCGCCCTCCCCGATGTGGTTACCACGTCCACGGGGCTTCCTGTAGGGTCCTCACATCCACGACTGGTCTGCCGGGGGCCTCTGGACCCACAGCCTCCGGTCAGCGCTGCACCATTTCCATTTCTTGCAGCCAGTGTTATTGCTTTGGTGACCTTGGTGGGATGCAATCAACCTTTCATGTCCTCTATGCTCCGGGTAAGTTCGCTGTAGGAGCATAAATGAGACAGCAGTAAAACTTCAATAATACCCCACACGTTGTGCTAAATGCCATTGTCCTCAGGATGCCAGATTTAGCAAAAACAAACAACAAACAAAACCCAAAAAGGATACTCAGTTGAATTTGAATTTCAGTAAACAGCAAACAGTTTTTTTAGTATAAGTATCTCCCATACCATAGTTGGGAGATACTTATACTAAAAAATTACTTGTTGTTTATCTGAAATTTATATTTGAGTGGGTACCCTGTATTTTATCCATCAACCATACAATGCCCTGGAAAGGAAGAAATCCAGGAGAAGCCCTACAAGGCTAGTTAGTATTTAGCAGGGGGCACTATCTCTCTCTATGAATGATTTTTTATCAAGGGACCATGTTCTGCCTCCCATAGACAAGAGGGACTAGACGTTGGGCTGTGGACTCAGCAGCTCAGAAGTGACAGGAGAGAGGTTACACAGGGTTTCTTGTGCAAGGCAGTATGCCCCTGTGCGACCTCAGACTTGGGCCCAAATCCCGCCCGCCCCCATGTGCCAGAGCTTCGTAGTTTCATTTCTTTACCTCTCCCAAGGAACTATCTCATATTTCAAAGGTACACAATTCATCCGGAATCCCCCACAATGGCAATATGCTAGCCACTCTGGAAATAGAACGTGCATACTCTGCATGGGAACCCCAAAGGATGGGGATGTCTTTGACCTCAAGTCATCAGGATTGAGCTAAGGTGGAGTGATGCTCATAAAAACACAGTTACGCATGCGTGCTTTTATATATTCTCTTTTATGCTCACTCTGGCTAAGGCTCAAGCGTGTTACCCAAGTAATCTCAGTACCAGGCCCAGAGATGTCTCTGGAGAAATGGGAGCATCCTGAAAGTCTGAGTCTGATCCTAGAAGTTGTCATCTTTAGAGGTCCCATGAGGGCTGCAGTTAGATTTCAAAGTTTAGTTATATTTTACAGACAGTGAAAGAGGCTGGGGAGCAGGAGGAGGAGAGAAGCAGGGAGGACAGAAGGAAGAGAGATCTGAGACAGACAAAAGGAAGTCAGGAAAGGATGCCCAGGACCTCATTCCTCCTTCGGTTGGATGAACTTTTCATTCACAATCAAGCTTCTCATCTTTTTAGACTGAATGTAGAAAAATCTTTGACAAAATAAAATCAACCTAATCCAAGAATCATTTGGGAACACAAGGAAAAGCACCATTGAATTCAAGTGGCAAACCCAGAGCACTCTGACGGAGTGATTCTCTCTCCACATACTTGATACAGGGTCCATATGTAAATCTATGTATGTAAATACATTTAGCTATGATTAAATATGATGAACTAGTTCTTATCCCCTAAAGGGCTTATGGATATGATTTTTTTTGGGATATATGTGTACATCCTTAAATTTGTGGGAATAATCACTTTTCCTGAGGCAAAGTGTTTTGTTTTCTTTCCTTGCTCCTCAGCACACTGATTGTTGGAATGCTCCAGAAAAACAGCAAAAGGAACACGTATCCCTGCCCCGGGGTGGGGGGTAGGAGGTGGGGGCCTTGAACGCCCTCCCCCAACAAGCACCCCCCAACACTCCTGTGCTCTGAGGCAAACAGGAGTCCTTCCCTACAAGCATCAGACATTGTTCATTCCCTTTCCGACTTTGGTTTGAGTGCAACTGGCTTCCTGGGTATGTGACCTTTGCAACCACAAGGCTCCTGCTTGGGAGAGCCTCGTCCTTAGATGAATGCTTTCTGTCCCCAACCTGAAACACATAATCATTTTTGTACAAGGGCCTCCCGTGTTCATTTTGTACTGGGTCTCTCAAACTATATAGTCTGCCCCACAGTTCTGCATTATAATACCAAAAAAAATCAAAATAATAATTATGTCTCCATAGAGAACTTGGAACATGTTTCCTAAATTATTCAAATATTTTCATATTTGTAAGCTCTAAGTTGCCAAGAAGACAGAAGACGGGTTTATTTGTTTGTTTTTAAGTTTTTATTTATTTATCTGAGAGTGAGAGCATGTGCGCACAAGCAGGGGGAGCAGCAGAGGGAGCAGGGAGCTGGATGCAGGACTCGATCCCAGGGCCCCAGGATCAGGAGCTGAGCTGAAGATAGATGCTTAACCAACTGAGCCACCCAGACACCTGACGATTTTTTTTTAGATGGGGAAAGCGAGGACCCAAGGGATTATGTCTATGTCTAGCTAACACCCATTTTTCCTAAACCTCACGCTATATTTCTCAGATGAGGTCACTCCACTTTTGTGTTTCCAAAGCTCACGGTTTCTTCTCCTCATTCCAGATGAGGACTTAACCACGGAGAGCAGGGCTCAGAGCTCTGTCCTTGCCACTCTTCTGTGCATTAAATTGAAATTTTTATAACCTGCAGGACTTAGGTAGCTCTTCACAGCCAATAACTTTCCAATCATCAAATTTCACTGTGGTTTGGCTGATGGTGAGCATACTTCTACTTCTTTCCTCTAGTTTGCAGAGAACAGGAAGAAAAACAGGATGCGCAGGGTAGGGATGAAGCCGGCAGGAGGAATCAAGCTTTCCTAACTCTGGCCTCTGGTCCAGCAAGACTGTGGTGCAGTCAGGAGCCGCCGATGAGAAAAGTCCAGGTTGCAGCGGACTCAGACCCTCTGGCCACTGCAGACCAGCGGTGTTTCCGAGTTACTCTTTTGGGAGGTGATGGCAGTCGGGTACGGCTGCCGCTCGTCATGTGTTTTGGATCCTCCTCTAACTTGCACTTGTTATCAGTAAGTGACTCTTGTGGTGTAGAACATATCACAGTTTTACTTTGCCAGGGTTAGGTTAAATCCATCGTGGGGGCTGGTGTTTTTCAGGGCAGGGTCATATTATCTTAACTAATTATCAGATCTCCAAAGGTGAAGGGGAGAATGAGGATTTATCCTATTTGTGGGATTTAATCCCTTCTTTTTTTTTTTTTTTTAAGATTTTATTTATTTACTTGACAGAGGGAGAGATCACAAGTAGGCAGAGGCAGGCAGAGAGAATGGAGGAAGCAGTCTCCCTGCTGAGCAGAGAGCCCGACTGGGGGCTTGATCCCAGGACCCTGAGATCATGACCTGAGCAGAAGGCAGAGGCTTAACCCACTGAGCCACCCAGGCACCCTGGATTTAATCCATTCTATCTAGTTATCAACTTCTGTGATCTCAATCATATTTTCTTGTTTGTATAGTATCTTTGTGCAAGTATCTGATACATACATACATATCATATATATCATATATTTACAAACCATATATATATGATGTATATACATAAGATATATATACATCATGTACATATGGTTCTGACACAGAAGACATCTCAAAAAATGTTTGCTGGGCTCAAATCTATATCTTGATTAACCAGAAATACAAGGGCACCTGGGTGGCTCAGTCAGTTATGCATTTGCCTTCAGCTCATGCCATGATTCCAGGGTCCTGGGATCGAGCCCTGCATTTGGCTCCCTGCTCAGTGGGGAGTCTGCTTTTCCCTGTCCCTCCCCTCAGCTCATTCTCTCTCTCGCTTGCTTTCTCTGTCTCTCAAATAAATAAATAAAATCTTTAAATAATAAAAAAAGAAATACACATTTTCATTAACGCTGCCTGAAAATTTGAGAAAAGAACGTGGCCATCTGTTGCCCGGTTTCCCCGCTATGACTCTCTCTTCCATGGGTCCACAGAATAGACATCATTCTTCTCTCTCAGTTATGGTTGTGCAGACATTCTCAGTGGGGAGAGTCTGTCAGTCCTAAAGTCAGTGGTCAGACCAAACTTAGGTGAGATGCAGCATCAGCACATTATAATGAATTACTTTCTACTTTGCAGTCCATAATATCCATTTTAGGTAAATAACAAAGATTCTTTTTTTTTTTTAAATCACAAAGATTCTTATAATAAAGGCTACTCCGCTAACAAAAACAGAGATGGAGTGATCTTCCCTTTTTTTACATTCAAAACCCACAAATCTCATAGAGAAAGAAGTCCGGTGTGTACCATCACCACAGTCATTTCAATATATAAAAGCAAAGATTCCCCCAGCCCTAAAAAGTACTCCCTTTCCCCTTCTCGAGCTCTGAACTTTCCTTCATTATTCTCAGACGTTGAGAGCAGTTCGTGGATTTTCAGGAACAATGGCAAATTTTCAAGCATTCCCCAGATAGGGCGGAGCCCTGCATTTCTCATTTATCTGCTCTCCTTACATCAGGCAACAGTGAGGTTTGCAGCCGCAGGCATTTTTTTTTTTTTTTTTTTTTTACTAAGGTTCATTGGAGGGTGAACCAGAGATGACAGACCCACTGGGCTATGGTGGGGGAGGGCTGGAGACTCAAAGCACAAGCAAGGGCCCTCCCGGAAGAAAGCTGGATAAAGCTTGAGAAGTCCCTGCTCTCTGATTTCTAACCCTTCTACAAAGCTGTTTTGTTTCCAATCTATAGTCATATAAGTTTTGACTCTTTTGGAAAAGGCTTGCGACTTTCCTAAGAAAAGTCTCCAGGGGAGCAAGCTTTCAAAGTCCACGGCTAAATATGTGCCAGGCCAACACGTGCAAGGGGCATTTGTTTACAAAAACAGGGTAAATGCCCAGATTGCTTCTTGCCGGGCCTTATACCCCCAAGGCGGCTTAACAACTAGCTCCGAGACTTGCAGGCGTCCAGGAAACATACTGTTTTGAAGCCATTTCTTCTCTGGGACTCTTGACCGTTATTATGATGTCATGCATGTTCCTCTTGTTTTGGTCCAGATATATAACATTAACACGAAGCGCTGGAGGTCGTGATCTCGTTGGGCTCCAAAAACACTATTGCTTGTCTTTTCAGCACCAGTCCCCAGAACGACTTGCTAAGGAAGGAGCTGGCATCATTTCTATCATTTACACAATCAGAGGTCTGGGTGTGGGGATGGGAGAGGGGACGGGGTAGATCCACTTCACTGGGGACCCCAATAATATTACAGACCCAAGAATATGTCTAGTTTCAAGGTAAGAGTTTATTTAACTCTTATTATGGATGAATCAAAAGGGCTTTGGATTGTCTTCACAACGCCTTGGAAGGGCTATTAAATACATTATAGGGTTAGTCAGTTGCAGAGCTACTTGCACAGGTGTGGTGAAGCCACGTAGCATTTCCATCGTCTGTCCTCCAGTTGCCCCAAGTGAGAATAGTGGGCTTCGTATGCAAGCATAGCTTCAACCCAAATCCCCTAGACCCCTCTTCTAACCAGATAGCCAACCCACAGCCCCATTATTTCTTATATGGAGATTCCCATGTGCTGGCGGTAAAAACAGTGGTCTCAAGAAGTCTGTGCAATAGTTATCTATTGCTGCATAGCAAATGACTCCAAAACTTCATGGCTTGAGCAACAATCATCTTCTATTATTTCTCACAGGTTCTTGCCTCAGGAAGTTAACTAGGGCACAGCAGAGCTGGCCTGTCTCTGTCCCACGACTTCTGGGGCGTCAGATGGAAGGCTCAAAGGCTGGGGGCTGAAATCCTCTGATGGCTCATCACACTCATCTCTGAAAGGTGATGCTGGCTGTTGGAGGGGGGCCTAGCCGGGGCTGTGGGTCCGAATGCCCCATGGGGCCTCCCTGCCGGAGTCCAGCTCCAGCCAGGGTGGGTCTCATGAAGGAAAGCGTGGCGTCGGCGAGTGAAGAGATGCAGACACAAAATCAAGGTGCAAGCATCTCCTCCTGAGGATCTCAGGGGACCTTTATTTATACCTCAAGATTTTACATTGTTTCTCATACGTTCTTTGTTTACAGTTCAATGAGTCTGACTTAGACCATACCAATTATAGATATACATCTTTTCCTTTCAGTATCTTCTCTGCATTCAGTAGTTTGACCTTTATAAATTTCCATTTGTGCTCACTGTTGGGTACAAGCAGTGTAAGAGGTGATAGACAAAGTTATAATAGAAACACAAAGTAGAAAGTATATGAGGTGTTAGACAAAGAGAGGGTTGGTGGTTTTACATGATCTTTAAACAATCTGATCAAAGTTTAACTTTATATCAATTACTCAACTATTTTTCATGAAGATTAATAATCAGCCTCTACTAGCACGCAATAATAACATTTGATTCTTGTAAAGTATTTATTCCAATGCCTGATTTCCTCTAAGCGAGCTCTCCTGGGGATAGGGCGCCAAGGCAGTGACCTTCTCTTTGTTCTTTCCCAGAGGGACACAGAAAATGCTCTAACCATTTTTCCATTACCCTTAAACCATTTATTTATATCCTCAGCATAAACACCTGTGTGATCATAAATGCCTGTGTAAAGTATGGGAGGTGTGCTTGGTCTCATTGTTCGTAGTCATTATTGATGTTAGCATAAAGATTATTTCCTTTAAGCCCACAATTACAAGAGTTGCCATAAATTAAATGAAAGGAAGTAGCAGGGACCAGCTGTGGATTCTCCTGACTTTTCAGGATTGTCCCTCATATCCGGACTTTGTCAGACAGCGTGAGTAGCTTGGTCCGCGCCACCTCCCCTTGTGGCCTGGGCTTCCTTGAAACATGGTGACCGGCTTCTCGGTGTGACCCTCTTTAGACAAAGAGAGATCCAGGCAGAGCTGTGCGTATGCCTTTTATGACCTCGCCTGGGCAGGCATGCAGCATCTCTTCTACGGTGTTCTATCAGCCAAGGCAGTCAGAGGCCTGCCCTGGTTCACAGACCCCGCTCTTGTTGCAGAAGCATCGAATCACACAGCAAGTGTGTATTGGATCAGCTGCCTCTGAAACATACAAGCAACCAGAGGGACCTCCTTCATGCCCAGTGGCTTTTCTGTGGAAGTGGTGGATTCTCTATCAACATCAGCGAAGGCACTTCCTGAATAAATATTAATGGAGCCCATGAGAGGTTACGACAACCCCGGGTCTCCCGGGGGAGGCAAAGCAGTCAGAAAGCCCAATGATTCAGTGGAAACCCTTGAAGAACTTGCCGACTGGAAAGAGAGGAGAGCTGATTGCTGGATTCTTCTCCCAGCAAGGCTTTCAGATAAATGTCTGGAGAGCACAGGCTCAGCAAGCCAAGAGCCAGCAAAAGCAACACCATGAAAACAACAACGCCCACAGGTTCCTGCCCTTGATGTTTCTCTAAGCGCTGTCCCATCTGACTCACCGGACGGCAAGCTGAGTCAAGTGCGGACAGTGTTTCCCAGAGAGTCAATGGTCAACGGGGAAGGCACTTCTCCCATGTGCAAGGAGTTTGCGCTTGAGTAGGGGGAGGGGGACATAGGACAACGCAGGATAAACAAAGTGACAAATGAGCAGTTGGTGGTGGGCATTGTGGGAACACCAGCATGACAAGTGCTGGAGAAGCACCCAGGGCCATACCGGGCACAGCAGGTGCATTTGTAAATGTTGATGACAACGCCTCCCAGACTCTTGGGAAGATGTGTCACACACAAGTATGTCCTATGGCTGGAGGAGTTCAAGTCACTAGGGACATCCTGTAGCTCCATGACCCCAGCGGCCAGCAGAAATCCCACAGGCTGGCGGAGCAGCAAGGCCATGGTGGGAACTCCCTTGTTCCCCGCAGGCTGCACGGTGCCCAGAGGGGTGGTGGATTGGGGTCTGGTCAGTCAGTAGGGGTATATAGGCCGGGCTCGGGGCTGTCTCCCCTTGGGGCCTGGAAGGAGTGCCAGGAGCCCTTTGGGAATGGAGAAATCAGTGAGTAACTGACAGAAACACATGATCTTCCCTGGCTGTTTGGATCAGAAAATGAATGAAAATCATCTTCCTTTCCATAGTAGGTTTGGTCATGAAAAGTTAGATGTAAATACAATCTTTGTGGACTGAACTGTATTCTCTGACATCAGGATTGGCAAACTATTGGTAATGGTTGAAGCTGAACAAAGGTATATGGGGGCTCATTGGACTGTCCTATTTCAGTGTATGCTTGAACATTTCTCAAGGAAAAAGTAAGTACATGAGCTAATAACTAGCTGTGCTTCTGGCAATAGATATCCCTCTCTCTTCTTCTCTCAAAATGAGAACAATTGGTCAGTTCGATCTTTTTTGAGAAAGTAAATTTTGCAAAAACAATGTATAACTCTTCAAACACGCTTGGCTTTTCTAGCGCCGAGCAATAGCATACTGAAATAATTTGCAGTATTAGCCCCACCTCTAATTCCTGTGATAGTTAAATAACACAAGTAGGCATGTTTCTGTCTATTGGGAACATATTTATGAAACATCAGAAGGAGGCAGCGTGGTTGGTGTGGTTACTCAGGGGAGGTGAGACAAACCTGGGCGTTCTGGGAACAGGGTCTGGTCCCGTCTCTCCTCCAGCAGGTCTGTGACTGGAGACATCTCTCTTTCCATCGCACGGTCTCCGTGTTCTCAGGGAAAGGAAGACTTTGCTCAGGGTCATTTCAGGGATCGTTCCTTCCCAACGGGAAGAGAATTCTGGGGGTGAAAGCATGACGGGACTGAAAATGCCAAGACTGCTTGAGACAGAGGACAGGGAAGACAGGTTAGAGTCTCCATGTCCTTGGACAAGAATCAACATAAAGCCTCACGGCCATGAGGGATGTTCCCATCATCCTCGGCTTCTCTCTCTCACTTGTCTCCTCGCCCCTCCTAAGCTAACGTCTTAGTCCGAAAAGGAAACCGATGAAAAGATGAGTAACAGCTTCTGGCTATTGAAAATATTTTCACAGCGTCTTTGAATTTCTCAGATAACACAGCATATAAATGTCATTGTCTTCATCTGGAAGAAGGAAAAGAACTTTCAGCAGGCTGAAAGTTTCCTTTCCTTTCCCCTCAACTGGTGATCTCTCTGGGGTCACTTTCCTCTTCACCTCCTGACCAGAAACCAACCACAATATCTGTAAAAGAGAGCAAGGAAAGGCTCGATGCTCATGCTTTAATATGCTTACAATGCCTTCTAGGTGGTGGGACTGTGACTTCGAATTTTTCAGAAATTTTATTTAACTTTTCTCTTGGTGTTCCTGGACTCTCCAACTTTTCCTCAATGAGCATGCATTCCTTTGTATTTGGGAAGTTCACTCCAATACACACGATTTTTTTAAAAAAAAGTATGTATATTTACTCCCCAGTTTAAAATCCATCACAAGTCCTTCATTGGTTGTTCATGTTTAGCACAGAAAATCCAGTGATGAGCACTGGGTGTTATAGGCAACTAACGAATCTCTGAACACTACGTCAAAAACTAATGATGTACTACATGTTGGCTAACTGAACATAATAATAAAAAAGAAAAGAAAATCCAGAAGCACCTGCTTTGGTCCTCTGCCTCCAGAGGGTCCCCTACTGACTGATCTAACCTCCTGGGCCCCTGACCCCCCCCCCCCCCCGCTCTGGTCCTCAGACTGCCCGATGCTGCCCGCACCCACGTCCCACACTCACACCCTCTTGGCCCCTGCTCCAGGCCTTGCCACCGCCTTGCCACCAGCGGTCCCCCCTCTGTCTGCACTCCCTTATCCCTCCTACAGGCGGCGGTGTGCAGCATGCTCCACGCCCTCCTCAGGAAGCCTCTGCAGCCCCCCTACCTGCAGCCCTGTCTGCCTGCACCCTCCGTTAACCTCTGACACCTGGTGGTTATGCAAGCACCGCAAACCCGCAGGGCACAGTGCGTTTCAGGGCCAAGAAATGCCCTGATGCCAAGGCTCAGTGTCTCGCTCTAGTTTTTGCTTTTTTTTTTTTTTTTTTTTGTCTTTTCGGGCTTCTCAGTGTCCAGCAATGTCGGACTCACAGCAAGGGACCCACGAAATCACTGAATGTTTGCTAGGGTTTCAGGATATCTCTGCGGCAATTATAAATCACTAGAGGTCCTTTCTTTCCGCTCCTCCCATCAAAGCCACTTACGAGTAAAACCACCAAGAGTGTTGCATGCAAAGGACCAACGTAAACACAAATGACTTTTTTGGGACCGACCTTCCCTGAAGCAGGGTCCTGCGCTCTACCTGTGCCTCATTTGGCTTCCATCCGGAGCCCCAGCTGGCTGCACCCCAGAGAGCGGGTGACTTATGGATGGATGACAGCCTTGTGCCTGCATCTGTTTCTCCCACTAGCTCCTTGGGGATCTTCTCTGACTGGTATACCATAGGTGCTCATTCAATGCTTATGGAAGGAAGGAATTTCACACTTGGGTAGCCCCTTTGGCAGGAAGGGTTTGGTCCATATGAATAAGGGCGTTAAATAGCCGCGCAGGGGGAGCCCGGGAAATGAATGCGCCTTACACAGTGCCTGCCCTGGGAGCCCCTGGGGGAATTTGGGGGCCCGGTTCCCACACTGGGGCTCCTGAGGGGGTGGGGCTGCGGGGTCAGGAGCCATGCGCTTGGGACTCAGCCGGTGTCCCAGGCGCTAAAAAAGTTTGAAAATTGCTTGCCTTTCCTCCTTCCCACATTAAACTCCAGATTCTCTGTTATTTTTGAATTCTCCTTCTCCGTCCTCTCTCCAGAGCTTTGCCAGTCCCAACACTGAAGAGTCTCAGAGCGTCACCCTTTAGGAATGTAAAATGATTCTTGTCCCAACTCAGTTTTGCCTAATAACACACTCTACAAATTCAGGGAGCTCGTTTGGGTAAAACACAGTTTTTCCTTTCCGTCCGTTTTCTGCTTTCTCCAAACAAATTCTAAGAAAGACTGCAACATCAGCAATTTGGCAATTTGGAACTGAAACAGAGAGTCTAGAGTCTGGAATCTCACGTCTTTCTCTGATTGAAAAAATAAAAAGTCCTTTGAAGTGTATAAATTTGTGCTTGGCGGTGCCTCCCTCTGGCGTTGTTTCATTTTTCACAGACCAAGCCAAAGCAGGAACACTATTCCTCAGCCCTTGAGCACGAAGATTCTCTGCCCTGTCAACCTTCGCAAGCCAGGACAAGGGTCCTCCCCAAAAGGCATGTGAGCCTCCCTCCATCATATCCGACCACAGTGAGGAATCCCCCAAGTGCCTTCTTCTCATCTTCCTAACCATCCTGTCCCCCCCTACAGTGACATACACCGAAGAACCCAATACCCCACATCAGGCAAACAGTTAAATTCTCTCTGAAGTATGGGGGGGGGTTGGAAAATGGGGGCACTGGGTGCAGGGAGAGGAGCCAATGACAGCAGATAACGAATACAAGTGGTACTTAGAATATGCACTTGAAATAACTGGGGTGATCAGGAGTGTTATCACTGTCAATTAGGCACGAGGGAGCTTCTACTATAAAAATATGATATCAGAAGGAAATACAATTTATTTCATAGTAACAGGTGGAGGAAGCTAGAAAAGATGGTTGAGAAGTGCCTGTGAATTATTTATTTCAAAATGATGTCTCTTATCCTTTGCTTAAAGCCCTCTCTCTCTTCCTCAGTTGTTTTCTCACTGCCCCCCACCTGGACGCTGATCTCCTGCCTTCCTCGTTGGATCGGTGCCTCAGTGGAACCATGTGCCTGTCTGATTTTAGTTTATCCAAAAAGAGTTGACTGCCATTGGCTCCTCTCACTGCAGCCAGTGATCTAGTGTGCTTCCCATCCCCGTAGGCACCCCGTGCTTGGGGCTGGTAGGGCACACATCATATCCCAAAGAGCTCCAGGACCTCAGAGCCCTCCTGTGTCTGGGAGGGGCATTGGGCATGGTTTGCATCCTTTTGAGAAGCACTTAGAGTAATGAAAGTATAATCAATCTAAAATGAGTTAGTAACAGGAGCAAAGGACGATGTTCAAATCACTACATATCTTGATCAACATTATACGACTTGTTAAATTCGAAGTCTCTGGAGGACAGACGTGCTCTGCACAGCCCGCTGGTGGGAATCACTGTTTCAGACGGGATTCAGGATAGGGCATGGGATGGAGTACGGCCCAACCCACGCTGGCAAGGTCAGTTTGGCCTGCGGTCCTTTTACCAGATGGGATCCTTGGGATCCATCCATGAATGGTGGCAATTCCAGGCAAGGCTCACCACAAGAATCTGGAGAAAGCCCAGTGGAGCTTTGCTGCCCTTGAAGTTCTACCTTGCACTGCACCATACTTTTCAGCTTTCCTCTGACTGATTAAGACTAATTTCTCAATGTGTTTTTGCTTGGTTGGAATCCAGTAGAAGTGGAGAACTTGGATATTTCACCACTCGAGGTTGGAATTCTCCTATCAGCTTTTGAACTTACTTTCTGAGATACGGTGCCTGATGGGCGCTTTATCCTAAGTTGCTCTTGTGATGGTACAAGCTCTGCTGACCCAGCTTTAAGGTTTGATGAAACACGGAAGAACATTTCCATAATGAACAAAATGCTATGTCTAGGAAATCACTCTCATTCTGTTGTCAAAATATTTTTTTCTGTACGCTGTGTCTGTATCAAAGGATTCAGATTAAATTTGTTGTAAACATAAACTGTTTGGGAGCTTTTATTTAATGCAGTAGCCATTTTTTCCTTCTCATTCTGAAAGACTTAAAAAACCACATCACCACCTAGAAGAGAAGAAAGACGAAAGGACCCATGTGTAGGATCCCTTTCTCAAGCTTGACCTTCACACAGATGATCTGAGCCAAAGATTAAATCAGACAGAGAGGCCTGAAGAGTGAATAATCTCTTCCAAGTTTTTTCACTTGGCATTCTTGGTCCTGGAAAGCTGGTCAGTTTCTAGACCAGGAGGGAGCCTAGCTGGGTGGACCCAGGCCTTAGCAATGCTGAGTTCTGCAGGATGCTGATGATGCCGCAGCCTCAGCCTGAGTGTTGGGTCGGGCGACTCTCAACTCTTCTATTCTGATAAACTTAGTCAGCAAATCCTATCTTCATACCACCCTTGGAGCCAGTGAGCCAGGGAAATCCTGCAGAGACTCGATTGCTCATCAGGGGCAACAAGAACCTTCAGATCAAGGGAAAAAGCAAAACTGAACTGCATGTGTCTCAACTGCTTTCCTTGGTAGTGTTTCTCCAGGGATCTGGCTTTGGCTTGGGCTCCAGGAGCTGGTCTAGCATGGAGGAAGGATGGGGCTATAGATATGGAGCCAAAAATCAACATTCGGAATCAAGCAAGCAGAGGGGCGCCTGGGTGGCTCAGTCGGTGAGGCATCCAACTCTTGATTTCAGCTCAGGTCATGATCTTGGGGTTATGAGATCAGCCTCCAAGTCGGGCTCTGTCCTCAGTGGGGAGTCTGCTTGGGATTCTCTCCCTCACCCTCTCCCTCTGCCTACCCCTGTCTCCCAAATAAATAAGTAAATAAATAAATCTAAAAAATAAAAAAAGAACCGAGCAGACAGAGTAGGAGGGGACTGAGCAGAAAGTCTGTGACAGGGAGATTGAATCTGGGACTCCAACATGAGTAAGGACAAAGGCACACAGACAGAGAAGTCAGAGCCCCAGGAGATCCTGGGAGGGACAGGGCCTCTTTAGGGCCCCATGATCTTGTCTCTGGGTGGAGAGGAGACTTGAGGGCAAACTCAGCACTGCAAAACCAGGGTTCCCAAGCTAAGAATGGAATTGACAGAGTTGACGAGACAGAAGGGAGGTCAGAAGCTGGTGTTAGAGCCACAGTCTGGAGTTAGCAAAACAGACCAAGTTCAAGTCAGGACCACAGTGAGTTAGATGGCCTGGTCCAGAAAGCAGTTTTAGTCTCTGCTTGCATTAATAAATCAACCAATGCACGATTTATGGGTGGATCAGGTATGGTACCAATAGGACCAGGGCTGGAAGGGATACTTTATGTTTAACTTGGACAGTCCCTGCACAACCAGCAATGGAAAGGAATATCAAAGGCTCAGGACAATTTCATCCCAGGACAATTTCAGTCCAGGAAAAAGAAATACAAACCACGAGGCCCTCAGACCCTGGGTCTGTTGCTCCCCATTTGTTCATGGGGGACAGCATCGGCCTGGGGGGATGAGCCTTCTACGGGGACTGCAAGGCAGAGGCTGGATTTCATTCTCCCACCTGCAGCTCTAGGGGCCAAGCTGAAGTCTTGCAGAGGGAGAAGGCAGGTTTTGAATTCAGACTTGTAGTTGACATTGACTGGAAGCCTGTCATCCAGGCTGTACCCTGGGGATGCTCTCCGTGCTAGAAGGGAAATTGCTGAGCACTGAGGATGCAGATCTATGGGCAAGAGTATTCATTTTTCTTTGCTGAATTTTAGCCATTTTCAGATTTTCCTTCTTCGAGTTATGCTGTTGTTAAGATTTTTTTTTTCTTCTTTGCCAGTAGGAAAATGTGTGTTTTGCATTTCTTTTGAATGTCATTCTCTTCTTTCACCCAAGGGCAG
This sequence comes from Procyon lotor, assembly GCA_028646535.1. Classification (NCBI taxonomy): domain Eukaryota; kingdom Metazoa; phylum Chordata; class Mammalia; order Carnivora; family Procyonidae; genus Procyon; species Procyon lotor. Next base: position 5,719,979 of record CM053608.1, read on the forward strand.
GGGTGGATCTGGTTTTGTGGGGCTTGGAGACTGCACAGTTTGGGAGTAGTCCTCTTTAAGAAAAAGAATATAAAATTTTAACACAAAATTAGGCACATAAAAATGCGATGATTAACCTGGAATGAGAAAAAAGAAAGAAGCCACAATATATTATAAATTTTTCAAAGTTGTCAAATATAAGACATCAGATCTAGAAACTATCACACTATTTTTATTAATTAGCTGCCTGACTGTAATAATCTTTGACCTATATTTTTGACTGGATAGTCCAAACATCTCCTCACTTAGCAACAATTTTTATATTTTCTATAGAGAAAAACAAAAAGCTACTTCAGTCTTGTCTTGAGCATGATGGTTTTACTGTGCATAGTTTAGAAAAAATTCCTTTAGCTTTTCAACTCTTTTTTGATGATGTGTAAAGTTTTAGAATGGTTACCAAATGTGAGAAAATCTCTATTAATTTTCCTTCCATCGGGAGCTGCTATGGACACACTTAACTTTTTGGAGTCCTACTATCCTCCAAACATAGGAGTTCTGATAAATTCTATTTTTGCGTGATTCCCATCAAAGAAGAACAAAGCTGCATCACAGTTTCGAATTCTATACACTGCATTATGAAGTATATTCCCAGTAGGGGAAGACTTTAATTTTGAATAAGCCTTGGTGAGAACTAACTCCTTAGCTTACAATGTCCATGCCCAATGTTGCAAAACTTTCTATGGGTAATTTCTGATTCTGTACATGTCAAACTTTGTTTCCCTTTCACCTGTCACCTGCACCCCAGGTCAGGCACTAAATGACACATTCACATTGCAATAATTCCTGTGTCCCTGTACCTCTGTGTCTGATCTGGGTAAGTCAGCAGGCACAGAGGCAGAGAATTCCTAGGAGCCATTTCTATATCCAGATAGCTGGCCAGGACAACCATACATGAGAAAGACTGTGAGGTTGTTAAATACATAGATCTCTAACTCGACTTCTCTTTGGACAGATCCTCAAAATGCCCCTGGACTCTCCAGTGCTACTTGACATTGAGGAAATGTGACAGGGGGAAGTAGAAGTGGGGGAGGACAATGGTGACCATGAGCAGCCAAAATATCTCACACGCCCTCGTATTACCAGAAACATGTGACCCTGTAAACAGGCTGCTAGGTCCACCCAAAGTTTTAAGAGAAGCTGAGCAAACACAGAGCCCAAGATGGGGGCACCAAAGTCTGGAAAATCAAACCTTCTCAAATATACTAATTTCTCAGAAGTCATGGTTTTGAGCTCCTGGATTTCATTTTCGTTTTCTTCAAGAGTCAAGTTTTAATTCCTTCTCTTTGGGGCACATCTTATTTTCCTCCTTGTTTTCACAGTTGGCACTTTCGCTGGCTCCCAACATGGTGACATGAAGTACTTACGATTTTTAATTAATGCCTTTTTATTGTTATTCGAATAGTGAAAATTCCCCAAATGTAGTAATTGTTTAGTTTCATCCAGGACAGGAACGCAGGGAGCCAGCAGCTCACCTTTCAGCCTCGTGGCAAGCACCGCACCGTTATTTCTGTAAGAGCGCCTCCTGTCCTGGACTCAGGGTTGAGTCCTGAGTCCCTTGCTGGAGGGCACAGAGAAGGACTTTTACTCGCAGGGTTAAAACTCAAGTCAGTTCATTGTAAATCAGCAGATTTTAAAAAGCTGTGAAGAATTTAAGCCTCTAGTATTTCTAAAATGTTGAACACGTTAAAAAATAGAGTGTTGGCAAGTGTATGGTTTTCCAGCCCCGCCTGTCGCACTCGTAGCTGATGATTCAGGATGCCAGGTTGGGCAGCGTGCTCCACCCTGCATGGTATCCCGAGGAGCCTGGACTCAGGGCCAGCACAGCAACTATCTGGTCCCAGCCTGGCTGCTTAGAGAACGGGACACTAAATCACCTCCCCCATGGTGCAGTCTGCAACCTGGGCAACCAGGAGTAGGGAAGGGAGAAGATCCAAAGCCTCCTGGCTCTGCGGCTCCAAGTTAGAATTCAAGCCTCATTTAAAAACTACATCTCAGTATTTCAGTTTTACCTTCTCTTCCTCCCTCCTCTTTCCTTCCTCCTCCTCCTCCTCCTTCTCTTCTTTTCTCTTCCTCCTTCTCCTTCTTGTCTCCTTCTCGCCCTCCCTCCCCTCCTTCTTCTTCTTCCTTCTTCTTTAGCTTTCAGCACCAGCACAGAAGAAAACCTTCAGTAACTCCTTTTGACAGTAAGAACCTGATGTTTTGTGGAAATGTCTGTTCGAATGAAGGGGTCCTTTGAGGTAAAGTAGCTGGTCCTTCATTCTCCCTTTAGGGCGGGACAATGACACAGACCCTGGAAGAGAGGAGATTGCTCTCATTTAAGAACCTCCAGACAAGAAAATTCCAGAGTCCGTTACTTGCTCTGGTCATTTCACAGTCATCTAATCAGTGTCTGTAGGTGCCTCACTCTAGGTGCCGAGCCCGGGGAAGGAGGAGGCAGCCGGTCTGGGAGGCCCTCAGCCGGAGCTGCAGAGGAAGAGCTTCCATGAACGCAGGAGAGAGTGAAGGGTGCCGCGGGCCCTGGCTGGCTGCAGGCCGGGTCTGCCTCCTGACACATGTTTGACTTGAACAGCGTTGTGCTACATTAGCTTTTACAATTATGGAGAGTCGCCAACATTTAAAAATTCAGAAAATTCATGCACACTCACGCTCACTCCCTACACACATTTATAACCCAAATTCCGATATTTCTTTAAAAACTGAGGTGATATTTCAACTATACTTCAATTAAAAAAATAAATAAAGCTAGGAGAGCTAGGGACAATTGAGCCTGTGCTCCTGCCTAGCTGTAGGCACGTACTCCACAGTCCCCATCATTGCCTGTGGATGACGGACCACCCACATTACCAGCCGGCTTCTGTGGTCATTTGACTTGGTGACCATGGCTAGAGTCATGTTAATAGAAATATAATGCTAGACACAGGTGCAAGCAACATAGGTAATGTTCATTTTCTAGCAGCCACATTTTTAAAAAGAAGAAATGGTAAAATTAATTTTAATAATATATTTGTCTTAACCCAATATAATGTGTCAAAAACAGGATGCAATTAATATAAAAATAATTAATGTGATATTTACGTTCTTTATTCATACTTTGGCTTCAAAATCCACTTTGACTCTCACGGCGTATCTCAATTCAGATTCACTCCATCGCAGATGCTGCAGGTGGGTGGGGAGCAAACAGCACAGGATTCTAGCATGCTTCGTGGAGGAGGCGGGCCAGCCACGGTAGGTTAGGTTAGAGGGATTGAGGCCAGATTCTGACCTTAGAGTGCTGGGTCAGGCAGGATGCTCAGCTCTGGGGTGGCCTGAAAGGAGATAGTGTATTTCCTTTTATCAACAATTAGAAACCACTAGAATTCTGTTTGGGGGCTTCTGTGCAATGTTTTAAAATTCCTTTATCTGACATTCCTACTCCCACATTTCAAATCCATTTACTCTTGGACTGTTTTGAATGCGTATGGAGAACGGCTGAGCAGATGCTTCTAGAGATTTCCAAACTGTTTCCTTTAGAGTACCAGGGTTCCAAGGAGGGACCTCAGAGGAATGGTGTGTGGGAACGTTAGACCTGGGGCCCATCCAGGTGTCAACAGGAGGAGCTTGGTCAGTTTGACGGGTGGCATGTGCAAGATTTTATTTATAGAAAGAAAGCTACTGTTTTTTATTTGTTTTTGACTGTAAAACACTCCTTTATGGCATAACCTTCCAGAATGTATAAAGTAGTCTCTTCTGTGTTAGGTGTTTAAGTACTTGGTGTATTTCCCATTCTCTTCATATATCTTTTATGGATCCTTTATTGACTTTAAGTCCCTTTAACCTGGGTGGTCCAGTATAAGTTGGCTACCAGGTATGGTTATCAGATGCTAAAAGAGGCTTTAAAAAATCTATTTATTTATTTATTTGTTTGTTTGTTTGTTTGTTTGTTTAGAGAGTACACAAGCGTTGGGGGAGGGAGAGAGGGAGAGGGAGAGAATCTCAAGCAGACTCCCTGCTAGGAGTCCCATGTAGGGCTCAATCTCATGACCCCAAGACCATGACCTGGCTGAAATCAGGAGTCTGAAACTTAACCAAATGAACCACACAGGTGCCCCTAAAAGAGGCTTTTAAAAAATATAGTCATAAGTCATGCTTTAAAAACTTGAAGAAGTTTATTTAGTGACTACATATCTTCACAAATCTCATGTTAACAAGTGATGATGGATCTGACTGTGTGCAATTATAAGCTTTTACTTTAAACTCCATTTTCTGTTACATAAATCAGGACAGCAGTCTTTTGTAGAAACAGATTTCCCACAAAAAGGAAATAGATGAAGAAAAAATTGGCTCCTAAACCTTCGAATCAAACTGACCACGCTTACCCACCCTCTTCCCCAAACCCGTTTGTAAGTTGATCTCTTAGCTTTCCGTTGTTATGACTTACATGGAATAAAGAGCTATGTCTCCGCCTCTAGACTGTGACCGTCTCTGACTTTACTGTGATCTGTGGTGAGAGTGGAATTCACAGAGAGACATTCCCTGGTCGGCCATAGATGGGCTTCTCGGGACCGTTTATCTGCCTACTTGGCTGAGTTGTCTGCTCTCCTTCTCCTTCCTCTTCTGCTCATGTGCTTTCTTTTTGAGTTCATAATTCAGCATTCTTTACTTGCCAATCAACTGAAACATTTTATGGTGTTTCCAAACACAACTTCATAGCACCAGGTGGTTTCTTCTGTTGAATTCCTTCAGTGTGAATCTGATATGTCCAGGCAAAGTCTGTGATGGAAACCCACCCCAACCCAGTAGTAGTTGCAAAGGAATTCCCCAAGGTGTGTTCAGTTACAGAGTTTCTGTAAACTTCCTTGGTGTCCCTCACTGTCTTCTGAAAAGGCAAAAAAGAGAGTCAGATGTGTTGGTGAAATAACAATGTTAATGTGACAAGAACTAGGGTGAGGAAGACATGCTTGTGGGCTTTGGGTGGGACAGAAGCTATGCCCCAACACTTGAGTTTGGACATTTAGTCATTCATTCCATGCAATGTACTGAGGAAGGAGCTCATTGATCCAGGCATGGGTGCACAGGGCATCCTCCAGAAAGGGGAACCAGGACTGGGGAATCCATTCTGGGAAGAGCTTTGAGGGAACACAAGATGGTGTTCCCATGGTGTCACATTTATGAGAAAGTCCTTACAGATTGCTGTGATTTCATCTTCATTCTTACATGAGAAAGTGTAGATTAATGCCAGGGAGAGTGATGCTATCATAAGCATATATTTGAATCCATTCTAACTTATATAAAAAAGTAGGTCATTTGCAAACGTTGATACTTGAATATTAACCTATCACATTCCCTAGAAATGGTCTGACAGGCCATGTCTTTGAGCACAAGTTCAAAAGCAAACCATCTCAGAGGGGAAAGATGGCACATTAGATGAGGATAATTAAGGAAATTTTAATTTTGTGATTATTTGCAAAAATATGAAAAAGCTTAAAAGAAATGAACATGGAACCGTGAAGTACAACTGCACAAGCGACAGCAAGAAGACTTTCTCCCCCTGAGCCTGATGGGGGAAGGGCAGAATCCATGGAGAGAAAAAAGAGGGTCATGTGGAGGGAGCTACAGTCTCTGGGGAGGCCGCCAATACACTGTGACTCAGCTCTTCTTATCTTCTGAGTTGTTGCTTGTAAAGTCCACTGTAAGATGAGAGCAAGGGATGATGTTGAAACTGCCCACAGAATCTGGCACAGAGCAAGATGGACAGGAAGTCAGAGGGTCAAAGGGAAAATGCCTCGTATAAGCATCAGTTTCAATAGGATAGGGCTGTTCAGCAGCCAGAGGACCAGGGAAACAGGGCAATCTAGTTCAGTTTGAATTATCAGAATCTGAAATAGCAGCACATTCTCTACTAGTCGTCACTACATAACAATTGATACTCTAATAAATGGCCTACAAGTGTTTTCTCCTGCATGCCAGACTGTGAGCTCCTTGAGGAAAGCACCTGCTTTTTCATCTGTACATAGTTTATTGCAGAGAGTTCGACATATAATAAATACTCAACAAATGGTGGCAGACTGAATAAAATGAATTTCCCAGGCCACTACTAAACTGAAGTTCTATTCCATTTAACTCTCTATCTTGGCCAGAATTAGTCTTCAAGAATGGTTCAGACTAATAAAACTAAGAGTTAGTTTTTTGAAAAGAGAAACAAAGCTGACTAACTTTTAGCTAGACTTATCAAGAAAAACAGAGAGGAGACTCAATTAAATAAAATTACAGATGGAAAGAGGAGACATTATAACTGATACCATAGAAATACAAAAGACCATAAGAGACCACTATTGACAATTACACAACAACAAATTGGAAAGCCTAAGGAAATGAATAAATCTATAGAAGCATACAACCTACCAAAAATGAATCATTAAATATGAAAAAACTTGAACAGACCAATAACAAATAGGAGATTAAATTAGTAATTAAAACTTTCAGTCAAAAAGAGCTCCAAGATCAGATGGCTTCATGGGTGAATTCCCCCAGACCTTTAAAGAAGAATCAATACCAATTCTTCTCAAACACTTCCAAAAAAAAGAGAAGGGAACACTTTCAAACTCATTTTATAAAGCCAGCATTACCCTGATATTAAGACCAGATAAGGACACTACAAGAAAAGAAAACTCCAGACCAATATCCCTGATGAATACAGATAGATGCAAAAATCCTCAACAAAATACTAGCTTACTGAATGCAACCATACATTAAAAAAATTACATACCATGATCAAGTGGGATTTATCCACGGGAAGCAAGAATTGTTCACATATGCAATTCTGTTGCAATATATACAATTCTTAACAGTAAGAAATGTAAAAATCATATGATCACCTCAAGGGATGCAGAAAAAACATTGGATAATTCAACATCTTTTCATGATAAAAACCCGCAAAAAGTGGATATGGAAAGAATATACAGATGGCTATAGGACACATGAAAAAATGTTCATCATCATTAGCCATCAGGGAAATTCAAATCAAAAACCACACTGAGATACCACCTACATCTCGATTCCATTTACTATAGCACCAAGAACCATAAGATACCTGGGAATAAACCTAACCAAGGAAGTAAAGGATCTGTACTTGAGAAACTACAGAACACTGATGAAAGAACTTGCAGAAGACACAAAAAGGTGGAAAAGCATTCCATGCTCATGGATCAGAAGAATAAACATTGTTAAAATGTCTATACTGTCCAGAGCAATCTATACTTTCAATGCCATCCTGATCAAAATTCCACCAGCATTTTTATTTTTTTATTTTTTATTTTTTCCACCAGCATTTTTCAAAGAGCTGGAACAATCTCAAAATTTGTATGGAACCAGAAAAGACCCCGAATTCCTCAGGAAATGTTGAAAAGAAAAACAAAGCTGGAGGCATCATGTTGCCTGACTTCAAGCTTTACTACAAAGCTGTGATCACCAAGACAGCTTGGTACTGGCACAAAAACAGACACATAGACCAGTGGAACAGAGAAGAGAACCCAGATATGGACCTGCAACTCTGTGATCAAATAATCTTTGACAAAGCAGGAAAAAATATCCAGTGGAAAAAAGACAGTCTCTTCAATAAATGATGCTGGAAAAATTGTACAGCTATATATAGAAGAATGAAACTTGACCATTCTTATACCATACACAAAGATGAACTCAAAATGGATAAAAGACCTCAACGTGAGGCAGGAGTCTATCAAAATCCTAGAGAAGAACATAGGCAGTAACCTCTTCGACATTGGCCACAGCAACTTCTTTCAAGACATGTCTCCAAAGGCAAAGGTAACAAAAGTGAAAATGAACTTTTGGGACTTCATCAAGATAAAAAGCTTCTGCACAGTGAAGGAAACAGTCAACAAAACAAACAGGCAACCCACAGAATGGGAGAAGATATTTGCAAATGACACTACAGATGAAGGTCTGATATCTAAGATCTATAAAGAGCTACTCAAACTCAACACTCACAAAACCGATAATCAGATCAAAAAATGGGCAAAAGACATGAACAGACACTTCTCCAAAGAAGACATACAAATGGCTAACAGACACATGAAAAAAGTTCATCATCTTTAGCCATCAGGGAGATTCAAATCAAAACCACACTGAGATACCACTTTACACCAGTTAGAATGGCCAAAATCAACAGGACAGTAAACAACAAATGTTGGAGAGGGTGTGGAGAAAGGGGCACCCTCTTCCATTGTTGGTGGGAATGCAAGCTGGTGCAACCACTTTGGAAAACAGCGTGGAGATTCTTCAAGAAATTAAAAATAGAGCTACCCTATGACCCTACAATTGCACTACTGGGTGTTTGCCCCAAAGATACTGATATAGTACAAAGAAGGGCCACATGTACCCCAGTGTTCATAGCAGCAATGGCCACAATTGCCAAACTGTGGGAAGAGCCCAAATGCCCTTCAATAGATGAATGGATAAAGATATGGTTTATATGCATAGTGGAATATTATGCCTCCATCAGAAAGAATGAATACCCAACTTTTATGTCAACATGGATAGGATTGGAAGAGATTATGTTGAGAGAAATAAGTCAAGCAGAGAGAGTCAATTATCATACAGTTTCACTTATGTGTGGAACAAAAGGAAAAATATGGAGGACACTGGGAGAAGGAAAGGAAGAGTGAATTGGGAGAAAATGGAGGGCCAGACAAAACATGAGAGATTTTTGGACTCTGAGAAACAAATTGTTTTGAAAGGGAGGGAGTTGGGGTGAGCCTGGTGGTGGGTATTGAGAAGGGCACATATTGCTTAGAGCACTGGGTGTGGTGAAAGAACAATGAATCTTGGAACACTGAAAAAAATAAAATAAAAATTAAAAAAAAATTTTTAAATGGCAAAAATTGACAAGACAAGAAACAACAAATGTTGGAAAGGTTGTGGAGAAGGTGGAGCCCTTTTACATTGTTGGTGGGAATGCAAGTTGGTACAGCCACTTTGGAAAACAGAATGGAAGTTCCTGAAAAAATTAAAAATAGAGCTACCCTATGACTCAGCAATTGCACTACTGGGTATTTACCCCAAAGATACAGATATAGTTAAAAGAAGGGCCATATGTGCCCTAATGTTCATAGCAACAACATCCACAATGGCCAAACTGTGGAAAGAGCTGAGATGCCCTTTAACAGAAAAATGGATAAAGAAGATATGGTCCAGGGATGCCTGGGTGGCTCAGTCAGTTAGGCAACTGCTTTTGGCTCGGGTAGTGATCCCAGGGTCCTGGGATTTAGTCCCACATTGGGATCCCAGCTCAGTGGGGAGCTTGCTTCTCCCTCTGCCTGCTGCTCTTCTTGCTTGTGGTCACTCACTCTTTCTTTCTCTCTGACAAATAAATAAATAAAATCTTTTAAATTAAAAAAAAAGAAGAGGTGGTCCATATACACAATGGAATATTACTCAACCATCAGAAAGGATGAATACCCAACTTTTGCATCAATACAGATGGGACTGGAGGAGATTATGCTAAGTGAAATAAGTCAAGCAGAGAAAGTAAATTATCATATGGTTTCGCTTGTTTCTGGAACATAAGGAATAGCATGGAGGACATTAGGAGAAGGAGGGGAAAATGAAGGGGGGAAATCAGAGTGGGAGATGAACCATGAAAGACTATGGACTCTGGGAAACAAACTGAGGGTTTTAGAAGGGAGGGGGGTGGGGGGATGGTGAGCCTGGTGATAGATATTAAGGAGGGCATGTATTGCATGGAACACTGGGTGTTATATTCAAACAATGAATTATGGAACACTACATTAAAAACTAATGTACAGTATGGTGACTAACATAATAAAAAATAATAAAAGATAATAATAATAATATAATCCTAAAAAAACATAATCGAGGCCACATATGACAAGCCCACAGCTAACATCACATTTGAAGGTGAAAAACCAAAGGTTTTTTCTCTGAGATCAGGAACAAGACAAGGGTGCCCTCTTTCATCATCTCTATTCAACATAGCACCAGAAGTCTTAACTATAGCAATTAAACAGAAAGAAGGAAAAGGCATCCAAATTGAAAAGGAAGAGGTAAAATTGCCTTTGTTTACAGATGATATAATATTACATAGAGAAAATCCTAAAAATTCCACCAAAAAAACTGTTGGAACTAATAAACAAATTTAGTAAAGTTTCAGAATTCAAAATCAACATACAAAAATTATTTCTGCACTGTAACAATGAACTGTCTGAAAAAGAAAGAAAATAATCACATTTACAATGACATCAAAAACAATAAAATTCTTAGGAATATATTTAAACAACAAAGTGAAAGATCTGTATACTGAAAATTATAAGACATTGATGAAAGAAAGGCAAAAAGACACAAATAAATGGAAAGATATCCCATGTTCATGGATCAGAAAAGTTAATGTTAAAATATCCATATTATCTAAACCATTTATAGTTTCAATGCAGTTCCTATTAAAATTCCAGTGAAACTTTTCACAGAAATTAAAAAATCCCAAAATTCATATAGAACCACAGAAGACCCTGAAAGCCAAAACGAGCTTGAGAAAAAATAAACCTGGAGGCATTACATTTCTTGATTTCAAACTATTTTACAAATGGTATGGTATGGTAATCAAAATATAGTGGTGCTGGCATAAGAACAGATGCATAGACCCATGGAACCAGGAGTAAACCTATCCATATACTGTTAACTAATATTTGCTAAGGAAGCCAAAATTATTCAGTGGGGAAAGGGTGGTCTCTTAAATAAATGGTGTTAGGAAAATTAGATATTCACAGTAAAAGAATGAAAGTGGGAAGATAAATATAATATAGGACTATAAATATAATAAGTATTATTTGGTCATGAGAAAGAAGGAAATCTGCCATTTGCAACAACATGGATAAACCTTGAAGGCATGGTGCTAAGTATGGTTAAGTCAGACAGAGAAAGAAAAGCACTGTATGATCTCACATGTGGAATAGTAAAGAGTCAAACTCATAGGAACAGTAGAATGGTGGCTGCGGGGTACTGGGGTGAGGGAAATGAGGTGGTGGTCAAAGGGGACAAACCTCCAGTTATAAGATGATTAAGTTCTGGTGATCGTGGTGATTATAGTTAACAACATTGTGCTGTATACTTACAGATTGCTAAGACAGTAAATTTGGAATGTTCTCATCACCATCATCACAATAAAAAAAAGTAATTATGTCAAATGATGATGTATAAACTCAACTTATTATAATTATTTTGTAATATATATGTGTATCAAATTATCATGTTCAACTTATATATTCTTATATATCAATTATATCTCAATAAAGCTGTAAAAAAAAAGAATGGTGTGGAGCTCACCTACAGGTTTAGTTATCAAGGTTAGAGGTATTTAAGGAATTTGAGATTAAATGCTTGTTGCTCTAGCTGAAATAGGGGCAATATTCAAGATCCTGAGACTATGGGACCCAGAGGTGTGTTGAGAAGATCAAGGAATCCAGATGCTAGCAGGTAGGGATCTCAGCAGGGCATGGAAGGTTTACTTACCACAGCCAACAGGAGCATGGACTGGGGTCTCTGTAGGCTGAAATATAATCTATATATGCATCTTGACAGAGCAAATTGAAGGCCTGTTGATATAATCCTGGCAGCAATGTAGACTATAATAAATGAAGCAGGCCACATAACAAAGGTAAATAATTCTATGTCTAAATTTGAAAAGCATATTCTGGGTATATAAACATATAAGATATGCATATTTACAGGACTGGAAAATTATGATAATCCATTCATTTTTTCCTAAGAACTTAGGAAAATAAATTGGGTCTTTTTTCAAGCTCATTTTTTAAGGAAAGCAACATACATGAGCAGAGATAAACACATGAGTATTTGTAACAATTTGAGGTTTGCCACAATACTTTGACTTTCTAAAACTTATAGTGGTTCTCTCCTGAAGGCATCATATTTACCATGGGCTGATGTCCTTATAGAAATGCATTTGGAGGTGTGTATTCTTCAATACACACTTCCACAAAGTGTGGAGGTAAAAGGACCACCACAAATTTGGCATGGCTTAAGTGTGTCAGTTCTTCCAGAAGCTGGAGACTTGGACCCATGAAGCCCTCTTTCGGAGTAGTAAGACCCTCACACACATGATATTGTTGTTTTTTTTAAATTTTATTTATTTTTTTCAGTGTTACAAGATTTATTGTTTTGCACTACACCCAGTGCTCCATGCAATACGTGCCCTCCTCAATACCCACCACCAGGCTCGCCCAACCCCCACCCCCTCCCCTCCAAAACCCTCAGTTTGTTGCTCATAGTCCACAATCTCTCATGGTTCAACTCCCCCTCTGGTTTCCCCCCCATTCATCCCTCCCTTCCTTCTCATATTGCCCTCCATGTTTTTCTTTATGCTCAGCACGTAAGTGAGACCATAAGGTAAC
>CM053608.1:5732936-5758069 GCA_028646535.1 Procyon lotor
CCCCTTTCTCCACACCCTCTCCAACATTTGTTGTTTACTGTCCTGTTGATTTTGGTCATTCTAACTGGTGTAAGGTGGTATCTCAGTGTGGTTTTGATTTGAATCTCCCTGATAGCTAAAGATGATGAACATTTTTTCACACACATGATATTCTTAATAAAATTCTATGACTATCATCTTTGGAGATCACACTGAAGACAGTTACAGTCTTTTGCCATATTTCCTTAGGAAAAAATCAAAGTCATCAATAAAATTAACCATAGAACACTTGAACCAAAAAACCTTTCAGGAAAATGAGAAATGTCTTTAATTATAGAGAAACTGGTAAGGTATAAGATTGATTCATAATATGGATTTCCACCAATTCTGAACTCCTTTGGAGGGCTGTTGAAATTGACCATGCTATGTAAATTTATAAGTCAGAATATAATAATGAGGGATTCAAAGCAAATACCAGCATATTTTATATTTACATCTGACATCAACAGCTACAACAGTATTATCCTAAGATGTAGTGTGTTGAATTGTGTTCCCCCAAAAGATATATTGAAGTCCTAATCTCTGGTACCTGTGAATGTCCACCTTATTTGGAAAAAGTATCTGCAAATAAAGTCAAGTGAAGATGAGGTTGTACTGCATTAGGGTGGATCCTAAATCCAATGACTCGTGTCCTAATAAGAAAAGGAGAGAGAGATTTAGACATGGAGACAGAACACACTTTGCAGGAAGGCCACATGAACCCAAATGCAGAGGTTGGAGCCAAGTGGCTACATACCAAGGAATGCGGAGGATTGTTGGCAACACCAAAAGCAAGAAGGGGAAGGGACGGGTCCTCCCGTAGAGGTTTCCGAGACAGCCTGCCCCTGCTGATGCCTTTATTTCACACTTTTGGTCTCCAGAACCATCAGAGAATAAATTCTGTTCCATCAGGTCACCTAGTTTGTGATAATTTTGTTATGGCAGCTCGAGGAAATTGGTACAAATGTAAACAAAAGTAATCGAAAAAGCTGGTATTTCCTGCTCTGTGCACAGTAAAAACCCGGAAGTCCTCCGGAACTTCCCCATATCCTATCCATGATTGGGTGGGTCCAGTTTCACCCCCACGTCTGTTGGCTGCTCCATTTCTCCTTCTCCCCATCACCCCCTCTCCAGACATGTCTCAGACACCAACGTGGCAGCAGTGGGCTCTCTCCAAGCCTTTGTGCCTCAGAACTTCCTAGGCTCCACACCTTCCTCCTACATCCAGGCTGACCTTAAAATGTAAATCCAATTACACCCCCACCCCTCCATTGCCCTCCCAACTCCCCACTCACTTTTACGTGGTTTTAACCATTTTGCACTTTTCACTTCTGATAGAATAAAAACAAAAACTTGTACTGTGAGCACTGGTGCCTTATGTGGTCTGGTTTCTTCTGACCTCTCCCCTCATGCCTCTCTGACTCTTGCTCCCTGCTCTCAAGATGATCTAGCCCTCTTTCTGCTCTGGGATTTCTCAGAGCTGTATCCTCTCCCAGGACATTTGCACATGCCTTCCCTTTAGAGCATTTGTGCCTCCCCTCTCAGAATCGGTCAATGTGCACCTGACAAGTTCACAGCTCCCAAACTCTGTAACATAATTACACATTTGTCTGTGTGGTATTTGATGAACATCTATCTCCGACTCTCTGCTGTCTGTTTCCAGGGCCTAACTCAGAGCCTGCCCCAGGAGGAAATCAGCAAGCTGCTACTAAGAGCCAGAATCTTCTACATCTATTCAAACACTCCTTTCATCTAACTACCACATTTTTAGGCGGGAAAAACCCACAAAAATCGTACTTGTACAAAGTCTTGACTCTATCATCCTTTCTCTCTCTTCCTCCAGCAAATGTGAAAGAATTTGTATATGATTGACCAAAACAAAATGAAACAAAAAAATAACCTAGATCCATATTGCAGCCCCAGGCTTGTGGGATTACTGAGTGGTGAGTGCATCGATTGCAAGAAACATTTTTTCATTAGAAAAGGAAAGAGATCATGAAAAAGATCTTATCTTGTCTCTAAAGCTTTTTGTAAACATTAAGCATCACAAAGAGGCAGCGCTCCACAAATGTCTGGTCCCTCCCCACTTGGAGAGCTTTCTCAACTACTTTACTGATAAGAAGATTGGCTCTGATTAAAAGTGAATAGTTCCTGAGACCCGTGGACAAAAGACAAATAGAAAATTGTGCTTTAGGTCAGGAACAAGAGTAGAGAGTTTCTGGAAGACACTGGCCTCCATTAAATGAGTCCCCCTCGCTGGGTGGTGCCTGGTAGGGCGCTCTGTCCCAATCTGGTCGGAAGGCGCGCTCCATCTCCAACCCGCGAGGGTGGTGCCCCCTCCACCCCCAAAATTGTCTCCTTCTGGGCTGTTCCTGGAGTGTTCTCCTGTCTAGAAGAGTGCTCCCCAAAACATTCACCACCACTCCACCCCCAACTGCTCAGGGCAATTTGTAATTATTTGCAGGTGACTCAACCTACTCCAAACATCTTGCGTGTGTGTACACATGTCGAACTGAGGTACAACACGGAAAGCAGCGCGGGCCTCTTCCACTGGCTGTGGCGCCAGCTTTGGGAGGAAAGATGGCTGCTGGGGGCGCACTGCTCCTTCCATCCCTTCTCTGGGTCTCCAAGATGGCTACTTCGGTCCTCAAATATGTTTTCAGAGATGGCAACTGTCCCCCAATCCAAGGCCCCTGGGGAGACCAGGACGCCCCCCCCTCCCCCCCCCCCTCCGGCCATGACGAGAGGAAGGCAAAAGCCCGGGACTCAGGAGGGAACACAACCTTGCCATCAGCCCCGGATCCTCCCTGCCTCCTCCCTGCCTTCCCCGGCAAGACCTCCACTTCCAGTTCTAAGGAGAGAGGCTTCCGGGAAGGGACTGCAGAGGGGTCCATGGGGCGCATGATGGGTCTGTGTCCACCTGCTGTAAGATACAGTGTCTAACAAACAATATAGCCCACAGAGCTACAGACCACCCCCTTCACCATCCCAAAGGACCCATTGCTTTGATGGCAACCTGCCCAAGAACAGCTTTGTATTTTATTGTTGATTTACTTGTATTTTACTGGTTGGCTTATACCTTATGCTTATTTGACTAATGCAAACAGATATTCATTGGCTCTTTGAGGTCATATAAAACATACAGGCCTAAATTAAGGTTCACTGAAAGGACCCAAAGGGGACAAAGAGCCACATGGAGTGTTGGCTCCTTCTGAGGTATAGGATCACTCCAAGTCCCAGGGCTTCCAAGACAGGGATTGCGGGAGGAGGCGGCTTCGTGGAGGCTGGAGTTAGTAGCTTGGACACATTGAGAAGAAGGTCAATGTCTTGAATGTGCATCTGCCTCAGTCACATAAGGAATGAAGTCTAAATGGGCTGCACTGCCCAGCTTTATCCAAAGGCACCTCACCTCCCACTTGGATCTTCTTTGTCCTGGGCTTGTGCACCTGTATGTCCACATGGCCCTGTGTGACAAGGACCACAGGAGCAAAAATCCCTACTTGGAATGGCTTTCCTCAGAAGGGAAACATGGTCTGGCGGGCAGCAACATCTGATGGAATCCTTGATTCTAGCACTTTACAAATTTTCAAATACCTTAATCCTCACCGAAAACATAAAGCCAAATGTCATTTTGGCAGTTTTGAATAGGAGTGAGCAGAAGCCTCAGGATACAGTCATGGGGCATATGGGATTTGAACCAGGCTCAGGGATTGCTCCAAAGCCCACATTTCCATGCACAAGGCAGAGCTTGCTTCAGGGGACCTTCACAGGCTGCCTGATGGCATCCTTGTTATTCATACACAGTCTTGTAAACCCTACAGAATTGGCCAGCTTAGTTTTGTGTAGCAGGGATGACTTCTCATCATCGCAAGCTGGAGTGGGCAAAAACTAACTTTTATTTTTCATAATTAGAATGATTAGCTATATTTCTGATTCTGAGCCCCATCCAGTTAAAAACTAAATACATCCAGACATGGTTCTTATCTAGTCGTGTCTCAGAAACTCAGCTAAATGTATTCCCTGCTTATGACCTTGCTTCATCCTCAACTTCCCATGCCCATCCCAGCTCAAGGAATTGTTATCAAATCCAGATGGCAGGAGGGAAAGAAGCAGGCACAATCATGCCAGATCACAGGTCCTTTCAAATCTTTTCTGTTTTATACCCAGTTCAGTTGCTTTTGAAGTTAATAGTGAAATGTGTGGAGTGTCCTAATCCGAGCTGTGTGGGCCACGGCCTGGAGGGGAATGGGCAGTGGAATGAAATCCCTCGGTGGGGCCAGGGAGGGGTGAGTTGGCTGAACCCTAGCTGATTTCCACACTTTCTTCCAGTTCCTGCTTAAATAATCACTTATCAGAGATTTGCCCTGACTCCCCCATATAAAACAAACCCCGGTCTCCTCAACGGGTGGGCTTTCTTACCTTCACAGCTGAATCTCTAGCACCCAGAGCAATATCAAGCAGAAAACCAACATTCATGACATATTTATTGAATGAATTTATGAATTGAACTCCACAAACTCTCCCACTTGAGTTGGTTTTACAATAAAGACCCAGTCTTCGTCTTATAAAGTGACCCTGTTAATGATGTGCTATTTATATATCTTATTGGCCCCAAACCCACCAGCATGGGCGCAGTCCATCCCAAGACCTGGGCCATGGAAGGCCCTCTCTCATTGCAGCCCATCAGACTTGAGGGCATTTTACTTCTCCACCAATTTGCAATAAAAGAAACCAAGAAATAAAAACAATCAGCCTGCATGTTTCTAGTGTCTTGCAGTATTCAGAGGACTTAGCCATGGAGTAAGTGGCAGACATACACAGTGAGGATAGAGCAGAGATAACTCCTAGATGACTCCTACATGGCATACATGTTGGGAGGGGAAGTTGTTAGAAAGCCAGTTGGAAGTCTCCACTAGGAGTGGAAGGTCATCTTTTCCCGTTGTTAGCAAATATCCTTTCCCATGCTGGAAACATCTCCAAGCCAGTGTTGGTGTCAGCAGGTTACCCAAGGATTATCTGTCCATCCATTTCCATGGTAAATACTGTAACTATGGAAAAACAAAGCATTCCAGTTTGAGCAACATGATTGATTTCTCTCTGTTGATAATATTTTGCATAGTTTTAAAAGATAGTAGAACAATGAACTGAACAGGAAAACGTTATGTAGCCAGAGTTGCAAAATATCCAATATTTCAGATGTGTGAACACCAAGGAGTAGCTAAGTCTTCAGATGGGAGAATCTGAAAACAGCAAGAGCCCTGTACTGAGGAATCCTTCTCTGTGGATTTCAGTGGGGCTATATGGGTTTCCTGTTACTTCTTTGAACCCTTCAATTTTTAGCTTAGCACAGATTCCCAGACTGGATCTTAATATTCTCTTAGCTACTTGCTTTTAACAGTCTGTCCATCAGCAACTCTGGCTTGTCCCCCAGACTCTGCCATCGCAGACAATTCTCCCCTTGACTTCGCACTGTTGTTTCTCTGGGGTTTTATGGTGTTGCATAATCTATTTGTGTGCACTGATGAGTACGATCTGGGAAAGGGTCATCCAAGCTCCACTTGCCCTCAGTTTTTAGAAGTGTGCTGAGCAAGTGGAAACCCTGTTTTGGCCAATACTTCTGTTGGGCTGTGTGGGAATGGCCATATAATATAAGTAGCAAACTGAATGCTCTGTGTCCATTGAGAATTTCATTTTCAAACAAGTAAAATGAGTACCAAAGACCATACGATGTATTTGAGAGCAGGCATGACTAATTTCCCTTGCTGTCTATGTGTTTGATATTAATGTGAACTAAAACCTGGCCGTAAAATACTGCTGGTATCTTTACACTGTCAGCTGGCAGAAAAAGTGAATCTGGGATGGAGGTAATTTCAACCTAAGGCCACCATGAGCTCCCTTAACAATGAGGCCCTTGTTCAGCAGAGAAGAGGAGGGAAGGAGAGGGAGAGGGTGGAGCCCACAGGCACAAGGACCAGAGCCCTTGGCTCTGGGTCCCTGCAGCTCCTCATGGACCAAATATGCTGGGGAGGCCCTGAATGCACTCGCCACTATGGCTGTGGGACCAGGCACATTTTCAGGGGGTGAGATGGAAGGGGCTTAGAAACAGTGCAGTATTGGGGCGCCTGGGTGGCTCAGTGGGTTAAAGCCTCTTCCTTCGGCTCAGGTCATGGTCCCAGGGTCCTGGGATCGAACCCCGCATCGGGCTCTCTGCTCGGCAGGGAGCCTGCTTCTCCCTCTCTCTCTGCCCACCTCTCTGCCTACTTGTGATCTTGCTCTGTCAAATAAATAAATAAAATTTAAAAAAAAACCAAAAAACATTTTAATAATAAAAAAAAGAAACAGTGCAGTATTTAATGTAATCACTCTGCCTCTTTGTCCTCTAGAATGTGAAGCTTTGGATCAAACCCAATTCCCTGCTCTCCATTATGATTCTGGAGGAAAGACAGAGCATTTAGGTCCCCTTCAGGGGAGGAAAGAGACACCAATGCTCCTTTTCTGTCATCAGAAGAAGCTGCCATTCCATATAAGGACCAGACAACCCCCACATCAGTGTCTGTGCCAGCACAACCTTGGTGCTGGAAGGGAAGTGAATGATGAGAACACAGATATCTTAGAAATATGGGTTCATTAATTTATTAGTGCCTGCACTCTCAGACTCAGACCTCACAACAAGTATGGCTTGTCTGAAATTTTAAGAGGAGAAAGAAAAGTGTTAGCTAATTAACTAGCTCTGGGCCTTCTTAGGCACGTGCTCACTCATGCTAGGTTATGGACTGTGGCCAGATGTTATGCCACAGGCTTGGCTTAATTAGCATTGGAATTGGAGTTACATATAAATAGCAATTTAATTGTGAGCTAAATTAAATGAGTACATGAAATTGAGGTTACTAATAAAACCTGAGAATTACTGATTTGAAAAAAAAAAAAAGACTAAGTTTAAGAGCCTCCGTGGGCACTGGAATGAAATCAAATCAAATTTGAGTTACATACCAGCTCAGACCTGCTCCCCTCAGTCATCTTGATCTTATAATCATCAATCATAAATCATGTTGACTGCTTAAGTCAGGGTTTCAGATTCCAGCCCCCCCTATATAAAAAGGATGCCTCCCTTGAATTATGAGACTAAGACAGAGAGGATGCATCTCTTTAATGAGAGAAATCACAGAAGACAACCTCTCAAACTGTTCAGAGCATCTGGAAGAAGAGAAAAGGGTCTGTTACAGGTTAAGTTGTTGTGTACCCCACCCCCACCCAGCCATATATTAGAATCCTAAACTCTGGTATCATAAATAAAGTGTGACTTTATTTGAAAATAAAGTCATTGCAGATGTAATTAAGTTAAGATGAGGCCATACTGGAATAGAATGAGCTCCTAAACTAATATGAATCTTGTCTGTATAAAAAGAATGCCATGTGCAGAAAACAAGGTACATATAGAGGGAAGACAATGTGAAGGCACAGAGAGAACACCAGCTAAAGCAAGGAACCTCAAAGATTGTGAACAAACCACCAGAACCTAGAAGAAAACACAGAACAGAAGTTTCCTCCCAGCTCTCAGAAGGAACCAACCCTGCCCGAGCCTTGATCCCAGACTTCGATCCCCAGAGCGCTGAGACATTACATTTCTATTGTGTAAGCCATCCATCCTGTGCCATTTTGTTACAGCCGCTCTAAGAAACTGATACAGGGCCAATTAGAACAGGTAGGGAAGCAGCCATACTGTTCGTGGGCTGGGCTACATTAACATGACCAGACTCTTCTCCCATTGCCATCTCTCTCTCTCTCTCAGTTAGAGGTTAGAGTTAGGGGTTAGTGCTGAAAAGGGGCCACAAGGACTTTGGCAGTGAAGCTTATTTGAGGTAATTCTTGAGGTTCCTTCCACAGGGACTCCCTGTACCCATTACTTGCTCCACCACTGGTGACATCAATGGCATTCTTTGTGCCTCAGGGGAAGGGAGGATTAGCCGAAGGTAGAATCAAACTCTCGGCTCTCAGTTTCTGTACAAGAGCTGGAAGTTTGACCAGAATTTTCTTTAGGGATTCATCAGCTTGACCTTGACTATAAGGAGGGAAAAGATCTGTGGAACTTAGGATGTATAATTTATACACGTGGAGTGGGGAAGAGCATGTGATGATGTAAGGGCAGATTTCCACACAAGAGAAGAATCTCTGCTAGTCGTTGGTTGGGGCTCAGAGGCTTGCGAGCTCCTGAGGAAGACATTCCTCCCTGTTTGGGGCCCAGCTTCCAAAGATGAGGGAATTAAAGAAATCTCAGAAAAGTTGGGGGTGTGGGACCTAGAGTTGGGACACTACCACACTTTGTCTCTGAATGCTGAGGGGCAACAGGCCTTATGGAAAGGTCCTTGAACCATGGGGAACAGCTTTGGTAGGGGAGAAATGGCCGTGTATGATGAGCACTGGGTCTTATACACAACTAACGAATCACTGAACATTATGTCAAAAACTAATGATGTTCTGTACGTTGGCTAATTGATTTTAAAGAAAAAAGAAAAAAAGAGGAAAAAAAATGGCTGTATGGATCACTGAGGCAGAAGGACCCCAAGGCAGGCCCTGCACGTGTGTCTCACTTGCCCCACCACGGAAAGGACACAAAAGTGTTCTGTTCCCTGAGGGTGGTGCAGAGATGCCAGGGGGAGGGGCAGCGGCACACCTACGAGGGTAGATCTATAGTCACAGGTGTCACCTGGTGAGTGGGGGAGGGAAGTGATATGCAGATGCTTTAATCAGGAAGGAAGGACTGTCAGCTGGGAGTCAGAGTGGAGGGGTGGGCTGTGGCCACCTTATAATGTTTTCTGTCACCTTATAGTGCATTCTGTCAGTCTCTGGTGTGTGAAGGAGACCAATGAATGGGCAGAGAAGAGAGGTAAGAAATGGTGTAGAGACTCAGAGAAGGAAATCTAAAGTATTCTCTGGGACGGGTACCATCTTGTCTCACTCCTCTTCCCTGTCTTTGCCCCCTTCAAGCATGTGCACGTGCACACATGACCACGTAGAGTAGTGAGGTGGGCAGGGTTGAGGACCATCTTATTTGAGATAGTTGTGTTGTGATGGAACCAGGCCATGGGCTCCACCAGAAGCTGTGTTGTGGACCGCAGTGGACACATGCACGAACACTTCTCCAACTCTCTTGTTCCTACCATACTTCAGCAGATGTAAAGAAGAGCTCCATGAATCATCCCGTATGACTAGACCCTGTGTTTTGCTAACTAGATCTTAAGAAGAAAAATTATCTCTTTCTGCTTTCTCAAATGGTGAAGGATTATTGTTTATGAGCCCTTTTATGCTATAAACCTAAGAAAGGTGAGGGATCCATGAAACTATTTAAAAAAAATCCTTAGGCTAATCTACACCTTGTGTATCTATCCTTTGTCCAAGCTTCTCTTTCTCCTCTTACCAGAACAAACCACTGTGAGATGTGTGCCCTTTTAACCTGAGACGCAGGTCTTAGTTCAACAAACTCTGAAGATCTGATTCACATAAATTGGGTTGGAAACCAAATAAAATTTGCCACAAATGATTACTGATGGTCTTACTAGTTTGCTTCTATAGGTATACTGTCTGTTCAAACCTAGGGAAGTTTTTTTGGTTAATAAGAATTATTTCAGGCTTTATCTACCAGTTGCAAAGCCTAGGTTTTAGACAAAGTATATCAACAAATGTGAATACATAAATATGGCTTGCCATATATATGTACCACTTAAGGCTATTAGTGCATTTTGAGTGGTTTAGCAAGAAAAGGTTGATAATGTTCCCATATTATTCTAAGTAATATATCCCCTGGGAAATACCATTTTGAAACTGAATTATTACCAGAGTTGCAATTGTCTTTTATCTCAAAGATGTTTTGGCCAGGTGCTGTTAAATGTATCATCTGCTGAGTCCTCAAGTTGAGAAACATGACTGGTAATCATTTCTCCCACTCAAATGGACCCCCAAATGCGGCTCACTTCCCACTGGGGAAGTGGTTTTGCTGGAGCCCAGGGCTTTGAGAAGTATTCTCAGGAATGGTCAGCTCTTGACTAAAAGCTTTGAAAAGAGTTATGCCAGTCCAACCCCACTATGCTTTGTCATCTCCGCAGAGCTCTCCCATTTCCAATTTCCAAATTAAAAATCAAGCAGTTCTTGAGAGAAATCTGCCTCTGCTGTTTGGAGAAAGAACACTCAAACAGAAGTACTGTGTGCTTATTTAATTAAATTCAGGTAAGTTAATACGTGCCAAGCATTCACTGAGTACGGCGGGGACCACAATGCCAACATGATACAGGTCCTGTCATGTAGAATCTTATATTTTTGGGGAAAAAGGAAAGGAGGATGGACACGTGCGGCTTCTACAGAAAGAACTCAAAGTTCAGATTATAACTGTCAAAAAAGGAACATAAGTGGAATGCTCTGAGGGCCAGTTGGCCTTGTGTTCATAACTGTAAAGGCTGGGTGACGGGCATGTGGAGAAGACATTCATCATGCCATTGCTTTAACTTTGAATCTACTTAATAATTTCCGTAATGAAAAGTTTTACGAAATACTCTGGGGTACACAGAAGAAAATGTTTGCATCTGTGTGGAAGATTGGGAAAATGGGTTCAAAGAAGAAGTGATAATTATGGGAAAGATTTGAAAGACAGGAAGGATCTCAATTGGCAGAAGTGGATACAAGTTTGTTTCTACCATTTCCCCAGGGACATCACTCCTGTCTTGCAATCTCACAAACCAGGCGGTGTCGTTTTTGTTGGAGTCTATGGTGGTCCTCCATCTTTCGTTCTATCTAGCACAGTGCACTTAGCCCCACTGATACCGGTAGCCATAAATCCACCAGGGGAATCCAAGTGGTGACAGGTCTATTCTTGTGGTTCTGCCAGAAGCTCCCCCAGATTTTGCAGAAGCCGCATCTCCCTGGTACTGCTGAATGGAAGTGGAACAAGCATTCTGTTTCAATTCAACCCATCTGGCTATATATTAGCAAAAATTCCCACTCAACTCAAATTTTCAGTAGGTCATTTTCCCTGAGCAAAGCTGCAGTTGAAACCATGTGTTCCAGCTTGACAGAGGAGGAAACCCCCCTCCTTCTCCGTGGGCTCCAACACCCCCTGCTCTACCATAATCTGTATGGACATCCTCTTCACTCTTTCCAGACTCTGATCCTTTCTCTTGGCCAACACCATGCTGGGCTCTCTCACGTTTGATGTGGATAGTCTCCTTGTCCTCCTCAGGACCCTAGTCCTCATGCGGGATCACTCCTCCCTGCATATATATGTATTCTCTTTACCTGCTTAGGTTCCAGCACCCATGCTGGGCTTTCCTTTCAAGTGGAAATACTCTTCGCCACACTCGTCCTGTGACATCTTGTGTTGGACCGCCACCATCGATGAAGCTTTATTAATACCCATAGGATCTGACTCCCCACTTACTTATGTCGATGCCAACCTCACTCTTTTTGGGCTCTTACCCTCTATTACAGGCCTCTCCCACATGATGACGTCCTCCCCATCCTCTTGAGCTCTGACATCTCATAAAGGGCTGTAACTCAGGGGATGCCTCCTCCACGCTTCATAGACTCTGAGACTCCTTGTGGACCAACTATGGCTCCTCCACACACAGCATGAATGACTGCCTTGCTAAGCCTACCAGAGTGGCTCCCCAACTTAACTTTTCAGCAAAGAAGGGAAGAGACAGGAAGGAGAGTAGAGCAGTCACAGGAGATTATTTTTTTGTTCTTTTTTGAGGGGAGTGGTCAGAGTTCTGAAGTATAATTTGCATACATGAAAATTCACCCTTTTAGATATTCAGCTCTAGGAATTTCTACAATTGGTGTAACAAACAAATAAACAGATCACTCCCTAAAACTCTTCATGCCCCTTTATAGTCAATGCTTATTAGCAATGCTCTCTTTTTCAAAAATTTTTAGTGATCGCCCTAGGATTAATAATATACATCTTTAGGGGCACCTGGGTGGTTCAGTGGGTTAAAGCCTCTGCCTTCGGCTCAGGTCATCATCTCAGGGTCCTGGGATCGAGCCCCACATTGGGCATTCTGCTCAGCAGGGAGCCTGCTTTCCCCTCTCTCTGCCTGCCTCTCTGCCTACTTGTAATCTCTCTTTCCCTGTCAAATAAATAAAATCCTTAAAAAAATAATAATAATATACATCTTTAACGTATTGTTATGTACCTTCAACTTATATTATACACTTCACCTACATTTAAGGACCTTACAACAATGTGCTTCTAATCCCTCTCTTTTATGTTCAGCACAGTGGTTGTATATATTTTTAATTTTATGTATGCTGTGAACCCAGCAACCAAACTTTGCCTTGTATCTATGGCAGACATTGATCAGAAGAGAGTCTTCTACCCTCAACCAGGAGTAGGTCTCTAATTATATTTGTAGAGAATCCTGGGTCCTGGATTATTTTCCCCTCTGCAGTAATCAAGGGGTTTTGTTTGGTTGGTTTGGTTTGGTTTAATTGTGTGTGTTTGTGTGTGTGTTGTTAGTGTTCTATCTTTTCCACAGCAACAGCAGATATTTACCTGTGTCCTGGGGATGATACAGTTTGCTCTCCTTTCCTGGGAAGTTCAAGGTGTTTATTCTGTGAGAAAAATCCCCAGGTGGGGGCGGGGGGGGGGGGCTTCAAGTAGACCGCGGCTCTACTTCCCAACACCTGTGCCACTAGGGGGCGCTCTCTTTGTTTCCTATTCTGTACCCACGTTTTCTTATGGGCACCCAAAAGAGGTCTGTGCAAAAGATCCTGTGAGTTAGCACAAACTCCCCTCATATCTGGGACCTCCACGGAGTCTATGCTGTCGTTATGCTATGTTAGCCCATTGGTGGCCTTTAGAAGTTCTATGTGGTTTCTTTTTACCTACTTATGTGGCAACTCACACTTCCTCCAGTCTTTCACACATGAGCTAGTCTGTGCATCCCGACTCTCCTTTCCTGGATTTTTGGGCTACTTGATGGCCCAGCGAGGTCAGCTCTCTGATGGGT
This sequence comes from Procyon lotor, assembly GCA_028646535.1. NCBI lineage: Eukaryota > Metazoa > Chordata > Mammalia > Carnivora > Procyonidae > Procyon > Procyon lotor. Next base: position 5,745,953 of record CM053608.1, read on the forward strand.
TCAAGAAATGCTGTGATATTACTTGTTTTTCTGGATTTGTCTCATTATTACAGTGGGTTAGTACTCTCCTAGCTTTCTACAGTTTATATAGAAATAGAACTCCAAGGAGATTTTTAAAATTTGAAATGTTTTCCTCAAAACTGTATTTTTGAAGGCATAATGTAAAGTCACCATTAATTAAATAATGGTGTGGAAGGAATTTTTGAACCTATGACAAAGAGTTACAAGAGAACAAGAAATAATTTTATAATATGGGCCAATTCTGTAATATTGCATATATGCATAAGTGTGTATATAAACAATGATTGACGATCTTTGGAAAGCAATGCTTTTTTGTTTACTTTACTTTTAATTGATGTATAATATATATTTAGAAATGCACGTCAGCATAGAGTTCAATAAGACTATTTCTAAAGACACATCCAACTTCTAAATATATCCTTGTGCTAGTAGAAATTGACCATTGTTTTCCATGTGAAGTACTCAGCTCCCACAATAACAAGTACCAAAGGAGAATGGAAATAATTATGTTGGAAATTGAGCTGAATCTGTAGTTTTGCATGACATCTTTTATTTCTCAACATATTTTCCCAAGTCCCAAAAACTTCTTGGATAAAGCTAAAACCTCTTGAGTATATTTTGCCAAAAATTGAATGAGAACAGGAGCAGCTACAGTTGGAAGCAAGGACTTGAATGAACCTCTCACATCCTTGCAAGAGAAAAAACTGCCCCTTTGGTTGGACCTAGGAAACATCAACGCCTGTCTCTTGTCCCTCATCGGTAATAGGTTACCGAAAATTAGGACTTTCACTCTAAATCAAAGGAAAAAAAACTTTGATTGACCTCTCTTTTTCCTCTTGGAACCAAGTTCACCCTGGGAAGCCTCTATTTCAGACAAAGGATTCGCCTAATGATATTGACTCTGGAAAGAGGATTAGTCCTTTTTATGGAACTTGAGCTTCTTTGGCTGACTTTGTCCCTTTGAGTGTGTGGCTGACTTTCACTAAAATAAGAGACCTCTCTCTCTACTCTTTGCTGAGCAACGGGTCCCCTTCAGTGCTTCTTGGGAAGCAATCAGTGTCCCCTAGAAACAAATGACTCTCTGCTTATTAGGTTGTGTTTTTCAGATCTCTGTGTCTGCCTTCTTCTTTGTGATGTGATTCCCATCAGACCACCAAGAAACATCAGCAGAAGATTTAACAGACCTGCTTCGACCCTAGTTTTCAATAACAGTACAAGAATTCCTTGAGATTCTTGTGTTCCTTCAGAGAATTAGTCTGTGTCTGGGTTAGTTCATTTTTTGTGGATCCATCCAATATTTAATTTTCTCCTCCAACACCTTAAATAAGTTGTCCCGGATTTTCATCCTCCATCAGTGCATTAATTCCCAAATTGAGTAAGCCAAAATAAAGAATTTGAGGCCAGCTTCATATTGGAGTCTAGTCTCTGGTTGCACCAGTAGGCAGAAAGGGCCAGAGCCTACAGAGAGGGTTTGCTCAACTGCCTGATTCTTCTGCTAGAAGCATCAAGTCAAACTGGGCTTTGTTTCCCCAATGGAGTAGTTCTGGGAGGTCGTGGGCCCCTACTATTGTCTCCAGGTAAACTGAGTCAAGAAGGATGAGGTTTCCTGAATGAAAACATGATAGATAGCTTATAATCCACCTGGCTTTCTCCTAGCCTGGAACCCAAACTCTCCAGAGACAAAGAAGCCCAGTATCTGGGTAGGTCCCATGCTGGTTTTAAGCTGTAGTTCTGTCTTCAAGCAGAGAAGTTGAAGGTCTGATAAAGAGTACCCACTTCTCATAGGAGATCCAAGATTGTCTTGCCTGACCTCAGCCCTTTACAAGAGTCATGCTGACAGGGGTGATTATAGCCCTGATTTGAACCTCGGATAAAAGTCTCTAGAGTAAAGCTAACCCCAGTTAGGGATTTCCTTTAAGGCACCTCTTTTCTCTGGCCCACTTACTTTTGGAAGATTGGCTCTCCATGCTGATTCTGCCCTTGCTCGTCAGCCAGACTCACCTGTGTAATCCTGGTCTATCAGCCTCTCCCAGACTGTGGACAAGCTCACCCAGGGATGGCGCTCGCTGGTCTGGATGAGCTCGTCTGCATACTTTCAACCTAACAGCTTCTAAGTAGCTACCCTTCCACTGGTAAAGCAGCATTGAATCAACCTGAATGAAGAGAGAAAAATTCATCTCCTTTTTCTGTAAGATCATACTCAAGATTGTAAACACTGGTTTTTCAGGGAAATATAATTTTTTTCTTATTACAAAGCAATAACTGTTTATCATCCTATAATGGAGGAATTACAGTTTATACTCTTGAAAGTTACTAGGTAAAGCTGTGCAAAATTGAGAGGTTTTCAGTAAGGTCCTTTTCAACTCCGCCTCTGAGCACCTTCAGATTCATTCTGCTCAAACTCGGGTGCTCACGCCCAAGACACGCCTGTGCAGCTGACATTAATGCCTTTTAAAAGTATATTTACACTGAGATTGTTTTTCTGCATCAATACCATCAACCATGGAGTAAAGAACTTTCTTCTAAGAAGTTTCCATTCGGTAACTGCTAGTCTGATTCCCGTGTGTAGACACATGAGCTCAAACGTCCTTTTTCTGAGTATACACAGTCTCTTTGCTCTGTAGCGCCATCAGATGGGGATCTGTGTTAATGAACTTCTTAATCCTGGGCAAGTTCCTTGAACGTAGGAATGTAGGAGGTATGGCTTTGGTTCACATGTTCTTAAGTAATTCATAAGAGTCCTATGAACAATGAATCTTGGAACACTGAAAAAATAAAATGAAAATTAAAAAAAAAGAAATGCAAAGAAACAAACTTCAAAGGGGGATCACTGGGAAGTGGCAGCACTGGGTTTGGTTCCTAGGTGGTGCCAGGACCCGAGCTTATGTCCTCACCCCTGTTGTCCTCGGTTTAAGCCACTACTCCCAGCTGGTGACCGGCACAGCCCCTCCAAACCTCACGGCCTGCCATGTCGCTGTGCCATTAGAACGGGGATGAAGGTGGCTAATCTGGAGATTGCTGGCCCCCACAGCACAGCTCCCAAGGATACATAACCATCCCCCAACTGGGGCGCAGGAGTGTTCCAAGCAAGCACATCTGCTAACTCCTCACAGATCCGTGTTTCTCTCCCGAAGAGTACAAGGTTTTCATAGTAACTATTAAGATTCCTTTCAGGAATCCAATATGCTTGACAAATGGTCCCGGCTTCAGGCCTCCCGAGTTTCCACATGGCTGGGGTTGCTTAAACTGCAGAGACAATTTAGGGATTTGTCTTGTTCCAAGCCCCCACCCCCTTCCCCACCCCCTCCCACCCCCTCCCGCGGTTTCCAGTCCCTGGCTGAGGGCCCAGCTGCAGGAATCCACTGCCACCAAGCAGAGCAGGGCGTCTTGTTTGCATTTGGCTGTGGGGAGAGGCCCAGGACTGTGTGAGAGCCGAGCTGGAGACCCCTGAATGCACCTCGCTGGGGTGGGGGCTTCGCTGGCCTTCTCCAGGCCGTCTTGGCCCCGGCATTCTCTTTCCTGGGGAGTTCGGTTTACACAGGACTGCACGTCGCTTAGCTTGAATGCAAAGATGAAAACAAGGCTTCCTTATGCCAATCCAGGATCTGCTTTACAGCTTTCTGTGAAGACAAGAATCTTTTTACCAAGGTTTGAGGCAAGAATGTGCCTGGAGGCTGAAGTGCAGATCCCCTAAGAGATGTTAGGAGGATTTCTTTTATTGCTAAACTTTGCTTTGCTTTATAAAACTCACGTATTTTTTTTGAAATTTCCATTTTTAACGTTTACGTATATGTAAAGCCCATCTTCTCCTTTTTCAAGGTTTGAATTTCCTTCCCCAAATTCCTGATTCCCACACTTTCTCCAGTCAAACCTCCTTTATGAAATCCTTCCAGAACTGCTGTTTTCCTGTTGTAATGCCCCCGATTTCAAATCCGAGAGACCACCGAGGAGCCGATACCGATGCAAATGCACGAGGATTTATTAGCAAGCTCGAGCTTGGGCCCAAGTATATCCGACACAGCGGGGTCGGGACTTGGACCCCGAGGTCAAAGGGCGTAACAGTTATATAGGGGCCCGTGGTCACACAGAAAGTCGCATAGTCATTGTCGGTCCACACGCAGGTGGCCAATGAGATTGTAACACCCGTGGAGTGTTGCATAGTCATGTTGGTCCACACGCAGGTGGCCAATGAGGTTGAAACACACGCGGAAAGTTGCATGGTCATCGTCGGTCCACACACAGGTGGCCAATTGAATCATAATTTACCCTATAGTAACCATTTGAACTAGCCTATTACTCTGGTCTGAATTGGTGGGCAAAAGGCGGGGTTTGCATTCTGTGACAGTTAGGGATTCCGCATTCTTATTGGTTAACTCAAACTAGTTCAAGGACCGGCTAGGCAATGTTCTGACATTCTGTGACCTTTCTCAGGAGCCGGCTGTATAGGGGTTATATACAATATGACAGGTATATCACAAAATGAAGTTAGCCCCTCTTTTTTTTTTTTTTTTTTTTTTGCTCTCTCACTGTGTGCAGTATCCGAAGGCTAAAAGAGAAGTACCTGTATTAAAACTCGAAAAAGGAAAGCAAATGTTTTCAAAGTCTTAGATATGGCTTAATTATGATCCGGATAAATACACCATGATACACCCAGAGGTGTGCAAGATAAGCAACTGTAATAAGTGTCATAAAATCGCAAAGAGAGCACTTGGTAAATTGTCTGCAGAGTGGGCGCCATTGCCCATGCAAGCCAAGAGTGCCCCATCCTTGGGTCCATGAATACCCCTCTCATCCAGAGGGAGAACCAATTCTTCTGCCCTGAACCTAGGCTGCTTGGAGGCTTGTTTCACCAACAGGTTGCTACCTCAGAGCCCAGACGTCCAGAGGCCTCCCCACTTTCGTTGTGCGCCCTTGGAAGCTGCCATGTTGGATACTCGGTGAGATGGCTGAATGGTGAGAGATACAGGGAAAGAGACACTGCGTGGATGGGAGCTGAGCCACCCTGCCAACACCAGGGGAGGGACGATGGAGCGTCCCTTTGAAGTCCCATCCAGGTGCTGAAGCATAGGATGGCGGGCATTGAGATGCTATGCTTTTGAGTCCCTAGGTTTTGGGGTGGCTTGTCCTGGAGCAATAGACAACGAAAGAAACGTGGATGGCCAACTATGCGATATGGAGAAAGGAAGAAATACAATTAATTCTACCTGCATCCTCTGGGAAGGCCGTGAAGAGGCCACGGTGTGCACCATGAGAAAGAAATACCTCATGAAAAGTTGCTATCACCAAGCTTCTGCCTCAGAAAAAGGACCCCTGGCTAGCGAGAGTGAATGCCCAGGTGATGCTTAGTCCCCGCCAGGTGCTGTTCTCAGTGCTTTATGCACTGACTCATTCCCGCCTCCCACAACCCTCTGGGGCAGGTGTGTGGCTCTCATCACCTGCATCTTACCAGTGGGTAAACTGAGGTAAGAAGGGGGTAAGAGCTTGTGCAAAGTCCAACAGCCAGTAAGGAGCATGGCAGGGAATCATCTTCAGGCCTTGCAGGACCCGAGTCCAAGCTTGACTGACTGATTGACTGATCGATATTTTTCATTGTTCCTGTACCACACCCAGGGATCCAGGCAATAGCACCCCCCCATTACCCATCCCCCATCCCCTCCCATCCCCTCCCCCTCCCTTCCAAAACACTCCATTTGTTTCTCAGAGCTTTTTTTCTTTTTTAATTTATTTTTCTCCCAAATATGTTTATTTTTTTAGTGTTACAAGATTAATTGTTCATGCACCACACCCAGTGCTCCATGCAATACGGGCCCTCCTCAATACCCTCCACCAGGCTCGCCCAACCCCCCCCCCAAAACCCACCCCCAGATTGTTGCTCAGAGTCCACTGTCTCAGCCTGGTTTCAGGGCGCAGCTCTGTCTTTGTCATGTAAATAGCCTTTGGCAGGTCTTTTAGCTGCTCCAGGTCTAGTTTTCAAATCTATAAAAGCAGGGAGTGGGGTTAGATCATTGGTTTTCAAATTGTGTCCCCTGGCGCGGGAGAGGCCTCTGGGAGCCCGAGAACTTGGAGCTGGGTCTTTTCAGCTTCCTCCCCTGCTCGGCCGGGGGCAGCTCTCCTGGGAGCTGCCTTGGACAGAGGGGTGCCTGGCCGGCATTTCCTCGGGGAGAGCGACGGGTCTGCGGATGAAGACACCTTCAAGAGCCGCCCAGTTCTGGAGGTCTGTAATTTGATTGGCTGCCCCTTCAGACCTCGCAGCAGCCCCTCCTCTCACCTGGCTGACTTCGGACCCCATTTGCAGGTGACCGCCTTTCCCCGCCCCACGTCAACCTGGCTGGTTCTAAAAGCTGCAGGGCCCAGTGACGCGGTCGGATCACCTCGTTTGTGCGGGATCCTTGCACAGGGCAGGCATCACGGGGAGATGAGGGTCCTTACAAGAATTTGATCTTTACATGGTCATTCCAAACCTTGGCCAGGGTGCAGTCCTATTATTTAGTATTTTGCTAAAAGGCTGCCTTCCCTGAGAGGGTGAGATGAGAAGGAAGAGGGTCAAGAGACTCCAGTATCATGCTGGGCATGGGTGGGCGGGATCCAGAGCTAAGGGGAGCCTGTGTGGCCCACCAGGGATCCAACTCTGGACCAGGACCGAGGACAACCACGTTCTTCCCTCGCCTCTGATCCTAGATCATCATGTGGCTTCTGGCAAGTTACCTTTATAAGGTAACGATAAGTGTATCTGCTCTTTCAACTTCGTAGCATAATTATAAGGATCAAATGAGACAAGGCAAAAGTAAATATGGTCTATACTGTGTACAATGTCATTGTCATCTCTTAAGTGGTGAGCACATGGTACATAGGGAAAATTCATTTCTCCCATGAAGTGGTGGCTTTCTTCGTTTCCGGATATTATTATATTTTTGGTAAGGGTCAGTTTAAAAATACTCATTTCAATCTATTTTTTTTCTAGTACTTATAAAAGTACTACTTTATACTACTTATAAAAGTCAGTTCAAAGTTGCCTTGCTGTCTACTGGGTATTTACCCTAAGGATACAAATGTCCTGCTCCGAAGGGGCACGTGTATCTGAACGTTTATAGCAGCAATGTCCACAATAGCCAAACTACGGAAAGAACCTAGATGTCCATCAACAGATGATGGATAAAAAAGATGTGGTATATATATACCATGGAATACTATGTAGCCTCAAGAGATCGAAATCTTGCCATCTGCAACCACATAGATGGAACTAAAGGGTATTATGCTAAGCGAAATACATCAATCAGAGAAAGACAATTATCATACGATCTCTCTGATATGAAGAGTTTGAGAGGCAGGGCAGGGGGTCGTGGGGGTGGGGGTGAATGAAACAAGATGGGATCAGGAAGGAGACAAACCATAAGAGACTCCTAAACTCACAAAACAAACTGAGGGTTGCTGGGGATTGGGGGGTAGGGATAGGGTGGCTGGGTTATGGACATTGGGGAGGGTATGTGCTATGGTGAGTGCTGTGAAATGTGTAAGCCTGACGATTCACAGACATGTACCCTGGGGCAAATAATACATTATATGCTAATAAAAAAAAAGAAAATATTTTTGTCCGATGCCATGACTTAACTGCAAAGTAATAGTTTGAGTCCACCTACCTGTATTTTAAAAAGCATGTTTTAGAAACACACATCAATAAAGTAATTTTTTAAACCTCTAACTTTGATAAATAAAATTGGAAAAAAATGTTTTTTAAAAAAAGCTGTTTTGCTGCACAGAGACAATATATTTGACATCATTATCCTAACACAAACGTTCGATGTCCATTGATCCTCCTCCCCTTTCCAGTAAACTGAATTTTGCCAGTTCTCAGGAGCAGGCTACCACTTCAGGAGCCCCAGTGGGTGAGAAGGGGTTCTGAGCATCTGCATGGATCCTAGAGAGAGCCCCCAAGCCAGCAACGGTGGCCGAGGCTGGCTGCCATAGACTGTGTTTTACCAGTAAGAAGGTAACAAGGTGGTCCCCAGTCCCGTGGCAGGGACACTAAGACCGTGACTTAACCTGTAAGACAGAAAGCATCGGTCCGTTGCGTTCTCTGAGTCATTTTGCTGGAGGAGAAGCCCCAGGACCGCAAGGCCTCCATCTGCAGAGGCAGGAATGCTCGTCTGGGAGAAGACAAAGCTAAGGAAGTTTGTGTTGGAAGCTGGAATGGGGACACGTGTTTCCTGGCTTAGAGTAGCACCCACAGAGGGGCGGTTGCATTGACCAAACCCCTGTCGGGGCAGCAAGAGCTGGAGCCAAAGCCTATTGCTTTGAGGTTCACCTCCCACCGAAACATGTTTTCCTGTTGTTTGAACAGAAACTCCGTGTGTCCCGGAGTTGGCGGGAGGGTGTTTATCTGCTTCCATCATAGTTGTCTCTAGGGAGCGGTGGCGGATGAGGACAGACCCTCTCCCCTGGACCCCAAGCACATCTCAGGAGAGACTGCCAGGTAGCCGGAGCCCCAGAGGGGTCAGGGGGAGCCCTGAGGACACACCTGTGGACAACCTGTCCTCCTCACCTGCTGAACCCATTGCAGCACTGGCTACATGGAACTTCCAGAACGTTTCTGGTCTTCTTTCACCTTGCCAAAAAGCTTTTCTTTTTCTAGTTGTTGCTCTGAAATGCTTTACCTTGTTTTAAGGTGATGTCTAAATATGGAAAGTTCAAAATGCCCCTGCCCATTCTCTTTGCTGCCTCTCTGAACCCCACGTGTATCCTTCTTTACCACCACTCCCAGGGAGCTGCTGTCCCCGAAAACAACATTCCCAGGGTATGTCGAGAAACAGGGGAAACCGTGGGGACAGCAGGTAATAGTGAAGAATGGTGATGTTTCCCCTTATGTCCTGTATTTTGCCCATTGCTTCAACAGATTTTCAAATTTAGGAACTTTGTGAGCATAGTCACAAACTGTTCAACACCTCTAGTTAAAAGTTTTGTCATCGGGATGAAGATCGGCCATTGATCGGCCGTTGAGAAGAGTTGGAGACTCTTCTCTCTGCAAATGAAACAGAGGTCGCCGGAAGACCCAATACCAGGCGGGCTCTTGGCTTTGCTGCTGTGGGGGTGGCTTCCACAGCACACACCAGGTTCCTGGCCCTCGAGAAGAGAAGCAATAGCCGAAGAGGGGTTCTGGAGCCATTTAGCATGACATGAAAGCTTTGCCTGCGTGTTTACTTCAAGGCAGCTGCTAAAAATTACATGCCGCGCTTGACAAGCGCCTCTGAGGGGCAGACTGTGTGCCAACACTCGGCCAAGGGCTTTGTAAATACTAACTCAGTTCTCAAAACAACCCACATGGCAGGAACTAGTATAGTCCCCACTTGAGAAGAGGAAGGCCAGACATCGGAGAGGCTGCAGACTTCGCCCAAGAGCAGAGCTCCTGAGTGGCACGCTTTTCCCCAGGCCCCAGGATGTCTGCGAGCAAAGGCCCCAACTGGGACTCGCGCTCTGTCAAAGCACATCTATGGGAAAGCCTCCTAGGAGAATCAAAGTCAATGCCAAACAGGGATAACCTTAGTTGGGTTTTTTATTACGTGTTAGTGACTGTGACTCCCTAATCACCAATACGGGGTCTAAGCAGCCAAAAAGAAGTGTCAGGTGAATGACAATGCCTGAGGTGTGAAAGCGAACCTCTTTTGGGGGTAAAAGAAAGAAGAATTGGCAAAGTAGGGCTGGTGAAGGTTTGGTTTTACAACACCCTTAATTCTGAGCCGAAAGGGTTTCCACAACTGTTTCCACAAATTGGATGTTATTTCTTTCCTTCCTTCCTCCCTTCCTCCCTCCCTTCCTTCCTTCCTTCCTTCCTTCCTTCCTTCCTTCCTTCCTTCCTTCCTTCCTTCCTTCCTTCCTTCCTTTCTTCCTTCTTTTTTTTAAGATTTACTTATTTATTTTAGAGAAAGAGCATGAGCTGGAGCATCAGAGGGAGAGAGAATCTCGGGCAGATGCTGCATCCAGCAAAGAGCCAGACGTGGGGCTCGATCTCGAGACCCTGAGACCATGACCTGAGCCAGAACCAAGAGTTGAAGGCTCAACCGAATGCGCCACTGAGGTGCCCCAAATTGGACGTTCTTTCTTTTTGTTATTTCCCACTACTCTTCTGTGGGGAAGGACAGCCTACTTTGGGTCTTGGGTTCTGGCTCTAACCTGGTGTACTTTGAAGCTCTGTTATTAGAGCACAAACATTTAGGATTTTATACCATCTTGGTCCTTGGAGAATTTATCTCTTACCTCTGCTATTTTTTCTTCTAAAGTGGACTTTGTTTGATATTAATACAGCCACTCCGGTTTTCTTCTGATTAATGTGAGCCTGCAATGTTTTCTTTTAGGTTTTTACTCACAATTTATTGGTGTTTTTATATTTAGACTGTGTTTCTTGTAGGCGGCAGGGAGTTTGGCCTGGCTACTTTGTCTCCTCTGACAGCCTCTGCCTTTTTGGGGAGGCAAGACCCTTCCGCGGATTCTTCCCGCTGCCACAGCAAGATGAACATTTGCAGTCTGGCGGCAGAAACAGCACCGCAGCTTGTCTCGTGTCAGTCCAAGCTGCTCCTTCCTCTAACCCGTGAGGGTCTTCCTTGTCCTACATCTTGTGGTTTGTTGTGTGGGCGAGTTGACCGGTTCTCTGCGGAACACTCGAGCGGACTCCGAGGAAGGCTGGGCTTCTCTCCCTGGGAAGCCCTCTCCTCTCCGGCACTGCACACCAGCAGCTCCCACGTCCTTGACCTCTCTGGACTTCAGCTCCCACCTCCTTACTCAGGCGGTCCTCCACGCCCCACTGAGTCCTCCCCCCCGCCACATCTTGCCCTACATCCTGAAGACTCTCGGGGCTGCACACCAGGCAATCTCGGGCCTCACCTCATTTTTCCCTCTTTCTCGAGGATCACTGTCTTTTCCTGCCCAATGCTCAGTGCCTTGAAAGCAATTGTTTTATACATTTTTAAGTTCTTCCCTTGTTTGAGGTAGGAGGACAAGTCTGACCCTGTTTCCTCATCTTATTGGAGGTGGAAGTCACCAAGCAAGGAAGAGCCCTTCACTCTGGGGTGAGCAGAGGCTGAGCCCAGAGGGCAGAGGTTGAATCTGGGAGGAGTTTGATGAGCTCCCCACCATTCAGTTTTGAAGAACAATGTGCTATTATTTTTGAAGCAAGTCCAAAGTATTTATAAATTGTATTTGACCGCTTAGTTATTGGCAATTTCCATCTCGGGTTTTATACTCTCTATGATTTCCCCCCTTTTTAAAAAAAGATTTTATTTATTTATTTGACAGAGAGAGAGATCACAAGTAGGCAGAGAGGCAGGCAGAGGGAGAGGGGGAAGCAGGCTCCCCGCTGAGCAGAGAGCCTGATGTGGGGCTCGATCCCAGGACCCTGAGATCATGACCTGACCCGAAGGCAGAGGCTTTAACCCACTGAGCCATCCAGGTGCCCATCTGTGATTTCCCTTTTCTGTGAAACAAAGAAGTTCCAAAATCATGGAAAAATATATATATATATATTTTTACAAACTCCAACAGACAAAATGATAAAGAAAACCTCAAGAGGGTTTAGCAAGCATGTGGATCAGTCCAGGATGTATCTGTTTTCCCTTATAATCAGAAGAAAATCTGCTTCATGTAGAGCTCCTGTCATACCTCACAACTGAACAAAATCCATTCTGTAATTCTCATTATAGAATGAGAATAGAGACATAACTCTATTGGCAATTTTTTTTTTATATTTAAGTATTGTCTCCATGTGGGGAAAAAATGGAAAATTAAATCTCTCTGCAGGAATAGGAAAAGCTAGATTTGCTGCAGGTTCTCTCCTAGCTCTGTTAAAGGGGAGTAACGATGTTTGATGATTTTGGAAGGATCCCAGTGGTCAGCCCCTCCTGCTGCAGAAGGGAGCAACGTCCGTCTCAGAGACAAACCAGGGAGAAGTCAGCTCACAAACACTCGGCAGACCTTGCAGAGGCCAGAAGGACACTTGCAGTGGGAGTAAATGGTCTGCCATTAGGGAGATCATGGAAGAAGGAGCCCAGGAATTTGGAAACGAGGGGGTTCTGTGTTGGGAGAAGTGACAGGAAACAGAAAAGCAATGAC
>CM053608.1:5768284-5795556 GCA_028646535.1 Procyon lotor
GGACTTATTCTCTCTGCAGTAAATGTATTAAATGTGGTGAATGTAGCAAAGATTGGGTGAAAAGGCCTTGGCTGCTAACCAGCTGTGTGAATTCATTGGGCTCAGATTCCTCATTTGTAAGTAAGAGAGTTGGACTCCCCCTTTGTTCATTTAACAAACGTTGGTTGCCTACTTAGAGCTCCAGGCACTGTGATGGGTACAAAGACACTGGCTCCCAACCTAGAGAGGACATCAGCTGTTAAACAAACACCTAACTACAATATGTGTCGGGTGTGAGGAAGAAGTCTGGAGGATTGTGATGAGACCCAAGACGCCTCCCAGCTCCAATATTCTGTGATTCCATAGTGATTTCTGTTGTTTCCCACTCTGGGGTCTCCACATTCTCACAGGAGGCTCTTTTTAGGGAATTGTAGGCACCATTAAAGGCATGAAGAGATACTGGGGTCCAGCGTCCTGCTGGATGTCACCAAAGGCATGTCCCATGAAGTCATCTTCCCATTCCGTGGGTTGCCTGTTTGTTTTGTTGATTATTTCCTTTGCCGTACAGAAGCTTTTTATCTTGTTGAAGTTACAAAAGTTCATTTTCACTTTTGTTTCCTTTGCCTTTGGAGACATGTCTTGAAAGAAGTTGCTGTGGCTGATGTCGAAGAGGTTACCGCCTATGTTCTCCTCTAGGATTTTGATAGATTCCTGCCTCAGGTTGGGGTCTTTTATCCATTTTGAGTTTCTCTTTGTGTATGGTGTAAGAGAATGGTCAAGTTTCATTCTTGTATACATAGCTGTCCAATTTTCCCAGCACCATTTATTGAAGAGACTGTCTTTTTTTCACTGGATATTTTTTCCTGCTTTGTCAAAGATTATTTGATCACAGAGTTGCAGGTCCATATCTGGGCTCTCTACTCTGTTCCACTGGTCTATGTGTCTGTTTTTGTGCCAGTACCATGCTGTCTTGTAATGTGGCAGGATACAAAATCATCGCTCAGAAATCTGTTGCTTTCTTATACACTAACAATGAAAATATAGAAAGGGAAATTAGAGAATCGATTCCATTTACTATAGCACTGAGAACCATAAGAAAGAAATTGAAGAAGACACAAAAAGATGGAAAAGCATTCCATGCTCATGGATTGGAAGAATAAACATTGTTAAAATGTCTATACTGTCCAGAGCAATCTATACCTTCAATGCCATCCCGATCATAATTCAACTGGCATTTTTCAAAGTACTGGAAAAATCCTACAATTTGTATGGAACCAGAAAAGATCCTGAACTGCTAAGGAAATGTTGAAAAAGAAAAACAAAGCTGGGGTATCATGTTGCCTGATTTCAAGCTTTCCTACAAAGCTGTGATCACCAGGTTGTTTTCTTTAAGCAAGTTCTATCAGCAGTGCCCCACACAGGCAATGAAATGCATTTGTTTGGAGGTGATACACATCAGTTTTGCTGGAAGGATCAGAAATTGCAATTGCACCAAGTACTTGGAAAGAGGAGAACCAGAATATTCAAGAAGAGCCACAATGATAACCACTGTCCACTTATTAATAAAACAATAATGTCTGTAACAAGGAAGGATTCTGGACATTATGGACACCATTCTGCAATGTTCACACAAGCCTGACATCCTATTGATAGATCCGAGTCGACTTCTACAGCCAGAGAACCAACTCAGAGAGAATGAAAACATCTTACCTGCCAGAATTGTCTTTACTTCCCCCTCTAAATCTGCAGACTCCCATGTCCCTATAAGGATTCTCAAAGTTTTGTCATATCTGAATTTTCTTCTCTCTCCAAAATAGCAAAGAAACCTTGGAGGTGATAAAATTTAAGATTTTCCTTGTGATGCCTCCATTTGGAAGGGTCTTGGGTCCCACTTAGCTCTATTAACTCTGGCATCTGGTCAGTAGCAAAGATGAAAGCAGTCAGTGGTTCTGGAGCATTTGAGTAACTTGGTACACTTAATAAGAAAAGTACTTTGTATATTCTAGGTTAAGTGAAAGTTAACAGTTCAATTTTATTTCAAATTTGGCAACAGGTTTTGATTATTTGAAATATGAGAAGCTAATATAAAATGGAGACTGAGTTTTAAAAATCTTTTTATATATGTCTTTCCACGTTCTTGCTTAGTGAGCAGTCTATACACTGTTATATGCATCACCATAGCAGCAGGCATCATTAAATAGAAGTGCCTAGAAACTTCTCCCAGTGTTCAGGATTGGCTTTGTGCTGGCTTCACAATGCTGAAGAAAGTTATACAAGTGGGATGCACTCAGGGAGGGTTTTCTGTCATGAGACACTATATAAGTAACTTGGTTTTTCTGTAGAAACAGACCTGTGTGGCTTCATATTTCTAGCTTACATACACTATTTTATTTTCGTATTAAAAAATGCAAGAAACTCTTTCATGTTGGTGGGAAAATTCAGGTGGTTTCCTTCAAGCAGTTTATATCACCAATATTTGATAAGACTAAGGGAAAGTCTTCCAGGATCTTGGTGCCTTTTTGGAAGAGAACAAAGCTAGAGATGTCTGTTTTGCACTAGTTTTCACAGCAGAAATCAAGGAAAATGGATGCCAAGTATAAATCTTTCATAAACCAAGGGCTGCCTATATTGGCCCATATCAGAATCCAGTAAAATTAGTGAGGTCACTGTTTCAGATTGAATGAAGATTTTTATTATTCTCCAGGTGCAAAAATGTGACTTTAGCTTTTTTTTTTTTTCCACAAAGAAAATACAATCTTTTTGGCTCCAACTAAATAGAATTTTAGTCAATGAGATATAAATGGATTATCAACGTAGGGATCAAGTTTCTGTTAACAGATGGATGGCATGCAGTGGCACAGAAAGAGGCTGCACAAGTGCATCTGGGGTTTTAATCAGACCCACAATGTATGATAATGTTCTGAGTGATTGATGAGCCCATAACTATGTCAGGATTTCATCTGCTATGACACAGCAGGAGACAGGAAATGGCATGCTCTTATGAACTCATGGCAGGCTCTGACAGACCATAGACCTGAGTGGAAACTATTCATTCAGGTAAGAGTAGTTGCAATTTATTGAATAGTTACTACATGGAAAGCACCAAGTATGGCAGACAGGTTATATCAGGAGCCCTCACCATGCTCTCCTGAGGAATTGTCCCAGTTTCACCTCTTCCTCTGTGTCACTTTGGGGAAGTTACATCACCACTTCCGCTTTGGTTTTTGCACATGCAGATGGCCTAGAACAGAGTCTGGCATTGATTCACTCAACTGTGTGCCAGACACGGTTCCAGGCACTCAGGATATCACAGATCCTCCCTGCCCTCTTGGAGTTCCCATTTGTGGTGGTTAATTTTACACGCCAGGTTGGTATCTGCTAAAACATTTCTGGGAGTGTCTGTGAGGATGTTTCTGGAGGAGACTAGAATTTGAATGGGTATACTGAGTAAAACAGATGATCCTCACAATGTGAGTGGGTATCATCCCAGCACTTCAAGGGCCTGAATAGAACAAAAGGGTAAAGGAAGAGCAAAGTTGCGACAGACCATGGAAGTTCTTGGCCTCTATAATCTTGTGAGCCAATTTTTATAATCTATCATCTATCCTTTCTCCCTCCCTCCCCTTCTCTTCTTTTTCTTTCTTTCTTTCTTTCTTTCTTTCTTTCTTTCTTTCTTTCTTTCTTTCTTTCTTTCTTTCTTTCTTTCTTTCTTCTTTCTTTCTTTCTCTCTCTCTCTCTCTCTCTCTCTCTCTCCCTCTCCTTCCTTCCTTCCTTCCTTCCTTCCTTCCTTCCTTCCTTCCTTCCTTCCTTCCTTCTTTCCATCCATCCATCCATCCATCTATCCACCATCTCTCTCCTATTGCTTCTGTTTCCCTGCATAACCCTGACTAAAACACCAATCCAGTGGGTAGAGACTGACAGTAAACAATAAACATAGTGTGTTACAAGATGGTAGGTGTTGTGGAAAAAAAAGAAAAAGGCCAAGGTAAGGGGTATATGGAGTACCTGGGTGAGTGCAGAGGTGGAGATGGGAATCTTAAATAGGGGAATAAGGAGAGGTCTCACTGAGAAGACTCATCTGAGCAAGGACTTGAAGGAGGAGGAGTCAGCTTAACTCTAGAGAACAACTGACGGCCTCCAGAGGGAAGGTTGGCGGTGGGGAAGGAGAGATGGGTGAAATAGGTGATGGGATTAAGAGGATACTTACAGTGATGAGCACTGAGTAATGTTTGTATTTGTTGGTATGAGGGCCTCCATTGGTTCTTGCTCCCTGGGTCCCACAAGTATTAGTGGTTTCACATAAGTAGTTTCATTAAAAAGGGAGAGATTTCTCAAGTCATTGTCTTAAGCCTTTATCTTAAGATGTTAGAACAAGAATTCATTAAATCTGAAACATAAACAAGAAATAAAATAATAAATATAAGAGCAGCAATCAGTGAACTCGAAAACATAAAACAGTACAGAAAATAAAAATCAAAAGCTCCTCCTTTATTTTTAAAATTTTAATTCCAGTATAATTAACATTTAGTGTTATTTTAATTTCAGGTATATAGTATATAACTCGCTCAAGAGAAAGAGAAGGTAAAAATTACTCATGTTAGAAATGAATGAGAGGACACTACTACAGACCATAGAGATATTAAAGCAATAATAAGAGAATGCTATATTGAGGCACCTGGGTGGCTCAGTTGGTTAAGTGTCTGCCTTCAGCTCAGGTCACGGTCTCGGGGTCCTGAGATCAAGCCCCGAGTTGGGCTCTCTGCTCAGTGGGGAGCTTGCTTTTCTCTCTCTCTCTCTCTCTCTCTCTCTCTCTCTCTGCCCCTCCCCCTGCTTATGTCCTCATTCACTCTCTCTCAAATAAATAAATAAAAATCTTAAAAAGGAGAGAGAAAGATTTCTATAAAAATTTTATGCCATGAATTTCACAACTTAGGTAAAATGAATCAAGTTTTTGTAACATACAAACCATCAAATTTTATGTAAAAAGAAATAGATTAAACTGAATAGTTCCATACCTATTAAAGAAATGAAATATGTAGTTAAAAAACTTCTAACAGAAAAAACTCCAGATCCAAATGGCTTCACTGGAGAACTTTACTTAACATTTAAGGAAAAAATAATAACAGTTTTATATAAATTCTTCAAGAAAATAAAAGAAGATGCAACATTTAGAACTTATTTTATGAGGCCAGAATTATCTTGATACCGAAAGACTGTGGTATTGGCACAATGATAGACCAAAAGACCAGCAAGATAGAACACAAAGTCCATAAATAGATGCACATGTATATGGTTAATTGATTTTCAACAAAAGCACAAAGGCAATTGAATGAAGAAAATCTAGACTTTCAACAAATAATGCTGGAACATCACTGAATATTCAGAAAACAAGAACCTCAACTTATGTACCATGTATCTTACATAAAAATTAACTCAAAATGGATTATAGACCTAAAAGTTAGAACTAAAGTTATGAAACTCTAAGAGGAAATTATACAACTTCTAGGAGAAAAGTATTTGTAATTTCATATATATTTCCCTGAAGTCATAATCCATAAAAGAAAAAACCTGATGCATTGGACTTCAGCCAGATTAAAAACTTTTGCTATATAGTAGACACTGTTAAGAGAACTAAAAAGTCAAAGCACACACTGGAAGAAAATGTATGCTAATCAAATGTCTGGCAAAAGACTTGTTTTCAGATTATATAAAAAACTTCTATAACTCAATAATAAGAAAACAAACAAACCAATTGAAAGAAATGGACAAAATATTTTAAAAAACATTTCAACAAAGAATATATAAAGATGGTAAATATGCACATGCAAAGATTCTAAACATAATTGCACATTAAGAAGTACAAATGAAAACCACAATGAGATACCACTCCACACCCGTTACAATGGCTAAAGTTGAGGGGTTTGGAGGGGAGGGGGTTGGGGGGGTGGGTGAGCCTGGTGGTGGGTATTGGGAGAGCACGTATTGCATGGAGCACTAGGTGTAGTACATGAACAATGAATCTTGGAACACTGAAAACATAAAATAAAATAATTTTAAAAAAAGAATAGCTAAAATTTTAAAAATAAATTGACAAGATCAGTTCTGGCAAAGATACAGAGAAACTGAAACTCTCATACATTACTGGTAAGAATGCAAATGGTACTGCCACTTTGGAAAACAGTTTGACAATTCTTACAAAGTTAAACATGCATACATTTACCACATTACCAAGGAAGTCTTCTCCTAGAGAAATAAAAACCTATGTTCACACAAAATCCTATACATGAATGTTTATAGTAGCTTTATTCATAATCACCCACAAATTAGAAACTACTCACATGTACCCCACCTGGTAAATGCATAAACAAACTGTGCCTGACACACTTATATAATGGAATAGTAACCTACCAAACTGGAGAAAGTATTTGTAAATCATATATCTGATAAGGGATTAATACCCAAAATATATAAAGAACTCACATGACTCCATAGAAAAAGCCTCCAATCCAGTTAACAAATGGGCAGAGGATCTGAATAGACATTTTTCTAAATAAGACACACAAATGTCCAAAGGTACATGAAAAGGTGCTCACCATTACTCATCATCAGAGAAATGTGAATCGAAAGTATGATGAAGTACTGCTCACACCAGTTAAGATGGCTAGTATCAAAAAGGCAAGAAATAACAACTGTTGGTGAGGGTGTGGAGAAAAGAGAACCCTCATGCACTGTTGGCAAAAATATAAATGAGTGCAGCCACTATGGGAAACAGTATGGAAGTTCCTCAAAATTTAAAAAATAGAAATACCTTATGTCCCCTTACATCCACTTCTGGGTATTTATCCAAAGGAAAGAAAAACAGTAATTTGAAAAGATATATGCACCGCTATGTTTATTACAGCAGTATTTACAATAGCTAAGATTTGGAAACAATCTAAGTGTGTGTGTGTGTGTGTGTGTGTGTGTGTATGTATGTGTGTGTGTATATATATTATACATATATATATAATATTCCACTATATATACATATATATATAATATTCCACTATATATATACATATATATAATATTCCACTATATATATACATATATATAATATTCTACTATATATATATAGTGGAATATTACTCAACCATAAAAAGGAAGAAAATCCTGCCATTTGTGACAACAAAAATGGATCTTGAGGGCATTATACTAAATGAAATAAGGCAGACAGAAAAAGACAAATAATATATCATTTCATTTATATGTCAAATCTAAACAAAACAAAACAAAAACTGAAAAACTGAATCCATAGATACATAGAACAGATTGCTGGTAGTTGGGAGTCGGTGAAATGGGCCAAGAGCCAAATGTACAAACGTCCAGTTATGAATAAGGAAGTCCTGGAAGTGTAATGTAAAGTAGGGTAACTATGATTTACAAAAAAGTGAATAAAATCATATGGTACCTACACACAATGGAATGTTATTCAGCCAAAAGAAGGAAATCCTGCCATTAGCAACAATATGGATGAATCTGGAGGCCAGCAGGCTAAGCGAAATAAATCGGACACATAAGGAAAAATATTAGGACAGCACTTAAATATGAGGAATCTAAGAGTCAAACCCATTGAAGCAGAGATTAAAACAGTGGCTTCCAGGAGCCGGCCAAGGGGGACACTGAGTCAAAGGATACAAAGTTTCAATGCGGGTTTTGGAGGGGGAGGGGTTAGGTGAGCCTGATGGTGGGTATTGAGGAGGGCACGTATTGCAGGGCATGTATTGCATGGAGCACTGGGTGTGGTGGATAATCAATGAATCTTGGAACACTGAAGAAAATAAATTAAAAAAAAGTTTCAATTATGCAAGATTAATAAACCCCTGAGATCTATCGCCCAGAATAATACCTGTAGTTAATACTACTGCATTTTATACTTAAAATGTTGCTGAAAGGGAAAATCTTCTGTTAAGTATTTTTATCACACACACAAAATAACAATAAATAAAGAGGGCGGAGGGAACTTCTGAAGGTGATGGGTATGTTTAGGGCATAGACTGAGGTGATGGCTTCTCAAGTACATACTATCTCCAAACTCACCGAATTTTATACACTAATTATATGCAGGCTTTTTGTCAATCATACCTCAAAATGATTTAAAAACCAAAAGATAAAAAATAATAATAAAACAAACAAAGAATGAATCTGTATTTGGAAGCGTCCTTGGCACTTGGTAAGGACGTACTGAAATTGGTTATTATGGATGTGTATGTGGATGCATTAATAGTATTTACTTTGTATTTGAACTATATACAATCATTCCATTTTACAATGCAATAATTACCAATTAATTCAGAAATATCCTGACTACAGATAAAACCCTCTATTAATTCCAAGAAAATCATCTGGACTGGTCAACGAGTTTTGTACCTCTCAGACCACCATTTGTTTCTCATTAACTAGAGCATTCCCAGTGGGGAAATGGCATTTTCCAATTCAGTATCAAAAACAGAACAAAATGCTGGACCCCCAAAAAATGCTGTAAATGGAATTTAGAGTCTCAAAGAAGCTGTGGAATGTAACAATCAAGATGATAGCACAGAGAGACAAATAAACACAAAATGTGTATCATTTAGGTGCAATTTTCCCAATCTTTTAAAGAAGTCCAGCTTTTCAAACACTGTTTTAGTGTAGACTGTGATCTCTGAGACAGACAGGAGTATGTGTATTTGTCATTCATCTATACCCCCCAGCCCGTATTGCTGTTGAAAGTTAGTTGAATCAAAGAAGGGATGGATCAACATGTTTCTTCTAAACATCATCATATGCTAAGGGGCACTCTCCCAACATGGTCCTGAGTCTGAAGTTGAAGCCCACGAAATCCTGTGTCAAAGAGAAGTGTAATGCCAGGGACTCCGCACCACACCCGCTCATTCCTGAATGAACCTCAGACTTCTAGAGCAGGACTACCTTCCATATCGAACCTTTGAAATCCATCTTGCAACTCACCATTAATTTCCCCTACCACTTCAACTGAGGCAAATCCATAAATTTCCAAGCCCTCCAAGGAGGTGGTAGTGGGATAGGTTTCTTAGGGTCTTGTAGGGTGGGTGGATGGTCTGTATGCCCCACGTCTGTATAGAGCCAAGTGAGAGAGTGGTGGAGGCAGGGACAGAAGGGACGCAAAGTTCCTCTGAATCTGATGTCACAGGAGGCGGCTGGAAAAGGACCTGAAGTAATGGCAGGGTCAGCCCAGCTACAGGAAGAGTGGAACAGATGCTTTTTCCTTAAATTTAACTGAACTTTTGAGGGCAACAAACACACCTCTCTCCTTTTGGCCTCAGCAGCAGTTAGCACAGTTCTGACTATGTAACAGAAGCTTGTGAACAAATCCTTGATAAATTAAACTAAATGAGGACTTAGTACTGACGGAAGCCAGATTTGTCAACTAAACCGAAAAACTGGACCCTCGTGGGTAGAAAACACCGATTTGATTCAAACTATCATTTCCTCCCAATTCTGAGCACGTATCAGAGAGCCTTGAGAGTCCAAGATTATCCTTTGCAAGAAACAAACATAGAGATATTTACAGTGCAAAATGGCAAGCAGGTTTGAACTTGACTGCTGGCCCTGTTCAAGGTATGAAATGTCCAGAGATAGACATTGACAGTGACACTCTGGCCAAATGCAAGTTGTTGGGGGTAAACCCACCTTGATTGATTAGCTGTCTGTCATGGGTCAGGGGAAGCCTCATGGGGAGCCCAGGTAGCCTCTGTGCTCATTTTGTCACACCTTCCAGGGAGAAGAGTGGGACCTGTGACTTGGTATGTGACTTAGGCAGGTTATTTCAGCTTTCAGGGTCTCAGTTTTAGGTGAGATGCCCTGTGATGTCTCCACCAGCTCTAAGAAGAGGAGAGAATTTGAAGTCCCTTTCTATTTAAATGAGTGCTCTTAACTCATTTTTGCTAAAGATATAACAATGTATTAAAGTAACTAATGATTGTGAAAAATGAGTTATCAATTCCCAGATGTGGTGCATGCTTCTGATTTGTCTCTCCAGCTATGTTCTGTTCCTTCCTTCACCCTGCTCTCTGCTGCAGGGGCGACCTGCTTCAACCTCATCAGCCAGCCTCTTTGCCACCTGGTTTCCAGATGGGTCTGGGCGATGGGGAGCTGGCAAGAAATAGGAAGAAGTAGGAAGGGAAGAGGAAACCAGGCGTGGTCCCTTGACTGAGGTCATGCTTTTCTAAAACTGAACTTCTCTATGAGACCCTCCCTCTGGATTCTGCTAGTCATTCCTTCCTCTGGCTCTCCAGGCTCAAGAGCAGTCATAGTCAATGCTGACACAGCATTTCTTGGGTTCCTTACCTGCACCTATGTAACCAGTCCCCTTTTCAACCTCCTTGAATGATTCTAATTTGAATGTGACATCTGTTCGCTGTTGGGATGCTGATCCACCATCACTATGGCTTACACAAGTTAGTCAATATTAAATGGTTGCTTAATTGGTGACAGGGTATAAGGTCTATGTCTGCTTGGATGGCTGTATCATCTTTGAAAAGGTCTGACTAAGGTTGTGGAAAGTAAAGACAGAAAATTGTGAGCAAACATCCGAGACCAAACAACTTAGCTCTTCCTGTGTGTCTCTTGCCGTCTAAGCCTCCTTCTTGGTGTCACTCTTGAAATCATGGTGGGTTTTACTATTATCTATCTATCTATCTATCTATCTATCTATCTATCTATCTATCAATCATCTATCATCTCCCTAAAGGGATAATCTGATGGATGCGTCTGTGGGTCCCTACAGTTACTCTCTAGTTCCGGCATCATTTTTGTCCAGTGAGACTTACCCCACTGGACCTACCCCAGAGGGTAGGACAGCTCCTTCACAAAGCTTCTTTTTTTCTCTGAGAGGGACAACAGGTGGAAGTGTAACTTGCAGGTGTTTTGAAGAATCCTGGCCTGTCTAGTACAAGTACACTGCAAAGGCATGGAAACAGGCCAGGGGAGGAGTGGGAGGCAACAGTAGAGAGACCCATCTTTAGAATCCTTTCTAGCCACTCCTTCCCCAGTCTGAGACCAAGCTTCAACCCAGACACTCCCAATACCTAGTATCAACTAACCTTCTAGAAGACCAGGCTTGGACGAGATTTGGGGGGGATGCTATTTGCATGGGGGTTCCTCCCCTACTCATTTTTTCTTGCCCCTAACTACAAGTTCCCCTGGTCCTGGCAAAAAGAAAAAAAGCATAATAGTCTTGAGTCAGCAAGACTAATTACATTCCAGCTTCTATGTTACAATGGTATATAATGTATCTCAGGTACTGGGTCTTCAATTTCCAAAGGGAAAAAGTGCATAAGTGAAAAACATTGTCACAGAACTGGAAATAGGCTAACTGAAGACCTTGAGGAGATCCTAACTGGAGACATTGGAGGAATGTCTCCATGCTAGTGGGACTTTCTTGAGATGATGATCCTGGCCTCAAATTCTTTGTCCTTTGAAAAAAGCTGAACAGGACCAGCGAATTGAAAGAAGCCGTTGCAGAGGAAATGCAATCAAAGGAGAGCAACAGAGAACGCATTCGGTTATTCATTTGCTCATTCATTATTTCACTGAAGACTTATTTACTAAACACCTGCTATGGGCCAGACTCTGTGTGTGATGCCAGGAAATGACAGTAAATGAAATAGCAGACATGGCTGTGAGCCCTTTGGGAAATTTATAAAAATGTCCCCGTGAGCCCAGCCCCAGACTTACTGGCTTACTGTAGTCATCCTCACTCCCCCACAGCCCCAAGGAGGTGGGTAGGAATGGCCTACAGGACCCATTTAGTGTCTATCCACCATCGTGGAGGAAATGTCTCCTTCTCTACAGTAACTCTCAAAGCAATCATCCCCTGCCCTTGCATATATATTATGCATATATATATATTATCTCTTTAATGTGCTTGAACTTTTGAAAAGAAAGTCAGAGGAGAAAATTGTTGTCTTCGGGTATTATCTAAAGTCCCTTAAACAAAAACAAGAAGATCTGGTTGTCATTTTGGAGCCAGGAAAGGAAGAACCATGTAGAAAACAGTTCAGGAAGGACAAGCTGGTGAGCAGCTCACCTCAAAACTGGAAAATACTGACCAGTGTCCATTGGGTTGAGTCCCCGGAAGCCTGGGTATGGTGATGGTGAGACAAATGCATGGGAATGAGGTGGAGGACTGGGGGTGGAGTGCAGGTAATTAATTCAGGGACTCAGCTCAAAGCAAAGCACAGTGGGAGGGGTTAGCTGAGGGGGCACCCTGGGTGATGGAAGGCATTTTTAAAATTTATATTTAAAAAATTTTAAGGTGAGAAAGACTAGAGCATGTCTGAATGTTGGGGAAGAATCTTTCAAGACAAGAGGAAGACGCCACAGCATAGAGATCAGGGCACTGGGCCTGGATCAGGGAGGCATCTCAACAACAAGATAGACATGCTTCAGGCTTGTGGGAGACCGGTGGTTCCATCTGCCTTGGGAGGTGAGAAGTCTCCCGAATAAGGGGCAGTGGAGGATGCAGGTGAATGATGATGGGGAGATGTCAGGACCCTGAGGACAGCCTAATGAACCTTTGTGGAAAACTGCAGTGAGCTGAGGGAATCCCAGACAGACTGGTGGGCTGGAGGGGCACGTTTTTCCTCATTGAGCATATTGGATTGAAAAGCTTTGTATTTTCAATTCCCCTCTACATCTTAGCCATATGTTTACCCATTTGAGGAATACTTCCTGTGAGCCCCCTCTCTGTAGCCTCTGTGATAGGCAGGAGCAGAGGGGGTGGCAGGAGGTCAGAGCAGTGGCAGTGTCGTTGGTGTCAATGGGTATGTTGGGGGCAGGCATGGGGTGACCAGATTGTGTGGTGCCTTGGAGGCTGTGGAAAGGACCTAGACTTCACCCTGAAGAAGCTGGGTATCTCAGAGCACTGAACAAAGTACATCCTCTTGTTATTCCTCTTCCTCCTCTCTTCCTCCTCCTCCTCCTCCTCCTCCTCCTCCTCCTCCTCCTCCTCCTTCTCCTCCTCCTCCTCCTTCTCCTTCTCCTTCTTCTTCTTTCTCTTCTTCTTCTTCTTCTTCTTCTTCTTCAGATTTATTTATTTATTTGCGAGGGGGAGGGTCAGAGGGAGAGAGAGAATTTCAAGCAGACTGCCCTCTAAGCGCAGAACCCAAAACACAGCTCGAGACCATGACCCTGAGATCATGACCTGAGCTGAAATCAAGAGTTGGACGCTCAAGTGATTGAGCCACCCAGGCACCCTTCAAGAACTTTCCATCACTGGTTAATTCATTGTACCTTGTTCAGGAAGACTATGTTAATATCAGTTACTCACTTCATCATTGGCCTGGTAACAGAAAGTTAAGAAAGAAGGTTACCCCAATGGTAGCTAGGACTGGAGAGAAGGAAACATAAAGCTCATGTGAACAACATGAAATACTCAATATATCCTGAGTGAAATTTTAAAATGACCAGTTGCCTAATACAATGATTTCCTTTTCTTATTTGATTTCTTTTTTTTTCTTATTTGATTTCTTGTTCACCTATGTGTATTTGTCCTAAGATGTCAGCGATTATTTTTTCCACATGCAAACAGTCCCTGTGCAAGGGGCAGGTATAGGTAGCCTTGTTTTCAGCAGGTGACAGCTCTATGTAGGAACAGCTGATTAGAACAGGGTATGGACCCTTGCCCAAATATCCAGTCTGAGCCTGGTTGGGATGGTTAAAAATGGATACTGAGAGACTTGGAAATCTGGTTGAGAGAAGCAGAACTATAAGGTCTGGTAGACCGATCATTGCACACAGGGCAGCAGCTGGACACTTGTACGTGGCAGTCTGTCTGCCTGTGTGAAGTCTAGGGTCTGGTGGCATTTAGGCATCATGTGTCCAGAGAAAGCCATCTTCAAGGTAGAAGACGGGGCCATGCATGGAGAGCAGGAGAGAGACCAGAGAGAAAAGGAGACGAGAGCCAGTACTCACCAACCTGTCACACCCAGTGACCTTATTATTTCCTGTCTTGAGACTGCATGGTCCCACCTTAGGCAAATCCTTGACTTAGCTCTTATTTCTATTCTGGCCCGACCGTCTTGACTATTCTTGACCATCAAATAATCTCAGCGTGAGACAATATTGCTTTCCCAATCTAGACCAAGAATTTGTACATGTGTGTTAAATTTATTGGCTCACAACATTATATCAATTTTTACTTCTCTTTTATCATAAGCCCTTGTGTGATAAGCTCTCATTATGATTTTTAGATTTTGCACATTAATAAGCTTGGAACTAAGATTTAAAATCACACCTCTGTTCCTAACAGGTATGCCCTGTGGTTTCATACAATTTTACTGAGCTCAGCCTGATCTGAAAATGGTTGGAAATGGTTAGTTGGGAAGACATTCTTACTTTCCAAACTCACTTCTTATCTCTAGCTGTGAAGTAGTTACACCTCAAGGAGATGATTTGAAGGGATCCACAACATGTGAGATGCTCCACAAGCAGAGGCTCATTGATTCTACCAGAGGAACCCTCTTAATAGTGACTAAGAGCTGATTTCTGTGCGGAGAGAGGAACCCCACTATAACCCCATTCATCATCACATTCCCAAACTCCCCAGCCCCCTGAGCTGACCAGGACATGTGGCTTAAGTAGGTCAAAGGGGAGAAAATAAATCAAAACGCATCTTGTAAAAGCTGGAAATTATGCTTTAACCAGATGGTAATAAATATGCATGAAGCCTCCCGAAGAGCGTGTTGCCTCCTGAGACGGTCACACAAACAAAGGTTTGCTAAACAGGAAGATTGGGAACCTAGGATCCAACCACTTGGGGAGTTAAGCATTCCACGCCAGAGATGGTCAGAAAAAAATATAACTCAAGTAAGAGAAGATGGAATGTACATGTATTAAGTAGTATGCACTAGTTTTTAAATTAGGACTATGCTTCGACTTTCTTTCAACCTCAAGAAAATGAATGTGTGGGTACACAAACTTTTTCTTATAGGGTGAGATAGTATTTTAGGCCTTGCAAACTACAGAATACAGTCTCTGTCATATATTACTGGGTTTTTTGTTAGTCTGTCTGCTCTGTTTACAGCCCTTTTGATGTGTAGACACTGTTTTGAGCTCACAAACCATTGAAAAACAAGTGGAGCCTCCAATGACAAGTTGAGACATTTCCATGTATCTAGGCCTTTCGGTAATGGACATCATGCTATTTTCCAATGAAGTTCATTTGCTAACTGGACTCTTCTAAAACTTCATCATATTGAGCCAAATGTTGGGGCGCCTGGGTGGCTCAGTTGGTTAAACGTCTGCCTTCAGCTCAGGTCATGATCCCCGAGTCCCAAGATTGAGTCCTGCTTCGGGCTTCCTTGCCTGGTGGAGAGTCTATTTCTTCCTCTCGCTCTGCCCCTCACCCCACTGGAGTCTACTTCTCTCTCCTGCTCCTTACCCCACTTGTGCTCTTTCTCAAATAATAAATAAAATCTTTACAACAACAAAAACAAAAAACATTGAGCCAAATATTCTTTTCCTTGAATTCCCACTTGTGCCTACTTCTGACCTCCAGAGTTGGCAAGCCCTTCTTTCTCAAAGCCCTTGAACTAGACGAAGCCTTCTTTAGGGAATCAGTACATTAGTTTCCTCCCAACTTGGTTTCGAGACCCAGGCATTCCTAGAACATGACCTCTAGACCCAACACAGAATCAGAAACTTGATGGTGCCAATGTGCGCTCACCGAGACTGTTATGTAACTTAGTTTGGAGGAAATCGGTAACGATCCACCTACCTGTGCTTAGATTCACTGGGGGTTTTTTTGTTTTTGTTTTTGCTTTGGCTACTCTGTCACCTGGGGTTTGTAGTAATTTCCATCAAAAAACTGCCAACATTTATTCTTAATAGAAGTTCAGATTTCCGGAATGAATTACAGTCTAAGGAGGTAAGCAGGGCTCGGAAATCATTGCGTGAGTGAATGCCAGGGAATTTCTCTGGCTTTCTGTGAGGTGAGCATAAACTCCTTCTGAGCGACCCATGTCCTGTAGGATGTGGCCGAGCATCCGGCTCTTTGGGGGTGAGGCAGGGAACTTGCCCTTCAGCGTGTGAATTGCAAAGGGCGGGGGTGCCTTCCTCTCAGTGCAGATCTGGGTCTCTGTGTCTTCCAAAGGGGCCCCGGCCCCAAGACAGGCTTGTGGAACTGACCAAATGGCTCTTCTCTCATACATGCTAATGAATTATTTATACCCGAGGAGACACTTTCAGGAAATGTGTAGTCCGCTGGTGCTCTCCCCAACAGGGGCCTCATTTTGGCATCTTTTTCTGGCCTTTGAT
The DNA here is from genome assembly GCA_028646535.1 of Procyon lotor. NCBI lineage: Eukaryota > Metazoa > Chordata > Mammalia > Carnivora > Procyonidae > Procyon > Procyon lotor. The sequence continues at coordinate 5,784,581 of CM053608.1, forward strand.
AGCAGGCGAGTGGAGGCTGAAACCAGACAGAAGTTCCAGAGGGGTGGGTGGGAGAAACAAAGGAAGCAACTTATGTGTTTATCAGGAACAGTCACTTATATTTAAAAACCATATCTTCTGCTTGGCCTTATGAAGTATGTTTGAGTGTTAGCTGTGCAAAAAATAAGTTTTTTAGACATCCTTTTTTAAATAATCCTTCTTTCATGGACAAGAGCCCTAAAAGCTAGAGGTTCCCATCCTGTTTTGCAAACTAAACTGTGAGTGACATTTGAACTGGGTATCTAATCTGCTCCCTAAGGAATTCTAGCATCTTTCCAGGCTGTCAGGATGCTTGCATTTTCTTTACTGTTGTTTACTGTGGAAAGAGGACCGTGCAATCTGAGGAGAGCATCAGCTTCGTGGAATCTGAGGAGAGCATCAGCTTTCACGGCCCCGTGGGGAGGACCCTGCTAAGTTTCCTTGTAAGTTTTACCTTCAAACTCACCAGATACATCAGGCCGCCCCTCAACGCAGTACTGGCACTGAAAGGAATTGACGCCAGGAGGTTGGACTGCATTCTGCCATTAAATCATTCCATAGTAGTCTGGGGGCCCCAGAGAAGGAGCCTCCAGCTCCTTCACCCTCATGCTTCTCCTAGGCTGAAACCTTTATGAAAGAAGACAAAACCTTCATGCCACGGAGCTGCCTGATGACATGGGACAGCCGAGCACATGAGAAGGACACCGTGTTTGAAAAAGTATTAGAATAATGCGTCTTTAAATAAATGTTGTGTTGCCGTCCAAAAGGATAACAGGCTCGTATTTTGAGGAGAGAACACTTGGGCAGGAAAGGGGAAAGGACTTTTTTTGGGGGGGGGGAGGCTTTTTCTACCAACAAAGGGAAAGGACTTTTTTAAACTGGATTTTAAAATCATTTGGGACCTAAGACCTTGATAATTCTGCAAACATACTGGATATGCCCCCATAGAGGCAAGTGGTGGTTTTCACCCAGGTCTGGACAGGTTGCCTCCTGAAGACGTGGTCTATGCATACAAAGGAATGTTACTCAGCCGTCAGAGAGGACGAATACCCACCATTTGCACTGACGTGGATGGAAGTGGAGGGGATTATGCTGAGTGAGATGAGTCAAGCAGAGAAAGACAATCGTCATGTGCTTTCACTTATCTGTGGAACACAAGGAATAGCTTGGAGGATGGTAGGAGAAGGAAAGGAATCGTGGAGGGGGGAATCAGAGGGGGAGGAACCATGAGAGACTCTGGTCTCTGGGAAACAAACTGAGGGTTTCAGAGGGGAGGGGGCCGGGGGGTAGGTGAGCCCGGTGATGAATGGATGGCGTGGAGCACTGGGGGTGATACGCAAACAATGAATCATGGAGCACTACACCAAAGGCTAATGATGTCCGGTATGGTGACGAACATAACATAACCAAAAAAATTTTTTTAAAAGCCTGTCCCCTGAGGTAGAAAGCACTGGGCCTGCATCTAGGTCACCGGTGTCCGCTGCTGGCACCGCCAGCTCCCCATCGCTCCCAGAGTCCATCAGCGTTCACTGTTCTTCTCATTATGCAGAATACAGATTCTTTGGACACTTCTAAAAGATGTTCACAAAGAGCACCTTTGCTCCAAAAAGTCCCCCACGCATTTATCTAGTGAACAAGTATAAATTTAGTCACTTTAATCAATGTTCTTGCAGACAAGTGAGGGTATGTATATGCCTATATACACACACATATATATATTTCAAAATTGAGAATTTACAAATGTGATTTGATACATTTGGTCTAGCAATGGGTCTGCCCACGGAATAAATCTTAAGTATGGATAAATTTCCTTTGACAGTGTTTCTAGTAACTCAGTTCTACTGCATAGTGAGCGTGCTGAAGCTTAAATTTGGCTACTTTTGGAAGAGTCCAGTGAGAAAAGAGAAAGTGTGCATCGTTCCATGAAGCAAGCACAGCACGTTTATGCTTTTCCCTGGAGACACCGATGTGTCTGAATTTTGTGCCTATAAAGTGTGAAGACTGCAGTGACTCAGTGGGCATTCCCTGCAGCTGTGTTTCTGCTGTCTCTGGGAGGGGCGATTACAATCAAAACATGTGGCGAAGCGAAGTTAACAGCAACATTGAATTGTGTGTGTAGTCCAGGCCGGTAAGTAGGACCGAGTTCCAGAATGGAGATGCCTGAATTGTCCAGTGTCCATCACGTGGCTTTGCCGGAACACGGGGTCCATGGGGCTTGGAACACTGTCTTTTCCTGCTCACGATCCCTAGTGCAAGTTAGTCAAGGCGGCCGGATGGGTGAGCTTTCAGCATGATCTTCCCGTAGTTACCACTTCCCTGGAATGGAGACCCCACACTCATACCAGCCCACGTAGTAGTAGGGGGTCCCAAAACCAATGTTGCCGAAGCTGACTGGCTCCTGGCGATACTGACGGAAGTAGCCTACAAGGGTAAAAGGAGAGGGAGGCAAAGCAAATGCATCCGTGATACTGTGACCGATAATAAGAGATTTGTATTTGGTCTTCATCCCTGTTCCTGTCAGAAAGCATCTGTGGATGAGCTGATCACCAGAGAGGCCAGTCATGGGATTAGAGGTGAAAGTCCCACCTCCTGGCCTCCGTGGAGGGAGAGGGGCTAGAGACTGAGTTCAGTCATGAAAGGTCAATAGTTTCTTCAATCAGGCTTAGATAATGAGCTCTCCAGAAAAACCCCAAAGCACCAGGTTCTGAAAGTTCTGGGGTGGTGAATACACGTGGATGCTGGGAGGAAGGCACTCCTAGAGAGGACGCTCCATGTCCTCCCCCCACACTGTGCCTATGCATCTCCTCTATCCCACAGCCCCCAAATCGCACACTTCTATCATAAAGTGGTAGGTAGCCTCATAAGCAAACGGTTTCTCTGAGTCCTGTGAGCCGCTCTTGCAAATTACTGGAACCCAAGAAGGGGGCAGTAGGACCCTCCAATACGGAGCCAATAGGGCAGACACTCAGGCAACACTCTGGATTTGTGACCGGCGCCTGAAGTTGGTCAGGGGAGGGCATCAGCCTTCTGGGACTGAGCCCTTACCCTGTGCCACCTGACGCCACCTCTGGGTACATAGCGTCAGAGCAGACCGGAAAGGTAGTACACCCAGCTGGTGTCCAAGAATTGCTATTGGTGGGGGGGAAATCCCCCCACCAATTGGTGTCACAATTGTAGTATCAAAAATGACCAAACCAAGGGAAAAAATTCTCATCCTTAGAACCTCTGTTCAGACAGAAGGCCTCTGAGGAATTGTTCTTATAACAAATGTTACTTCCAAGTAAACACTACCATTTTTATGTGGGGTCATGATAACCCCTGGAGTTTATGCTGGGCATGATTTGGAGGGATAATCCAGTGTCCACACGTGTGTGACACCAGTGGGAAAGTGTGTTCATTAGTGCCCTATTTCTCTCTCCCCACAAAAGAAGATCATTTGTAGCCTCTCTCTATGGAGGCTCCCTGCAGGGCAGACAACTGTCAGCACTTAGGGCCTCGAGATTTGCCCAGAACCTCAAGCTTCCAGGCTTAATTCTTGAAGGCTATGGCAGGTTTTTAGATCTTCCAGGTAAATCTCTCATAGGAAAGAATGCTATAGCATTCTTGAGCAGTTATCCCTTAAAGTGAAAGTGAGGCCCCAGCCTGTTCAAAAAAAACTTTTGGCAACTCCTCTTTGGCCCTGTTTACTCTTGCCAGATGAAAGGTTACCTACCATCCTACCAGTGAGCATGCTGATTAGGCAACACTTCTGCTCAGAACCAAAACCATGACCACAATCACAGAAACACAACAAAATACAAATAAAGCATAGTAACCCTGGGTCAGTGCAAGATCCTGAAAAAAAAGGAAGAAATGTGATGTATTTTGTATACTAATTGTGATGGTTAATTCTATGTGTCAACGGGGCGGGCTAGGCCATGGTACTCAGGTATATGGTCAAATATTATTTTAGACATTTCTGTAAAAATAGTTTTAGATGAAATTCACCTTTAAATCATCAGACTTTGATAAATAAATTACTCTCTACAATGAGGGTGGGCCTCATCCAATCAGTTGAAGGCCCTCATAGAAAAAATTTACCCTTCCTGACAAAGAGGACATTCTGCCAGTAGACTGCCTTCAGACTCAAACTACAACCCAGACTCTTCCTTGGTTCTCCAGCCTATTGTCCTGCTTTGCAGATTTTGGACTTTCCTGCCTCTATAATCATTTGAGCCAACTCCTTAAGACACCTCTCTCTCAATCTCTCTCTCCCTGGTTCTGTTTCTCTGGAGAACTCTAACACACTTACTTTTCTGTTCTGTGTATTTTACTCTATCTTAATTCTTTGAAAATAGGTAGTTTGTGTTTACCAGCCCATGGTATTTTTTTCCAAATTAAAAAATTGGTAGAATCTCTCATGTCTTGAAATTGCCCCATCACTAGGAGTTAAGTGCCTAATGGAAACAGTGTTGGACTTCATTCAGTTGTTCTGTTTGTTTTTTTGTTTTGGCAGTTGAGGGAGTTAGTAACATATTGCAGGTTGTTAACCTTTGAGATTAATATTTTTGTTCTCACCCTGTGATACCATAATGAAATAGTTACTGCGTTACCTCCTGAAGTATATGATAAGCTATGGGTGGTTTGCGTGTTTGTTTACCTTTCCTTCGCTGCTCCCATGTTCATGCTGTCCTCTGCCCAGAAGACTAATCTTTGCATCTCTAGGTCTTTATGACTGGGCTCAGACTCTGCTTCTTTCCTGACAGCCTCAAGAAGCCTGCCTTCCTTGAACTCAGATAGTGACTACAACCTGCACAATTACCTAACAATAGTTTAACTACGTGACATAACTCCTGTCATTATCTGTACTTTAAGTTGTTCACTCTTAGTTACCTTTCACATATTTATTTTATTTTCCCAGTTATGGAGCAGGGAAGAGATTTTTCTGAGAGTAGGGACTGGTCTTATATTCCTTAGTATTCCTGCCTCCCCTAGGTTCACCCCAATTCCAGTACATGGTTAGAGTACCTTTTGGTTCCTTATCTATATGATCTAAAATGCTGCCAACATCCATCTTTAAGTGGTAAACAAAAGGAAGAGCTATGGTGATTTCTCCCCTTTATTAACCCTCCCCTCCCAAACCCCAGGGTAGAATAATCAGGACTTTGTTTGAATTACCTTGAATGGTAGGAAGAGCTTCTACATAGGACTGAGGCCCTGTTCTTCCATCAAGATGTGAATCCACAAACTGGCAATGATCTTCACCTCTTCCCCAGCTGTCCCCAATGCTGTAGAATGTGTCTGCATAAGGGAATATCATGGGTTAGTGACTGGTCAAAACATGTACATTTTAAGAGTTTGCAAAAGCTTTGGAGACCATTTGAACTGGGTACTTAAACTTGGTGTGTCATACTTCCCATGCTGGAAAAATAGTGATAATGGCACCAACGTCAAAGTGTTGTAAGGATTCAGCAAGACCATGTATCCTAAATACTTAGCAAGTCCTCAATAATGGAAACTATTAATATTATAGGCAGTTTCAGCCTATAAATGGTAGGCCTTTTTCCTCCTTAGTTTTAAAAAGGAATAGATAAAACTATAATCAGAATATATTATGAAATAATTACAAAAGGCGTGAAGTTCTGTAAAAAATAGAAGAACCTATTTTCATACACAACTGGAAGAAGGGTGTGTGTCTGTGGCATAAGATGCTGTCCATGGTCCTGAACCACAGCTGCACAGTAGGGCATTTGTTTCTGTTGACCCTAGAACACTGGAGCTGGCTTTGTAATTTTTGCCAGGAATTCTGATACAGGGGAGGGCAAGCACAATGGTGGGAGAGAAAATACAGAGCAGAGAGAAACAGTAGGTATTGGGAGAGGCATATACACTGAGAAACTGCCAGAGTAGAGAATGGTAGGGAAGACTTTGTTTTGACATTGTCTTTATTATTTTTTAAAATTTTATTCTATTTTCTCAGTGTTCCAAGATTCATTGTTCATGCACCACACCCAGTGCTCCATGCAATACATGCCCTCCTCAATACCCACCACCAGGCTCTGACATTGTCTTTAAATGATCACCACTAGCCAGAAAAAAAAAATCTATAGCAGCCAAGGAAAAGTTCTAAAAATGTATGTACTAAAAAAATTAAAAGTGTGCAAGTTTAAAAATAAAAACTATATTTGTGTAGGTGGGGGAATCAAAGTCAGCTGGGTAGAAATATAATTTTGAAATGTTAGTAGTTCATTTGCTCATGGTGCTCATGGTATGCTTTGTTTCTACCATTCCTATCATAATGAAAACAATGTAATTTTTATTCAGGCACAGAACAAGTAATACTGATATATGTTTCTTCATCTACATTTTTTTTCTTCATAAAGGTGTAGCAATGGCAAGGACAGGAAGGGGGTGGCTTTTCCTTGATACTTCTAGCTTACACTCCTATCTAGTATTATTGAATAAATAGCAAAGGAAACTGGCCTTTATACTCCTAACAGAATTTTGGACCTCATTTCTAAAATGTAGTGGATGTGAAAAAATAATGTATTTGAAAAGTAATGTATTAAAAGAAACACAATGAGAGAGTACTTCACACCTACCAGGATGATCATAATGGGGGAAAAAAGAACACAGAAAAGACCAAGTGCTGGCAATGATGTGGAGAAATTGGAACACTCATATATTACTGGTGGACTGTAAAATGTTGCAGCCACTTTGGAAAACAGTTTGGCAGTTCTTCCAAAGTTAAACACAGAGTCACCATATGACCCAGCAATTCCACTCCCGGGCATGTGCCCAGGAGAACTGAAAACGGGTTTTCATACAAAAACTCAGACACGAAGGTTCATTAAAGCATTATTCAAAATGCTGCAAAAGCAGAAATGACAGGAAATGTCCATCAATGATGGATGAATAAACAAAATGTGGTCTATCCATATAATGGGATATTATTCAGTCTTTAGAAGAAATGAGATTCATTTATATGATACAATACAGACCAACCTTCAAGACATCATGCTAAGTGGAATAAGACAGACACAGAGGGACAGATATATAGTTCCACTTCTATAAGGAACCTGGAATGGGCAGATGCATAGAGATAGAAAATAGAATGGAGTTTACCAGGTGCTGGAAGAGGGGAAATGGAGAGACTGTTTAATGAGTATAAGTTTCCTTTTGGGAAGATGAAAAAGCTCTGGAAATGGATAATGGTGGTGGTTGTACAACATGAAGGATATATTTAGTATCACTGCGTTGTGCACTTAAAGATGGTTAAAATGGTAAATTTTATGCTACATATATTTTACTACCATAAAAATAAATACATTAAAAAAATAAAATGTAGCGAATTTTAAAAAAAATTATACACACACACACACACACACTTCTGGGTGTCAAAGTTAAACTAGTAACTCCAAAGTAGAGCCTGAAAAACTGACTTGTGTTTGAGCCACAGTGAGATATAATAGGTCCACAGCTCAAACACATTGTGACGCACCTGCTATGTCAAGTCAGTACCAGATAAAATAAAAAATTTCCACAGTGAGATATAATGGGTCCACAGCTCAAATACGTTCTGATGCACCTGCTATGTCAAGTTAGTACCTGATAAAATAAAAAATTTCCATACCTGGCCATGCTGCACCATTCTCAAAGACCTACCTTTCAGATTGTCACTGAGGTAGATCTTATATCGCAGTGAATTACAAAGAACAACTCCCACGAATTTTCTATACCACGTCCGCTTCACGTACTGCCGGCCGTGGCAGTCGGTGTAGCCAGGGTCATGTTTGAAGGCAAATGGGATCCAGATGGGCTCCCCACCTTGACAACGCAAGACACACTCTCAGTCATGGCGTTCCACGGTGTTTATTCTCACGCAAAATATCAGAGAGTTTGACGTATTCATCGGCCCCTCCCCTCCTTTCTGGACTTTCCCACCTCCCCAGGAGGTACTTTCTCTCATACCACTTCTTTCTTGGCACTGAAGTACATTTGAGGAGCTCCTTATACCTGAACACATTTAAAGTATTTGCATTTCTACAGGGGATTCTTGAAGTAAGAAAAAGCCTTTAAGCTTCAAGGAAAATAAGATACACTGGCATATTTGATCTTTTGGGATATGCCACCCTACCTGCCCCCTCCAGAAGTCCCTCAGCATAGACTCTCACTGTTCTCATCACTCCCAAGAATTGTCTTGAACTTAAGAAATAGGGCTTTCACAGTTTGTTTGAAATAGGAAGCAAAAATTTGTTGTGTATTTACTGCATTTTGCTACCTTTTCAACCATTTAAAATATTCAAAGGGATTATGTAAATAAAGTTATCTATTTTATAGATACCGGTCACCCCATAATGGTTTCTTTTATATATATTGGCTGCTATTGTCCTATAAAAAATTTCCAGATCATTCTTTTCCCTAGATCAGAATAAAGGGGGCAAGGAAACCAAAGAAGTTGTCAGAAAATCATAAAAATGCAAAAACTGTCTAACATTTCTACTCATGAGCAATCATAGCAATCTCATAATCAAAATATCCAACTTGATTACTAGAACGTCAAGTGTGTCAAGAAGAGAAACTTACCTGGTGGCCTCACAACAAGCAGAGGATTGTCTGTAAAATGAAAAAGAAAGAATTGACTTCACTATCCTATTTCATAACCATTCAATTGTTGAAATGTTACTGTGGTGGACAGAGATAACCAAAGAGCTCCCTGGAAGATACAAATAAGAGTTTATTCGAGTGGTGCCCATGTTTTCCTTAGTTTTTATTTTCTACGCATTTCCTTTTGAAAAATATTCTTTCCAAGTTAAACTACCTTGATATTTATACAGAAGTTGTAGGTCAAGATAGGCAGATTTTGATTTGGGGTACTACAGAATAATTCAATACTCATTATTTTGAAAAGATGTGTCTGTCTTGAGAAAAGAGTTTGGTGGTTTCTTAAAAAGGTAAACGTATACCTACTCTATGATCTATCCATTCCACTCCTAAGTATTTACCCGAGAGGCACTAAAACACCTGTCCATGCAAACACTTGTACATGAATGTCCACAGCTGCTTTGTTTGTAATAGCTGAAAAGTAGAAGCAGTTCAAATGTCTATGAACAAGTGAATGGGTAAGTTATGGCAAGTGGGTAAGTCATGATGAAATATTGCTAAGTCAGGGTGTCTGGGTGGCTCAGTGGGTTAAAGCCGCTGCCTTCGTCTCTGGTCATGATCCCAGGGTCCTGGGATCGAGCTCCGCATCAGGCTCTCTGCTCAGCAGGGAGCCTACTTCCCTCTCTCCCTCTGCCTGCCTCTCTGCCTACCTGTGATCTCTTTCTCTCTGTCAAATAAATAAATAAAATCTTTAAAAAAAAGAAATATTGCTAAGTAATTAAAGAGAATGAACTATGAATAAGACAACAATATGAATGGATTTTAAAATAATTTTGCTGAGGGAAAGAAGCCAGAAAAAAGAGGTCATATTGTATGATTTCATTTATATGAAATTCCAGAAAGTGCAAACTAATCTAGAGTGAGAGATAGCAGATGAGTTGTTCCTTGTTAACAGGGGAGAAGATGGGCACATGGAGGGGCCCGGGGAGCTGGGTTGCACAGCAGCAGTGAGCGTGCTGGAGTGACAGCAATGTTCACTAGTGTGATTGTGGTGATGGCTTTAAGGGGGTAAATATACTTTAAAACACATTGAGTTGTACACTGTGTGTATGTGCAGCTTACTGTATGCCAATTGCATGTCATCAAAGCTGCATGTAAAACACCTCTATATTTTAGCCCAAGTAATGCCACTTAAGAAAATATGGCAGCGCCTGGGTGGCAGAGTTGGGGAAATATCTGACTCTTGGTTTTGGTTCAGGTTGGGATCTCAGGGTTGTGAGATTGAGCCCCACACTGGGTTCCACGCTCAGTGAGGAGCCTGCTTGAGATTCTCTCTCCCTCTCTCTCTGCCCCTACCGCCAACTCTCTTTCTCTGCTCTCTAAAAATAAATAAATAAATAAATCTTTTTTAAAAAAGAAAATATGGAACTAATTTTTAAGCAATTCTGTTTTAGAAAAAATTCCTTTTTATAAAATAACATGGACCATTCTCCTTTTTTTTTTTTTCTTGAAAAATTATCCCCGAGTAAGATTACTCTTTTAGGGTAAATATCCCGTGAGTTTGAAAACATGCATTGATTCACGCAGCCCTACTATAATCAAGAGATAGAACATTTCATCACCCCAAATCTCCCTCTGTACAGACCATTCCTGCACACTCACAGAACAGTGACCTTGCCTTAGCTGTAAGTGTAAACGCTCATTTTGCTTTCCTGCTCTTAAGTTTCAATAGTCTGTTGAAAAAAACTCAAATGCTCCAGGGTGGAGGGGAATGGACAGAACGTCAGCACAACACAAACAGCATCAAAGGGTGACCCCCTGCTGCAGCCTGTGCTCACATATGCATTTACTTCATGTATTTTTTATGTTTGCCAAGTGCCATAATTCAATTACCTGATAATTTTCCCGTTGTTAACCTAACCTTGTACAGCAGTGTTGTGCAAAGTGAAGGAAAAATTTGAACAAACTGATTGAATAAAGCAAAGATGGCCGAAGCAAATAATTGTCAAATTTCAAGTAATTGTCAAATTGTCAAATGGCATGCATGAGGATCTCCTGGAAGCTGACGGTAAAAGAGGTCTGCAGGGGGCCCTGCAGTGCCATCACCCATCCTCTGGAGGCCACAAAGGATAGGGTGGGGGCATGGTGGGGTTTTTCTTGGGAGGAGGAGTAGCAGAAAGCCGTCTTTTCCAATTTATACTGCAGTCTCAGAAATTACATTTATTTTGTTGACTGTTTCCTTTGCTGTGCAGAAGCTTTTTATCTTGATGAAGTCCCAAAAGTTCATTTTCGCTTTTGTTTCCTTTGCCTTTGGAGACCCACAGAATGGGAGAAGGTATTCGCAAATGACACTACAGACAAAGGTCTGATATCTA
>CM053608.1:5796056-5810081 GCA_028646535.1 Procyon lotor
GCTCAGGTCATGATCCCAGGGTCCTGGGATCGAGTCCCACATCGGGCTCCCTGCTCAGAGGGGAGCCTGCTTCTCCCTCTGCCTGCTGTTCCCCCTGCTTTTGCGCTTTCTCTATCTTTCTCTCTCTGACAAATAAATAAATAAAATCTTAAAAAAAAAAAAAAAAGAAAATTGAGATCATCCACTTAGTAATTAAAGTGAGAGAAACTGTCCAAATCCGAACTGTAAAATCAGTTGGTACCTTCGTCATAGATAACGTACGCCTCTTCCGTGGGCATCGCGGTGTCAGTCTCCAGTCCGGAGAATTCATCTAGTGAAGAAAGAGGGGGGAAAGGTTTCCTCTCAGTGGCGGGGAGCCATGCCCCGGGCACAGCGTCCAGTCCCCACCATCCTTCCACAGGGGTCAGTCGCCAGGCCAGGGTCACCCAGCTCTCTCAGAAGGGAGAACATTAGAACCCAGACAGGATACCCAGACTTCCTTTCCTTTACATTCGGGGGCAGGCACCCAGAACGCCCTTTGGGGATCAGAGGAAAGCCGCCTCCTCTGGCACGCCCACTTTCTGGCACAAAGAGCCTTCTGACCTCCCCTCCACACACAGCACCCACTCACCTGCCTGCCCAGGCAGCTCCCAGGAGGCCGCAAGAAGGGCCCTGGCCCAGCAGGTCACAGGCTTGAGAACATACATTCTCAGAAAGCAGGAGGGTGAGAGACTGCTGCTCAACGTGGGGACCAAAATCTCCCCACCTGCAAGCTCCCTCATTCATCAGGCCTTCATCCTCCCTACCCCCTTGATCTTGCCACAATCACATGTTCTGGAAGCAGGGTGATTTCTTGCCTCGCTCATATTCTACCTTGGCAAACCACGTCAATGTGAATTGCCTCTCCCATATTGCCTCTCCCATATTCTACCCTGGCAAACCACACCAATGTGAATTTCCTGTGTCTCACTGCTTCCCTTCCCTCTCTGGTGGGAAGCCCATAGCCCAGGGCCTGTGAGATGCCCTGGCATCTGCTTCCCATTGAGCTGGTGGTCCTCGGTGTGTTCTGATGGGACCAATGGAGGTCAGCAGGGCAGAGGTTGTAAATTACCACCCACCATTCAGGGCTCAGGACTGTCATTTCAAGAACAACTATTAAGATATAATTTTTCCTTAGGTCACTCCAACATCAATATTTTTGATCCAAGAGGAATTAGTTCTGGGGTGGTTCAAATCAGATAGTTTTCAAGTTCACACCACCCAGTTTGGGGCTATCTTGCCATTGCTTTCTTGGGTACCATTTTCCTTCCCTTGTCAATTTAACTTTTAAGAACATGGTCTTCTTTTTCTTCGTTCTTGGTTCACATTTGCTTCTTTTTCTTTTATTTATAGCTAGACCAAAAATGAATAAATTGTATAACTTTTGCATCCCAGAGTAAAGAAAAAAAGGGAAAAGGATAGCATTTCTTTGCTGGCCTCTTGCTGTTGAGTGTAATTCTTGAGGTACTGGAGCAATGTCGTGCATGCAGCAGGCCACAGAAATCATGCCTTTGACCTGAACACTGGGATCACTTCTTGAGTGAGTGTTAGTTAAGTCTCCTGGCAAAAGTAACCATCTTACTGAGTGATTTAGTGCTTTTTTTTTTTTTTAACTTAAGCTCAAATAAAGTCAGGCAAAAGTTTCCTAAAATAGCACCATCTTGCCTCCAAGTAAAAGTAAATTCCAGGTGGAAGAAAGTGCTTTTTTTTTCTTTTTCTTTTTTTCTTTTTTTGAAATTGACCCTCAGAATTTGTCCCACCTGATTGCCATTTTGAAGCACTGGGAACAACATAAAACTAGATGCTTTATACATCAACTCAGCACCATTGTCAAAAGTTTCCGCCTTTTCACATAAAAGAACCACAGCCAGCAGCCACCAACATGTTAGTATGGCTCATTCTCTTGAGTTGATCTAAATGGTCATGAAACAAACTGAGTGCAAACTATCACCAAAGAATTAGGGGTCTTGGCTCCAGAGATATTTAACAAAAATATATAAAAAAAGTTCTGAGTAGAAGTTTAGAGAAAAGGTAAAAGACAGTCCTTTGAAAACCTAAAGATATTCATAAATTTTAAAGCTGTTCCAGCTCAAGTGGATTTTCAATTATTCTCCTTGTATTTTCTGTTTTCACAGTGAGCTGTGAGTGAGTGGAATCGTTTTCCATAATGACTGATGTTTTTCTGAGACATGGCCCAAGATCATGTTACAAATTATTGAGGATGTTCAGCCGGCTCAAAATTTCCACACACGCATGATATCATCTGATCCGCTGTAGAAGTGGAACCTAAAAAACAAAGACCACTGGTTTTTACTTCTCAGTTAGAAAAATGGAGAATGTCTATCGATTAAGATATTGCTTAGATACCCAAAGACAAATAATAAGGTACCACGAAGAATGTGACATGAAGCAGAAGATGCTGACTCTACTGCAAGGAGTTTATTATTTAATAGGGGAGTCAGATCAAGCAAAAAAAGTGTGTGTGTGTGTGTGTGTGTGTGCGCGTGTGTGTGTGTGAAGAAAGAAGAGTCAAAGCAACAAAACACCGTAAACAAGCATATAACATGCATCTATGCTTCCAGGACTATACATACACAAGTGGCATGCATAACAAATGAGGAAGTACGTAAATACTGCTTGAATTACTGGAATGATTGAATGACACAGGCTATTCTTAAAATGTTACTTTAAAGCAGTGTTTTATTTTTTTTAATTTTTTTTTTTTAAAGCAGTGTTTTAAAGGAAAGGACTGCATGATTTAACCAGAGGAGCCAAAGATTTGAGGAATTCACGGGATTCATTCAATTCAAGATCCTCAAAGAGGAGCTTTGAGATTTGAAAAGATTTTAAAATTGGAGGGCTAGAAATAAAATTTTAGGACATCACCAGTGGAATATAATAACAAATGGGTGACTAAGTGGGGTTGTGGAGTAGGGGTCTTGATGGGCAGGTATTCATTTGCTGATCACTAATGCAGGTGCTAGAACATAAGCACTACCACAACAAACATTTCAGGCTACTGGCCTGCAAAATGCTAGCAAAATGTTGCTTGCTAAATATTGACTATGTACACATGGAGCCCTGGCACTTGTGAGTGTACATCATGGACTGCACTAAATACAATGAAAGAGAAGGGCCATGAGAAAAACACAAACCTGAGAGCAGAGTAAGAGGCACAGAGACAGGATACAGGTGGTTTTGCAGTTCATGTGTGAGGGACAGCCTTGGGGCTATCCCTCAGCTGACATCAGAGCCTCTTACTGAAAGCATCTCTCGGCTCTCAGTATCATTACAGCACTTACAAAATAAATGTCAAGGCCACTAAGAGTTGTTTCACCAAAAAATGACAAACTCCACTGTATTTCATAGATAATGCACAGGATTTTCCAGAGTAATTGTGACTGCTTTTCAAATTACAAACCATCTTTAGAAGCTAATTCCCACCCAAGATGCTTGCTCCTTTGCCTCTCTCCAACATTGGCCGTGGCAAGTTTCATTCCAATGATGAAAGAAACTGGGACTACGTGTGGTATCCCCAGGCAAGCGGAGGCTGGTGGAAGGAATCCCAATAAAGAATAACAAAGAGTATTGGGCCAACAGGGCCAGCCTATAGATGGAGAGAATGAAGTAAATCTAGGAAGTGTGATGAAGGGGAGGGGCAGATGGTAGTGGAGTAGGAGGACCCTAAGGAACATGTCCCATGAATTACAATTAGATAACTATAAATATTCTGACTACCCCAGAAATAAACCTGAAGACTGACAGAACAAGTTCCACAGCTAAAGGGAGAGAAGAGCCCACATTGAAGAAGGTAAGACGTCAGAGATGCAGCTTAGAAGGGAAACAGATCATGACTACTGTGGTGGTAAAGGAGCCATGGTCACAGAGAAAGGCAAGAGATGGACTGGCACACAGGGGAGTGCATGGGAAAAATGAATCCCCATAGCAATTGGCTTAGAAAGTGAGAAGGGTCAAATTTTGTAACTTTTGACAACAAGGAGGCCTTAAAACCTAGAGTTTTAAAGGTCAGTGGGCTTGGCTCTGGGAGAGCTCAGAGGACATTAAGGCTGTCCTTATAGAGAAGGTTGGGCAAATAGCATGACATACAGCATGGAAACAGTGATCTGAAGATTACCTGGAGCACACAATGAGGAGGTTATTCACTCATATCAGAGTGCATCCCAGAGAGACAGCATTCATAGAGAGACCACCCCAGGAACAAAGGAACTAGCAAGCATCATTTCCCTCCCCTACCCCTCCGCATAAGCACAGGGCCACTTGCAGGAAGCAGCACAGTGTCAACACTGGGTACCTAAATGGCCCCTGGTACCTAAGGGGTACCTAATGGTACCTAAGTGGCCCTACATGGTACCTAAGTGGCCCCTGGAAGAAACCCCCTCCCCCCCGCCCCAAGTCACAGTTTCTTCAGTCCCAGAATCATGGCAGGCCTCCTCCACTAGAAGATCAGCCCAAACCATTGCCAATACCACATCTTCTGACCTGGGATTTTTGCAAGGCCTCAGTTCTGGCAGTGGTGGTGACAGGTCTCATTTCACAAGCAGACCAGAGCACATCTAGTCAAAACTCACATTTTCAGGCCAGGGACCAAACACTACTCACAACAGGCAAAGAGAGCCTCTGCAGATGATTGGCCTGAAAATAACAGGGCCAGGACACAACAGCAGAACACATGCAACCCACACTGAAGATACTCTCAGAATCATCAGGCCCCGGTGAATAGGGGACCCTGTACTGCAGGGTAATACAGGACCTCTTCTTCATAAAGCCATTACCTCCAAGAGCAGGAGACATAATTGACTTTTCTAACACAGAGAAACAGGCTGAGAGACTTAAACAATATGAGAAGACAGATAAATTTGTCTCTAATCAAAGAACAGTATCAGGGCACAGCCAGAGAGCTAAGCAAAACAGATATAAGTAACATGCCTGATGGAGTATGTAAGCAGTGATCATAAGGATACTCATTGGACTTGACAAAAGAGTGGAAGATATCAGTGAGACCATTAACATGGAGATAAGAAATAACATAGCAGAGATAAAGGGTTTGATAAATGAAATGAGAAACACCCTTGACGGAAGGAGCAGCAGGTTAGAAGAAGCAATGGGATGAATCAAAAACCTACAAGACAGAGTAATGGGAAGTAATCAAGCTGAACAAATGAGGGAAAGAAGAATTATGCAAAATAAGAATAAATTTAAAGAACTCAGTGACTCCATCAAATGTAATAACATTTGTATTATAGAAGTCCCAGAAGAAAAGAGAGAAAATGGGGCAGAGAATTTATTTGAAGAAATAATAGCTGAAAACTTCCTTAATCTAGGGGAGGAAACAGAAATCCAGATTCAAGAGTCACAGAGACCTGCCCCCTGCCAAAAACCAACAAAAGCAGGTCCATACAAAGACATGTTGTAATTAAATTGGCAAAATCTGTGATAAAGAAAAAATACTAAAAGCAGCAAGAGAAAAGAAGACAGTTACATACAAAGGAAACCTGATAAGGCTATCAGCAGATTTTTCAGCAGAAACTTCCTAAGCTAGAAAAGAGAGGCATGATATATTCAAAGTGCTGAGTGGGAAAAACTTGCAGCCAAGAATACTCTATCCAGCGAGGCTATCATTCAGAATAGAAGGAGAGATAAAGAGTTTCCCAGACAAACAAAAACTAAAGGAGTTCATAACCACTAAACCAGCCCTGCAAGAAATATTAAAGGGACCTCTTTGAGTGGAAAGGAAAGACCAAAAATGACAGTATGAGGGTAAGAAACATAAAACTAGTAAAAATGAATATTTCTGTAAAATAAATAAGCTAAAGGAACTCACAAAATAAAAGGATGTAAAATATGACGCCCTATATCTAAAACATGGAGGGGAGAGGAGAAAAGAATGGGTTCAAATTTAAATGGCCATCAACTTAATAAAAGCTACTATATGCAGAAGATTTTATATACAAGCCTAATAGTAACCACAAATCAAAAATCACTAATATATATGCAAAGAATAAAGAGAAAGAAAACCAAACATATCACTAAAGAAAACAAGTAAACCATAGAAGAAAGACAAGAAAGGATAGAGAAAAATCTTCAGAAACAACCACAAAACAAGTAATAAAATGGCAATAAGTACATATTTATCAGTGACTATTTTGAATGGAAAGGGACCAAACATGCCAATCAAAAGACAGAGTGACAGAATGGATAAAAACAAGACCCATCTACATGCTGCCTGCAGAAGACTCATTTTAGATCTAAAGACACCTGCAGATTGAAAATGAGGGGATGGAGAAACATTTATCACGCAAATGGATATCAAAAGAAAGTTGGAGTAGCAAAACTTAAATTGGACAAAACAGACTTTAAAACAAAGACTATTACAAGAGACAAAGAAGGGCACAACAAAATAAAAAAAGGGACAGTCAAACAAGAAAATACAACAATTGTAAATATTTATGCACCCAACATGGGAGCACCTAAATACATAAAACAGTTACAACAAACATGAAGGAACTACTCAATAATAATACAATAATAGTAAAAGACCTTAACATCCCACTTACATCAATGGATGACAGAGCCTCTAAATGGAAAATCAACAAGAAAACAATGACTTGGAATGACACACTGAGCCAGATGGATTTAACAGATACATTCAAAACATCCCATCCTAAAACAGCAGAACAAACATTATTTTCAAGTGCATGTGGAACATTCTCCAGAATAGATCACATATTCGGCCACAAAACAAAGCTCAACAAGTTCAAAAAGATTGAAATCATACCATGCATTTTTTTTCTGACCATAACATTATGAAACTAGAAGTCAACCACCAAAAAAAAAAAAAATTAGAAAGACCACAAATACATGGAGGTTAAATAACATACTACTAAACAATGAATGGGTCAACTAGGAAATAAAAGACTCCACCAAAACACTGCTAGAGCTGATAAACAAACTCAGTAAAGTCACAGGATATAAAATCAACATACAGAAAGTATTGCATTTCTATACATCAGTAATGAAGCAGCAGAAAGAGAAATTAAGAAATCAATCCTATTTATAATTGCAACAAAAATATAAGATACCAAGGAATAAACCTAACCAAAAAAGTGAAAAACCTGTACTTTGAAAACTATAAAATGGTGATGAAAGAAATTGAACATGACACAAACAAATGGAAAGACCTTCTATGATCATGGACTGGAAGAACAAACACTTAAAATGTCTATAGTACCCCAAGCAATCTACACATTTAATGCAATTCCTATCAAAATACCAACATCATTTTTCACAAAACTAGAAAAAATAACCCCAAAGTTTGTATGGAACCACAAAATATCATGAATAGCCAAAGCAATCTTGAAAATGAAAAGCAGAGCTGGAAGCATCACACTTCAGAGCTGTAGTAATCAAAACAGTATGGTACTGGCACAAAACAGACACAGAGATCAATACAACAGAACACAAAATCCAAAAATATGCCCACAATTATATGGTTGATTAATCTTTGACAAAGGAAGAAAGAATATCCAGTCTCTTCAACAAATGATGTTGGGAAAACTAGACAACAGCATGCAAAAGAATGAAACTGGACCATTTTCTTACCTCATACACAAAAAGTAAACTCTGAATGGATTAAAGACCTAAATGTGAGACCTGAAACCATAAATATCCGGGAAAAGAACACAGGCAGTAATTTCTCTGACATCAGCCATAGCAACTTCTTTCTAGAAAAGTTTCCTGAGGCAAGGGAAACAAAAGCAAAAATAAACTATTGTGACTACATCAAAATAAAAACCTTCTGCTCAGCAAAGGAGACAAGAACAAAACTAAAAGGCAACCTACTGAATGGGAGAAGATATTTGCAAGTGACACATCTGATAAAGGGTTAGTATCTAAAATATATAAAGAACTTACATAACTCAACACCAAAAAAACGCCTCAAATAATCCGATTAAAAATGGACTGAAGACATGAAAGATATTTCTCTGAAGAAGACGTTCCAGATGGCCAACAGACCCATGAAAGGATGCTCATCATCACTTATCATCAGGAAATGGAAATCAAAACTACAATGAGATATTACCTCACACCTGTCAGAATGGCTAACATAAAATACACAAGAAACACAAGATAAGGGAGGATGTGGAGAAAATGGAACTCTTCTACACTGTTCTTGGGAATGCAAAATGCTGCAGCCACTGTGGAAAAGAGTATGGAGGGTCCTCAGAAGTTAAAAATAGAACTACCCTAAGATCTTGCAATTACGATACTGGATATCTACCGAAGGAATACAAAAAACAGGGGCCCTGAGTGTTTTACGCAGCTAATGAACCATCGGACACCACATTGAAAACTAATGCTGTACTATATGGTGGCTAACCAAACATAATAAAAATAAATAAATAAAATAAAATAAAATAAAATAAAATAATCTAGCCATGGAAAACTACATACACACACACACAAAAAAAACCCCACACTAATTCAAAGGGATACAGGGCCCCCCTGTATCCCTGTGCTTATCGCAGCATTATTTATAACAGCCAAGATATGGAAGCAGCCCAAGTGTCCATTGATACATAAGTGGATAAAGAAGAAGTGGTAGATATATATAATGGAATATTATTCAGCCATTAAAAAGAATGAAATCATTCCGTTTGCAATGGCATGGATGGAGCTAGAGAGTACAATGGTAATCAAAATAAGTCAGACAGAGAAAGACAGATACCATATGATTTCACTCATACATGGAATTTAAGAAACAAAACAAATAAGCAAAGCAGAAAGGTCAGAGAGAAAGAAGGCAAGAAACAGGCTCTTAACTCTAGAGAACAAACAGATGGTTCCCAGAGGGGAGGGGGATAGGGGTTGAGTCGGGAAAATGGGTGATGGGGATTAAGGAGTGAACTTCTCATGCTGAGCACCTGGTGATTAAAATAAAAACTTAAGGGAAAAAAGGAAGGAGGTGTGGAGGAAGAGTGAGTGGGCAATGAGATGAAAGAAGTCCAAGGAGACATCGAGGCTTCAGGCCTGGAGAGCTCTCTGGGTTATTGCAAAACAACCTTTACCCTGTTTCCTGTTATTTTAAAGAGAAACAATTTGGGGGGCACCTGGGTGGCCCGGTTGGTGGAGCTTCTGCCCTTGGCTCGGGTTATGATCTCAAGGTCCTGACATCGAACCCTACGTCCAGCTCCCCACTCCTCGGAGAGCCTGCTTCTCCCTCTCCCTTGTGCTCTCTCTCTCTCTCTCTCTCAAATAAATAAATAAAATCTTAAAAAAAAATAAAGATGAACAATTTGGTTTTCTGATAAGAGAGTGAGTTGTTTCTACCAGAATTTCAGTTCGATCGCGAGCCCTTCAGGGGCAGCGGCGGTCACCTATGGCTCTTCTATGTCTCCTCAAGAACCCAATCCACTTGCACTAGATGATTAGGCATTTGTTAATTTTACTTTATAAAATTGTGAATGAAGTCAGACTAACAAAAAAAGAGTTACTCTATCCTTTGTAGTTTACCACATGAACTTTCTCATAATGACATCACCGCCACAATGATAAAGATGAAACATTTGTCAAATGAATTTACTCAGGTCTACATCGGGGCTGACCTCAGCACCAATCGTAATCCTGCTCTATTTCCCTTTCAGAACCTATCATTGGAAAGTAAACAAAATCACCATGTCAATAGCATTAGTTATTAGGGGACTGGAAATCAGAACGGCCGAGAGATACCACTTCACCCCTGCCAGGATGGCGAGGATCAGAAAGACAGAAAGGCACAGGCGTTGGTGATGATACAGAGAAATTGGAAGCTTCATGGGCTGATGGCGGAATGCAAAATGGCACAGCCACTGAGGAAAACATGTTAGCAGTTCCTCCCAAAGTTAAACACACAGCCACTCTCTTACCAAGTATACACCCCAGAGAATTGCAAACAGATGTTAAAAAAAAAAATTGTACACACTGTTCATAGCAGCATTATTCACAATAATAGCCAAAAGGTGAAAACAACCCAAATGTCCATCAGCCAATAAGTGGATAAAATGTGGTTTATCCACACAATGGAATATTGATCAGCAGTAAAAGGAATAAAGTACAGATCTACTCTACAAGGTGGATGAAACTTGAATACAACTCATGATGAGCGAAAGACGCCAGAGCGAAAGGCCACATCTTGCAGAATTCCATTTATATGAAATGTCCAGAAGAGACAAATCCATAGAGACAGAAAGTGGATTCGTGGTTTCCTAGGGGCTAACAGGAGGGGGAATGGTGGGGAGGGATGGCTAATTGGTAGGAGTTTCTTTGGGCGAGATGAAGTTGTTCTAGAATTTGGTAGTGACGGTGGCTGCACAATCCTGTGAATATACTAAAAGCCACTAAACTATGCCCTTTAGAAGGGTGAACTTTATGGTATGTGAATTGAATCTCAAGAAAGCTATAATTTAAAATTTTTTAAAATAAAAACAACCATGATTAAAATTCATACAAGGAAGAAAATAAAGTTGTTAGTGGACAGCATAAATAAAAAAGGAAGGTTGGCCATACAGGAATATTTTAAAATAATAATTATAGTACATTATAACATTATATAAAGATTATATGTTGTTCTCCACAAATGTACTTTTTTCCAAAAAATGAGAGACTTTGTATTGATTTGTACTTATTTTGAAAATGCTGCCTAGAGGCAAATTATAATTAACACTTGGCTACTAATTCGGCCTGGGCTAGAGAAGTGGATGGATGACATAAGTGAAGTGAAAAAATACACATACATCATGATTTGCCAGGAGGAGGGGGAGGGGGAGGTGAAATACCAAGAAAAACACTGACTCTCATGCCAAATAAAAGTCCAAAAATCCAAAGTAAATGAAAAGAATATGCTATAAGCCCCTTAGACAAAAGAAAATGCAAAATATTCATAATAGTAGTAATTCAATCGAAATCCAAAATAGTCACTCTCTTATTTGCAAACAATTATTAAGTAAATATCTGTTCCAATTACACTTTGATTTAAACACACACACACACATCAATGTATGCAGAAGTGAAAGGTCAAAGGAAGTACATAATGTTTTCATACCGGAAATTCAAAGGTAAATTCCAAATCGCGCTCCCTGGGGAAAATGATAGTCTGCGAATCTTCTTCCCAATGACTCTCCTCTCAGCATGGTTCCTTATACTTTGGTGGGAATTTTTAGATGGGTCCAATGTTCCTGTTTACTTGGAGCTTTTCTGCGGGAAGACCAACTTTAAACAGAATTCCCATTTTGAATACAGCATTCGAGTTCAAGCTGATCACGGTCAAGAAGGCTGTGTAAAGAATTCTGTGTGTGCAAAATGATTCCTGAAATGAATCGTCTTCCCTCTGCATCAGCTTAAAGAGACATAGGTTTCACAGCCTACGTGGTGATTCTTTTCCACCTAAGGGACAGAAGGTGAATTTTTCTCCTCCAGGCCGGACACCAATGCAGGATGACCTCTTCCAAAGCAGCCTGAACAGGGACTGAGCAGAAAAGATGGTGACCCTGCAGCTCCACTGGGATCTGACCGAAGTGTCCTCACTTCCATTCTTCAGGGGGAACTGGCCATTCTCAGTAGAAAGACATGGCAGGGACAGAGGACAGTCCTGACCGGGGGTCCCACGGCAGAGGAAACAGCACAGTCCTACCTGGTGGAAAGCAGTCCTACCCTTGCAGCCACTAGAGCCCAGTTACTCAAAGATTATCATTTTGCAAAGAGAGAGCAGATCGAGAAAGCATTCAGCTGGCAAATGAGCTTAGGATACTATACTTTTCTTGGAAAGTCTTGAGACTACTCAAGGATCTGAACCATCCAACAGTAAGAATCATTAGCCTGGTTTAAATCACATAGCTAATCACAGAAGCTTTTACAAATCTACCAATATCCAGTAATTCACACAGGGAAATGCTCATCCATACTCATAATGTTCCATGTTTTAGCTAGATTTTTTGAGTTGGTTTATGATAAAGGTTGCCAGATAAAACACAAGGATGCCACTTAGATCTGAATTTTAAATGAACAGCAAATAATTTTCCTATTAAGTATGTCCCACGCTGTACTTTTATGTACTAAATCCGACAACCCTGGTGGTGACCCGTACCCCTGAACAAACCTCGTGGGCCTGCAGGTGGGTCTAGTCGCCATTCCACTGTGCACCCTACTTACCCCTCCCTGCAGGCTTCGTGACCCACCTCGGAAATGAAGCACACTAGTTATGCAGGTCACCATAACAATGAAGGCCATTACCTTCTTCGGGGTAGCACTCCGGCAGCCCGCTGGAGCCCGTTATGAGGTTGCCATCTTCATCGTGCCGTTCCAGGGTCCCAGGGGGACAGGTGGGAACGGGGGTGGTGGGTTCAGGGGTGGTGGTGGTGGTGGTCGTCGTCTGCGTAGTGGTTCGAACGGTGGTGGTTGGGCGTGTGGTGGTGGCCATGCGGCGGGTACTTGCAGTCGTGGGCCTCAGGGTTGTCGTGGTGGGGCGTGCGGTTGTGGTGGGGGCCCGGGTGGTTGTTTTGACAACCTCCAAGCCCACCAGAGGCTTCCCTCCAAGACTCAGAATGGGCTTATCCTGGGCACTGGCCACGGGTTTGCCGTGCCGCCCCTGCCCAAAGAGGGGCAGGCCATCAGGGCTCACCACGGGGGTCCCTCCCAGGTCTGAAACAAAATCAGACAAAGGCTGTGTAACAGGATGAGATAATCCAGAGGAAGTAAAAACCAAATGCAAAGAGTCTTCTCAAAGCTTATGGATTCTTATATTTGAACCCAGTAAAAAAGCAAAGGAAGCATTCAAAGGATACTCAGCAGAGGGAGCAATATCTGCTGCTATCCAGCAATTTCTGGGCATCTTATATTGTCCCTTACTCTGTATTACCTTATACAATCCTCTAAATACTTCACTGATATGCCCCATTACCCTGAAATAACCCTTAGTCTCTAGTGGGGAAAGTAACTCTTTCCTCCTCTTGATTCCTACACCTAAGGAGGAAAAGTGGTACATTGTACCCTGGGTGGCAAACTTAATCTGTAAAGGGCCAGAGAAGGTAGAGGGCCAAATATTTTAGGCCTCAAGTCGCAGCTTCTCGACTCGGCCATTGTAGGGCAAAAAAGCACAGAGTACACAAAGGAGTGTGTCTATGTTCCAATACAACTTTGATTGCGGACACTGAATTGTGAATTTCAAATAACTGTCACATGTCACAAATATTACTATTCTTTGATATATATATCATATATATGATATCATATATATCACATATATCATGATATAACATATATATCGTATATATGATATATATATATTGCAATCATTTAAAAGCGAAGAAACTATTTTGAGCTTGCAGGCAGCAGCCTGGGTTCGGTCTTCGTGCTGTCTTTTGCTGACACCTGCTGCTCTGGACTACCCTGTCTCAAGAAGGAAGCCAAGCACCATCTTTTCTGGAGGGTGGAGGGTGGAGGAAGAGTAAACCACAGTCATATCAGGGAAAAAGCTTAGTTCTGCCCCTTTGGGGCACTCCTCTCCACATGGCTAAAAGTAACTGGACCGAGGGCCCCCATTAAAAATGAGCAGGGATTTGCTTTCCTACAGCTAGTTCAGGACACTTTTTGTTGCCTAAAAACCGTTCTCACTTACCCACAATGGTGCGACCATCCCCTCCTAGTTTAATTCGAAGAGGATTTCCCTGTGAATCCTGGAGGTACCTTCCTTCTGCATTCAATACCAACCCGCGATCCAGATCAACGACCTAAATCCATGACACAGATTAAAGAATATACTGAGCATGAATCCACCTGCGCAAACATATCCAAGAAGCCTCCACAGAAGGAAATCATAATGTGAGTAGGAAATATTATTTTTGTCTGCATCATTCACAAGGTCTCATAAGAATAAAGTGCAGAACAGTCCCATTTCATATTATAATTGCTTAACCATAGAATATATATTTTTTTAAGTTTCTCAAATATGCAAAA
>CM053608.1:5810181-5836943 GCA_028646535.1 Procyon lotor
AAAAAAATATGGAAAAAATATGGAAAAATAAATAAATAGATAAATAAATACATAAATAAATAAAAAAATAAAACATAGCCCATCCATACAGTGGAATGCTAGTGGCCAATGAAAAAGAACTGGAAATTCTACATATATTGACATTAACTGCTACAGACTCAAATTACAGGACTGACTATTTTGCAGAAATAAAAGTATATTAGTTTGTGTCTTAATGTGAGCTCTTAATATGAGCTTAAAACTGCAGAGAAAAATAATCTGGACACATATATCCCCAACTTTTAGCAGTAGTTATCCCTGGGGAGTGGTTTGGGATGTCGATTAGCTTAGAAATTATCTTTTTCACAGACTTCTGAATTGTTTTAACTTCTTGCCATGAACATGTATTGCTAGTGTATTAAAAACGTGAAATGGGGGCACCTGGGTGGCTCAGTCGTTAGGCGTCTGCCTTCAGCCCAGATCATGATCCCAGGGTCCTGGGATCGAGCCCTGCCTGGGCTCTCTGCTCAGCAGGGAGCCCGCTTCTCCCGCTACCATTCCCTCTGCTTGTGTTCCCTCTCTCACTGTGTTTCTCTCTGTCAAAATAAAAAAATTAAAAAAAAATCTTTAAAAAAAAAAAAACGTGAAATGTTTCCATCTGGCTATTAATATCAAATAGTTGAAGTTGCTATAACAAAAACTATTTAATTTGTAATTAAATTGCCTAACAAAGGATGCGGGCAAAAATTATAAAACTTTTGGGAGAGGGGAATCTATTATTATCCCTGTTAAGAAACAAAATCATGCTCTACGCTGGGGGTTCTCTAACCACGGCCTGAACCAGCAGCCTCAGCTGGTCAGATATGCTAATTACCTAGCCTTATTTGACAAGCCTGCAGACATCTGATGTCTCCATAATGTCTAAGAACTATGACTCCGCATAGCAGGCCACTGGAGGAACCCTTTCCAGAAGTCCCCTTTGTTGGATGCTGTCTCAGTAATTAAAATAAAATGTATTTATATAAACCCTTCTTTTGAATCCCACTCCACACTGTTTCAATGCAAAATTGTTTCATTGACATTTTGCTTTTATATACATTCTTCTTCTATAAATTCCTGTTCCTTTGAGAAATGATAAAATGTATCTTGTTACCTGTGACTAAAAATTTTATGAAGTCTTTCAATGTTTTCCTAAGGCTTACTGCTATCAAGGGGAATTTGTGACTGGGAATTCCTAGTCAAAATATGAATAATTTTGTGACTCTCTGTGAAAAACATCTTTTAAATCCTTGAACACTGTAAAGTGCTCTGCCCATTACCCTCTAACTTGCCAAAAACTCCTAAACATTTAACCCCAGGAAGTCAAAGTCATTTAGCTTAAACACATATAAAATACTAATACTTATTTTTTATTTCAGTCTAACAATGATCAATTAGAAAATTCAAAAATTTAATAAAAATTGCCTGTTTGATCCAGTGCTTTTTTGATTTGTTTGTTTTTACCCCGCTTTCTTTTACAAAGGATTTGAGACAATTTATAGAAAAGTGTGTGTATTAGTTAATCAAATAATAAAAAATAAAAATAAAATAAAGCTAACAGAGGTAGAGAAAAAGAAGTCCATTTGAGGGGCTAAGCATCAAAACCAAGGTAACTGCTGTGGGGATGGAAAAAATATTTGTGTGATCTTCCTAACCAGTCAAAGCAAACAGGAAATAAAGGCCCACTTATCTTATTAGTTATGAGAAAAACACAAACTAGTCACTCAGGAGAATAAAAGATCTTTCTGAGCACAGGAAGAAACAATATAAGAACATATTGACATATGAGTGGCTAAAACTGGAGAAGAAAAGCGAAAGACCATTTCCTTTATTGCTACACAATGCCCACCATTTTTCTCTTCCCAACAGCATGAAAACAACCGGTATGTGTAAAGAAGTTTACCCTACCCACTTTGTTCCTTGAGGGCCATTGATAATCCTTTGTCCACTTGGTTTTCCATTACTACCAGGAAGCACTTTCCCTTCTACATTTGGTCTGCCGTTATAACCTACATGGCACACAAAAGAAAATAATAGCAACAGCGACAACAAAAAAATCCAGAATCTGGTAAATTCAACACTCTGGTAAAGTTGGCTTCATACCAAACTCTAAGTAGTACCACAGCATTTCGAACAGAAATACTAAACAGAACTTTGAAACAATAACTTGTATAAATTAGACCACGGTCTTACACTGTGTCTTCTAAGTGCCAAATATGAATGCCTATGAAGAGAACAGTAAAGCCACAGTTTTCTGACAATACTGCAGAAAGGAGCGAGTCCAGCATAATTAAGTTTTCTAGATAAAGCTTAAGACATTAGTGGCTATCGTGTTATTTTAACCATTTAGAAGATAGAGGGAAGGAAAGTTGGAAGGATGGAGAAACTCGAAGATATACTAGATGTTGTCCTGCCCTTCTCAGCAGATTATACTAAACCCAACAAGTATTTCTAGCTGAATCAGGTCCAATCATCAATCACCAAGTGTAAACGCCCAGTGCTGACTTGTGTGGGGCTCCTTGGGAAGTGTCTGCTCAGAGATGAAGGAGAAAGTCCCGTTAGCTGACCCTGTTCTGTCTGCTCCTAGCACCTGCCCTTCTTCATCTCTGGGCCTTTCTGATTGGCTACAGTTAGTCGAGGTCTGTGCTGGGCGCACTCTGATCTGGCCCTACCCACACCATAACGTACTGGGGCTTTCTGACAACTATTTGAGGGTCAGACACTTACTTTTCTCACTCAGATAGCTAATGAAAACTAAATATTAATTGAATTTCTGCTATATATAAGGGAATGTGGATTTTACATCTATTTGCTTAAAATAGTCTATTTTAATAGTAAACTGACCTCTCTATGGGGCATTGTTCTTTTGCTTAAAATAGTCTATTCTAACAGTAAACTGACCTCTCTATGGGGCATTGTCCTATTTTTTTTTTTTTTTTTACATTGGCCTAAGCTAATAATACATAGTACGGACTGTCAAACACTAATGCATTTATTCAAGAATCTTCCATTAAGCACCGATTCCATGCAAGGAGAGTGCAAGGTGTCACTCAACCAAACGCAGACATGGACTAAATACCCTAGATCCTGCCCTGGAATCCATGTAGACTCCAATTCATAGCTGTCTACACTGTGTCCTCAATGTAAGTCAGTCACACATTTGCCTCCTACTCCTCCGTATGACAATCATCTTTAACATGCATTTTCTGGAAGTTTTAAATAACATGCACTGATTACAATATCTAAGCAACTCACACCCAAGACATTTGAATTTTTCCCAGGGTATGTTGAGAGTTTTACACGCACAATCAACAAGAACAAGATCCAACCTACACAGTTAGTTACCTAACTTCTTTCTGTGCAGTCTTTAAATACACCCTGGCAGGTGAGCAACTAAAAATAACTTAAAATACAGAACCCTAGTTTGGCATCTTGACTGTGACACATTTTCACAGATTAGGAGCATGTGCTGGGGAACTCAAAGAGGCAGTCTGTGATAGAGGAATGCCAGAGGCCTGGGGAGTTAGCCCGTCTTGGGTGGGAACTGCAGCTCAGCCACAGAGCTGTCTGGCCTCTGGCCAACCACACAGGTCCCTGGGCCCTAGTCGCTCATCTGAAAACCAGGAGACGCAAGGCAAGAGGCAGTTAAGAAGATGAAATCGGTTACATCTGCAAAGCTCTTAACACAATGCTTGGACAAGCAGACACTGAGTAACATAAAATAAAAGCCTCTCAACAATTGCTATGAACCCTTTTGAGAACCCCAAAGAGAATGCTAAGTTAAAAACGAATTACCTTGTCTGGTAGGGGATCTTGCAGGCTGGCGCGAGAGGGGGTTCCGGAATCTCGAGTTCATCATACGCTGGCGCAAGGAGAGCATAGGGGTGGTGGAAGAAGACACAGCAGGGGCGCGGGTGGTGGGCTCCCGGGCCGGGGGCCCCGCCGTGGGGCTTGGGGTGGGAGGGCTGCGGTGGGGGTGCCTGGGCGGGAGCTGTGAGGCTCTCGGGGAGCTTCCCGGAGGGGGAGGAGGAGGCCGCTTCACAGGAGTGTCGTTCTCGTCCCGAGTGGGGAGTGAGAGCACAGTGGCAGGGTCCCTCTTGTCCTTAGCGATGTTCCCATCCGCGTATTTGCTGGCTCTGGGACTGGAGGAAGAGGGCCACTTTGGAACAGAGGAGGACAGAGGATCCTCGTTCTTTCCTCCTTTAAAAAACATCGCGTCTTCACCCTCCTCCTCCTCCTCCGCCGAGACCGACTGCTGAGATTTAGAGGTCAGGGGCTCCCTTTTGGACGGCGCGGCCTGGGAAGCGCGGTCCTTGTTCCCTACAGCCTGGGGCCCCACTCGGCCGGGGACCCTGGGGCGGGCGTGGAGGTTGTGGCGGGGGCTGCTGGGCTTCAGCGGGGAGCTTGGGGGTCTGCGGAGGTGACTGTCGCCCGCGCCTCCTGCGTGAGCCTCCAGCTGGCGGGGTTTGGTAAGGGACAGGATGGGGTCCCTGGCCAGGGCTGGGTGTGCGGGCGCCCGGGCGCCTCGGGCCTCAGCTTCTGTGCTGTCGTGGTGGTTTCTGCCAGATCTGCCCTCGGAATCCTCGACCCGACGGTGGGGAGACGTGGGAAGCACCCCTCGGGAGTTTGCCGTGTGGGGGGACTGACTGCCTCTGGCCGCGTAGGGGTCCGGGAAGGAGGGCGCGGCGGGGTGGGGACGCCCAGTCTGGGGCAGCTCGGGCTTGGGTTTGGACAGCGGATGCCCCACTTCCTTGCTCGGGGGGCCGCGGGGCTGTAGCTGCGACACGGGGACGGAGGGGGAAGCCTGACCTTCCGGAGCGGCGGCCCCGGCCCCCGGGCCCTGGCCGGGTGCCAGCCTTTTGGGCACGCCCGGCCCAGGGTGGTGCTGGGACCGAGTCGCAGGCCGCCGAGCAGGGGCCGCCTGCGCCTTAAGATAGCCGCCCTCCACACCCACTTCTGTGCTCTGTTGAACATCCAGCGCCTTGGAGGGCAGGGATTTGCCCTGAGGATGCGCACCTGCCTCAGTCCCGGCGGATTTGGGGTTCTCCCCCAGGGACTCCTTCCGCTGAAGGCTCGCCCCTCTCTGCGGGCCTTTTCTTAGGTGGTCCAAGCCCAGGGAGGCAGGCTGCCTGGAGGAGGAAGACACATGGTCGTTTACCACGGTGGCAGGGAGTGGCTTCTCATCGGCCTCCGCTTCGCCCTCTGCACCATCTCCATGGATACCCGAGTCCTGCCTGTGGTCCGAAGCTGGGTGAGAATTCACCCTCGAGTGGACTCGGGGGGACGCGGTGGACGTTGGGGAGCTGGAGGGATGCAACCGGGGTCCTCGGCTGCTGCCAAACCGGCTTGGATATCTTGTAT
The DNA here is from genome assembly GCA_028646535.1 of Procyon lotor. Classification (NCBI taxonomy): domain Eukaryota; kingdom Metazoa; phylum Chordata; class Mammalia; order Carnivora; family Procyonidae; genus Procyon; species Procyon lotor. The sequence continues at coordinate 5,815,561 of CM053608.1, forward strand.
GGGCAGCAAAGGGCTTGTTTCTGAACAAACTGAAATGTCCAGAGACAGGCAGCCGGGCCCGAGACGTCGGGGCCGTGGCTTCGGCCTGCCTGCCTTTATTTTCTGTGTCATTGTCACCATCGCCATCAGAGGCATCCTCTCCCTCAGAGACCTGTGTCCTTGAGGAGAGACCAGAAGACAAGGAAGACTTGGACTGTGATGGCACACCAGACTTGGTGGCTGGGGTGTCCTGACCCTTCCAGCCCCTGGACAGCGGAACTCCGGGGTGTGGTTCAGTGGGCAGCAGCCGAGATGACCCTTCCTGGGATGGAGAAAGTTTTGAGGGTGAGACTGAAGCACCCGAATTTTCCTCCTTCCCGCCAAAATGGGGTGCTCTCCGCGCGGGCAAGGCTGGTTTTGTGCCGTGGTGCACAGGGCCTCTGTCCCGCAGGGCGCTCGAGGTGGCCTGGCGGCTGGGCCACAGGGCCGGCCTAGCCTGGGCAGTGCTCTTAGGAGGCAGCCGCTGGGAGGCCCTGTCCTTGGGGTCCTGGGAGCCTGTGGCTGGCTCATCCTCCTCCTGGCCCACCGAGTCATTGTCAGTGGAGCTGGGGGGCAGGAAGGTGGAGGGTCCCCCTGAAGGGCGGTGAGGACTACCCTCAATGGGTGTGTGGGGTGCAGACGAGGACGCCCCTGGACGAGGGTGGGAAACCAGAGAGGAGCCACCCTGGTCTGCACCTTCCTTTCGGGGCAGCACCGGGGTCTGCACTCTTGCTGGGGTCCTCCCAGGAGCAAGGACTGGGGGGACAGATCTACTTGGTGGCCTCTGCTGTGGCTTCCGCTCTTGGGTCTCTGAGGGCGACGTCGGTGGGTCCCCCTGGGAATCTAGCTCCTCCTCCTCATCGGTGATTTCTGTCGACTGAAGATCCAACCCTTCAGTCCTCTTAGGGTACAGCTGGGGTTTTCTGGGCACCCCACCATTAGCCAGTATTTTGTTCTTCAAGTCAAGAAGAGGGTTCTTGACGTTTCTGCCTCGGGGAGAAACAGGCAAATGAGTGTGTTTTGAGGAAGTGGGAGCTCTGGGAGAAGTCTCTGGCTTTTCAGATTTCCAGTCATCTTCGGTGTGGGTCTTCTGCACATCGGACTCACCAGAACTGGCTATAATAGATTTTAAAGATTCTGCCATCAAAAAAATTGAAAGCTGAGAAACAGCAGGTGAGTATTTCAGATGGCAGTGTGGAGGCATTTATAATTAGTCATTATAATTAATAACTTCTCATCCTTTAGACATTGAACACATTTTCCAAATTATGGCAATCTCTTTTAAAGATCTCTTTTGCTTTAAGTAATGATATAGTCCCAGAAAGTGTGTATTAAATTTCTATAAATTGAATCGTTATGTTGCCACTTATTATTTGCAGAAATTTTGAAAGGAGTACTTTAAAGTAATCCACTGATTTTGTGAATGCAAAAATCTTATGTAGGCTTCTCTTAATATAACTGTCAGGATACTACAGATATATTATAGCCACTCTTAGAGATGTAGAAGCCTGGTACAAAGTGTTAAAGATCTATACTCAAAACTAAATGGGCCTGGTGGTGGGTATCAAGGAGGACACGTATTGCATGGAGCACTGGGTGAGGTGCATGAACAATGAATCTTGTAACACTGAAAAAATAAAATTAAATTAAAAAAAAAGAAAATACATTCTAAAAACACCTCACTGCAATTTGGGATTTTATTAATCTGCTCCATTTTGATAGTGATCAGATAACGAGGTAATTTAAATTCTTCTTACTAAAGTTGCATTCCAAAATAATGGAATATAAACTAAAAATCTTAAGCACTACCTAGAAATTGAAGAAAGCTAACAATTAAAAATGTCACATTGCACCTGTAAAAATGTTCTTTCCCTGTCATCATAAGCCCCAAATTATAGTGATATAAGATCAATCACATAATTAATACATTCATGTTATTGTAATATTGTAATAGTAATTCAGGTGACTAGCAATCAATAATCTTTTAGTCTCCGGGGAGACTAATTTCCAAAGGGACAACAAAAATATTTTCAAAATCAACAGGCAAATGTAGCCCCCGAAATCATTAACAAAGCGAGTTCTAAATCCACGAGCATGAATCAAAGTAACACACCACAATTAGCAGTAATGAAGAGACAGAGAGAGAGCCACATACACACAATGCTTACTTGTTGGCATAGCGACAATGAAGGCTTTGGAGTGAGGCCCCAGTCCTCGCCTGTTTGCGGCCCGGATTTTGAAAAGATAACGTTCCCCAGGCTGCAGACCATCCACTAGGGCAGAAGTAGTCTCTCCAGGATAGGTGAGGGACTTTGCTCCAAATGGTTTGAGAGCCGGGGCGTAGGAAAGAATGTATTCTGAAATGATTTGGCAGACGGTTGGAAGGAGGAAACTGAAAACAGTCCTGTGTCCAGCAGACAGACTGTATGGGCAGGATGAATTAGAACGTGCATTACTAAAATTAATACTCTAGCAATGCACGCCAAGTCAGCAGCTGGAGCATAAAGACACAGTGGAAGGTGAACTAACATTTGCTCGGGCTACAGACAGGGCCCTGGAGTGAATTCACAGGCAGTTTTCCATTTTCAGCAAATTAAACATATGGAGCCCAGGAGGCCAGTCTTCATACAATGCACCCAGACTATTTACACGGCATTGGGAGTTTTTCTTCATTGTACTTATTTACTAATTTACTATGTCAGCACTAACATATCCTAAGCCGAAGAAGCCACGGAAGATTTAAATGACAACGGTCAGAACTGAATCTGAGCTACCAACACTTTTAGGAGTCTCGGTGTATTGATCTGGGCTATTTGTGCATTAGGCCAGGTAAATTCCATATGTGGAGTATAATTTCCCTTTTGTAGCAATTACAATCCTGACTCAATATACCTAGGTAAGGATAGTTCACAGTATTTTAAACTGTGAGGAAAAGTTGCCAGTTCATAGATTTATGTGATGTCTAATGTTTCCACCTCGAATCAGTGATATTTACAAACATGTAATGCACTTGAACTTTGAAAATCAGACCAAACTCAGTCCAAGGAACTAATATAGCTCTATGCTTCTATGGAAATGTTGTACCATAAGGAAGCCATGTTTTGAAGCAGAATTTCCACCCTCGACTAAAAACTGTCAGGCCTATTTTCCTCTCAATGTACTCAAGACTTACAAAACTTAGCAAATTAATGTGAGTAGGAGCTAACCACGAAAAATAACCTGAATCACAGAAAAACCAAGCAACTGTCATACTATCTTTGTCATTTGGAGAAGAGCAGAGAAGACCTTTTTTCTTCTTTCTAAGAGTTCTAATCTTTAAAAAGTACATTAATTAAAAAACTTCAACCAAAAATGTCTTTGTAGCATTTGTCTGGAAAAAAAAAACACCCACATTCTTTTCTCTTTGAAAATGAACAAACTAGTCATTTGTGGTGGTCGAAAGTAAGAATTAAAAGAACCCACTGTCTATAAAATTTGGTAATACAGATTTTTTTTTTGATGAATTCAATTCATCTGGAAAAAATGTAACCATGTCGAACTATATTCTTCTATTATGTTTTATATTTGTCATACATATAAGTTTCCTAGTGTAATTATGAATTTTCAGTCCCACCATGACCCCTTTATGAAAACTGCCTAAGCAGAGTTAAGATACATGAATTCTTTTGGACACAAAAACTCAGTAGCTGTTATTATTTCTGAAAATATTTCATTGACTACCAAAGAAGTTCATTCGCCAAAGAGCTATAAATATAAACTAAGATGTGGGAGAGGGAAAGAAAGCAAGTAAGTAACATGATAATAAAGTCATGAAAGGAGCAACAATTGACTTTTTTATAACTAATGAAAGTCGTTGGCCAAAAATGTCTTTATGCAATTTTCAGAATCCTTGCCAGCATCACGACAAACTGTCATAAAAAGGATGATTTAAAGGGCCAACTAAATACTTCTTCTCTTCATTTGCCTCTCATTTATTCCACTGGGAAAAAAATGAGCAAGAATAGTACAATATAGTCTTTAAAAACTGCAAGCAAATGAGAAAGCATTAAATTTAGAAACTACTACCACACATGGGCCTTCCTTAACTTCCATTGTTCCATCCCTACAGGTCCTCAAAGATAACTGACAGTTGAATACAAGAGAACATTTCAGTTTTTTCAATTAAGAAATTCTCAAAGAAGGTTGGTGACAATTTCCTCAATTTCTTTAAGCTTACACAAACCTTTCATCATTTCCGGACATAGACTTAAGTTGTCTTCCAAAATTGAGTAATAGTAAAACGTATGCTGAAGGTACATTTGTATAGGCTACCTCAGCGGAAAACCACCATACGGCCTTCCTAAATGTCTCTGAAGAGACTTCTGAAAGGTTCCTGAATGTTTTTACACTAAAAAGAAGTAATTTGTGTTTTTATTTAATATTCTCAACAGATTATTTTTAAATTTAACTAGCTGTGAATATTTTATTCTATTTAAATTTGGTTTCATCTTTGGTATTTTTTTTTTCTGTTTTAAGGACATATTTTTCCTCAACCAAAAAAAAATTAATTAAAAAGGCTGAAAAATAAGAAAAACTCCATTTTTATTTAATTTTTATTACTTGGTTTTCAAATCCATTAAATATCTATGGTCTACAGGGTTTCTACTTACTCCCATGTTCCATGATCTTATTAGTACAGTGAAAAGATCCATAGCATGAAACACAAGGTTGTCACTTGTATGAGTAAAGGTTATAATGTCAAACCCATACAATTAAAAACACCCCTCCTGAGAGCAGCACCGAAATCGCTATGGATAAGGAAGATGATAAGTCATCTTGATGAGTACCTGGATCTTACTGACAATGAGAACCCTACATGAAATACCCTTGTCCATTGGGTTAGCGTCTCATATACGTATGTTGCTTCCCTATTGCTCTTCTAGTCACCAAGCTTGCTATTAGAACTGGTGTTTAGCAGAGTCAATACACATCTCTATTTGGGGTATGTCACTCCTGTGTGCACCTGATACCTTAAATAATGAGGTTCCTACCTTTCACTTTCCCCTCGGTCTCAGGCAGTGCGTCCCAAGCTACAGTGACCGCTGTAGGTTTGCCGTTGACTGGCCAGACGTTTAAGTTTTCAGGGGCTGTTGTAGGAGCTACAAAGGGACAAGGACCCAAGGTTTAAAAATGCCCTTATGGATATTTTAAAAGTAAGTGACATATGGTCTCTACAGATAGATTTTTCACTGAAGCACTACTATGTTCATTTTTATTAGGCACAACAGAAAATTCTACACTCTATTACTCTTTGTGCAATATAGTGATTTATGTCAGTGCTGCTGACTCATGTAGTAAGTTTAGACATATCTAGGGAAATGCTTTTAGAAATTCAGAATATCTCTCATTGCTGAATTTTGAAATATACAAAGAAGATTAAAATCCAGTTCGAATGCAAGTTGGTGCAGCCACTCTGGAAAACAGTATGGAGATTCCTCAAGAAATTAAAAATAGAGCTACTCTATGACCCTGCCATTGCACTACTGGGTATTTACCCCAAAGATACTGATGTAGTGCAAAGAAGGGCTACATGTACCCCAATGTTCATAGCAGCAATGGCCACAATCGCCAAACTGTGGAAAGAACCAATATATTGATATTCATCAAGAGATGAATGGACAAAGAAGATATGGTCCATATATACAATAGAATATTATGCCTCCATCAGAATGGATGAATACCCAACTTTTATATCAACGTGGGCAGGACTGGAAGAGATTATGTTGAGTGAAATAAGTCAATCAGAGAGAGTGAATTATCATATGGTTTCACTTACGTGTGGAGCATAAGGAAAAAGACGGAGGACATTGGGAGAAGGAAAGGAAGAGTGAATTGGGAGAAACTGGAGAGGGAGATGAAACATGAGAGACTGTGGACTCTGATAAATAAACTGAGGGTTTTGAAGGCATGGGGGTTGGTGGGTTGGGTGAGCCTGGTGGTGGGTATTGAGGAGGGCACGTATTGCATCGAGCCCTGGGTGTGGTACATGAACAATGAATCTTGAAACACTGAAAAAATAAAAGTTAAAAAAAAAATAAAATCCAGTTCGAACGTTTTTTTAATAAAGATTTTAAAGACATCATTTAAAAGAAAATAGTTGATAGCAAGCACAAGTCTCCCCCAGAATAAAACGCAAGCTCAGCCTTAGGGAAGAAGATTCTCCCTACCCCCCAGAGCCATGCATTACCCAGGGGCAGGCACATATCCACGGGTGATTTATAATTATGCTCTATCCCAGGATGTACTATGCTCCACATGTCAGAATAACATGCTAATAAAGATGGCCAGTTGGGGATAAACATGGACAACAGTGCTTGAACTCCTTGCTTGGTACATAGAAACATGTCCCAGATTTAGGGTTAGTGTCACTTTAAAAAATGCCTCTGCTGGCCTTTATCACACTGATTTCTTAAACTATCTTTAAATCTTATTTTCAGGGCAATATCCAAATGGAAGATCCAAAGGCCATTTTAAATACAGACCAGATTCTGGTGTTCTCTGGAAGACAGATGTACTCCATTTGCCATCTCTTTCACCCTGTGAAATACGGACTGCGAATTCATACATGGTGTCTGGAATCAGGTTCTCCACCAACACGCGTCTGTTGGAGGTCTGCTTGTGGTCCCACCTTGCCAATTCCCCCTTTTCTCGATAGCGCACAGTGTACTGTCTGTAAGAAGACGCAAGGCAAAAATGCACCCAGATGACCAATTCTCTGCAACTGAACGTTAAGTTCCTTGCTATTTTACCTTCCCCATAAGTAATGACTTTTAGAGGTAAGGAGAGAAATGAAAGAGGAGAAAAATCTACATTTTTTACTATGTTGTTAAGTCAAAGAATTTACTCTTAAGTTCCAGGAAATGTGTCTAAAGTCAGCCAGGAAAATAGAGCTTAGTGTCTTACTGCTCACAAGATCAAGCAGAGAAAGGACAGAAGGGGGACAGGTTTGACCAGGTAGGTGCCTTCTGAGGGATGTGTGTGTGTCTGTGTGTGCTTGTAGGGTGGAAAAAGCAATATTAAGAACTGAAACTGGCCCCAGTTGTCTTGGCTCTCCAGAAAAGAAAGACAAGAAGATCCACTGCATGCCGAAGCAGGCATGTTTTCTGTAGCTTCAAGAGGAAAGGCATCATGTGGTTTTGAGTAGAATTATTACCACGAGAAGGAGCAAAAATGTGTAATAAACACAGCAGGATAGAGGAGGGGACAAAAGGAACTCTACTGTGTGATTATCAGGGAGGGAAATGCTATGAGCAAACATGGTAGTAACAATCCCAGACAGAAGACATCCTCAAAGAGTTGCAAGCTCCATTTATAGCATTCCTCTGCCAAGAAATTTTCTTTGCAGCCACTTGGCTGTAGAAAGCATCTGAAGCATTAACAAGGTGATATTTAATAAGTCAAGATAAGACTTCAGTTGCAGAAACAGCCTGCCAATTAATACAAGAGTGCTGCTAAGAAAACTCAGGCCCTTTTTCATTTTCATCAAGATACTGGAAATCAAAGTCCAGTGGTAATCAGGAACAAAATGGCTAGGAAGAGAATCACCATGAGCTTTCTCAGGTCTTTCAAATGAAGCAAATGTCTTTCTTTTTTCTTTACTAAAAGACAGTAAGAAAAACTATATATAATACAAATAATGGTGTGTATGTGTGTGTGTGTGTGTGTGTGTGTGTGTATAAAGAACAAATATATATAATAAAAATATATACACAAAATACACATGTAATCTTAGCATTATGTTCCATTCATTTTTTTTCCCATTCATTTTTTTTTAAAGGACGTTCACTTTTCTTGGTTGTAGGTAGGTTCAAAGTTAATATATAGTGCCCCAGTAGCTACCGAATCTTTGGCTTTCTCTTGGTAATATGAATTGTTCAGTAGTTTAACACATAAAATTTTGATGGTTATATTAATCTACCACTAACAAGGAATGGTGTTCACCAATGGCTTTTTTAAACACAAAAATTACCTTAAACTTTTGATTGGTTTTTCCTCTACTGCTATTGCAAATCAGTATAAAAATCTGAACAGCATAATATCATTGCTTATAAGACAAAACAGTGCCTTCTACTATGCACAAATGAGCTAGATACAAAGCAATTCAGTGTCTAAAGAATGAAGAACTACGGTGTGTAGGGCATTCAACAAATGTCCCCTTCTCTACCTAAAAATCCTTCCTACTGTCACCCTTCCTGGATAACAGGAGGAAAGGTGAGACTCCTTCTAAGATGGGGTCACATCCTCTGCTCACGAATAGATCATAGTAAGACAAAGCAAAACACAGATGGAGCAAAGAAGGAAATGGAATCTAGGGAATTTCCAGACCCAAGATAAAACTCTGGATAAGTGAGGGGCGCCTGGGTGGCTCAGTCATTGGGCGTCTGCCTTTGGCCCAGGTCAGATCCCAGGGGCCTGGGATCGAGCGCCGCATCAGGCTCTCTGCTCTGCAGGAAGCCTGCTTCTCCCGCTACCATTCCCTCTGCTTGTGTTCCCTCTCTCGCTATGTTTCTCTCTGTCAAATAAATAAAATCTTTAAAGAATAAAAAAACTCTGGACAAGTGAGAAGTGAGGTCCTGCTGTGTGCATTACACACAAGGCCCTGGTCATATCTGATCTGCGGAAAATGTGTGACTGCACTCGAGGCTAGCTACATTGTCATAGAATAGTCTACTGTCCAGCTACAGGAGAGGCCGGCATTCATATATGTCAGAAGATACAGTCATTCAAATAAACACATGTCTCTTCAGGACCAGAAAACCACGTCTCTGAAACTTAAAACAAAGAAAAAGAAATAAGGGAAAGTACCTTGATGCGACAACTTTCTTCTGTTTTTCCAAAACAGGATCCACCCAGGCTACAAGCACGGATTGGGATGACATGACCCGGACATTGATGTCTTCAGGCACATCTAGTTCATCCTCTTCTGAAATGACAATGGGACACGTTAAAGGCTGTTTCTACAAGAAGATCTGCCCTGAGTTCCTCTGGCCCCCAGAGTTCATTATTTGTGTATGTAATTTTTAAATTGCTTATGCTTGGTGTAGATAAAATGAAAGCTAAGCAATTGTTTGCTCAGTCAATGTAGAAAAAACCAAAATCTCCATTCTTGTTCTTACCCACAGTCTAATAAATGGGCAGTTCACTTGAAAAGTTGCCCAATCCAGCTGACCTAAAGAACAGTGCCAAAGGGATGCTTTGCCTTGGTCCAAAATACTCCAAGTAACTCAGTGTTTTCTTAACACATACTGTAAGCTTCTGGGAAATAATACAAGATTTACAGGAAGCAAAACTTTTGGGGGAGAAAAGGTCAAGCCTGAGCATTTCCTTAGTGATCATGGCATGAAATGAAATTCTGGTTCACACAAATGCACAAATCACATTGGGTTTAATGTCTTTCCATTTTAGAAAATGTGGTTCCAACAAGACAGATTAAACTTACATAGAAATAAAATAAAATTCAGTTTGCCAATTTCCAAGAGAGTACATCATACTCACAAAGCCTATAGTTTCTGTTCAATATCTACCCAAAATGCGGACTTACAGGCTTCAATTTTGCTTTTAGTCTCTTAAGGGTTTTGTTTGTTTTGTTTTTTTCTTTTTACTTTTCAGGGACCATGTTTCAAAAAGATGTGACTTTTGCTACAAGTAGGGGAGGTTGGAAATAGCCTGTTTAAAAAGCAATGCAGGACATTTCTTCTATAGCAGTAAATACTGAAAAATAAAAATGCAGCATTATGTATTTGAGACTTCTGTCACACAACATAAGCAACTATAGTCATAAATGTAAAATGATAATATAGAAATATATTATACATAATACTTTAGTATCTGCTCTGTCATAAAAAATGTAATCACAAATAAATTGTGAATTGGTGAAAATAACCATGCTGCAGGTTGCCTCTTTAAGTTTTAGCTGGGTGAGAATCATACTGTGATACATAAATGCATCAAATCTATACATTGTACACCTTAAATGCACACAATGTTGTATGTGAATTATATATCAATAAAAAAACCCAGAGTTTGAAGAGAGAAAAATTTAATTAATTAATTAGTTAGTAATTAATTAAGGTGCAGGACCCAGAATAGGTACATGTAATTTATTAATATATAATATTTTTTTTTAAAAATCTGTGAATGGATGTAGGGAAAGAGCATCCCTTAGTAAATGACCAATGGTCAGACTATGAGCAAGCCTCTACTACATTTTTCTCACTCTTCTCGATGCTATGTTTAGGTGATTTTGGCTAAAATTAAGTTTGAGTGCAGATCTTACCCACTGCCCCCTCCACAAAGATTCTTATTTCTCTCTGTCCATGGTCTGCCACCAAGGACAACTGATGTGTGGGTTAGATTGTGACTGTGAATGGGGCAAATGCTTGGCTGGTCCTACCGCGGCAAATCCACTGCACAGGGAAGCCATTCAGAATACACAGAGAGACATACTTCCTTGGAAGAACACTCTCATCTCTGAGTATAAAAGAAACATTCTCGTTTCCGAAATGTGCCCACGCCGGTCCTATGGTTTCCTTCACACTCAGTGACATCCATGTGATTTGCCACTTACACAGCATCATTTGAAAACAACCCTGCCTCCACACAGACCAGAACGTGAGCAAGTGCCTCCTTGGAAACATACCTGAAATCTTCCGTTTCGTTAGGGCAGCCCTGTAGACAGGCTGACTCTGCCCCTGTGAGTTCATGGACTGCAGGGACACCACATACACCGACTCCGAGGCTGTGGACCAACCAGCAAGGGATGAGGCTCTGCGTTTGGCTTTCCAGAACACACACCCTCTTTGTCCGAATCCCCCTTCCACCCCTGCACCCCCCACCCAACACCCCCCCACTCCCTTCCCATCTCGTCTTTCTGGGGCATTCCAACTTCTTCAGGATAATTAAATATAAGAGCAAGAACATTAGAAACTAGGCTCAAGAAGAACACTATCATGTAAGAAAATGTGGAAGTGATTATTACCTGTAATTCTTGAGAAATGGGTTTCTATTTCCACAACATCGAAGAAAGATGAACAATGATTAAAAAAGAAAAGAATAATATATTTGCCCACAGAATTCCCCCAATTTCTTTTTACCTCCATATGGAGAAGAGGGGTCACTCTGTTTTTTTATCTGCCATCACAAAGAAGGGAGCAAGACAAGAATAGTTAATGTTCCAGATTATCAGTCCAGAGAGGATGCTGGGCCCTCAGAAATGAAAATCCTCAGAACTGAGCCTCCGAAGATTTGCTAAAAGCAAATATAAGAGTTTAAACATATCCTTTATTTCTAGATTGTTCTTCCATTTAGTTTCTTCTACGCCACACTCCAAATTGTACATTGGACCCAGTAGTATCTAACTGAAACTAAACTTAAAAACTTTATTTGGAAAAAAATTATGAAACATGAGAGACTGTGGAATCTGAGAAACAGACTGAGGGTTTTTGAGGGGAGGGAGGTGGGAGGTTGGGCGAGCCTGGTCGTGGGTACTGAGGAGGACACGTATTGCATCGAGCACTGGGTGTGGTGCGTGAACAATGAATCTTGGAACACTGGAAAAATAAAATAAAATTTTTTTAAAAAAAGAAAAAAATTACGATGATGAAATGAAACTTGTAACTCTTGAGTACCATGGAATCATAAACTCTGGGATCCAGATGACACTTTGATTAAATTCCAATTTGACCTTCTATTTTATAAGTAAGGACATAAAGCCATGAGAAAATTGATCGATTTGCCCATGGTCATGTCCTTAAGAAGGACTCATAACATTCTCTGAATCCAGAATCGCTAATGCCTAACTCCAGGTTCTACTGACTGTGTTTCCAGCCAATGGCCTTAATTAGTTCAAGAATAAAAATGAAGCAATATATTTCTTTATTTTTTAAAACTTTTTTTGGATAGAACGAACACAGAGAGGGCAGGATGAGACAGAGAGGGAGAGAGAGAGAATCTTAAGCAGGCTCCAAGCCCAGTGTGGAGTCCAACATGGGGCTCAATCTCACCACCCTGAGATCGTGACCTGAGTCCAAATCAAGAGTGAGATGCTTAATGGGCTGAGCCACCCAGGCTCCCCAATATGATATATTTCTAATCATACATCATCAGGTAATACCTAAGCAAATTAGCAAAGGTGACAGAGATGCTAAGGAGAACTTTTAACACTGGAGGTCTTCCTTCAGGCATTACAAACTTTCACAGTAATGGGAAAATAAGCCTTTTTTACAAACAGCGTGTCAGTTAAACATAAAAGAAGACCGGTGTTCAAAAACCTCATGCAGAGCAACTTATAAACTGCTGTAGGCCAGTCACATTTCATGGGAAGGGGATATTATCTGACAATCTTCGAACAGCCTCTCTCTTTCTCTCTCTCTCTCTACACACACACACACACACACACACACACACACACACACACAGGGCAAGTGAAACTCATGATGTGATGAGTAAATTATTATTTAGGCTAAGGCTCTAACATGTTACCATCAAATTTTAAAATGCACGTTCCATAAAAGGGAAAAATCAAGTTTGTAACACTGGGATTCATAGAGCATCAAACTAAGCTTCCAAAAAGAGAAGTCCTATCGGATGGTCAATTTCTTGGTGCTGTTGACAAACGAAGCAGCCAAAGGTCAACAAAGAAAAACTCTGCCATCCAGCCTCACAACCCAGGAACATATATAAAGAAACTTAAAAAGCAGTGTGCCATCATATATCAAGAGCCCCCAAGAAATGAGTAATTTCCCACAACTGACGTTTTTACGTATTTGTGATGTATTTCTTGAAGTTCCTAGATTGTTGTTGACACCCAGATTCTTGCCTTGCCAGCTCTCTACATTAAACCTGGCCTGAGATTACCGTGAAGGAAGAATAAGCCAGAACAGCCCGTGCGTGTGTCTGGGTCTGGTCTCGGCTGTGCTGAGTGTGTCACACCAGCTCCTCATTTAGTCCCGACAGAAGCCCCACGAGGAGGCTACTCTCACAGTCCCCTCTTCGCAGACGAGAAACCAGGCTCAGGGGGATGAGACGACCCGCCCACAGTCACGGACCAGGTCTTAGGGCCAGTGTGACACCTGGGATCTACCAGAGCACGTGAGGGAGTAGGGCCCAGAGCCAAGTGCTGCTGATGGAGCGACTGTCTCTTTTTCACAGAAATAATGAACATGCTCCATTCTGTGCCCCTGATTATTGGTTCTCTGGGAATAAAGTTCCTGAAACGACCCCAGCGTCACCAGCCCAGTGCCCCCTGAGACCCCGGCCACCACAGCCCCTTGTCAGAGCCCGTGTCCCCGACCTCAGCTGGGTGACACAGCAGAAACTTTGGACTTGGGACTGTCTGTCATAACTTCTCGAAGGCCCCCAGACTCACACACTCCTTCTTTACTACTGTCCTGCTCCCACTTGAGCCCGGGCGCTTGCTATGTCCTCTGGCCTCCGTCTCCCATGGCCACCCAGGCTCCCCTGGCTGGACTTGGCCTGGGGTGCCCGTGGTACCACTTCCGGCCCCCGTGCCTGCTCGAGAGTCTCTGCTCTCACGACGCTCTGCCTGTGGTCCATCTCTGTGAGGGGCCGCTGGGGCCCCAGTGCCCCCAAGGGGCCTGACACAGAAGACATCCAGTCGTGTGTGGGAGGGGGGGATTTTTGCTGACAGGACCTCAGGCCCACCTCCGTCCAGGTTTCCTTGGTCATTCTCTGGGGGCGCCATGCTCTCAATGGCACCTGGGTCATAAATGGAAGTAAAAGCCTGTGTAGGATAAAATGAAGACACTGGCCTCCATGACACAGCAGGTCCACTGCAACGTGCCCCCAGAAGTCACAGCATCCTCCCCATCATGACAGAGCAAGTGCCCAAGGAGACCTCGTCTTCTTCATGGCAGCCTCATAAAGCACTGGCGATGGCAAGTCCAACACTTCTTTATTTGGTGAAAATTAAAAAGTCGGCACGTTGTCACGGAGGCCCGGGAGGCACTGCCCATCAGGCTGGGACTGGAGCCCAGGCCTGACCTCGGCTCCCACGTTGGCTCAAGTTCAAGAAGCAAAAAAATCCTTCTCTTGCCCTCGGATGGGCCAGAGGTCACTATCGAGCAAATGAAGAGACAGCAGAACCGGTCAGGTGAGAAACCTGTTTGCACTAAACGAGGTTTTACTACAAAAGGCTCAGAACAATGAAAACTTCCCACTGGAAACACACTCCCCTGCAGTCGCAGGAAGGCAGAAGGACTGACTGACTCTCCCCTGCTGCTGATATCCTGGGTCGAAGTGGCCCATTTCCCCCTGAACATCTATTCAGGGCAAGGGGTAGGTTTGGGATGAATGTCCAGCAAGTCGCCAGGTGACTGGGCCTCTGGCTCTAGGTCTCACTGCTAATACTGAAGCCTCACAAAGCACTCGAGGCTCGGATGTCTCCAGCGCCTTCTACGATCCCACATGGTTTCCGGTAGCACTGGAGCAGACAGGTAGCTGGTCTTTTTGTCTGGGGAGTCTGGACTCTGAATTCTGAGATGATTTGGATGCTCTGCCCAGCAGAACACCCATCAGACTTGTCCGAGGGTCTTCAGCAGGTGGCTGAACAGACGGTGACTTCCAGGCAATTTCAGGGAGGGAATTCGGCGTGGCCTTCCACTAGCGTCTCCAGCCAGATCAAACCAGCCCCGAACAGTGCCTGCCACGTGGCCCAGGGGGCTGGCCTTGGGAGTCCTGAGGAACTTGGAGCTTCTTGTCCGAATTCCAGATTCTGTGGTCATGCCTTGAGCAGAGGGGATTGTGTTCCTGGAGCACCCGAGGCACGTGGGGCCAGAAGACCTTCTTCCCATACGCAGCCCTGTTCCCCCATCACCCTTATCACTAGGCTGTTTCCTGAGCCCCAAACTACTGGTCACCGCTGCTGCGAGCCTGGACCCTCACTCTGGCTCCCGTTTCTCTATCTTGCCTCGCCTGTCTCATTTCCCGCCACTTGCGGGAAAGAAGACCTCCTTGCCTGGAGCGGGTCCTCCTTCCCACCTCCAGCCCATCTCACCGATGCGACGCCAGGCTCCATCAGCAAGTGCAGAGATCACCAGGGCCCACTGGAGTCTTCTGGGAGGGCCCAATAAATCACTCTCCACCCCCGAGTACAGATGCAATTAGGGAGCGACTGAAGACTAAGCAGTGGGGCCAACATACTTCTTGCTGGTACCAGCGGTGTTGGGGATCATGGGGCAAGCGTGCTTTCTAGTCTGAGCCCCAGAACTGCCAGGCTCTGCTGCCCAGCAGCCCTGGGCCCTACGCGACCTACGCCCGGAGGAGCTGAGAAGATCGTGTGCTTCCCGTGAGAGGAGGGCACATGGAGGGGCAACCCTCACTCTCCCAGCGCCTCCTGCCAAATGCATCAGGTCAATAAGGGGGTGTGAGGAAAGGGGGAGAAAAGCAGGAGTTTGCAGCATCGCCTCACTCAGACCATAGCCTGTGCCACTGCCTGGGCCTGTCAGTGAGTGAGGGCAGCGAAGGTCAGGCCTCCACCCAAGCAGGACCCACGTGCACCATCTCCCCATGTTCCAGCAGACGTTCCTGTCCGCGTCCCGCGGCCAAAGCGTCCTTCACACAGGAAGGATTTGCAAAGAAGGAGGAAGGCGGGCCTGGTAATGCAGACTCCATGAGCGGCCACATTTCCTCTTGAAAGGACCCAGGGTCCAGTGTCCTGGGAGCTAAGACAAAGCTTAAAAGAACAAAATGGTGAAAGCGGAGACAAGATGAGAAAAGCATCAGCTTCCCTCCCACGTCCAGGGAAATGGCCCAGCTCAAGGCACTGGTGCTATCAGGTGAGGCAGCAGCCGACGGGCATGTGGAGGGGGGCCTCGCCCTGCCACTAACTGCAGGCTGGGAGGAAGGACAGAGCAAAGAACGCAGTTGTGAATAATCATCGTACCTGGAAAATGAACAACCCTACACCTCAAATACAATTTTAAGTTACAAACCAGCTTCCAAATATTGACACGATGGTGAAGGTCACTGACGCACTGGATATCGTTTAACATTGAACTCACCCAGCTTTTTAATTTCGTGTGTCCGCTCATCTCTCGTCAGTGGGACATAATTCATCTTCCGGCCACTTTCCCCGTAGCCCAGAAGAAAACCCCGCGATCTGCGTGGACTCTTGGCTCCCGACAGGCGCGGTGCCTTCCACGCAATGGAGAGCCGGTCGTCTGAGGATCGGACTCGGACACGCAAGGGCTTGTTGGGCACTTCCTTTTCTTAAAGAGGACACGACACAGAAATTATTACACATTATACCCCTAAGAGTGAACCGCTGAGTCTATAAAGTCTGTCCAAAGACAGAGCTGCAACAATTAACAGCTGGGCTCAAAACATCCATTTTTGGTAAATCAATTCTAGTGGACACTTTTTCCCCAAGGGTATCAACACTCGATGCACCCGTTCCTTCCCGCATTTCAGACGGAGAGGTCTCCAGAAGTCACTGTGAGGCTGCCAGCTGGAAATCTTAGATATTTTACAGCTTTCTTTCTTGTCTATTTTGCCTTCTTAAGGCCAAAACTATATGTTCTCTGGTGAGAGCTAAATTTAGGTCAGTGTAAAAATAGAGCAAACACACTTGTGTGCTATTTATAATGGTCTTCTCCTCAGCACTTTCCACTCTGAGGTTGAAAAGACAAGCTTTTCTTGTCTTTACAGGAAATCACTAAGAGCGAAATGCTAACCGGTTTTTGTGTTTTATCTTAGTTTCTCTTGCACGGCTGTCTTGGCCCTCCAGACAATCGCGGCTGCAATCCCCAGTCTCTGTTCCTTCCTTCTTGTGAAATCAATGTCTAGAAATCCTCTTGCTAAATGACCAATCTCAAGAAACACCCTGATTGTTAACTTTTTCAAAGCAATGCATTCTGGTGGCCAACAGTTAGTGTTTAAAGTCTTGCTTTTACATCAGTTAAGAGCTGATCGGTTTGGGAACAAGGTGGGGGTGGGGAGGGTGTGATGACCACGCTGCTTGGTTTAGACATTAGCCGCATTCTGTCCCTGCATCAGGGAGACAGTTGAGCTAATGAGCATCTCTCCGCTCACCGAAGCTAGGTACTTCCCAGGCATTATTCTTCAGCCATCTACATCGGCCCCATTATTAGTCAATTCTCAACAAACTTTTGAACTGGAGAATTCCCAGCTAAGCAAGACATAAAAATAAAATCTAACATCATGAGTTAGTGTCAACTTCAATAAGACAATAAATCAATACCCATTGGAGATGGTTATTCTGAAAAGTCAGATACGCAGCTCCCAAGTCTTTTTTTTCCCAAATACTTTTATTTTATTTTTTCAGTGTTACAAGATTAATTGTTCATGCACCACACTCAGTGCTCCATGCAAGAGTGCCCTCCTCAATATCCACGACCTGGCTCGCCCAACCCCTCACCCTTGCCCCTCCAAAACCCTCTGTCTGTTGCTTAGAGTCCACAGTCTCTCACGGTTCATCTACCCCCCTCCGATTTCCCCCCATTCACCCTTTCTTTCCTTCTCACAATGCCAAGTCTTGAATCTAATCAAAAGGAATATCCTTTTGTACATTAGTTGGAAATTACCTACACAGTTATTGAGCACCTCCATTCCTAAAGGCTTCAACGAGGATACCATGTTATGGTTAAGTAAATATTTTCCTCAATATGAGAAATAGTCATTATTAAGATTTTTTGGTTTTGACCCAATAACGAAACCAAAGGACTAACTATAAGAACTTGCCCTTATAGGCTGGTATCATAAGTTTAAGCACTTTCTGTAGGGTTAGACTAAACTGATTTGCTTTGTTCTAAGTTAAGAGAGAAACCACACTGAGATACCACCTTACACCAGTGAGAATGGCCAAAATCAACAAGACAGTAAACAACAAATGTTGGAGAGGATGTGGAGAAAGGGGAACCCACCTACACTGTTGATGGGAATGCAAGTTGGTGCAACTACTTTGGAAAACAGTGTGGAGAATCCTCAAGAAATTAAAAATAGAGCTACCCTATGACCCTGCCATTGCACTCCTGGGTATTTACCCCAAAGATCCAGATGCATTACAAAGAAGGGCCACATGTACCCCAATGTTCATAGCAGTAATGGCCACAATCGCCAAACTGTGGAAAGAACCAAGATGCCCTTCAACAGATGAATGGATAAAGAAGATGGTCCATATGTACAATGCAATATTATGCCTCCATCAGAAAGGATGAATACCCAACTTTTCTATCCACATGGATGGGACTGGAAGAAATTATGCGGAGTGAAATAAGTCAAGCAGAGAGAATCAATTATCTTATGGTCTCACTTACGTGTGGAGCATAAGGAAAAACATGGAGGGCATTGTGAGAAGGAAAGGAGGGGGAAATCAGAGGTGGAGATGAACCATGAGAGACTGTGAACTCTGAGCAACAAACAGGGTTTTGGAGGGGAGGGGTGGGGGGTTGGGCAAGCCTGGTGGTGGGTATTGCAAGGAGCACTGAACAATGAATCTTGTAACACTGAAAAACTAAAATAAAGGTATTTTGGGAAATAAAATAAAATAAAATAAAAGTATTTGGGGAAAAAAAAGAGAGAAGCTCTCAATTTCAAGGACTAACCTCTATAAAAATTAGGGACCACCAAGTAATTTTGGAAATGATAAATAGGCTCATTTATATAGTTCAAAAGAAAATAATTTGCCAAATATGTTCAATACTGATAGCCCAACTCATTCATGGCACAGCACTGAGCAACTGTATGACTTCCTACATTAATCCTATGACTTGGTAACTCTTATGCATTCCCAACGGGGATCTCTCATTCATACCCCTAATATAAATGTGATGCCCTATGTTTCTAGAAAGATCCAGGCTGCCAAAACTTATTAAGTGTTTGAGTTATCCACAGGTGACTGTGTCAGAGAGGTGAACAGGAATGCCCATCAGCATGGGTCATTGATGAGTAGACCTTGTGTGGGGCCTGAATGAGAATTTTTTTAAATACTGAGGGAAATGTCTCATAAAAACCACATATGAAAAGCAAAGTCTGAAAAACGAGAAGCATGTTCAGTCTCATTTATCAACAATGACGTTTGGGTTTGTTTTCAAAGTTAGCAGATTTTCAGAGGGCATTCATCTGAACAAAACACGTAACCAAATTGACTATATCAGGAATGGTGTTCATGTCATTTTCAGCATTGTGCAAAGTTATGAAATAGACCTGACATGAGCCATGAACAGGGGCATAGAAGTCAAGAGAAAATTTCATAGGAAGCAAAAACTTTTGCTTCATTCTGTCTTTACAGCTTCTAAGTCACATTCCACTTTATGTGCCTCCAATACAAACTGTCACCACATGCACAAAACTCAGTTTTAACCGAAGACCCTCCTGTGAGTGATGACATAGACTCTGTGGGTGAACCACCTGAGGTTGGGGTTTGAGTTCATGGGGTGCCCAGCTTTGGGCAAGGGTCGGTACTGTATTTTTTAAAAGTTTATAAGGTGAAAATTATCTCTGCTGACAACATACGATATTTATTTTACTTCTATAAAAAGCTCATACCTCCTCAAGGCAACCTCTCAGTGATGTGGGGCTGAAAACAACTCCTGCTTAAGCTGCCATAGGCCATTTGCACCACTTGTATTTGAGGCAGATATGACAGAGCTACCACCCAACCATGGCTGCCACAGGCTATTTCCTGAGGGGTAGCAGTAAACGGGACAGATATCCACGGTGCTGTTATCAATTTGACTGTCCTCAGTGTTACTCCGCACCCCGGGACTTGTTCTAAATCCCTTTGTGGCCTACAGCAATGCTCCCATCACTGCAGAAAGCAACACATCAGCATAGGAGTTCTAGGTGAACTTCAGAAAAATGGGCAAGTGTCCTGAGAACACACACGTGGGCTTATAGGAGTCAGATTTAAAAAATCAGTTATTGAACAGAGCTGGTATTCTCTGCCCTGTGGGATACTTCCAGCCATGCACGCTACAGGGCAAAGTATTCCAGGAGGGCGCACTCTCACTGCTGAGCCTTGGGAACATGTCAACTCTCTGCTCCAAACAAATAACCCCTGACACTCAACAGTAAAGTGCTGACAAAACTCTAAGAAGGAAAAAGACCATTGGAACCATGACAGGGTCCCTGAGGAGCAGGAAACAGTAAGGTTCCAAGGACAAGGATCTCAGTCTCAGATGGCATAAGTTTATTGCTGCAAGTGCCCAGCCTGTGGCTCTGTCTTGACTCCCACCAGGCCCACTAGGCATCAGCCCCACTGCCCCCCTCAAACTGTATGGGCTTTCACCCCAGGCTCCAACCTGCTGGGTAGCTCCCCCACACCAGGGCTGGAGAACGAGGCCAGCCACCTGATCAAGGAGGAATGGGGAACGGGGCTGAGGCTAGCCCCAGCCTCCAAGCACACTGCCTACTTTACATAGAACTTCACAGTTTACCCCAAGCCCTCACATGGTTTATTTTAACTGTCCTTACAAGAACTTCCAGGTTAAGTAGGATACATGTCAAAATCCCCAAGAGAAAAGTGAGGTTCCCAAAGGTGAAGTTGCTGACCAAGGCTACACAGCTACTAAGTGCCAAGTGAGAACCTGAATTCAAGTGCTGTGGGCTAGGTTCCATTCTCACTTCACTAGACACCTTCCAGTTCCGCTCTCCCCTCACCCCATGTGTCATCCTGCCAACCACCTAACCTCTTCTACCAATGAACGTGAAGCAAGGTTCTGAGCTGGGCAGGCCCTCCCTCCTCAGGGCATGAGCGTAATACCTGACAGTGCAGGCATTAAGTGTGTGTGTGTGTGTGTGTGTGTGTGTGTGTATGCATTTAAATGGACCAGACAGTACACACAGCAGGTAGCAAATAAGTAAGAGAAGGCCTCTCCCCAAAGACTGTCCCAAGAACTCCTCCCACAATACATAGAGGTCACTGACTCTGAAACCACAGTAAGGTGAAAATGGCCCCCTCAACACAGTCCCCCATCTTTCAAACCTTGGTTTTAGGAAAGGCAATCATAAACTTTATTCAAGTACTTTGAAAATTTCCTTTTTTTAATATTCTGGGATACATACCATCAACTATCTTCTAAATATCTTTTATAGATCATCTGTTAATCTTTTAAGCTGATGCACACATTAAAAAAACAAAACTATCCATACAGTTCAAATTCACTTGCCATGAAATTATTTCAGTATTTTCTCTAAGCCCCATGAAGTTTTTCTGATAAATCTCCGTTAAGTCTTTTATTTTGTGGGAATAAACCTAATCAAAGAGGTAAAGCATCTGTACTCGAGGAACTATGGAACACTCATGAAAGAAATTGAAGAAGATACAAAAAGGTGGAAAAGTATTCCAT
>CM053608.1:5837443-5861061 GCA_028646535.1 Procyon lotor
AGCAGAAGGAAGGAGCTTGAGCAAAGTGGCAGTATTTTGAACCTGCCAACCTATGGAAGAAAGACAGTAACAGAGAACAATTGCCAAGCAGTGCTGAGGACCCAGTTGGAGTTAGTAGACCAGCTGTAAGGAGTCACAAAGGTACAGATCAGCTTAGTTCTTTGCTTCTCACCCAAGGCTCATCAATTCACATGTAGGAGGGAAACCAGGGAGGTAGAGGCCCTGGTATGGGGACTAACAGGTTGCGGAGGCCATCCCATGGTCAGAGGAGCTGCTGAGCTGTCATGAGCAGGACCAGGAAAGACAAGAAATGATCCAGGAGGCAGCTCTAGACTGTGGAAGTGGGGAGGGTCTATGGACCCAAAGCTTGAGTAGGTCCAAAAGGGAGGGAGCTCAGGACAGCGAGAGAGTTGAAAAAATGAGATGACTGTGGAGAGGAGCAACTTTACCCCAGGCACAGGTGGTGGCAGGTGGTGGCAGCTGGAAACCACAAGGTGAGGATGTTACACGGGCCACCATCATGGAGGATGCCAGTGTGGACAGACCATTATGAGCCAAGTATTAACATGTTATTTGTATTCGGGGAGCAACCTGGAGGTCAGAGAATGGCTGGGCACGGGTATGCCAGTGTTGGTTGAGAATGGCCAAGGAGAACTGGGAACTCAGGTCAGAACTATAATATAAGTATTTAAAAAACGAGCAAAACTTCATGGACTAAAATATAATGTAAGAAAATGTGAAGCAAAAAACAGACTTTTATCTCAGTATTGTGTCTAGTTTGGGCACCATAGCTTAAGGACAGCACAAACAACTAAATTTTTAGAAAACCATCATCTTATTAAAAATACACACGATCCTATAGAGAACGAAAATTTTCTAGATAAGAGCCTGGCGAAAGCAGAATGACCTGTGCACCGAGTCCCTGGGTTGGTTGGAAGCAGAGCTGGCTGGGCCACGGTCTTGTCCTGCTCCCAATGTCTGGCTCGGCACAGACCAGATGACCCCACATCCGGTCACAGAAATGAAAAGCTAAAACAACTTCAGAAAAGAAATCTGCAGGGAAGGTAAATAATAAGATTGCAATATCTGAATGGACTTGGAATCTCTTTTCCCAGGGGACAAAACAAAGGGATATGGGTTTATATCTCAACGGGAGGGATTTCACATTGAAATACAAAGAAAACTTTCTAACTAAAAGATACAACACAAGCTACCCCAAGCCAAAGCCAAAACTTCCGCCAGAGTTGCAGTTCTGCTTAGTCCTTCTACTTTCTGAGTCCCGAGGGCTTTCAGATTTGGACGAGTGACTAGTCTGAGAATCACTCAAGTTGGCCTGCTGTGTTCTTCCTCCTCCTCACGCTCACACTGGCCAGTGGTTCCCCACACCATCTCAGCCTGGTGCCACCATCTTAGCACCTCTCGGGCTCCCCCACTTGGCTTAGTCTATATCTCAGTGTTGTTCATTTTTCAAAGAACTTATGATTCTGTTACAGGCTGAATTGTGTCCCCCGGCAAATATGTTGAAGTCTTGACCCCCAATTATACCAGGATGTGACTGTCTTTGGAGACTGAGCCTTTTAGGAGGCGATTAAGTTACAATGAGGCCATTGGGGTGGGCCCTACTCCCGTCTGGCTCACCAGCCAGTCCTTTTAAGGAGAAGAAATTCAGAGACACATACAGACACCAAGAATGTGTGCTCACAGAGGAAAGACAAGCCAAAGAGAGACCTCACGAGAAAATCAAACCTGCTGACACCTTGATCTTGGACTTCCAGACTCGGGAACTAGTGAGAGAAAATAAACACCTGTTGTTGCGGCCACACTCTGTGGTATTTTGTTATAGTGGCCCTCACAAACTAATACAGATTATATGCGTTATTTTTTGCTTACATGTGTATTGCCTTTCTTTCCCACAAGAATCCAGTTCTCATTAGAGCAAAACCTTGTTTGTCTTACCCACTATTGTATCTGCAGCATCCATATCTGCCCCCTGGAAAGCCAATAGCACTGAATGAATGAACCTAATAATTAGTGAAAGATAATGAGGTCAAGATAGGTCTCCCCCTCAAAAAGAGGGCTTCTGGAATTTGAACTGAAACTACTGTTTCCAGCAGAGTGAAAGGATAGATTTTCCTCTGCTTTCAAATAAAACACTCAAAGAAAGTGAGATGTTACCAGTCAAATCACTAAAGGGAACCCCTGGGGCCTTCCACCAGGAGCCAATGCCAATGTCTACATTTTGAGGACAAATCCCTTCCTTTAAATGAAGATGCCTGAAACTCAAAATACTTACTTTGTTTAATGGGATTGTCATTTATTTAACCATTCCTCCGAACAACAGCATAGCATATTTTCCAAGCCTTATAAAAAAAAGGCATAGATGCATGCTGATCATTTATTAATAATTTCTCAGCAATTATTCTTACTATTTTTACTACCAATGGAAGATAATTTTTTCCTGGAGCATTATAACCAAGTCTGTGCATTCTGGTATTGATTTTTTTTAAAGAAAAATAATTCTGCCGTATATCATATGCTGGAAATAGTTTCAGCTAGCAATTTCTTCCAGGATCTTTTTTATCATAATGTAAAACAAATATAGCATTATATATTACAGAAGAGTGCTCTTTGGCAACTAGAGCATACAAAGTCTCTTCCAGAGAGATTTTAAACGATTTCACAGTATGCAAAACCAATAATGAGTTGGAGCATGATTGTGTGTGAGTCCCAATTCCCAGTGTTTTTGTAACCCAGTGCTCACTCAGAAAGGTCACACACACACACACACACACACACACACACACACACACACACGTTTTTATTAAAGAAGGAATAAGAAATTACTTAAGAAAAAGCAAAAGAAAATTATTTGTTCTAAAACCACTGTCATTCAGAAAGCTTTATCAGAAAGATTACAAAAATAAAATGGTCACTTAAAATACAAGATTTCAATACAAGGCACTGAACATCTGTCAGTAAAAAGTTTACATACTCCTCTTCGGGCTGTACAATCTCAGAATAAATACCCTTGCCTATCTTGCACATTTCCTAGGTAGAGTACTATCTTGGCTACTCCTCACTGTCATCATTCTCTCAGTTTTGATCTTGGCCCTTTGCTCTTGTCCCTCCTATCATCCTCATACTCTCTCTCAGCTTCCACTCACTCTGGAATCCATGCCTGCCCCTTAATTTTCTTTTCCAACTTTCATCTCCCTGCCTCCAATCACCTCCAAGATGTCTCCCTTCCAACACCCCATGGTCACCTCAAGTCCAACATAGAACAAAAGCATATCACCTTTCCTTGAAAGCGAGCTTCCTTTTCAGGTTGTTTCATTTTTCTACCCCCTTTCTGTGGAAAGGGGACTTTGAAACTGCCTACACCCATCAAAGCTGACCTGAGAAATTGATTATGGTCATTGGTTTCAAAGTACTCACCTTCCTCTCAACAACAACACCAGATCGATGGACTTAAAAACATGGTTCATGAAAATAGAATACAGGTCCTCGCCATATTGCCTTTGAGATATTATCCAACCACACTCCAAAATAACTGCATTCATTTTGCATTACTTTTTCACCATTAATTAAATATGTTCAAAAAACACAAGAAATGTAAACACTTCTCTCAACAAGTAAAACAGTATGACTAGACAACATCAACATCCAAATGATGAAACAGACATATATACAAATATGGAGCAGAGATGGAAGGCAGGTGCTCTGCTCGTAAGAACAGAGAGAAAGACTTGACATCATATATTTGCCAATAAAAGCCACTTCTTGGTGGATTCCATTCATTTATCCACAGGTGACAGAGCTGTAAACATCCTCATCAGGCCAGGCTGCCATCTCAACCACCATATTTGCCTGTTAACGGTGCAACAGTATCCCCAGATGTAGACGCAGACACTTCCCCCACGCCAGAACATGAAAGAACAGTGTGAAATGAGCAACACGGGCTGCAGTCTGGGCCATCAGGTGCACAGCAGATCGACCAAAACCGTGTGGCATGTGTGTTAGTTTAGCGATGGGAACTAAATGAAGGTTGGTAAGCACATGTGTGTGACAGAAGCACGACCCTCTTGCGAGACGGTGCTTCAGTGAAGACATGAACCAAAGGAGCACATGGTACCTGTGACGGTTTCATTAAATGGTCCTGGACCCTTAATGGGAAAACCATCAATCTGGATCCATTCACCTCCTAAATGAGGAAAATGCAACTTCATAGTTAGAAACGAAGACGATTGGATTTTCCGCATTTCAGTGCAGCCCTAACATATGTTTGGTGATCTTTTCAACAGTCCTCAGAAGGATCCGCTCAGGCCACATCGGTAACGAGGCACCTAAGCTTTCTGGACAACACATCTTTTTGGTCTTTTGCATGTGGCTTACTCTGATGAGTACTCAAAAAGTGTAGGACAAAACACTAACAACCTACATTCAAATTACTTTAAAAGAAGGAGTAAGTCTCTCCTACTTTTCCACCTTTCAACTTACTCTACAAGTCATTCTTGCTCAGAAACTCTAATTTAAAGATTCTAAATTTGTATAGATCTGAGAAAGCAAAGAGGGATGTTTCTCCCCATTTAAGTAACAAAAATACAGCCTCCAACTCTAGGTAAGACTTACCAGGCAGGCTTTCAGCTCTGTAAACTGGACGGCTCACTCCATTGTGGTTTTCTGCAGTAACCAGCACAAAGTACACTACCCCCGGCTCTGAAACATACGGTTTATATCAAGCCACCATTTCAAATCTCCAAGAATGACAGTTTGATTCTAACTGATTGAGACTAACTGTCTCCCTTACGTAACCAAATATAAAAATCTGACTTAAGTGACAAGTCTAACTACAGCTTTCTCTCTGTTTTTAATCAGTATCACTAATATTCCTCTCATGCAACGAAAATACACCTGACCCAGAGAACACAAAATTTATTTAGTACCAAGTACATGGCATGTCTAAAACCTGGGTGCATAAGCAGTCAACAAAAATGGCTTTGGAGCTTTCTAATGTGAAATTAATGTAGGAAATAAGAACGCACCATCCACTAACTAGGTGTTTTATAGCCTACCAGCATCAGTAATTGCAAATAATATCTCCCCCTGGAAGCTTCAAACAGAAATCTCCAACAAATAGAAAGAAAATGTCAGGATAACTCATAAAATTTAGCACATGGGAAATCTTCATTGCAATACATAAAGCTTCATGAAATTTTCTCCTTATGACAATAAAATACTCTCTTTACTAGGTCTACATGTTGTCTTTGACCATTTCAACAAAAACCTAGAGAAACAGCTGTTGGAAACTTGGACATGCTAATCTCGAAATAACTGGGCTTCACTTTGACTTGTATCTAGGGGTCAAGTTCAAATAACCATGGTCTCTTTGGCTGAGCTCCTGAAGTCAGTGGGACGGGAAGAGAAACAAAGGGGCCATGTTACCGGGTGAGTGAGCCCTGAATTTGCAACTGCAGAAAGGAAAACTCCAATAATGCTGGTTTTCCTGAAGATGAATTACTGTGAAAGGTAAGTGAAGATGCCAATTCCTTGGAGATGAGTTTGCAGGCATTTGATGAGTCGGACAGTTGGAGAGATAAGGATTAGTTGGGTCAAAGGCAAGAAGTGTCTGTACATTTCTCAAGGTGTTAACCAACGGACCTTAGGTTCTCAAGCCAGAGGCCCAACAAGAGAGACACGGTGATGCCATCTAGCAGCCCTGCTGTGCTCGACATCGGTAGGACCTCTGTCTGACCGAGGCAGGGCCTGGTGGCATTTCAGGTTTGGCACGGCCTGCTGGACTAACTGTGAAATGCTCTCTAGGGTCAGACATGGAAAATCATGCTTCGCCAGGCACTTTCTCTCTTCATTCTGAGGTTGTTCGAATTTCAAAGAAATTTAATCCACATGTCTCTGATTCCCATTAATTCATTAGTGAGTTACTTGGGAGACACTGTTTTTCAGTGAGTTCTAGGGCTCTCCTTTTGCATGTTTTTCTTCTCTGCAGCAATCATAACAACCTAAGGTTTGGACAAGCAAAGATGACCCTGTTCATGCCTCTGGTCCAACAGAATCTCCATTTAACCTCGCTGTCGGACTTTGTAGGGTCATACCGATGTGGAAAAGATTCAGAGAAATGTATGTTTAGCTGGAACCATGAAGAAGGAAATCTGGCCCCCTTTATGTCCCTTCTATACACTTTCTGCGCCCTTACTCAGAAAGCCTAACATTATAACGCAGGAGGTGGAGAGGGAGTAAGTGTGTAACTATGGCCAGGAATCTGAGGAGCCACAAGTTGACTTTGATCCACTAAAGGAAGGCAGTAAAATGATAACCAGCACAGGGAGACCTGGTTGTCAGAGATGCTGACTTGTGTTACTTCCTTACGATCCATCATGAGGTTGTGAGTTTCAGGCTCGTAGGATCAAAAAAGCAAATGGTAGAGGATCCCAAGGAAGCACCTCCAAGCCTAAGTTCAAAACCACCTACACCTGCACTTATAAAACAATATATTTAGGAAAGTTTTTAAATATTACCGACTTCCAGAATCAACTTTAATGGGGAGAATGTCACGTCTTCAAACCAGATGTGGCTAAGTGTGACAATATCACACACACCCTCACAGGGACATATTATTTGAGTAATCTCTAATTGGTTTATAAATTAGAAATCTCAAGATTAGGCTACAAAGTAGTTAAGTTTCTATGAAACAAATAAAGGACCAACATGTTTTCCGAAACCACATTCAGAAACTACAAACTGGTTTCCTATATCCATTCGGAGAGCTATCTGGAAATACTTGAGTTGAAATGCAGAATGAGGAAGCCCAGGGGCAAGATAAAGGTTAAGCAACAGCCCCATGACCCTGGCTACCTGTTCCCAAAGAACCATGAGGTTCCGGGAGCCTAGCTACGCTGTGTCTCACAAACAGCCATCCTACCTAAGAACAGAACTGAGAATGTTGGTGTACAATTAGTTCTGACTGGGAACAAGACCAGAGTGTCACTTACCCACATCCTCAATAAGGAAGGAGTGCGTCTCAGCATTCACCTTGATGTATTTAAGACTTTTCAGTGACTTCCCATAGGCAATGTTGTAATGCTCCACGGGTCTACTGGTAGCATCTTTGGGTGGGTCCCACGTGACTTTCAGGCCCATTTTAGTGGACAGCAGTTTCACGTGCCTTGGCTTCAGTGGGTGGTCAGCTATGCAAACAGTGCAACTATCAACTTACGGGAATGGCAGATTGTGAAAAGGAATTTTTTTCCAACGTTCTCTGATATTGTTATCAAAAGAGCAAATGACTTTTAATTCGTCTGGTCCTAAAGACTTTAAGGATAGTCACGTTTGAACATCGTTACAGTATAGAGCAAAACAAACATATGAAACCCACAAGCTTTTATGTGTTTTGCATAACGGTGGGTGGTAAATTTAAAACAAAAGTGAAACAAATCAAAACAAACTCTAGGCATTCTCTGGCTTGATTATGTTGCCTTTCTAGTGCAGGAATAATGAATTCACGATTTGACATACTGTCCAGAGGCATTCATATATCAAATAAGCCCTTAGTATTCTGTAAGGTACAGTTGGATGATCTTTAAAATACCTCCAAAAAGAACAACATAAAACTGTCACGATGAGGATGACTATCCATTGTATCCAAAGCATTCATTTCCACAAAGAAAACAAACCAAGATCATCAAACACCTTAAAAGGGAGGTAGTAAGCCTCTGGTTCATCTACATAGAGCTAATTTAAATGTTTCCACGTTTTGTCCCAGAAGAAGAAAAACAAATTATTAAGAAGCACAATGACATTTTTATCTTCAGTTATAAGGTTCCATAAACATATGCTTGATTTTGAAAAACAACCCAAACAAAACGTAACATTTTGTCAAACAAAATC
Organism: Procyon lotor; assembly: GCA_028646535.1. Classification (NCBI taxonomy): domain Eukaryota; kingdom Metazoa; phylum Chordata; class Mammalia; order Carnivora; family Procyonidae; genus Procyon; species Procyon lotor. The sequence goes on from CM053608.1 coordinate 5,845,346, forward strand.
TCTCAGCTCACATTGTAACAGATCCTGCAACATTGCATAATATATAAATAGACGCTAAACATTCACACAACAGTCAAACAAATTTTAGGCAAACCTGGATCTGAAACTTTATGTAATGATTCAAGGACCTCTCAGGAAAAGGAGAAGTAATCTAAGAAACCCAGAAACCTTTAAACTGAGTAACATGGGGAAAAAATGAATTTGGAACCTCATGGAAGAGGAAAGGGGAAGGAGTGTTTTGTGACAAGACGTGGATTGGTTAGCATGTGATTTTAATGCCGGATGAAAATTCTGAACACCATAAGCACAGATGACACTGGCATCCATCACTCATCCCTCGCCAAATTGGCCCACTGCCTCAGGAGTAAAACGATGAAAAAGGAGAACTCATATGGCCCCACTCAAAGAAATCCAAGGACTGGAAAAGAAGAGAATAAATCTGATGATTTCAAAGCAGTAAGGAAAGAGTCCCTATTTTGGAGACAAAAGCATGTTGTCAGACTGCAGGCAGGAACCAAAGTCCACAAAGCCTCCGCTCCCCAGTTTCAGGGATGAGGGTCCCATAAACCCTCAACGGGAGAAATCATAGACAAGAAACATACTGCTCTCTGCAAAATTTTGAGTTGAGCAAATTGTACACACAGCACGTTGGTGACTTTCCGGGCATTAATTAGCAATCATGGCTAGTCTTCAATAATTCTCATGTAGCCCTCCCTCCTCACCCAGGAGGGACCTTCCAGGACTTACTTAGCCAGAGGACTGGGGTGCCCTTCGCTATATTCCCTTTCTTTCCCCCAAGGTTTCACTACAAAAACCTCCCCTCCTTCTCTGCCATCTGACTAAGCAGCTTTTTCTAGTTGTGATCCCTATTTCCCCCAACAGCAGCAATCAGTCCCAAGAATTCAGTATTTCACATTGACTGAAAAGTGTGCAAGAGCAAAGCAAGGTCCCCCCCAAAACTGCAAAGGGATGCTCATGGTTGGGCGATTCTCCCAAGGAAGAAAACAAATGAACGAATATGCGAATGACGTTTTCTTTACCGTTGGATTCCAAATCTCCCTTAAGGAAAGTTAGTTACTGGACAGACAGCCAAAAACAAGAGGCCAGTGACCCCCAGGCACTGTCACATTTTCTCTTGGGTGCTCATGATTCAATCAGTACCAAACTGCCTGGGCCTGAAAATGACTGACTTTCATTACTGATAATCTGAAAAAAAAAAAACAGTTTATAAATATACTCTGTCCTTTCCAGCCCTGCCTTGCATCTATCCTTTGACACAGCCTAGAAGGGTTTCCAACTCACGTGAGAATCTACCTTCACACAGTTCCATCAGTCCAGCATGGGGGAGACATTCCAAACCTTCAAGGAGCGTACACAAGGAGACACACAAAGTAGAGAAGAGCAAGGGGGAAGCACCTCTGGTGGCCAAAACCTAATGACTATCATTTCACTGTGCTTACACAGTCGGAGCTTCCAACTGTGTCTGCGCATGAGTTTGTTCCCCTCTTGCCAATGATCCAGTACCGTCAGTGTGTCTCAACTTGATAATTGCCTGAGCCAGCATCTGTAGGCTAAGAGAAAGGCCATATGGTGGGCAACGACAGTAAATACAAACGGGAGAGGGTGATGGATGGGAGGAGGGGGTTTATGGAGTGTCCAACCCCCACCGCCCACTGCTCTGAGCACCTACCCCAGCGTTACACGAGCTGCTCAGAGCACACGCCACCTGGAGGGTGTCATTTACTCCCTCCATATTCCAGACGAGGACATAAGGCCGGGAGCAAGGTCAGGGTTCCCCCAGAATCACACAGCTGCACCAGAGCTGGAGCCAAAGGCAAGCCCTGCTTCATCCAATTCCAAAGCCCAGCTGTCCCCCTCCCAGCTCACAGACCCTCAGAATCCACTCCTGCCCAGATATGACCTGTGGCCACTGCGATCGAAAATTAATTAATTTAGGAAGCCACCACCATTCTAAAACAAATTAAGGGCCTCCAGAGTTGGGTGTACTGTCTCCTCCACCATGCCACTTTCCTCTCTGGGGGGCACTCCTGCCCCCCATACATCATCATGGCATCTTGTGCTGGGTGTCCTCATCCTCCCCCCTCTCTGGAAGGAATGGAAGAAGCACATGATGTGCTCTCTCAGGGACATTTGCATTCTTTTTTTTTCCCCAAATATGTTTATTTTTTCAGTGTTACAAGATTCATTGTTCATGCGCCACACCCAGTGCTCCATGCAATACGCCCCCTCCTCAATACCCACCACCAGCCTCGCCCAACCCCCCACCCCAACCCCCTCCAAAACCCTCAGTTTGTTCCTCATAGTCCACAGTCTCTCATGGTTCATCTCCCCCTCGATTTCCCCCAATTCACCCTTCCCTTCCTTCTCACAACGCCCTCCATGCTTTTCCTTATGCTCCACATGTAAGTGAGACCATAACATAGTTGGCTCTCTCCGCTATTCGGAGTGAAATAAGCCAAGCGGACATTTGCATTCTTATGACAAAACTTAAGACCAAAGACTTTTCCAATAGTGACATCTTAGGCCTCAGAGAGTTGCCTAATGAAGATCATTTGTGAACAAAGGCCTCTAGAAGAGAGACCGTGGACTCTGAGAAACAAACTGAGGGTTTTGGAGGGGAGGGGGTCGAGGGGTTGGGCGAGCCTGGTGGTGGGTATTGAGGAGGGGGCGTATTGCATGGAGCACTAGGTGTGGTGCATGAACAACAACACTGAAATAATTAAATTAAATTTAAAAAATTAAAAAACAAAAACCAAACAAACAAAAAGGCCTCTGGGATACGTGGAAATCACACTTTCAAGGCAGCCTTATAGTGTCCTTAAGATCTGTCCTGAATTTAAGGTTTTCCAAAGGCCTTAGGCCAATCTACCATGACTCTTCCTCGCAACACACACAAATTGGGTCCATTAAACAAACCATATGGTGGCCTGATCAGCAGATATTTTCACTCGTTGGATTGTTATCTACTTTGATATTTCAAACTGGTGTCATTGTGATGCTTCCTGGTGAACATCATCTGTGCCTGCTCAGAAAGAACTGGAGGAGGAGGAGAGGGGGCTAGATAGAGAGCAATCTTTCTGTCATACCAGCCCCACCCAGAGCCCCTCACTCTCAGCGAACTCATCAAACCAGCATCTATCTGAGGAACAAGATCAGGCACAGATCAATGTCTGTGCACTTGAATTACTTGACAGAAAGCTTCTTCTTGGGACTAGAAATGTGACAGTACATTCTATGCTTGATGCTCGCTTTGTAGGTCTCCTGATTTCATTCCTGAAATGTGCAGTCAAGGCATAAAGGCTGTGAAACTGGCCCAGGTTCCAGGTCTGAGGACTGCATTCTGGTTCTGTGTTGTGGGATCAGTATTCTGGGAGCATAAGGATGAAATGTGACGGAGTGGTTCCTGATTTATTCTAATTGCTCTTAGAAATTTAGACCGGACCACCCTCTCTGCTAGATAAATGCCGCACATGACCTTTTGTAATAGTTTTCCATATTCTCGTCTGATAAAGATCATACTGGATACGTACGTCCTTTAAAGCTATAAATCCCATGAACTGCCTCTCTAAAAAGGAAAAAGGACAAACCCAAAGTCAAGACAACAGGAATTCTGTGGCCCAACAGAGGGAACGTGGGGAGGGGACCTCAGAGAACCTCCATGACAGGTTAGGGCTCTGACAAGATGTTTTTTCCTTCTCCCCAGGATGCAAAATGAGGAAATGAGCTTAAGCGGCAGCCTAAGGGATGTTAGGTTAAGTCCAAAGAATTTCCTGTCCACGTCTTTTCCCATTTCTCCCCATTCAAGGAGTCTTTGAATGGTGCCGATGGTTAAGATGCTCCAGACAGAAGAAGGAAGCTAGTAGAGTCTGCTGTGACTCCAGCAATTTCATGCCATGGAAAGTCACTTCCATAGTTCATGCCAGTTAACATTAACTGGATTCAAGGATATTTTGCCAGGTACCAAGTGGCAAGGGTGTCTTGGTGACCTTTCGGATACCCAGCAGCGGCCGGGCTGGATGTTTCGGAGCCATGGCTCCAGCAAGACCTCTACTGGTTTGTTCGGGACAGAGAATAAGGGCACAGTCAGCGCCTAGAGGTGTTACTGTGGTCCAGCTTCCAATGTCCAGTCTTACCCAAGAGGGCTCTAGGAGGCCAGTGTAGTTCCAGCGTCAAAGTATGGATCCACTTCTGCTCAAGGACGGAGACCAAAATTCCAATGACTCTGGAATGTCTGTCCTTGTTAGGTCTTCAGCTTCTGCAGAGTGACTTCAAGGGGTTCTCCAGGGCTGACCAATGCTCTCGGGAGGCCAGAGCCAGGTTCCCAGGGCCAGGCTGGCCTGACCAACAACTACGGGGCTCCTTTCTCACAGTGGACAGGGGTCTGACACCGCACCTGGCCCTTGCTCGCCTTCCCACTCTGGCATCTTACTCACTTTAGGTACAGATGTGTTCAAGGACTCATACCTCAATGCCGGACCTCCCTCTGTTCCTGGAGAGGCATAAAGGCTCTGAAAAAAACTGGCCCAGGTTCCAGAGAAGAAAGGAAGGCCCTTCCCAGGATGGCTCTGGGGAGGGGAGCGCGGGATGCTACACAGGCTTTGGCTACTGGCAAAACCAATGGCCGCTACATGTGCAGCGCTGGCCTAACCGTTCCAGACCAACAGTCCCTACTGCCTACGTCACAGTCCCATGTGAGTTCCAAATGGAACGTGTTTAAAGTGAAACTCAGTATCTCACTGCTCTTTGCCTTACTTCAGACATCACCACCCATCCCTAAATGTACAGAACGAAAATACATGTATTCCTAGAAAGGGAATTCCGTGAAGGGCTATTTCTCAGAATGAAAGGAAGGAAAGTTCAGAATCAGCTGGTAAAATGAATCAATGGTAAAAGTAATCCAAAATGGACACAATTCATGGAGAAATCATGCTTTGAGGATGATTTCCTCAAACAATACTCAAGCTCATGCTTTGAGTCAAAACAGTAACTGAATATTTCTGGAGCCAAAGTGTTGTTTTTGCTTGTTTCTTTGTTTTGTTTTCCTTTTAAAAAAATAACATAGTGACTTCATTATAGTCTCCACATTGGGGAAAAAAAGTCAAACTATCAGGTTTATTGATAAGGTTACATTAGAGAGGGTGGATCTAATATGGGACCGTCACCAGCTTCTTAGCTCCCTCCCCTCTCCACTTCCAGAATGTCAGGGCCGGTGCCTCACAGGTGGGGTGAGGGTGACAGGCCTGAGCCACAGCCCAGTGCCCTCCCACACAGAAGGCCGACAGGAGCCAAACGCAGCCTTCCTGCAGGAAAGCAGACCCGAAGAGGAGACTCATATGCCTGTGTCTTCCAACCCATTAATGCCATGGAGTAGAGAAAGTAGACCAATGGAGACCAGGCTCTAGCCTCTCATGCCTCAGATACAGCAAGTCTCAGGGAGGACAGGGAGCACAGCATGAGGCCAGAGGCCAGAAGTGAAACACAAGGAAAGGGAAATGGAAGTCCCCTTACCATGTCCGGCAGGCTACTCCCTGGCCCCACTGGGCATGACCATTAACCTGAGGTCAGGTTGTGGCTGCCTCTTCAGAGAGAGGATCAAGACCACCTGCCCTGCCTTCAGGGGCCTTCCCAGGACTAATCACTGACCCATTATTATCCTCTTCGGGTGACAGCTAGGGATCCTTCCAGTCCCCAAAAAAGCTCTGAAATGAGGAAGGGTCATTCTTTGGTCAACTCCAAAGCCACACTGACCTCTAGGCTGAAAATCCACTCTTGCCTGTCCCTTCCCAATCCCATGTTTTGACCAGTCCATGCTGTCCAAAGTAGCCCACCAGAGTTTAAGCAATGAGATGATATTATGCACATATTCTGACAATACAATACCAGCAATATAAAAATGATCCAATTTCAATATAAGTCCTTCCCATTATGAAATTCCTAAGGAAAATTTAGAGTCCAAGAGTGAAGCCTTCTGGGTCTCATAGCTTAAAATCTAAAGAAATTAAAGTCTAAGTTTCTGCTCCTACTTCCTGTTCTGTCTAGCCTCGGCCAGAGGAGACCCATCTAGTGCCCAGATGGGGTCAGGGTTACCCTCGGCAATTGCAGCCCCTTCCATCTTTCACTGGAACTGGTGTGAATTCTTCAGGATTCCCTGACATAAAAATAATCAAATCCAAAGCTTTCCACCTACCCAAATTCTTAAAGAACCCCAAGACCCTCAAACCTCTATAAACCAGCAAATCCAAAATGTACAGTGTAAAAAATACATACTATGTTTGTCTATCGAATGAAGCCTCCCCCAGTTCTGGTAACAGACTTCTGTTCATGTGAGCCCAGACGGCTCCGGAGACTTCACTGGAATTGTTGTAACCAGAGCCAGACCCTGGGCACTGCCTCTGCTTTCCAGTCATGAGGCTGTGACACATTGTGTCACAATGTGGATGTGAGCATCTTAGAATTGTTAGTGACAGCTCTCATGTCACATGGAGAAGAAACCAGAAATGGAGAGAGTCCAGGGGCTGTTAGAGCCCTGGTTCCCGGGCTCAACCCCGAAGGCCGGCTGAACCCCCTACATTTCCGAACATACAGCTCTACGAAGCAATGAATTCTGGGACTTAAATAAGGTCAAGTTGGATTTCTGGCCACTTGCAGTCAGACCCTGATGGGTTAATCAAGATCTTCTATGACAGTCAAAAATAACTTTCTGAAGCTACCTGAGTAGCCAGTACATTTAGTCACAAAAGGCTGCCAGTGTGCAGACACACACACCCCTAAATTAAGGCAAATACCAGCCAGGGATGGCTGCCATTCCTGGCTGAGGGCTCCATGCAGCCCACCCAGTCTGGCAGTCGATGCTGAGGAGAGGAGTGGACAACCTTGGTTAAGAAGGAAACCCCCAAAGGAACGTCAAGAGCTTTTGAAATAAACTAGTCCCTTAAAACCCCCAAAGTTCTAAAATTATTTCTTAAGTATACTAAGGATTGCTCCTTAATGCAACAAAACCTTCATGTTTATTTAAGTCTCCCTACTTCATCTTTGTTTGAAATGCAAGTTTTACTTTCCACTGGAAACCACCAAATACTTCCCAGACTGAAATGAAGAAAACACAGATCTCACTGCAACCATGAGTGTTTGACCAAAAATTCAGTTGATAAGCCAGAAAAGGTTAGGATGTACACTGGCTGGGGGGTGCGGGGCGTAATTACAAATCAATGTGATCTACAACTTTGAGACTATAATTCCAAGGAAAGGTGGAAAAATTCGGCCCTTGTCCATAAGATACCAGACACCAAAGGAAGAGTCACAAATGTAGAAATAGCCAGATGGTTGGCTACACATGGGCAAAACACTGAAACACCCCGCCAAGTTTTAATAATTTGTCAAATGGTTGGAATTATATTTGCCAAATAACTATGATGCTCCCTTCAAAAACAAACAAAAACCACCAAAAAAAAAAAAAAACCCAAAGGGCAAATACAGGTTGTTTAGCAACAGTGTGAAGCAATGATATGCGTAAAATCTACATATGGTTGACGGCATTTTCCACCTGGAAGACTAGGGCCAGGTAGACATAGTCTGAGTATTAAAATAATACCCTGGCTTCTCTTCTGACATTTCACAATATGAATGGGGTTCAATAAAAGTGTTTTCCACAGATGGCATGGTTCTCTATGGATAACTGCTTAAAAAAATAAAACCTAGGTCTGGAAGTCTAGGCCTTTGGAGTCTTTAAACTTAAAAAACACTCCACAGAGCTGAAAGAACTTTGCAAACAGAACCTCTGACCCCACCACAGGGAAGCCACGCAGGGCTGTCCTCAAGTCAGAGAGAAACACCAAGGCAAGCAGATGTCCCGGGTCCCTCGGGAGATCGAGGGCAGCCAGGGCGCTCTGGACTTTACCCCTGGCTAGCATGGCTCAAAACCCCATCCATCTTCCCTTGTCACGACGTGCTCCCCATGTGACTGGGTTCCACCCCCATGCCCAACGTGTCCTGTCACATTCCCCTGTTGAGGGCGTGCACAAGTAGAGTGAGAAACCAGAAGACTCAGGATGCCCCGGGCAGCTCTGGGGTGTGGCTGGACACCCTGGCCCTCACTGCCCGCAGAGTTTCCTAATGAAGGGAGGGACAGGCGAGGCCACTAGGCTCAGTGTGTGCTCTGCTCACCTCTCCCAGCCTCAGCTAAACCTGAGTTCCCTGCCCTTGTCCCCAAACCCTCAGGCATATTCCAGTATTTCGATCACAACAAAGCATCATTCTATTCAGAATAAATGGCCAAATTCACAGGCGTACATACCAATGAGCTTATGAGGGCACTAGATGGTCACTGAATACAATCGTGAATCACATTTTTTCTCCATCAGCTCAAATGGTGAAGCCATCCAAATCTCAAAACTCATGCCACTGGCCAAACTTAAGTAGAGTTTGTCTGAGTGCATCTCTGTCCTCTCCAGACCATTAGCACCACCATCACTTTCCTCTGCCTCTGTGCAAGCACTGTCACCTGGGGCAAGTTTCAGGTGGCCACATGTCACAGAAGGAGGCATCTTCATATGTGGCTTCAGTAAACTGCTTCCCTGGGTCGAAGAGTGGGATGGGGGCAGGGGTGAGGGGTGCCATGCCCTAGGCTGCCCGGCACTCCTGCCAGAGCATGAGAACGTTCCAAGGAAAGAGCCCCAATGCTGCATGGGCTGTACTTTCTTTCCTGTGTCCTTTTCTCCTTAGGAGTTGGCACCCAAACTCTCACCCAAGGCCACCTGCAGCCAACAAAGGCTGTCATCCAAATGCCATCTCATTACCTGCAAAGGTTAATGGCTTCCTATGGGAAATTTCTGCCTAGAATGTTCTAGATTCTAGGTTGTTTATTTGTATTGGGGGAGAAAGTGGGGTGAAGAGATAAAGGCAGAATGGCTGCTAATATAGTTTACCTCACATTAATCCCTTTCATTATCTTCCTTCCTCCCTGTCAGCCACCTTGGGGAAGATCTATAAAGCAGAAAAACACCCAAAATGGACAGCAAAATGAAACGGCAAGGAATTGTTTCAAAACAAGCAGCAAGTGGAAAAACTAAAATCTAATTCTCAAACCCAAAGACTATTCTTAAAGTGAATCTGCCTTCTCCCTCAAGATGTCTTCTGAGATGTTTTAAGTTGAATTTTTATTAGTTTCACTCAAGAATAACGAGTTTCCCAACTAATTTATGATGGTTTAAAACTTGCACTGAATTCAGAAAGTGTCATGGCAGATCCATGTCTGGCTTCTTCCTCCCTTGCCTTCTTCCACAATAGAAACTGGGATGCTAAATATTCATGATCCTCCAGCCTTCCCAGGGGCCACGGGTGGTCATGTGACCCATCCTAGCCAATGACACATATGAGGAAGTTACTGCTATCATTTCCAGGAAAATGTTATAAAGGGGTCAGAATCCACTGTCCTGTGCTTTTGACCTTTTATACCTTGCTGTTTTTCCCCACTGTGGGATGTCAACATGACACCTAACCATGCGGCAGCCATTTTGGAACATGAGGTTCACCCACAAGCCTGGGTGTGACAGCCTGGCCTAGGATGGCAGATTAGAAAAATGGAAAGAACCTAGTTACCCTCTCTGTTCCTGAGTTTATTGACAAGTGAGATAAACAATTCTCTTACCTGTTTAGCCACTGTTTATCAGATATTGTGCCATTAGCACCCAATCCATTGCTACCTGGTATCATCACTTCTGGATCCATAAAATCAAGCCACTTTTTCTCTTCATTTCTAAATAAGAGCTGCTTTGTTTTAACTTTAATTTTTTTCTGTTGTTGTTGTTAAGGGACCTGCTCTGGGAACTTAATTTTGACAATGTCAATGCTTTATTTGTCAGTATGCCACAGACCTGAGTCAGTACTTCTGTCTAGAAAATGATGCAGCCAACAACTAGAGTAAACTTAACCCACAGAGCTGGCAGAATTTGATCACTAGGATTTAAAGTTTTAAAGCTCTTGGCCATTTTATTCAGGAACTAATGTAAGCAAAAGCTACTGTTCCAGAGAAAAGACAAGAATGTTTCCCCATCTAAACCACCAGCTTTCAGAATGATTTAGGGAAATGGAATTGGAGGGATTGGACAGATATATTTATTTAAAAACAAAAACAAAAACAGTAAGAAAACAAGAGACCCAGAAGAGAAAATGCCTATGGATTGGAAAGGAATACAGGACTCATGCCTGCTGTTGACTGGCATCAGAGATCCCACTAGACACCAGTACTTTCCAGGTTTTTGTGGGATCTTTTGCACATTCTTCAGATTCAATTCGCAACTGAGAAATAGTTTCTCAAAGAATTACCATTGTTTGCTGGTCCAGCTTAAACTCAGCCTACTATAAACTGCTTGACATGCCAGCCAAAAAAAACTCCCTGAAAATTCATTCCTTTTCCCAAAATGTGAAAGTCATTGTCTAACTATGTTAAACACTTGGGTATTACTGTCACTGAAATCACCACTCATCTTACTCAGAAAGCTCCCTGAAAAATACCCTTAGAAGACAAGCCAAGCAAATGTGTGGAGAAGCAGGTACGAAACAGAGTAAATGAGACAGACATGACCAGAAGCCAATGACCACATGGACCCAATGACAACCCAGACTGCTAATAATAATCTTTTGAAATATGCTTTCATATTTTAAAAATTAATATTTTAGATAATCACTTAATGGTTATGAATAAAGGCAGAGGCAAACAATCTATTAATAAAGAGGAAAGATATGCTCAACACACTTCATGAACAAGGAGTTTAGGTTTTGCAGAGGGGCCACATGTAATCAAGAAAAAAATAGACAGGGAAATAAAAAAAAATGAAATGAATATTTGTTATTTACCCATTTAGTAAGAGCCAGACATCTCATTTGTTTCTGCGACAGACATATGTTGAATAAGCCTACCATGTGTCAGATTCTGAGTTAGGCACTGGGGACAGGGGTGATTAAAAAGAGTTCTAGATTACCATGACTATAAGCTCTTGAATCTCCATAAATCTGTATCAACTGCGCTTTGGTATCTCCATTTTTGTAAGTGAGGAAACTGAGTCTCATAGAGTTCAGTGACTCCCCAAGGGCACACAGCCTGTAAGTTATGGTGGTAGAATCAAGACAAATCCAAAACCAAAGACAATGCTCTTTATACTACTCCTTGTTGCCTCTCAGCTGTAGTTATAACTGAAAGGGATAAATGTAGGCCTGGAGAGAAATCAGAACCAAAGTTACAAAACTGTAGGTTATTGGGGCGCCTGGGTGACTCCATTGGTTGAGTGTCCAACTCTTGATCTCGGCTCAGGTCTTGATCTCACAATTGTGACTTTGAGCCCTGCACTGGGCTCTGGCACTGGGCATGGAGCCTACTTTAAAAACACAAAAAAAAACAAAAAAAAATAAAAAATAAAAAAATGAAAAAAATAAAAACACAAAAAACAAAACTGAAAGTTATCAGTGACACTAGAATTAATGGAGATACATGAGCTCATTGTACTGAGTGAGCTCTTATAAATACTAGGGAGAGTCTATGTTGCCAAACCCTCATCTCTTGGTCCTTGACTTAATCTCTCTACTTCTAACAACAGCTGAGTGCTTCTCCTCAAAGTACCCCTTCTCCTGTCTTCCCTGTCCCCACCGCCTCCTGCCTTCCAGGACACGATCCTCGCTGGTTTCTCTTCAACATCATTGGTCTCCTTTGCCAAAACTCAAATGTTAGAGTACTCCAGAGTCCAGCTTCCGGCCCTCCCTCCTCTCTGCATGCACCCCTCTCTGTCCTCTCTCCCCCCCTTAGCACATCTAGTCCTATGATTGCAAATATCATCCATAAAATGATGGCTACCAAATTCTTTTTTTTTTTTTTAAGATATTATTTATTTATTTGACAGAGGCAGAGAGAGAAGGGGAAGCAGGCTTCCCACTGAGCAGAGAGCCCGATGCGGGGCTCGATCCCAGGACCCTGAGATCATGACCTGAGCCGAAGGCAGAGGCTTAACCCACCGAGCCACCCAGGCGCTCCACAAATTCTTAACTCCAGTCCTGGCTTTTCATATCTTTTTTTTTTTTAATTTTATTTATTTGAGAGAGAGAGACAGAGACAGAAAGAGCATGAGCAGGGGGAGGGGCAGAGGGAAAGGGAGAGGCAGACTCCACCCTAAGCATGGAGCCTGATGTGGGGCTTGATCCCAGGCCCCCAATTCATGACCTGAACTGAAGGCAGATGCTTATCTGACTGAACCACCCAGGCACCCCTGGCTTTTCCTTTGAGCTCCAGTGTGTCCAACAGTGTACATGACTTCTCCAGTGGGACCCAAAGAATATAGATATCTGAAGATTTAATGGAAAGAAGACATTTTAATTTGAACCATTACTTATAAAGAGGAGAACCAGGAAAAAAGTTGCATCGTGGAGGGCAGAAGTGGAGAGATTTTCAGGAAGAAGGGCCTAAAACAAAGGAAATAGGTCACCAAAGTTTCTCTTGGAAAATATAAAACTGAATTACTTCCTCTTCTACAGCTATCTTCAAAGGATTGAGGCAACAATAAAATGTGAAAGAAAATCATAAGGCACTCAACTAATGTGGGAGGTGGAAGAGCCACAGAGGGGATGGTGTCACCAATTAAAACCCAATAGAAGATCACTGGGCGTGATTCCCAGTACCTGGACTCTAGGTCAATTCTCCCTCCTCACATAGCAGGAGTGGACTTGAGGCCTTCATTTTCCTCAACCTTAAGAAATAGTCTTTGAATTAAATATTAAAATCTTAAGAGTGGAAAGGAAATTACGTAATCTGGTCAACTTCCCCTTTTCAATCTGCCTATCAATTCTGTGCCTAAAACAGTCTTCAGTAGTTTCCATGATTAGATAAATCCACCTAGTCAAATTCCCCACATTCCCCTCTCTCCAAAGGTAAATCTCCTTGAATGTGTTCCTCAGTTGGGTGACAGAGTTAGTAGGCAAGCTGCTACCCGGGAATACAAGTGAATAAATTCACAGTTGTGTAAGGAAGGCAGTGGTCTTCAGGCTTCTGAGGGAGGCGCTGTACTGACGCATGAAAAGAAGCATAAGGGTATCAGAAATTTAATATCAACAGAGTCTACTAATTATGAACATTATCAGGGCTCAGAAGGTGAGGAAAGGAAGTCCTTCTCAAGTCAGGTTGATCAGAGAGCAAAGTATGACATTGATGGGATTCAAGGAGGGTCTTTGCCAGAGATTTCCCCCATGTGTGGGAGACCTGGTCAGTGCTTTCTGCAACTTGAATTCTTTTTAAAATTTATTTATTTTTATTTAAATTCAGTTAGCATATAATGTATTACTGGTTTCAGCGGTAGAGGTCAGTGATTCATCAGTCTTATATAATACCCAATGCTCACTGCATCCTATGCCCTCCATCACAAAGCTACCCCATCCCCCGACCCTTGTCCCCTCCAGCAACCCTGAGGTTGTTTCCTATGCTTAACAGTCTCACAGCTTGAATTCTAAGAGGACATTTAATCAAGGCCTTTCTGTGACTCTAACCCAGCCTGCCCTTTACCCCTGAGAATGCTCTGAACTGCTTCCTATAATGAAAACTCATTACAATTTCAGAGCATCAGTGGACACCACAGAACTCATCCCAGAGACTCTCAAGTCAAAATCCTCATGTTCCTCAAGAGAGACATGTAATCTGCTCAGACAATAGCCCATGTCTCATCTCCAGGACTTCTTCCTTCCTAGGTATTAGAGTCAAAATGTGGCAATGACACAACTATAAAATAAGATCAGCCTGGGTCTCAGGGAAGTCTGGGAGCATAGTGTTCTCTGCTCCTCTGTTCTCCTCCCTTTGGCTCTGGTTTGCTCAGATATCTGCAGGTACATATGTGGATTCTGAGAGTTATGAACCACAAGAAGAGGTTTTAATTCTCCCAGTCTATCAGAAAATAATAGAAGGCAAATGTCAGGTGGGGTAGAAAATGTGAACAAACAGAGCAGGGTCGAGCATGTGCTACAACTGAAAAAGGACATGACATTTTTCTATGACATAAAGAATTTCCAGAAGTTAGATATTCTGTGAGAGAGCAAGGCTGCCTCACCTCATCACCTATAAGTCTCGACTAGAGACTACAATCTAGATAAGACGAAGACAGTAGTATATCCCAAATTTTATTGAACAGGAAAAAAGTATAGATCGAGTGAATATTCAAATGAGGCCACCAGGCAAAGTCCTCACACAAATTTACTGATTTCTCCTGCTAATCTTATAATTTTATGTATGCCAATGCAAAAACATTCAGAACTTGACTCTATACCTGATGAGTGGAAGTTGATTAGAAAGTACTAGATGATCCTGTATTGCTACACATCCCATTCGATGCCATTATTTATTGCTACATGAATCCCGATTTCATTACTAAGTCTTTGTATCCCTGTGCCTCAGAGCCTAGCATAGTCACTGGTCACAAAAGATTTGAGTTAATTACTTAATTACTTACTTTATGAATGAAGGATTCAGCTGGGTTTGATCTATGAATTAGACCTATTGAATTTGTGTAGGTCTTGGGAACTCTGGGTTGACAGTTCAGCACAAAGTACGACATAGTGACTCATATCTTCCTACGGCTCAACTACAGCCCACTGCTGGAAGCTGCAAGAATTCTTTCACCTACTGAAGAAGAATTGTGTTGGTAGGCATACCATATGTTGTGGGTTGAACTGTGTCTCCCCAAAAGCTATGCTGAGTGCTAATGCCCAATACCTGTGAATTTGATTTGGAAATAGGGTTTCTGCAGATACAATCTAGTTAAGATGATGTTATGCTTGATTAAGCCATGTTATGCCATCACGTTATGCCATGATCCAATGTGACTATTATCCTTATAAGAAGACTCAGAGAGAAGACCATAAAACAAAGGAGACAAGAGAACAGAGTGACACATCTATAAGCCAAGGAACATCAAGAATTGCCGGAAACCACCAGTCACTAAGAACAGACAAGGATGGCGTCTTCTCTAGAGCCTTCAGACAGAGTATGACCATGTCCTACAGATTCCAGACTTCCAGTCTCCAGAACTACGAGAGAATAAGTATCTGTTGTTTAAAACCACCCAGTGTCTGTTAGCCATTTGTATGTCTTCTTTGGAGAAGTGTCTATTCATGTCTTCTGCCCATTTTTTGATGTAATTATCGGTTTTGTGAGTGTTGAGTTTGAGGAGTTCTTTATAGATCTTAGAGATTCAAATCAAAACCACACTAAGATACCACCTTACACCAGTTAGAATGGCCAAAATCAACAGGACAGTAAACAACAAATGTTGAAGAGGAGGTGGAGAAAGGGGAACCCTCTTACACTGTTGGTGGGATTGCAAGCTGGTGCAGCCATTTTGGAAAACAGTGTGGAGATTCCTCAAGAAATTAAAAATAGAGCTACCCTATGACCCTGCGATTGCACTACTGAGTATTTACCCCAAAGAAGCAGATGCATTACAAAGAAGGGCCACATGTACCCCAATGTTCATAGCAGCGATGACCACAATTGCCAAACTATGGAAAGATCCAAGATCCCCTCAACAGATGAATGGATAAAGAAGATACGGTCCATATATACAATGGAATATTATGCCTCCATTAGAAAGGACGAATATCCAACTTTTGTATCAACATGGATGGGACTGGAAGAGATTATGCGGAGTGATATAAGTCAAGCAGAGAGA
>CM053608.1:5861561-5875279 GCA_028646535.1 Procyon lotor
GGGCTCTCTGCTCAGCAGGGAGCCTGGTTCCCCCCCTCTCTCTGCCTGCCTCTCTGCCTGCTTGTGATCTCATTCTCTCTGTCAAATAAATAAATAAATAAAATCTTTTTAAAAAATAGGCTTTTATCAATCTCAAAAGGTGACATATATATGACATTCTCGAAATGGAGAATTATTAGAGGTGGAGAATGGATTGGTGGTTGCCAAGGGCTGAGTGGAGGGTAAGAAGGAAGTTGAGCGTACATACACACATGACAAAACTACACAGAAACCCACACAAGCCATCGGTCATGCTGCTGAGACAGGAACAGTACTGGATGGTAGCAGTGTCAGCCGCCTGACAGACCCTGCACTAGAATGATGCAAGATGTCACTTTTGGGAGACACTGGGGGAAGGATACAGGACATCTCTGCATTCTTTTTTAAAATTGGGGGGTTGGGCGAGCCTGGTGGTGGGTATTGAGGAGGGCACGTATTGCATGGAGCACTGGGTGTGGTGCATGAACAATGAATCTTGGAACAGTGAAAAAGTAAAATAAAATTAATTGGGGGGAAAAATTGCGTGTGACTACGACTATCTCAAAACGATACTTTAAAAAGTCGTTTTTAAGAAATACTCCTTTATGCCTACAGTGGAGTCCAAAACCCTACCCTGGATGCTTGGGGAATAGAGCACACCAGGGTAGACTCCTGATAAACAATCGCGCCTAATGCACCCTCGGAAACTGAGCCCCAGCTGCAGACCCAGCCGCCTACTGTGGGACAGGCTCCCCGAAGCTTTCTGTTTTCTACTTGGAAGCAGCTGTGCGGCACCATCGCAGTCTGGGGAGACTGAACCTTCTCTGTAGGGGATTTTATTTTATAAAACGCAGCCCCCATAAGAGGGGGCCACTAAGAAGGCAGTCTGCCCAGCCATCGCCCCGCCAACAGCAGCCCCTGGTCGGAGTCTTCAGAAGGCCACCAGGGCCCAGCATGGCTGAGGTTGCTGCTCCCAAGCTCCAGGAGACCACACCTGACTCTCGGGCTCCCTGGCCTCTTCCCCGTCCAGCGCTGTGGGTTCTAGCTGTGGTGACTGCCAGTGGGATTTCACCCCCAAATACGGCATCCCCCCCAGTTAGCCATCACCGTGCGCCCAACTGCCCACTGCAAGGCCACCTGGTGTAGCCACAGCATGGGTGCTTTGGGACGCCCCCTCCACCCTCTGCCAAGGACAGCACACGCTCCTTCCCGATCTGTGTCCACTGGCTCTACCAACCACCTGTCCACCGCGTAACAGCCTTCGGACCCCAGAACGAGTGGGTGCTCAGGTGGCCTTTGAACCAAGTGTCACTATTTAGACTTAAGAGCCTGCATAAATTATGTCCATTGAGTTCCTCCTTTCCAAGTTATCCACTGCTGCTGCCCCCACGAACTCCTAAAACTACTCACACAGTTTTTCCCTCAGAAACTGAATTCCGTCCCCAGAACTACCCTCGACCCCAAAGCCATCGTATTCAACTGTTCAGCACTCCCGTCTTAACTATCAAGTATACCAATCTGGGGCGCCTGGGTGGCTCAGTGGGTTAAAGCCTCTGCCTTCGGCTCAGGTCATGATCTCAGCATCCTGGGATCGAGCCCCACATCGGGCTCTCTGCTCAACAGCGAGCTTGCTTCCTCCTCTCTCTCTGCCTGCCTCTCTGCCTACTTGTGATCTCATTCTCTCTGTCAAATAAATAAATAAATAAATAAAATCTTTAAAAAAAAAAGTCTACCAATCTACCCACATGCGAAAGCGTGAGACTCATGGTAACTTGGATCCCTTGCCAAGATGGGGTTGTGCTAGAACATTTCAGATAGAACTGAAGGCAAAAACAGTAGTTAGGAGCGATCAGTTTGGTCTATAAAGTAATGAAGAAACCCCCCAAACCTCAAATAAATCAGCAGATACAAAAGAAACCCCACCCCGGCCTGACTCCTGCACTGTCCTCCATTCAGTGTCTGTGCGACCCCCAGTAGGGACACTCCTTCAATGGCCATGGCTGCTTTGGACCCCGGTCAAACTCCAGGACCTTCCTGAGCTGCCTAGTAGGGCTGTCCTTCCAGCCCTGAATGCCACCATTCCCCCAGGGGCCACTTTGCAGGAGCCACCAGAAATACGTGTTTCTTCAAAAGTGTCACGATGCTCTTTGCCTCTCTGTGCCTTCACACACATGGCATGGTGTTCCTCCCCTGAAATGTCCTTCCTTGCCCTCCTTCCCTAACTAATGCCCACTCCCCCCCTCAAATTCCAGCTCCAATATGGCTGCCCTGGATGTCCAGTCCTATTCCCCCCAGGGACTGTCCTAATATGCACCACACCGTGTGCATTTCCTCCCTGCTCCCCTCAGACTATGCCTTCTGGGCAGAGGGACTGTGTTCATGAGACTTGGTATCTCTGCATCTGACATGCGTTAATGCTGACTGACCGAATGAATGGATGCCTGGATGCCCTTTAAATGGAGACTCACGCAAAGTTACAGCCGGAAGGAACCCTTAGCCCTATGTCCACAGTCCGATGCCCTCACTTTGTGGATGAGAAACAAGCCTGCAGAATTATGACCCGCCCAAGTTCACACAGTGCAAATCAGCAGCTGGGGCAGGTGAAGCAAATGTGGGCGAAGAGATGTGACCCAATAAAATAATCCCTAAAAGACAAATCCCAGCATTTAGAGAACACTGTTTTCTGAGAAGTTCCTAACACCTTAACGATAATGCTCTTACAGTCTTGTCACCTCTAAGAGAGGTGAGGATCTGCCAACCCCACAGATTAACAACGAACGTCTGTCAGCACTGTCCCTGGATTTAAACGGTCTGCTGTAGACAAACTTGAATTCTGGGAACCTTGCGGTTACAACCCAAGGCTGACCTCCATCGTAAGGATCAGGCAGCCACAGACAACCGCTGTGTTAAACTCTAAGGTTTCTGTAACCAACTAGACACACCGAAGAACTCCATGCAAAAATGAAAATAGAACTGTGTGGAGCGTATCATATAGATTATGATGTTATTATAATTCTTTTTTTTTTAAAGATTTTATTTATTTGACAGAGAGAAACACAGCGAGAGAGGGAACACAAGCAGAGGGAATGGTAGCGGGAGAAGCAGGCTTTCTGCTGAGCAGAGAGCCCAGGCAGGGCTCGATCCCAGGACCCTGGGATCGTGACCTGAGCCGAAGGCAGACGCTTAATGACTGAGCCACCCAGGCGCTCCAATGCTTTTATAATTCAATCAATCATTTCCTCCACATACAAGGGACCACAGCAGAAAAGTGTGAGTAATAACATGAGCGGCTTTCCAGCTACTCTGCTAAATTTACAAATCTGCCTTAGATCGCGCATCACTCTCCCCAGATACAAAAAGCATCCAAGGAGGTTAACGGGGAGAAACTGAGACTGATAATCACGTCACTCAAAACCGACTCGCAGTGCTCAAGAGGCCCGCGTCCTCCTCCAGCGTCCCTTGTCCCCCTGTCTTCCAGCTGCTGCAGTTCTGGGGGACCCGCAGAGAAGCCAGGGGTCACCCCCGCGCTCAAAGGCTGCTGACCTGTGCTTTAGCTTTAGGCTTTCATGCTCCCCCTCGCCAAAGATCATTACTAACAAGCACTCAATTCCAGTCTTAATGCATGATTTGTCCTTCCTGACTTACTGTCTGAAAGAAGCTTCAATGAAGAGCAAAGCTAATAAAAGGCAAACATTAAGGGAAACCCAAAGCAGATAACTGCACGTTTATCTTAATTTTCTTATCTCTGTAAAGACACCAGGGCTGGGGCGCCAGTGCAAGGGTCCAGCCTGGCGGTGGAAACGCCGCCAGAAGGCCAGCAGCGCCCTCTGAGGGCCACGGGGCGCAAGCGCGGCCGCCCTCTAAGCCGAGAGGAAAAGGCGGGCGGGGGGAGAAACGTATCTTCCTCATGACTTCGCCTAACGCTTGGCGGCACAAAGATACCTTATTCAAAATTTCTAAATTGTAACCATCTGACCCATACTAGAGAAATTTCCTTAATGAAACATCAATAACAGCACAATTCCCAAAAACAGAATTAAATTTGTATTCTTTGTAACAAGACAAGGATAAATTCTAGAAGGAAGGAAAAGATGATGTTAGCTTGTGTGTAAAACCAATACCCCGGTCCAAATGCCCTGATATGTGCTCACTAAAACTGAGGAAAGAAATAAGCAATATCTGTCCCTGCCCCCAGCTACCCAGCTCTTGTCAAAGGCACCAAAAACTTCAGGTTCGGATATGTTTTACTGTAAATATTCTATGGATTAACAAGTAAATATACGTATTTTTTCTCTTCTTTATTTTTATACCTTGAAATACTCGCCTCCATATTTTCAAACTGAAATAAAATGTCCTGATAAGAGATGTAACGATAACTTAAGAAACCCCCAGTTCTACAGGAATAATGTTTGCTCCTCGTTCAGCGAAGGGTGACAGGGTCCTTCCTGAAATGATTGCTTCTAGCCTCCCCCCGTGACCCTCACCCGAAGTGGCAGGATAGCAGCCCCCAGTGATGGGCACCTCCCAGTCCCCAGAATCTGTGAATATGTGACCTCACATGGCAAAATGGACTTCACAGCTGTGACCGAGTAAAGGACCTAGAGATGGAGAGATGATCCTGCATTATCCCAGTGGGTCCGATGTAATCACGAGGGTCCTCATAAGTGAAAGAGGGAGACAGGAAGGTCAGAGTAAGAGAAGGCAATGTGTGGGAGGGGGCGGAGTGACAGGAATGCTGGGAGGGGCCGCCAGAAGAATGTGGGCACCTCTAGAAGCCAGAAAAGGTAAGGATCGGATTCTCCCCAAGACCCTGCAGAAGAAACACAGCCCTTCGTTTTAGCCCAGTGAGACCCATTTCAGACTTCAGACTTCCAGACCTACAAGATAATCAATTTGTATTGTTTTAAGCCACTAAATTTGTGGTAATCTGCTACAACAATAAATAGGGAACTAATGCACTGCCCCACACACACACACTCCTCACCTCCTCCAAATGCCTGTTTTCAGGGAATGGGACTTTATGACTCAACTAGAGATATGGATGGCCCTGGGAAGACATATCGATAATGCTCCGGAACCATCTGGTGACAACTCCGCAAGGACACAAATTGTCACTCTGCAATTCTATTACAACTTCTGATTCCACAATAACAAATTGCATGCTCAGTTGATGAATTAAACAGTTCTTTCATCTGGGTGGGCTCCAAAGCACAAGATAAAAGGAAAGGGTATATCCACCGTCTCTTCTCAAAGAGGACAGAAGGAGGAGGGAAGCCCTGCAGAGCTGGGCATAGGTTGGGGCACAGGAAGACCCCTGAGGACTGCTGGAGATGGAAGGAATCTTTCCATTCAGTTGGACTAGTGGACACTGACTAGCTGGTCCAAGGATGGCCACACCGCGTGTGAATGACACCGCACTGAGACTCAGAGCCAGGCAGCTTGATGGGGCACCTACTTCCCCTCTCTAGCCCAGTGGTTATCAAACTTCCTCTTCTCTGGATTCCTGTCTACTCTTAAATCAATGAGGATCTCCCAGGGGTTATATTTATGTCGGTTTTATCTCTTGTGATCTACTGAGCAGAAATGTAAACTAGGCACACATTCCTCTGCACGCATTAAATCATTTTAAAATAGCAGCAGCGAGCCATTTCATATTGGCATTAAAAAAACCTGTATTTTATGAAAAATAACTTTTCTAAAACAAAAAGAAACAGAAGAGTGGCATTGTTTTATACTTCAGCACATCTCTTCAATAGGAGACAGCAGGATCTCATCTCTGCTTATGCCTTCAGTCCATTATATGTTGTAGTTGAAGTGCCTGGAGAAAATCCAGCCTCACACAGCTCTGCAGTTGGAAAAGAATCTTAACAGCCTCATGAATCATTTTGGAAAATCTTTGATACTACACCAAAACTCATCAAGTAGCACTTTCTTCAAGGTTGCTTGTGATGTAGAGTCTGAAACCATATAAAGAATTTTTCACACTTTGTTACATGAAAGACCCATTGGGCTCTCTTGCACTTTGGCTGGATCTTTTAGCCAGGCAAGATTTCGTAACTTTATGCAGCTACTTGGAATTTACTGGTTCACTTGGCTACGCAGGTCATCTAAATGCTGACACGTTTTTATAAGACAATATTTAAACCATCACATTCATTTATCTCACCACTGACATTGTTAGAGAATTTTGTGAACATTGGGAAGCTTTCAAATGATGTTGGAGATGACTTGGCAAAATTCTGATTTTCATTTGAAAGCTCAAATTTTATCACTGGCAAGACATATTCTCAGTTATTTTACTAGAAGTGATAGGTCCCCTTGTTCATCTTTGAGAAGATGTCTGCCAAATACCCAAGTTTGTCTGTGGTCATTCTTTCTGGTAACTATGGTTTCCCATGAAAAAAGAAGCTAGTTCAGTTCACAACCAAAACTATCACACAGGAGCTTTTCCTCAGGATCACCTCAGGATTACCAGGATTTTCCTCAGGATTTTTCCTCAGGATTATCACTGAACTTGGGCAGCCCACAGAAGTACTTTATGTCCCTTTCCTATTCTTTCACACAGAATATTAAAAAGACATGCATTCGAGGGGAGAGATTTGTAAAATTAATAATTTTTACTGTTGCACCAGGACATTCTCAACTGCAATTGGCATATCTTTTCTTCACTTCAATGACTATCAGTTCATTATGGCGCCAATGCCTCAATTCACCCTAAAACACCAGCAGTTTCACCCGTCAAGCTTTCTACCCTTGCAGCAAACATCAACACAGTAAAAAAAAAAAAAAAAAAAAAAGGCAAACAGTATTTTGGCATTTCTTTGAAAATAGTTCTGACCTTGCAGATTCCCTGAAAGGATATTTAAATTCTAAAGAAAAAAATTAAAGTCATCCGTAAGCACCCTAAGAGAACTGGCTAGAAATGTATATGAGTGTGTGTGTCCTCACATTTTTAGAGATAAATATCCTATCAGACTGACAAGTGCCACCATAATCTTAATGGTTGCCTAGCAATTTATTGTAGAGATGAATGGTGGAGGCGTCACTTGCTTATTTTGATTTATGTTTTAATGGACCACCGAGGTAAAGGGTTTATTTTGATCTTTAGTGAGCCCTGCAAATCTCCTCTGTTTTAAGGCAAGTTCCTCTAAGCTGTGGTGGCCCGCCATTTAGAGTGGCTCTGAGTGCTTTCATTACAAGGATTCTGGCCCCTAAGGACTGGGGAGCAGGGGAAGGCTTGAATCAGGCAGCGAGCTGGGCCCATGTGTTGATTCAGACACAGATGGAGCGGTGTGCCCACAGCCTTGCTGTCAGACCCAGAATCCAAGTCTGGAGCATTGACCGTGGCTCTGTACGGCAGGACAGACAGGAAGCCTTCCAGAGGAGCAGATGAAATAAATTATGTGCCCCATGATTTCTTTCACAGCACTGGGGAGCTATCTGCAGATTATATCTCTTTCTTTCCTTCTATTATTTCATTTAAAGGCAGCGGATATTCATTTCAAAATGTGCTGGTCCATTTCGAGTCTGATCATCATTTTCCTGCAAATCCCACGTCAACACAGTCGAGAGAAGTGCCAGCAAGCATTCCAGCTCCCACATTCCACAGCTCAGTGGATTCACAGAGCAGAAGGCAAGCGAGCGAATAGCAAGGGACGTGGCAGCATTTCGGGGGCTGCCACGAAGAACCCTGACTGCAGGCACGCGCAAATGTAACCCACTGGGCAGGTGGCAGAGGAATCCACCGGGAATGAAGCTGGAATCATCGTGAAGCCAGGTTAGCATCACTTCCGGCTCCAGCCCATTTTCTGAAACAAAAACTCTTTCAACATTCAGAAAATTTCATTTAGTGGGGGGAAGAAAGCCATGGGTTGTAGGTGGAGAAGTCGAAAGGCTTTAAAATAGTTTTATTCTTGCTAAGTAATGCACCAAATATTCCGTGACTGCTTTCCTAGAGATTGCTAACAGAAGAAAACCGAATCTGCC
Organism: Procyon lotor; assembly: GCA_028646535.1. NCBI lineage: Eukaryota > Metazoa > Chordata > Mammalia > Carnivora > Procyonidae > Procyon > Procyon lotor. Next base: position 5,869,566 of record CM053608.1, read on the forward strand.
CCTGGTCCTGCCTTTCAGGAAGAAGTGACTTCTGGCATCCCACCATGTGGGACCAACCTGCTGCAGATGTACCCACCAAAAAGAACTGCAAGACCTGACCCCCCAAGTGTCCCTCATTTCCCTTTTCAGAAGGGCAATAGGGACACTAAATAGCATCATAAAGCAAGTAGCTTTCCTTGGAATCACATCTGAATTTTTATAACCCAGCTGGGAGTGAACAGTATCAACAAAAATGTGGACTTCTTGGATTCCTACAAACTGATGGCATAAATAAAAGCCACTCCAATTTCAAGTGTGAAAATGCCTGCACAGGAGGTGGGAACAAGGGCCACCAAAGGCTTAGGGATGAAAAACCCACCACAAACTTTAACTCTCTGCGGGAAACCTTCAAAAAAATCTGACACCAGCACGCTGGTATTTTCTGAAAAGCGCTGCTCACATTTCAGCCCCAAAAGAAAGCATCCGTCCCACCTCCGGCCCTCAGTCTCTTCAGGGAAGGGCGAACTTCTCCCGAATCCGCTCTCCCACGTTCCCTCTCCCTCCTCTCAAGACCAAGGTCTTCTCCCAGCTCCAGAGTTCCCCGGAGGTACTGACCTCGGTCCCGCCGCCTCGCATGCTTGGGCGCTGGGGTACCCGACCCCCCACCCCCACCCCGGGCACCTCGCAGCTTTCCCCCAGTGCGCTTCTAGAGGAGTCTTGCCTTCCTGCCTCCCTTCTGGTCTCCCGAGTGCCACCCTCCAACAGGCATCCCTACCTCCGGGCAGGTGAGCTGAAGGAAGGGATGCCCACGGGGAAATTCTGGTCAAAGGAAAACATCACCCCCACCTCCACCGCAACGCCAAAGGGTCACTTTTCTCTTTTTTGTTTCTTCCTTTGCCTGAATCTCTCCGGGAAGTTAGACGGACTGCCCGAGTCTCCGGACTCCAGGGCGTTCGACGGCAAAGTTGGAAGCGAGGGCACCGAGGTCCCCGTCACCAATGGTGTCCCCGCGCCCGACTCCCGCGCGCCAGGCGCCAAGTGCCCGTTCCCCGCGTCCCCAGCCGCCCCTCCGCACCGCGACCCGCGAGCGATGAGGACGCACAGGTTAGTGACACGACACGCACAGCACAGAGCGGGACGGCGGTCCCCGGAGCAACAGGCGGGTGGGTGGTGCGTGGAAGGCGGACAGAGAAGCAGCGAGGAGGCGCGGAGAGCCCGGCAGCCGAGCCCGGGACAGCGCGTACCTGGAGCCCCCGCCGGGGACACGACGGGCAGCAGCGCGGCCAGGAGCAGCAGCGCCGCCCAGGGCAGCGGGCACCGCGCGCGCGGGGCCGCCCCGGCCTCGGGCGCCATCGGGAGCCGGGCGTGCGCGGCGGGCTGGGCGGGCCGGCTGGCGGGCGGGCGCTGGGAAGGAGTCAGGGAGCGCGGAGGCGCAGCCGTCGGGTCCCCGCCGTCTCTTTTCTGCGCGGTGTCCGCGGCGCACTGGCCCCGCGCAGATCGCTCCGCCCGCGCACCGGCCGCTGCTCTGGGTACTGAGGCCTCGGGCCGCCCGCCGGGCCTTTTAGCCGCGAGCGGGCGCCCCCTGCCGGCGGCGGGGCGGCGGGGCGGCGGGCCCAGGCGGGAGGGGCACCCGGAGCCGCGTCGCGGATTTGGGCACTCGAGAGCCCCGGGACCCCGCTTGATGCTTCTGAAAATTCGGTGATTCCCAGTAGTCTGGAAAGTTCCTCCCATTGTCTAACGTCTCTCGTTTTCTGGCTCGGGAAATGGCTCCAGTCGCTGCCAAGCGCAAGAGTGCCCTACGGTCCCGTTGATACCCCTGGTTTCAACGCGGGGGCCTAGAGCCACGTCCCTTCACCTCTTTCTGCACATGCGGTCTCTTCTGCGGCTCACCCCGGCCTTCCCACACCCCATGCGCCCAGGAGAGGGGGTCTGATGTCCTTAGACTCTGCTGCTCCTGGCTGTCATTTCTATGGAGCGTGTCAACTGGTCTCAAAGGAATCCGTCCTGAAATACGGGAAGTCTCCAGCCCGAGGACTTTATCCTCCAGTATCGATGGTGTTAACACTGCTCTGGGGCTCCCTGTACGGGCTCCCTCCGGTGTGCGGCCAGCCCTCGCCCTCGGAAGCCTCGCGCCCCACCAAGCAGGCTGGGAGCGCCCCTGGAGGCGACAAGGACACCTGCGCCAGAGCTGCCAGCGGCCCAGCGGTTTCGGCGCAAAGCCGCTCCGGCTCAAGCTCACAACCCAACTTTGGGTCCGCTCTCCATCGCAGCGCCCCACAACTCGACCAGATTTGTGTCCTTCCACGGAGAGGAGACGATTGTTGAATGAGTTGTAGATCTATGAAAAAGAGAAATACAGTATCTCTTTTCTGAAGCACCAACAACACATTCTTGCCCTTAAACCCTGGCTGGTGCCTCTTGCCCAGTGATCTGCTATGAACCCATAATTCCTGCAGCCTTCCTTTTGGAAAAGCTTTCTCCTGCTTCTCAGTGATGGTGTGTTCTTCATTCATCCCGAGAGTTCCTCTACAGAGCTCTTAGAGTTTGCGAGCACTTTAATGTTTAAATATGCACTTTCTTATAGCATCCCCGGTAGCGCCGTGTTTCCTCCATAAGCCATGTAATGGAGCTGTGGTTTTTGTCTGCCCAGCACCCCCCCCACACCTCCTGCTTGTGTAGTAGCCCTTTCCCCAACTCCAGCCAAGCGGCCCCAGTAGGACCTGTCCCCTCCGCACCACCGTATTCCCTACCTCAGCTGGTCCAAGTATCCCTAGTGGCCCAGAGTCCAGGCTAGTGGAAAAGTCTTCTTTCTCCAGTCATTCAGATATTGCAATGATAGGCATCAATGATAGGCTGAAATACGGTCCCTCAAAAGATACCTGTGCCCTAATCCCTGGAATCCATAAATGTTACCCTATAGCGGTGGGGTGGGGGGGTTGCATATATAATTAAACTAAGCATTTTGAGATAGAGTGATTATCCCGGATTATCTGGTGGGCCTTAAATAACATCACATGCATCCTTACAAGAAGAAGGGGATTTGACATACACAGAAAAGAAGACAGTTGTGCCCACGGAGGCAGAGATGGGAGCAATGAAGCCATGAGCCAAGGTAAGAGGCAGCCACCAGAAGAGGCAAAAAACACTCTCCCCAGAGAGCCTCTGCAGGGAGCACAGCCTTGGGCACCTTGACTCCAGGGAAACTAATATCAGCCTTCTGGCCTCCAGAACGCTGCGAGAATACATTTCAGTGGTTTTCAGCCCATAGTCGGGGAGTTGCTACAGCAACTACGGTGCTGTACGGTAGCAGGAAACTGCTACGGTGGCCAGGAGGTGCCTGTGCCTCTGGCTCCAACCTTGAGGGGCACCATCCAGAGAGAATGAAGCCAACACACAAATAATGGAACAGGGAGATGGAGTCTGCACGTGTGCAAGTCCTGGGCTCCAGCACCAGCCCTGCACTTCCAAGTTCCAGGAGACAAAAATTCCCTTTTGCTAAATCAGAATAGGATTTCCATCCCATGTGACGGCTGAGTTCTGACCAGCACATTCCTTCCTTCTTTGTGAAATGCATGTGCATGCACCTGCCTCCCCAGCATATTACTTATTAGAGAAGCTTTCTACTGAGGCCATTTCAGAGTGAAGTACAATGCAAAATGGCCTCCAATGAGATCAGAACAATCAGCCAGGGGCTGTGAGATAGTAAATGAAATTACGAACATTTGAGTCCAGATTCTGATTTGATTACAAATTTGAGAGTGTGTTTCATTTTTAAAGTCCCAAAAGGAAACTTCAAGCTTGAGGTTTAAAAGACCTCAGAAAAACAAAACAAAACAAAACAAAAACAAGAAACAAAGCAAAAACAAAAAATGAAAAAAAAAAAAAAAGACCTCAAAGAAATCTGACCTAAGAGTCATAGTCTTCTATCCTCAATGTGATGACTTCAAAAATACAAGCTCTCCCAAGTTTTCTTTCCCTCTATTTTACTATTGTCCTGATAGAATTTTCTGGTAAAATAAAATAATGCTTTCCCAAACTTTTCTTGAGCGGTATCTGTTTTGTTCTGATTCACACAACAATCTTAGAGGCACTGCTCTGCTTCTACAGAGAGAAACCCGAGGCTCCGAGAGTTTATGTGGCTTGTCCACCCACATTAGTGAAAGGTGAGGGTGACAGCCCTCCCCCCTCCATCTGACTCCACGTGCGCGTCTTTTCCACGACACCATGGCACCTCCGGATGTCTCCTATTCGATTTTCAGCAAAAGCATCAAGATCCAAGCAGAGAGTACAAATAGAAGTGTGTTTTGCACACCCTGTGTCCAGTAGAGATGGCTTGGAGACACCTCTTTATCATCCAAATGGTGAGCAATCTTTGTTAGCAGACAATTACACAAGACCTCAGTGTTACATCATTCACCTTCTTGGGGTTTGGAAGATGCAGGACAGAAGTGCTGCTTACATTTCCATAAATCCATCATTGCCTGAAACATACTTCCTCTACGCAGAAGTTCTGACAAGTTTCCACTGCAAAGCGGTGCCAAGGCAAGTCCTCTTATGTGCAAATATACTGCAAATTCATGGAACATAAAGAATTAAGATGTCAGATACTCAACCTAGCCTAAGAATCGTGGAAAGTTCTAATTGGGAATGTTTTGATTGTCATGATAGGAAAGCCCACAGACCTTACTCTAAGTTTCTGTCTGGTGGCCCCAGGCCATTAGACAAACATGCTGCAAATGGAAGCAGCTAGATATTCTAGTTTATTATCTGCTACTTGTCAGTGGGCATAGGACTTGGGCTAGATCGAGAGAAATCATTCATTAATCTACTCTTTTATATGACCTTTGTTGAAAAGCTGTTTCTGTGTCAAGTAATGTGAATTACTTGTTAATTCTAATTAATGTTAGAATCCGGGGATAGATTGTGACTGAGGCTCAGGCAGCCCCTTGCCTCAAAGAGCTTACACACAAAAATTTGCAATCCCAAGCCGTGCTATTTTAGCCATGAAACTCACAGATCTCATTCTAAATGCTGCCTATCCCACCTGGTCATGTTGAATAATCTTTTTAATGTGCTGTTAGATCCTATTAGCTAGGATCTTGTTGAGAATCTTGGCATCCATATTCATCAGGGCTATTGGTCTGATATTCTCCTTTTTGATGGGGTCTTTGCCTGGTTTGGGGATCAGGGTAATGCTGGCTTCATAGAAAGAGTCTGGAAGTTTTCCTTCTGTTTCTATTTTTTGAAACAGTTTCAAGAGAATAGGTATTATTTCTTCCTTGAATGTTTGGTAGAATTCCCCAGGGAATCCGTCAGGTCCTGGGCTCTTGTTTTTTGGGAGGTTTTTAATCCCTGCTTCAATCTCATTACTAGATATTGGTTTATTCAGGTTGTCAATTTCTTCCTGTTTCAGTCTTGGAAGATTATGGGTTTCCAGGAATGCATCCATTTCTTCTAGGTTGTTTAACTTCCTGGCATATAGCTGTTGATAATAATTTTTGATGATTGTTTCTATTTCCTTTGGGCTCATCATGATCTCTCCCCTTTCATTCATAATTTTGTCAATTAGGGTCCTCTCTCTTCTTTTGGATGAGTTTGGCCAGTGGCTTATCAATCTTATTAATTCTTTCAAAAAACCAACTTCTGGATTCATTGATGTTGGAGAGGGTGTGGAGAAAGGGGAACCCTCTTACACTGTTGGTGGGATTGCAAGTTGGTGCAGCCACTTTGGAAAA
>CM053608.1:5875379-5894600 GCA_028646535.1 Procyon lotor
GAATGGATAAAGAAAATATGGTCCATATATACAATGGAATATTATGCCTCCATCAGAAAGGACGAATATCCAACTTTTGTATCAACATAGACAGGACTGGAAGAGATTATGCGGAGTGAAATAAGTCAAGCAGAGAGAGTCAGTTACTTACGGTCTCACGTGTGGAGCATAAGGAAAAACATGGAGGGCATTGTGAGAAGGAAGGGAAGGGGGAATGGGGGGAAATCGGAGGGGGCGATGAACCATGAGAGACTGTGGACTCTGAGCAACACACTGAGGGTTTTGGAGGGGAAGGGGTGGGGGGCTGGGTGAGCCTGGTGGTGGGTATTGAGGAGGGCACGTATTGCATCGAGTGCTGGGTGTGGTGCGTGAACAATTAATCTTGTAACACTGAAAAAATAAAATAAACATATTTGGGGAAAACAAACAAACAAAAATAATAAATAAACAAACAAACAAACAAACAAATAAATAAATAAATGCTGCCTATCCCTTCTCTTACTTTATTCTCTTTTTTCCCCAAGGAGGGCTTTAACCCTGCATGTGATTTCCGTAGGCAGGACTTACTCAGGGTGCACTCACTCTAATCCTGCAGAATTAAGAAGTCTAGTTTGGGGAGAAGGCATTAGTAAATCGGGGGGGAACAGAAGCTCAAAATGTCCTGTCTTCGAGTTGCGGTTGACAGTTGGAGAAGTTGGCTGAGGCGTTATGCGAGCAAAACACACGTCTGGCTGCCTTCACCTGGCCGGGCCCCGCCTCCCGTCGAGATCAGAACAAGTGGGTGAGAACCAGCAGTGCCATGGGTACAACAGAGGCACAGAGCTGCCAAGCACGGACCACATCACACCAGCCACACGCACCTCAGATCCCATGCGGGTAGGCAGGTACTGGTCCTCAAAATGGGGAAACTAATTATTTCTTCAGTAAGCCTTTAATGAGCTCCTACTGCATACCGGCTTATATTCAGCGGCACAGATCAGTGGTCACCTCTGAAATGGCATGGGCCAGCTCACAGGTGACAGGGGCTTTGCCATCAGCAGCCCAGTGGGCTACCCCCGGGGCAAGGCCCAGAAAGGCTCAGCATAATCCCGGTGCCCAGCAAGCCCCTTCTCTCCCCAGGAGCACATGCCTGGTAGTCCCGAGCTACCCAGAGTGACCAGCCCTGGAGGAGGTGAGGAGGAAGAGAGACTGTTAGCAGTGACACCACCCCCTTTCCTTGTGGGGGGCACCCCTCTCATACCGCTTACCCCAGCACACAGCACCCATGGAGCCTACACCAACCGCTCCTCAACCTCCCTTCAAGGACTTTCTTCTACCTCCTTCGGGCTGACATGAGAGCGACCCATAAGGCTTCAGGTACTCTTAACTCTAAGTATGTGGTGCTTTTCAACTCACAAAGCGTGATCTTGTTCACCTTCATGAACCGTGAAGGAGGAAAACACACTATGATGCCCATTTCACAGAGGTACAAACTGGGGTTATACAGTTTGTATAACTTTGTAACTGTGTATACAGTTATCGTCTGAGCCAAGAGGCGAATCAGGACACTCCCTTTGCAAACTCAGCCCTCTTTGCATTATAGGCCAGTCCCCAAACACTTCTGTGAATCACCAGCAACAGAATATCAGCAGGGGAAGGGGCATTTAATACTAGAGGCTCTTTTATTTACACTTTAGAAAAGGCACTTTTTTTTTTTTGCATCAGCTTCATAACCAATTCTCCCAGGCCACCTTTGAGAAGCAAACTCAGCCCATTTTTCTCACGTCCTTCAGAATCTGGACCAAAGTGTCACTCAAGAAGAAACTTCCTGTGATTTTGTACCATTCAAATCCACATGCTTCTCTAACATAAGTCATGAACTATACTTAGGAGTCGTTTATATGATGCTCTTGAAAAGAAAAGGCCTGGTCGAGCTATTTCCTGGGTCACCTCCATTCCTGGAAGTGCCCTCAGTCCATGACCGCCCAGTGGCATCACCCCGACGCCCTCCTCCTCCTTGGGAAACACCCCTTCCTTGGCCCCCGACACTCGGTGCTGTCCTGGCTTCTCTGCTTCTGCTACACAATGCCTCCATCTTTGCTGTCAGGGCCTTTCTCGGCTCTCCATCTGTCCTCCTGTCTCAGTGGAAGGCTCCCCTCCCCCCACCCCTCCCCAGGCCCCTCCCTCCCTCTCCTGCTACAATAACTCTGCCCACAACCACCAGCCCCCTTGCAGTCCCCAAGTCACTGTGCTGCCTCCTCCCACGGGGCTTTTGCACCCCCTGATCCCTTCCCCTATTTTTCCTGCCTTCCTTCCCATCCTTCACAACTCAGCCCATATCAAAGTCCCCGCGGCCCCTGCAAGCTGGTAAAATGCCCCCCCCAACTGCATGCCCACTTGAAACACCAGATCACTTTCCTTTGCAAGCCCTTCTCGTGGCTGCGTGTTTGCACTTCTCCAAGTGCTTATCCATTGTGCATGCCACAGCGGGACTGCGAGCTCCACTAGGGCTGAGACCAGGCTGGGTCTGCTCCCCCTCTGGCCCAGGAAGTGGCGTGCGACCTGACTCACAGGTACACAGCAAACACTGGTTGAGTGCCTGCAGGCTGGAGGACATTCTGTGCTCAGTAGTACAAGCTCGGTGTGACGGGCCTCTGCGAGAAGGAAGTGGAAGCCTGGACCTCTTTCCTGCTGCGACTCCGCTCCCACTCAGACCCTGGCTGTGCCGAACACCCTCCATGCATAACCAGCGGGCAGACATCCTCAGGTTGACAGACCCTCCCACAAGCACAATTTAGAAAGACTAGATTTCCCCGGGGGGCGCCTGGATGGCTCAGTTGGTTGAGGATCTGACTCTTGATTTCAGCTCAGGTCATGATCTCAGGGTCATGAGATCCAGCCCCACATTGGGCTCTGGGCTGAGTGTGGAACCTACTTAAGATTCTCTCTCTCCCTCTGCCCCTCCCCTTTTCTCTCCCTCTCATCTCTCTCTCTCTTCCTCTCTCTCTCTCCTTCCCTCCCTCTCTTAAAAAAGAAAAAGACTGGATTTCCCATTCTGGATGAGCAGTGCCGTGAGTCGAGTAATCGCAAACAAATACTCATTTATTGTTTCCAAGGTGGGGAAGGAATGAGTGGAAAGTAATTGTGTAACAAATTCAAGTTTTTTTTTTTTTATTAATGGGTGACACACATCCTGTTTGCTAATTCATTCAACAGATGGGTGTTGAGTGCCGTGGGATCAGACGCCATCGTTTCTCCAACCCGTCGTGCCGCTGGTGTGGTATATGCAGTACTGCCCGCTGCTGCCAGGGAGGAGTCCGTGTACTTACAATTGTCACCAACCCCGTCACGTCAGACAGGCAGAGACTGAGGGACACTCTCCGCATGATCTCCTTCTCTTCTAGTCCATGACTGGATAATTACCCAAGGATATGACGGGTTTAGTTCTTTTCGTATTTTTTTTTCCCCGGAAGGCTTGTGTTCCAGTTATCCCAAATAGTAGTGACTTAAAGCAATGCTCACATATTGTTGCTCACAGCTTCTGTGGGGCAGGAATTCAGAAGCAGTTGGTTAGACAGTACTAGCTGCAGGCCTCTCGTGAGATGCCGTCAGAACGTCAGCTCTGGGATGCTGTCCTCTGATGGTTTGCAGGGACGCCCACTTTCGAGAGGATTCGCTCTCACGGCGGGCAAGTTGCTGCTGGCCTCAGTTCCTCTCCACCTGGGCCTCCAGCAGAGCTGAGTGTGCTCAGGGCAGGCGGTCGGCATTCCCTGCAGCAGGCAGAGCAGAAGTCCGAGGAAGACACAGCACAGCCTTTTGTGAGATGCCTTGGAAGTCACCTATCGACACTTACATCATATTCTACCGGTGGCTCAGACCAGCCCTGATGTGGCGTGGGAGGGGACTACACAACGGCATAAAAACCAGGAGGCACAGACCATGGAGGCCGGCCTGGAGGCTGGCTAGCACAGGGTGATCCTGTGGCCATGTCCCTGCCTTCCTGCCAATTCCTAGGTTCGCTGACCAGTGATTTGTTTCTCTCTGAATCTTTACTCCAAGCTCACTCCCGTATTTCCAGCTGAGGCCATGCTGCTGGGAAAGGCCCCCCACCTGCCCAGGCCTCCTCCACAGGGTCACAGAACATGACATCCTACCCTCCATTGCCTGTGATGTCCTTTGTCAGTATGTCCCAGTAGCCGGTGCCACTGAGCATGTTTTTTTGCGAGGTTATGACTTTCTGGTTTGCTTTAATCGCAAGGATCCTCGTTGTGTGCTCATAAATATGGCATATATTTGAGCTCACAAATTCCATGCAGAGGCCCATCCGGGACAGATTCCATTTGCAGCCTCATTGCATTTAGTGGGGCCCCCTTACAGCATCCTGTGAGTGAAAATGATAGTTTCTTTCCTCATTGCTCCCTTTGGCCACCTGTCCTCCATACTCTCTCATGCTCCTCCCTTAACCTAGAAGGCCCCTGCCCGTTTTTCCCTGACCTAATGAGTTCACTTCAACACATTTTTTTTTGCAATATGTATTCAAATCTTGTGCCACCTCCTCCTGGAAGCCCTCCCTGACTAGACCCTCAAAGAATTTTCTCCTGAAAATTCCTTTAGCATTTATGTCTGCATCACATCATTCGTAATCATGGGTTATTGTTCCTGACTTGATGGCAAACTCCTATTCCCCTTTAGTATCCCATGCAACCATGAAGAATGTAGAGAACATTCTAGGCTTTAGAAATCCTTTTTGAATACCTTAATTGATTTTTCAACAAACAGACCTGGAATGCCTACTACGAGTAAAGCGCTAAGCTAAATACCAAAGGCACAAGCGTGAGTAAGACAGTGTCTGGAATGATCTTTCGGAAGAACGATATTTTGGTGGCAAATCACACAAGGTCCAATCATGTATCATTCACTTTAATGTGTAGCTTCTCTGCATGGTTTAGTGAGCTTTATATCAAATAGAAGTTCAAATGTAGCAACCAAAATGTGGTCACTTTGCATATTGCAATAGTTAGCAAACTCCTAAATAAGGCTAATTAATCACGCTGGATATTCTCTACAGGGACTTGTTTGCTTGGTTTGCAGAGCCTAACATGAAAATGTCATTGGAATGTACTTTTAAAAGCAGGATGTCTTGTTTAACTGTTGGCAAGAAAGAAAATATGCAAAGTTTCAAATATCACACGGAAAACTTGAAACTGCTGAGCCACCAAATTATAGCTTTTCTGAGAAAAGAGACTGCCAGGGTTCCTCAAATGAGGATGGAGAACACCCTGGAGAGCATGATCCTCTGCCCACTCCCCTCACCCCCTGCCTTTGCTCTGATGTCCTTCTGAATGTGGTCACTGGGCTCCATGCACATATTCGAGATTGAATCATTCATTCAAGATTGTATCTCGGTGGGGGGGTGTCCTCTATTTTCCATACAAAATACACATCATTGGAGAGCTCTTAGCCTTCTAGCCCTTCAGAATTGGGTCCCCTGAAAGCACCCACTGAATACACCCCACTTTCAGTCCAACCCTTCACCTAGAAAGTCTTTAGGGGAGCCTCTGGGTACAAATACGCAGTTACAACCCCCACAGTCTTCTCACGGATGTCTCCACTGTGCTCCCTTTAAAACACATGGGATCCTATAAACACATTTCATCTTTATGTGAAAGAATTATTAAAGATAGGATTGGTATGAAAAAACCAGGGGATTTGCTACAAAGATGAAATATAGGCGTGCCAGCGGGGCTCAGTCAGTTAAGTGTCTCAGTCTTGATCTCAACTCAGATCTTGATCTCAGGGTCAACTCAGACCATGATCTCCTCCTGGTCATGATCAGGCAGGTCATGCCATTCAAGGATCTCAAGGTCATGAGTTCAAGCCCCATGTTGAAGTGGACGTGGAGCCTATTTAAAAATATATATATATGAAAAAGAACCTGACCTAAAAAGGAAAGAAACTCTGAAACAAAGCACAAACAAATAATTCCTGAGGGAAGGATATGACTGTGTGTGTGCCTGCCTGTGTGTGTGTGCATCTGTATGTGTGTGTATCTGTGCAACTGTATGTGTGTATGAGAGAGAGATGCTTAATGCCCAGGACACATAAGCTTGGTAAGCTGAGGAAACACTGAAGGGTGTCTTAGAAGGGAGAGCATTTGAGCCAGACCTTGAAGGAGAGATATTGCAAGTGGAAACAGTGAGAACAGGACCTTCTCACTGGGGAGGCTGATGTGAGGAAGGAGAAGGAGAGCTCTGAGAAGTTCGGGTTGGCTGGACTGGAGGATGCATGAAATGCTTTCATAGATGGGATACTGGGAGGTAGAATTAACAGAGCATGGTGTATATGTGTGATGGGAAGAGGCTTTTAAAAAAAAAAAAGTTTATTTCTTTGTTTGACAGAGAGATAGAGAGGGAGCACAAGTAGGCAGAACAGAAGCAGAGGGAGAGGGAGAAGCAGGCTCTCCACTGAGCAGGAAGCCTGACACTGGGCTCAATCCCAAGACAGTGGGCTCATGACCCAAGCTGAAGGCAGCCACTCAACTGACTGAGCCACCCAGGCGCCCCTTGGGAAGTGGATTTTAAGGGACCCCATGATTAATCTTTGGGCTTACCACAAGGCAGAGACTGAACCTGAGCACCCCCCAAGCCCAACATCAGCCTGGACTCCTGAGTGTCCTAGGTCAGAGATATCTTCTGTCCCTGGCAGAAGCAAACACAAAACTTCTTCAGATGAAAGCATCCCCAATTTAGGCCCTCACGATTTCCACAGTTTAAGGTTAATCAGATAGGAGATCACAAACCCTCAAAGAAACTAACACCATAAGAATGATCACCAGAAACGAGATTCAGGCTCTCAAGTGCTTTAGATATTAGAATTATTAGATACAAAATATGAAATGATTATACATGATATGTTTAAAGAAATAAAAATAAAATAAAAAACAAATAATAGATTGGGGATGCCTGGGTGGCTCAGTCCATTAAGCATCTGTCTTTGGCTCAAGTCATGATCCCAAGGTCCTCAGACTGAGTCTCGCATTGGGCTCCTTGCTCAGTGGGAAGCCTATTTCTCCCCTTGTCTCTGCCTTCCCCTATTCTGCAGTCTCTTGCTCTCTCTGACAAATAAATAAAATCTTTTAAAAAATAATAAAATAAATAAATAATAGTTTGAACAATAGTTAAAACAACTTACAAATGAAAAACATTACCATGAATAATAAAAGTTCAGTGGATGGTTAAATAGTAGATTAGACATAGCAGAAGAGAAAATCAGGTAACTGGATGACTGGTTAGAAGAAATTGCCAAGACTGTAAAATGGAGGTAAAAGAAGATAGAAAAGATAAAGAAAGAAAAAGGCACTAAAAAAAAAGAGGAAAGATCTGGCATTTGTCCAATCCAAGTCCCAGAAGAGAATATTATGGATTATTGTAATTTTTTGCTCATCCTCATTATTTGATCTGCTTATAAATAATGTTAATAAATTTGAAAGCTTCTATGAAATAAATTCCTGGAAAATTATAACTTACTAAACTGACTCAAGAAGAAAGAGAAGGCCTAAATGGTCCTACAATTTTTTCTTTTTTTTTTTTTTTAAGATTTTATTTATCTATTTGACAGAGAGAGAGAAATCACAAGTAGGCAGAGAGGCAGGCAGGGAGAGAGGGGGAAGCAGGCTCCCCACTGAACAGAGAGCCCGATGCAGGGCTCGATCCCAGGACCCTGCGATCATGATCTGAGCCGAAGGCAGGGGCTTTAACCACTGAGCCACCCAGGCGCCCCAGTCCTACAATTTTTAAAAAATTTAATCTGTAGTTAAATATCTTCCCAAAAACAAAACAGCAGTTTCAGCCAATTTTATGAGCAAATTCTAAGAAAGATTATTCCAGTCTTCTAGAAGATGGAAAATGAGTGAGTACTGCCCCAGTAACATCCCATGAAGTGAACAGAGTCTCGATGCCAAAACTAGGCAATGATGATATGATGAAAGAAAACTGCAGACAATCTAACTTGTAAACATCAATACAAAAATCCTAAACAGCAGAACAAATCCAATCCAGCCAAGTATAAGTATGAAAATATATCTTCTCCAGATTTGCTCTATTCCAGGAATTCAGGGGAGGTTTAGCATTAGAATAAATATAAGTAACCACATTAATAAATTAGAGGAGGAAAACCATATGGTTTTCTCATTTAACTTGGAAAAAGTATTAGATACATGCCTTTAGGTTAAAAAAAAATCTTAAGAAATTCAAAACACAAGGGAGACTCCTTAAACTGACGAATAATATCTATAAAGAACCTGCATACAGCAACACCTTTCTTAATTGTGAAACACGAGCAGCATGGAATGTCCATTCTCATTAGCCCACTACACTGGAGGCCCTGGCAACCAGCCTTTATTTCAGGCACTTGGCAATTTCTCCACCTGTCAGTTGTACTGCTTGGCACACGAAAGGCAATCTTTTCCACGTATCTTAGTAACAAAACAACACAACATTATTTATTTAAGCAATCTTCCTTTCTAAGATCCTATAAGACACATGGGGGTAATTGATTTAATTATCTCCAGCTCTTAAACAAAATCTTGCAAAGCCCCTGCTCCCACATTCTAATTCTCTCTCTTCTGGACATTCTTTAAATTCAACAAAAGTAGTTGGAGTGAGGAGAGGGGATAAAAGTCAAATGCATACATTTTTTTCCCCTTATTCATGACGCAGGAAATATTGCGAGGAGTTGGTGGTAGGCATGATTCCATTTCTCAATATCCTTCCTGGTACATACAATTCCTGATGATGGACTTTTCACTATCACTCATTCTTATGTATGGTTCCTGTCGTCCACCAATAACCCAGACATTTCTCTTTACACAGGGCAATGTATTGCTTTTAATGATGGCATTCTCCCAGGTGGAGAATCTGATTTCTTTTTCATATGCTTCAATTCAAATCATAAACTATTCTACTTCTACAGCTGGTTTTTCTAATATATATTTCAGTAAGAATAAAGTAATTGGCAAACATGATGTTAATTACAGGAACTTTTTGTAGCATGCTTGACTGTTCTTTTTGCTGGTATTTGACAATTATGTCATTGTTTACAGTTGCTAAGGTGATCATGTGAGAATACTCAGCTTTAGAACACTTGGAGTCCAAGTTTGTGGCTCACATCCTTGTGAATCACTCCACTTATAAATAAAATTAATTTGACACTGGGCCATTTAATCAACTTTACCTCTGGCAAGTTACATACAAGCCAGTTGTATTCTAGCAATAATAAATGAATTATTTGTTGGCCAACCCCTTGCAGCAAATATGATTTAGCTCATTTAGAAACAGATAGAATCACTCCACCAGGAAATCAAAGTGGTATTGTATCAGGAAAATTGAATAAAAGGAGAGTCTCTGTATATATCACCACAGAACTACTTAAAGCAAATAAAAAAAAAAATGAATTCCAGAAGCTTCCAACTATTGGCAGAAGTTTAAACCGATAGCTCAGCAACCAGAGATATTTGCCAAAACATTAAATGCTCATATTCTTTATATCATCCATAGACAATAGAGACATGCTCAGGCTAAATTGGATAATAGTATTTTTTTGATATTTTATTTATTAATTTGAAAGAGAGAGAAAGAGCAAGAGCAGGGGGATGGAGAGAGAGAAGTGACTCCCCACCGAACCAGGAGCTTATTAATGCTGGGCTCGATGCCAGGACCTGGAGATCATGACCTGAGCCAACACCAAGAAGTAGATGCTTAACTGACTGAGCCACGTAAGCACACCACCATTTTTTTTAAAAAATTCTGTTTATTTATTTGAGAGAGAGAGAGAGAGAGAGACAGAATGAAAGAGAGAGAGATAACAAGAGTGGGGTGAGGGACAGAGGGAGAAGCAGGCTCTCCACTGAGCAGGGAGCCCGACACAGGACTCAATCCCAGGATCCTGGGATCATGACTTGAGCTGAAACCAAGGGCTGGAAGCTTAACCGACTGAGCCACCCAGATGCCCCTACATCTGGCCAGTTTGTGAAGATCCCTTTCAGGACAAATCATCCCCAAACCTTTTCCAATTCTGTTGTCACTCTGTCAAGTTCCCAGGAGGGAGTATCTGATCGGCTTAGTCAGATATCATGACAGGAGCTTAAGACGAAGAGTTTCCTCTCACGGAAGGGCAAACACGGGCCCCACCTTGTATTTGCTTTGAAAAAGCCTAGTGAAGGGTGTTCTGGGTGGCTTAGTCAATTAGTATGTGCCTTCGGCTCAGGTCATGATCTCAGGGTCCTGGGATCGAGCCCCACATCGGGCTCTCTGCTCAGCAGGGAGCCTGCTTCCTCCTCTCCCTCTGCCTGCTGCTCTGCCTGCTTGTGATCTCTCTCTCTCTCTGTCAAAAAAAGAAAGAAAATCCTTTAAAAAATAAAATAAAAAAGCACAGTGGAAGACAACAATCTGAGATGCATTCTTCTTTCATCTCCCTTTCCCCCAAGGAGAAGGGGGTACTGCTGTCAGGATCGAGCCCCGCATCGGGCTCTCAGCTCAGCAGGGAGTCTCCTTCCCACCCCACCACCCACTCCCTGCCTGCCTTTCTGCCTACTTGTGATCTCTCTCTCTCTGTGTCAAATAAATAAATAAAATCTTTTTTAAAAAAATAAAAAAGGGAGTATATACAAATACAAAGTATATACAAATACAAAGTATATACAAATACAAAGTATTGTACATCCAGATAGGAATTCTAGCTTGTCACTGGTCAGTGAAGTTAGAGGACACAGAAAGATCTCTAACATACATCCCTAAGTGAATTGAGGAAGTTCCAGAAGGGGATGTAAAGTAAAATAATGATCATGTACAATTTTAAAAGATATATATGGAACAAGAGAGACACATAAGATCTAATGAGATTTCCCTATTTTCGTCTTCCTCATTTTCCTTTAAAATACATCCAGTGCTGCCGGAGGGGAGGAGGTGGGAGGGATGGGGGGGCGGGGTGATGGACATTGGGGAGGGTATGTGTTGTAGTGAGCGCTGTGTATTGTGTAAAACTGAGGAATCACAGACCTGTACCCCTGAAACAAATAATACATCATATGTTAATAAAAAAAAAAAAAAAAGAAATAAAATACGTCCAGTGGGAAAAGTTCATTCTCTACTTAGGGGAGAAATTCAGGTAGTATCCTGGCGTCTGCGAACTCATAGGAAATAAGCAGATGCTATGGTCGCTTTAAGTCCTAAGCACAGCATCAACTCAGCAACTGAAGATGTCTAATCCTGTATAATAATAAAAATCCCAGACTTGACTTAAATTAGATTTTCTTCCAATCTGCAGAACTTGGAAGCCTGTAGAACTTGAAGTCTCCTTCTTCTATTTTCCTTGGGCGTAGTCTTCCAACCCTCAGCTTGCTAAAGGATTCCGACCCCTCCAGGTGCAGAAGCAGGGGATTCTTGCCGCCTGGGGATCCTGCAGGCGGGCATCACTCTCTCTTCTGGGTGCTTTTGGGAGCACCTCACAGGCCTCCTGTAGAGAACGCGCAACAGCACTTTACATGATGTTGGCCGCATTTTGTTTTTCCCCTCATGTTTGTTTCTTCGGGAGTCAGAGCCACATGGATTCATGGGGTTGACACCCATTGCCCGTCTAGGCGGCCCTCTGGGACACGCCTGAAAATGGCCAGTTCTCTCTCCCATATGATCCACATCTGGTGCATGAGATGCACTCGTAAACCCACGTCCCGTCCTCCCCACCAGCCGTCTCTGAACGCACTCAGCACACCCGCCTCACCCTGCCCGCTGCCTCTGGCTGAGAGAACCTCCTCACTCTCAGCTGTGGGCCAGGGGCTGGCCCGCTCATTCGGAAGGGCCCCATGACAGCTCCAGTTGGCTTCAGAGAGAGGAGAATCACCTCTGTGCTCTCACCCTTAGGACATAGGATAGATATCCAGACCAACTGGAGTTACGTCTCCTCAAAGTAGTTCTCCTGACAAGTACTCTCTAATCCCCGGTGACCTAGCTCTACCGTACCCTTCATGTGAGCCCTTCAATCTGTTCTTGACTGTCGATTTTAAAATACCTGCACTTATATTTCAAATACCACCCCATCGCCTTATGTTTCTCTGTCTGTGTCTCCCTGTCTCTTTGTCTCTGTGTCTCCTTTGTCTCTGTCTTTCCCCGTCTCTGTCTTTCTCTATGTCTCTGTCTCACTCTTTCACACACACACACACACACACACACACACACACCTTAATCCAGTTTACCATCTTATTACTCATGCATGTGAGCATTTGTGCCTGTGTGTGTGTGTGTGTGTGTGTGTGTGTGTGTGTGTGTAAAGTCCTAGCAAAATGTGGAAGGACACACTGTATCCATCAGGGTCCTGGCATTAAAACTGGATAATTTGAAAAGAATTTGGTGAAATTTCAGGGGGAATTTTGGGAAAGAATAGGGTTTAGTGCAGTGCCCAGGACTAATACGAACATGGAACCATTATAACCCCCAAGCCCGACATAACCTGGAGAAGGTGGCTTTATGGAAAAGGTCACTTTTGGTGGAACCAACTCGTGGTAACCCAATAGGGAGGGACCAAGAGGGAATAAATAACCTGACACCATTTGCCTCCTACCCTCCCATCTCCTACTAATGCCTTCCTTTGGCCAAGTCCAGTGAGAGGCCAGAGAGCAAAGGATCATTCATGCAGTCCGGTATGGGTCAGCCACCGAGAGGAAAGGGGGAGAAGGGCGGGGAAGAGATCGGGAGGGGGGATGGGAGCTGCTCAGAAACACCTTCCAGAATGCTAACAGCACTTATCTCTGGGGAGAGAAGTGAAAGATGACTTCTGCCCTTCATTCTTTCTAGTTCCGTATTCTACATTTTGAATTTTTTACAACCATATCCTGATGTATTCTTTTTGTAATGTTTTTAAAAAGTAAAAAAATCCATCGAGGGGCGCCTGGGTGGCTCAGCGGGTTAAAGCCTCTGCCTTCGGCTCAGGTCATGATCTCAGGGTCCTGGGATCAAGCCTCGCATCAGGCTCTCTGCTCAGCAGGGAGCCTGCTTCCCTCTCTCTGCCTGCCTCTCTGCCTACTTGTGATCTCTCTCTCTGTGTCAAATAAATAAATAAAATCTTTAAAAAAAAAAAATCCATCGAGTTGTTATAGTCACAACTGCATGATTTTAGACCATAGATGGCACTGTGTGCGGCATTAGAGATTCTACTCTGCGAGTTTGTTAGTTTCCAGTGATCCGGGTCGTGACCCGTGCCCTATAGCTTGTGTCGCTCAGTCAGGGCATACCAGCACCTAGAGCTGAGTAAGCTCCGGCCATACCCAGAGCCAAGCACAGGGCACTGCGGAGTTCTTGCAGGGAGTGCAACAGAAAGAGCTAGAACTCACCCTTCGCAAGAGTGGGGCAACTGCCCTCAAAGACATTTGTCCACGTCCTAATCTCTGTGACCTGTGAATCTGTTACCTTAGCAGGCAAGAGGCCTCGCGGAAGTCATGAAAGATCCTGAGAGGCCGAAATTATTCTGGATCGTCTGGTTGGGCTCAGTGTAATCACAAGGTCTTTAAAGGGCAGAAGAGGGCAGCAATTAGAGTCGGAGAAGATGTGACCGTGGAAGCCGAGGTCCCAGTGATGTGACCACAAAGCAGGGACCAGGCAGCCTCTAGAAGCTGAAAAAGGCAAGGAATCGATTCTCCCCTTGAGCTGCCAGGAGCAACGCACCCTTGCCAACACCTTGAAGTTGGCTCTGTGAGACCCATTTTGGACTTCTGACCTCCAGAATGGGAAGACAGTAAGCTTGTGTGGTTTGAAGCCACAAGGCTAGGTTCCCTGGTTACAGAAGCTATCAAAAACTCACACAACTAGTTTTGTGTCGTGCCCTGTATTTCTCAGACCCCTTGCAGTTAGTAAGTGGGGCAGAGTGACTGCGTTCTGGGCAGCAGAAAACAGATCAAAGTCACAGGGGTGACCTCAAGTCTTGGTCCCTAAAACATCCCACAGGATGCCCCACGCTCTCTCTGGTGGTCAGCTGGAGGATGGAGTGAATCTGGCAGGGGATTCTGAGGCCCTTGGAGATGGCTGAGCTGATAGGTGAAAGGACCCCAGGGCCCAGAACACCCCCACCCCAACCTGCATTACACTCTGATATGAGTAAGAAATACATCTTATTACCGTAAATCACTGAAACATTGGGGTTGTTTGCTAAAGCAAGGAGCTTACTTTGACTAATACAGGGAGTTCTGCTTCTTTAATGGTAAGGAGAACATACTTCTACATGGACTCCTGTGGGGATTTTAATGATGAGAAGCCATCACGGAAACCTCAGGACCAATTTTTAATTACAAATGCTCATGCTTGGGGATGCCTGGGTGTCTCAGTCGTTAAGCGTCTGCCTTTGCTCAGGTCATGATTTCAGGGTCGTAGAATCAAGCCCCGCATCAGGCTCCCTGCTCAGAGGGTCACCTGCTTCTCCTTCTCCCCCTCCCCCTGCTTGTATTCCCTCTCTCACTGTCTCTGTCTGTCAAATAAATAAATAAAATCTTTAAAAAACAAAACAAAGTAATCGAACAAATGCTCATGCTGTCCCAAAATCATTTTCTCAGATCTTGCAGAATAAATGTATGCTTTTATTGCTAAAAAAAATCCAAAAGAAGGAATGTTTTCACAATATGACTAATAATAATTGCTATTGGAGACATTAATCTGATGCTTCTGAAATTATCATCTCTAATGTGCATGAGAAATCAAGGACAGAGCTTCTGTCTTTTACCAAGAGCTGAAGACTGATGCCCAGACACTCATGCTTAGTGGGACAGTTTTTGACTTCTTCACATGGCAGGTAATTCACCAGAATTTGCAGAGTCAAGTGACACAAAGATAGAAATTTTAAAAATCTGCTTTAATAAATTTAATTTAAATTTATTAAACTTAATAAATTTAAATTTTAAATCAGATTTTTAATTTTTTAAATCTGCTTTAAAATTTCTTTAAAAAGAAATTTTAAAATCTGCTTTTAAAAGTGAAAACCAATTTCTTTTGGTTTCCAAAAGAAATGAGGTGCTTGGAGCCAAAGTAGAGGAACTATCGCTGTAGTCAGATTTCATTTGGCTAAAATGTATGGTCAAGAACTTCCCTAGAGATGCAGAAGCACTTCTGAGACATCAGATACCCAGGAAGGCCGGTTACCACGAACCACAGTGCACGCACTCATTGGTCCTTGAAAGAGAGAGAAAGGGAATGTAAGGAAAACATTCCAAATGTCAAGTGGAAGTCAAGGGGCAATAGTGAGCAGAATGGTCAGGTACTTTAAAGCTGTTTTTACCTACTTCTAACGCCACCACTGAAGCCGCCAACCTCTGGAGAAGGTTCCTGGAGGTATGTTGCCCCAAATACACACAGGATGCACGTCATTTCAGTAAAATGCAAATAATCCAGTCTTTCAGGCTACTGGTATGAATTCCTGAGGACAAGAAGAGCACTTTCTTCATCTTCGAATCCATAGCCTGTAACAGTTTTTTTCTACAATTTGTGGGTGCTTCATAGAATTTTTCGGTATAACCAAAATTTCAAAATTTTATGAAGCTCAGTTAAATCTATACTGAGCAATCAAGCGAAAGCCTTCCAGCGCTTTTGTGATGAAAGAGAAAAACAAAAGGGAAAAAGTAAATGAACAGCAAGCTAACAATTTAAGAAAAGTATGTGAAGTGATAAATATAAGAATATATGGTAAATAAAAATTTAATGGTTTTCCTATACATACCAGAAATGATTACCAATCAAAATGTAAAAGATTCCATTTATAAAACAATCAAGTCATAAATAGAATTTAGAATAACTTAGAATAACTTTAATGAGGACTACAAGTGGAAAACTATAAATCTTTATTTTTTTTTTACAATTTTACTTATTTATTTACTTATATGACAGAGGGAGAAGGAGGCAGAGGTAGAGGGAGAAGCAGGCTCCCCACGGGGCAAGGAGGTCAATACGGGGCTCCATCCCAGGATCCTGGGATCATGACCTGAGCCGAAGGCAGACGCTTAACCGACTGAGCCACCCAGGAGCCCCTATAAATCTTTATTTAGAACTTGAAAAGAAGGCTTGATTGAATGTAGAGATGCTGTATTTATCAAATACAAATTGCTCGGAAGTGTTGAGTATTGCTATGAATAACTGGATAGAAGGACAGGGAATTCTATTCTCTCTCCTAGGGGTCCTGCTTCTCTGACCAAACACTGACTGCTTCCAGGAGCTTATCAACATTATCACTATCAATGTCATCCTCAATGTAATCAATCATAAAAGCATTGGTTTTCTCAGGTAATAGTCTATGCAAGCCAAAGTCTTTAAAAGGATTCATTTCTTTTTCTATTGCCTTAATCACTAGAAAGGCAAATATCTTTCTCCCCATACTATAAATAGCTAAATAAATTGATAACAGCTAAATAAATAGCTAAATAAATTGATAAATTGACATACCCATTTTTCATTCCAAAAGTTACTGTGGAGGACAGAGGAGGTGTAACTAGCCCGGCAGACAGGTTTCCCACCCTTGTTTACCCAGAAAAGATCAAGGGGCCACCCCAGCTCAGCCCAGGGCCATATGAGGGAGTCAGTAAATCTGGTGCATCTGTGCACATAAAAATTCAACTTTTTGAAAGCTTTGCTTTTAAGGGGCTGACTTCCCTCTGCTTGGTTAAACAGAACTCTTCTGATTAGCTCTAACCAGCCCTGAACTGGGGATTACTTGGCCTTGGGCAGGCTTAAAAGAGCAAGTCAAAGCAAAGCATAAATGGAGGGTGTGATTTTGTATAGGGTTTTTCTTATTTATTGGTTTCACCAACTCTTTAACTTCCCTGAAGGTCTAGATACTAGAGACCTCGTGCAGAGGCCCCTGAACCCAGGAAAGTTGCATATGCCCCCTGTGCCACCCATCTGGCCCGTGCCCTTGTTTTCTGCACTACGGCTGGATTTCTCTTTTGATGCCCCGCCCTGGCACAGTAAGGAGATTATGCCATGTCACACAACCTCCGTCAGGGTCTCCTTCTCTTTTCCCTGGAGTTGTGTGTAAGGGCAGGGCGTTTAGAGGGTGCAGCGACTTTGGGAAGGTGCCATGAGACCCTCGTTTCATCTGTTCCATGGGAGTCCCCACAGAGACCGCTCATGTCCCTGACCACACCATTCTTCGTCCTGGTGGGCCTTCCTGTGGCTTCCGTGTCACATTTGGGACAAAAGGACATCTGGCTGCTCCAGCACTCCACGGCCGGAGGGAGAGTGTGACAAAGAACATCCTGAAGATGAAAACGTCTGCTAGTATGTCTCAAATAACATCTGGCCCTGGTGTATTATGAAATTTTGTTCTACTTGTTTCCATCTCTCAAGCAAGAAGCCGATCCCTCCAGGACATCAGCTGTGCCTTACATCTCTACGCGTGCTCACCCGTCAGCAGACGGCCCAACAATACACTTGTATTGTTGACAATAATCCCATGTGGGTAACACGCACGGAGGTACATCTGGGGGCTTTTGCCATACATGGGACCCATGTCTTAAGTCAGAATTCCCTGAAAGTGGGCCCTCTGATGATTCGTGTGCAAGCGATGCATCGATAATGAACGCAGTGCTCCCAGGGCCAACTGGGAAGCAAGGAAAAGGAGACGAGGGGCCCAGCAAAGGCTCACTCTCAGGCCAAAGCCCCACTGAGGGTAGCTGCAGCCTGATCCCGGGAAATGACACCTCGGGGTTGTCCCCAGGGGAGCCGAGGGTGCTGGGACTAAGTCCTGTTCCCAGGACTCCCAAGGGCAGTCCTTTAAAAAGGGGAGCACACAGATATGGTGAGAAAGGGCCCAGGGGAAGGGAGTATGAGCAGAGCCTGGCATGGACCAGTAGAGCACCCCCCCACTGATTTGACAAATGAGGACAAGCAGGGCCCGAAAGGGACGCTGGTGCGTGCCACACAGTGGCTGTAGCTGTAAGACAAACAGAAGCAGGACAGGAAAATGTTTAAAAAAAAAAACTTCAAGCAAGGGTTTGCACACCCTTCACTGAGATGCTCTAACGTGTAATGTCAGCAGTAGTGTGACTCTTCAAGCAATGGCTTCAGGCCAAGAATTTGCCAAATAGAGCTGCAAAAATATCACAGGGACGGTGACTGTCATTTCAGAATGTCAGCAGGCACGCACTGGGACACAGAAGAGAATTCAAATTCAGCCAACAGGTGCTTGGCGATAGGAAGGTCCGTGATATTTAGTCACACAGATGCATTACGTAATTTGGGGAGAATGGTCTCGTAAAAATTCAGGAATTCTTTTATTCTATTCTGTATATGATAATTTAAAGGAGCACTTATTCTGGAAAAGTTAGAAAAGAGATCATGACTTCTAACTTTGGAGACCTTTCCCCTTATTTAGAGGAATCTGTGGGAGGTGTGACTCGGGAGGAGCAGCAACAGCCCCTCCCGGGAGGAGGGATGTTGGAAATGCAAGTTCTCAGGCTGAGCCTGCGGCTCTGTGGTGGCCCAGCCTGCAAGCTCGCAGCCCCCCACAGGTGACTCTGTTGCATGAGGTGTGAGAACCACTGCTTTAGAAAACCACCTACTGGGGAGGGGTCGGGGGAGCCGGGTGGCGCAGCCGGTTGAGCGTCAGACTCTCAGTCAAGATCTCAGGGTCCTGGGATTGAGCCCTGGCTCGGGCTCCTTGCTCAGTGTGGACTTTGCTTGGGATTCTCCCTGTCTGTCTGCCCCTCCTCCCACCCCCTCTCTCTCAAATAAATAAATCTAAGAAAAAGAAAGAAAGAAAGAAAGAAAGAAAGAAAGAAAGAAAGAAAGAAAGAAAGAAAGAAAGAAAGAAAGAAAGAAAGAAAGAAAACCACCTATCTGAGTTTAAGTTTATGATACAGAAATGGGGGAAAGTACACTGGAAAGAGTTCTAATTATCAACTTAGAATTAAGTTTCTCAGAACGCTTAACCTTATTCAAGCTACACAAGATAAGATTTTATTTTAAAAATGATAACATCTTTAATGATTTTCTCCTTCCCAAAACTGTCATGTTCATTATTTTAAAGTGTCAGTCACTACAGAAAGGAAGTATGTATTTCTTTATATATATACATGTGTATATGGGAAGAATGAGCATTCCCTTAAATCTCACCACTTAGGAAACAAAATCCATCAACATTTTGGTGTATGTCTTCCAGATTTTTTCCATGCATAGATACATATATATATATAACTATATATATGTGTGTGTGTGT
>CM053608.1:5894700-5918027 GCA_028646535.1 Procyon lotor
CCCGCCTTGCCTCTCAAATTCTTCATATCAGAGAGATCATGTGATACTTGTCTTTCTCTGACTGACTTATTTGCTTAGCATAATACCCTCCAGTTCCATCCACATCGTTGCAAATGGCCAGATTTCGTTTCTCTTGATGACTGCATAGTATTCCATTGTATATACATACCACATCTTCTTTATCCATTCATCTGTTGATGGGCATCTAGGGTCTTTCCATAGTTTGGCTATTGTGGACATTGCTGCTATAAACATAGAAACATTGTTTTGTAAATTTTTGCAAAGTACTTCTCAAATTTTTTTAAACTATTTTTTTAAGGATTTTATTTATTTATTTGTCAGAGAGAGAGACAGAGAGAGCACAAGCAGGCAGAGTGGCAGGCAAAAGCAGAGAGAGAGAAGCAGGCTCCCCACTGAGCAAGGAGCCCGATCCCAGGACCTCAGGATCATGACCTGAGCCGAAGGCAGCGGCTTAACCAACTAAGCCACCCAGGCATCCCTCAAATTTAAAAATATATCATAAAGGGGCACCTGGGTGGCTCAGTTAGTTAGGTGTCCAACTCTTGTTTTCCAATCAGGTCATGATCTCAGGGTCGTGAGATCAAGCCCCGCATCTAATTCCATGCTGGGTGTGGAGCCTGCTTAAGAGTTTCTCTCCTCTGTCTCTGCCCCTTCCCCTCCTACTCCCACTTGTGCTTGCTCTCTCTTAAAAAAAAAATACAATACAATAAAATAAAAATATATCATGGATCTCTTCAATGTGAATAGGCAGAGATCTACTGTATTGTGTTAATGTCTGCATTGCATTACATCGGAAGGAAAATCACAATTTTTAACGACTGACCTATTACTGAAGATGCAAGTTATTTCCAACACTTGACTATTATAAACAATGCTGCAATGAACATCCCTGTCCAACCCCTCTGTGTGCTGGATTGAGTCCCTGTCCTGCAGATCTCTCCTCCAAAAATCAGGGTAAGGCAGATGTGTCACTCTGTCATTCCATGTAGGGATAGGACTTGCCAGGGTGCAGGAATGGCTACTGCTCCTCCAGGGTAAAGCCAGGCAGAAGGAAGGAAGAGGAATAGACAGGGGAGCGGAAGATGGTGGAAGGAGCCGAGAATGAGGGGCAAGAGGGCAGGAACTTCTCACAGAGGTTTATGCCCTTGTGGAGCAAGGAGCCAAACGAAGCTGCTCCCCCCCCACCTCTGCACCCCTCATCACCTGGGGCACTGATGACACTTAATACCCCAGCAATTTGTGCTTCCATAAATCCTCAAGCCACTTTTCTTTACGACCTCAAACAAAATCCCACTTCTGCTGCGATGGCTGCAGGCCATCATAATGTGTCTCCAGCAAATTCAGCTCATAATGTCGCCAGAATCCTTGTGCCAAATTTCATCTGAAAAGCTGGTTACAACCTCCTGAGCTACAAATTTTTTAAATGTGTTTTTCCTTTGACCATATAAGGGGGATAAGAAAGATAACTCCCACCGAAATGTCAAAACGCTTCTGAAACTGGAAGAAGATGAAACAAATCATCCTTAGACCAGTGATATAAATCCATCCACACACACACACACACACACACACACACACACACACAAATTCATCCACATATTTTCCACTCTGCTGTGTCATTTGCACTAATAAATGCCAAGAACAGAATGGTATGACTTTCCGATAAATCTGACATTTTATAAACGTCTAGTCACCTGACCAAGAATGTGAGCCTAAATGTAATAATACTGTAGAACCACCCTTTCTGCAATAATGGCAAATGACTGTAGTTGGTGACCTCATCCGCCGCCTTCCCCAAGCCCCGCTCAGCCCACTGTCCCATCCCAGATACCTCGGGCTCTGGGCCACCTGCTCAGGGCTGCAGACCCTCCCTCGCCTCTCTGCTCATCCGGCCGGCAGATTCAACTGCCCGCCCAGCACCACGTGGGGCCCACTGCCTGCCTCTGTTGGGTTTATCCAATGTTGAGCCTGGGTCACGTGGTCCATATAATCCTTCCGCCTGCCGCTCACCCAGACTCGAAATCCTGCCAGAGCAACTTGGTCATGTGACATGTATTGGCCAATGGGAGACCACTGAAGGTGACAGGCACTTCTTGAAGGGGCGCAGGCCAGCTGGAGAACAAGGGATGACATCATCCAACTGTCAACCCAGGCCCAGCTGGTCTAACCCCCCCCCCCCGAGAGTGGTGAGAAATAATAAAATGCACTTGTTTAGAATAAACGGATACTTTGCACGCAAAAACGATGGGGACTGCCCTAGTCTTCACAGACTCTGTCCCCTTGCTGACACACTTCCTTACGTTATGGATACAGGACCTGTATCTGCAGGCCCCGAAGATATAAGACCACACTTTCAAAAGACATTCACCGGATTTGTAGCTAATTAGCCCAGAATTAGGAAACACCACCGGCCAGTGTTTGGGCATTTTGATTGGAATCGCATCATCTTGGAGGGTTCACGATGAGTCAGGAACAGCCCCGTCATGATGCTGAGGGTCCCCAGAAGAAGCATCACTCAAGGCCTGAAAAACAAGCTCTGCCTGGAAGCTGGCGACTGCTCCCGCGACATCTCCACGTGTGCCCGCACACCTGCACAAACTCGCTTCTGCAGCTGCGGTGCTTTGCGCATGTGCAGCCCCGCCGGTGACAAGGGTCACTATTCGACCCCAGGAGGCGCTAGCTACCTTCCTAGCTGGGCACAGTGGACCGTGTGGTACAGAGCCACTGTTCATGACAGCGGGGGCAGGGGGCGAGGCACCTCCAGCTGCAGGGACCTGGAATCTTCCGGAGGAACCTCACAAAGGCCATGACCGCATAAGCAGTGTGTTCATCAGAGGCCAAGCTCCTCCTGGAGGCCGGCCACAGCGGACCTCAGGAATGCTCCCGGGCCACTTCTGGAAGACAGGAGTAGAGGCCCCAGGGTGTGGACAGATGCACCTGCAGCACCAAGGGGACTGGATGTCATTCTCCACTTCCTGGGAGACTTTATGGAAAGGTTACTGCTAGGTGCAAAGACTCCAAGCAGAGTTAAAGACACACAGCAGGTGGGACCGAAGGTGACAGCGTAGGACTCACTTCCCGCTTTACTCTGGGACACTATCATCAGTTATTCAAAGAAGACATCTATGTCTTTCCTCCAAATTTAATTATAAACTGTGCTTGGGCAATAATCACTGGTCCGTGTTTTCGGGTGCTAGGCAAAATGCTATGAACGGTGCAAAATACATTCTGGCTTGACTCGCCATGGAAAGGAGTAACATATCCCAGTGTGTATTATTTGTAAATGATTATAGATCAGATCTCCCTCGACAAAGAGAAACAGACCACAGACTGTATCCATATCAAAACTTGTGTTTAAATCCAGATGGCTCTGGTGGCACAGTGGAGAAAACGCGGGCCCAGCATCCGAAAGCCAGATCTGTCCCAGGCATTTTTGGTTCCTCCACCAACCTCCCGCATCCCCCACGCTGGGGAAGGGCTGTCACTTACCTGGGCCTCTGGCCCGTCATCTCAAAACACGCAGCATTTGGATCACTTGTAAAGGGCCAATTTGACCTCCAAAGGAATTACTTCCTTTCTGCTGTAATAACAAATATACGCAAGTATCAAATAAGGTACCAACCTTTTAGGCTTGTAGCTGGCTGTTAAATATCATCAAAGCACATTCCGAAAACAGTGCTTTTAGTAAGCAGTGACAACAGCACAAGAGCTAGGACTCGGTGACAGAGAAAGTCACGTTTCTGAGAGTCCCCCAGCCCTCCCCTCCGGGTGTGCGCGGCCTGCAGTCTCAGCCCGGGGTTGGCTTACACTGGGGAGCGCCGCAGTCAGTGTAGCTCCAGTGTGAGGCGATAGGGAGCCTGAGCCTCCCCGCGCCTCCCCTGGCAGGTGAAGGAATAACACCCCGCACCAGCCTGACGACCGCCACGAGCGCAAACAAGAAAACAGAACCGCAGCACAGTGGGTGATTAGAAAGTAGTCATCCACAAAACCCAGAATACGCTTGTATTTTAGATCACCCCCGAAATTCAAACAAAGGTCTAGTCTTGTGGAGAATTCCAAGGCTTTTCAGAATCTGTCACAGCACTTACGCCAGAGAAATGCCCGAATCAAAAACCCCTACGGACCCTTCAAGGTTTTACAGCCTATTCTGTTCAAATTTAACCTCACCCGAGCCTCAGAAATACTGATCGCAGTGCACAGATCGGCCACCAGAGGGAAATAGAGACCCACGCAGGAAGATGAAGGGGCCATGGGGACACCTCCCCCACCTGCCAGAGCCAGGAGCTTGGTGGCAGCAATGTGCCGTTGTTCCCTTCCGGTGGGTCCAACACATAAAATAGTTCAACCCAGCTATGCACGTGACAGCTGTGCAAATAATACACATCCATTCTTTTACTCATCAGAGAGTTTTTCTTTTTATTATTTTCTCCTCATTTATTTATACGTATTGAACAAACTTTGAGTACCCCCTACGTGCAAGAGAAAGACATGTTCCTAGGATTCAGGTTGGGCACAGAATTATTTTTTTTTTAAATTCAATTAGCCAACATACAGATCATTATTAATTTTCAGTTGCAGCGTTCAATAATTTATCAGTTGCATATGACATCCGGTGCTCATCACATCACGTGAGATTGGGCACAGAATTCTTTTTTTTTTTTTAACATATCATGTATTATTTGCCCTAGAGGTACAGGTCTGTGAATCATCAGGCTTAAACAGTTCACAGCACTCACCAGACCACATACCCTCCCAGGCACAGAATCCTAAACAGACTTCTAACCTAAGCCGAGCTGACAGTTCTCAGAGATCCTGCCTCTGAAATCAACCAGTTAGGATCTTCCCAAAGCGCGTGGACATGCATCGTCCACAAGTAGCAGAAAGGTATTCATACCATGGGCAGCTGTGCGGGGCCGGAAGGAAAAGTACTGGGTACTGCCTCCCGGGCTCTCTCAGGGGAAACTCGTCCTGTTTTCTAAGCCATTCGTTCAGCTAACAAACAGTTCCTGAATACCAGCTGTGTACTCACAATGTGGTAGATGTTTCTGGAATTTGAAAAAGAAAAAAAAAAAAAAGAGAAAGAACCAGGGCTGGGGCATCAGGACCTGCACTGCAGGAGCCGTGCCTCTGCCCTGCGTCGCCCTGTGTCACCCTGCAGTGTCGGCCCCATGTGGACGTGGATGAGTTCCCTTGTGTTCGTCCCGCCCAGTAAATACAGGATGGTATCTCCACAGTGGCCACCTGCCACCTCGTGCTCCCATGCCACGTGCCCTCTGCTCCCGGAAGGGAAGGGAGTGGCCCCCCTAAGTCTTTGGGAGACTGTGTCATCTATGACCCCAAAACCCCGTCACCAGGGCCCCAGGTCTCAAGCAGCAGCCCCTCAGGACCCTCCGACTTTGGCCTGCAACTTCTCTCTCTAGAATAGCTCCAGAGCCTTCCTCTTGCTGCCTGTACGACCTCCACTCAGGCTCCTGGTCCCAAACTTCCTCTCCTCTCTTCCAGCCACAGAATAAACCTCATCTCCATTTAGCATGAAAGGAGTCACAAACTATCTTATTCTTCTGTGTGACCCCGGGGTTTGACCCTGGATACTGCATAGGAATCTGATCTTTATGGGAGTCTGGGCCCTGTGAAAGGACACTGGGATGAAGAACCAAAACTAGGGTTGCATTCCAAATCAAGGCATAGAGAGTAAACCTGCTCCAGGAGTGACTTCATGGGGCGCCTGGGTGGCCCAGTTGGTTATGTGTCCGACTCTTGTCTTAGCTCATGACCTCACCGTCATGATCTCAGAGTCATAGGATCGAGTCCCGCATCCATCTCCACATTCAGTCTGGAGCCTGCTTGAGAGTCCTTCCCCCTTTCTTCCTCCCCCTCTGCTCCTTTCCTGTTCTCTCTCTCTCTCTCTGTCAAATAAATAAATAAATAAATACATCTTTTTAAAAAAAGAATGCCTTTAAATGATCGTTTACTTATGAAGTTTTGCATAGAGATAAATCCTGCCCTTTGGATAGGAAAGTTTGGTAATGTTTAAATTCTCAGAAATTATAGCTTTCCTTCTATAAACTTCCATTCCCTCATGAGTATACACCCATCCATCCTTTCAAAAAAGAAATGATTTTATGCCTATAAATAAATACCAGGCATCCTGCTGGGCCTGGAGCTACAGCGAGAAACACAGCTCAGTCTCCATCCGAGAAAAATTCAGTGTGTCATGGAATGGAGGCAGGTATGTCCACAAGTCATAACTCAACCGAAAGGCTTCGCACGTGTGTGCCGGTGTGCGCACATATACGACAAACCACAATCAGAGACTCTCAGCGCTCCGTTTTCATGGTACTGGACGTCCTTATTTCAGACCACAAGATTAAAGACAGCTGGGAGACCACAGAGCTGGAGATACCACCCTGTGGGCTCAGATAAGAAACACTCAGAGAAGGACCACACAGAAAATAAGTCGTAACTAACAACATATGGTGCCCGAGGAAGCCCAGAGCAGGGATTGAGAGAAAGTGGGTGCCAGAAGCTGCTGGTCTAACTTACTAGATTGTCTAATGGCATCTTTATTCCGCATGGAGGGGAAGAGGAGGGGCGTGATCACCCAAACAGCGAAGGATGCCATGCGGTAGCTGCTGTAAATACCAAGGAAGATGCGGCTCATAAATCAGACTTGGGGATAAGCGAGCACAAGGGAAGCCAAGAAGCCCACAGCTCCAGTTCTCCCGGAGGAAGATGGCCCGAGGGGCAGATCCAATTGGATGTGGGTCATTGGGTTGCCATAACAAAGTAGCCCAGGCTGGGTGGCTTAACCACAGACACCTATGTTCTTCTCATGATTCCAGAATCCAAGACCAAGGTGGCGGCAGGTTTGGTTTCTTCTAACAGATGGCACCCATGACAAACCTCTTTTCCCAGTAAAAAGCGCTTTCCCTTGGGAGAGCCCAATGCCACAGAGGAGGTGATTTACCTGATAATTGGAAAGGACTGGATAGAGCAGCAAGCCGACCTATGGACCCTGACTTCCCGCAAAGCACAGTTCATGGCCCAGAATTCCAGAATCATTGTCCAGACTGAATACACGGTCCCCTCTTGGACATCTTAAATGAATGCAGATGCTGCCCTAATTAAGAAAATACAGATTATAAGGGTCATTTCAATCTGTACTTGTTTTTGTTGTTATGTGTGGGTTTTTTTTTTTTTAACACAAACAACTCGATGAATTTGAATGATATCATTCCTGATTTATGACTTTGGGCACATAACACAAAATTGATCTTTTGTGTTAAAAGTGTATTGTGTTGTTTGTCCAAAGATATTTAAAGAATTACTATTGTTTCATTAGGGAGACTTAAAAACACATTTATTTTTAAAGGGTGTCTGAATTAGCATTATTAAGCAAAAGCAAAACTCTCATCTCAGAAGTAAAGAATATCCTCAGAGCCATCTGAGGATCTGACTCTTGACCTTCCTTTCTAGAAGTAACTCACGGGAGAACTAACAGAAAAGATGGAGGTAAATCAAATGCATCTGAGCGCACAGTTTCACTTTTTCACTTGGCTATCAACACATTTAGCTTGGCTTCTGGTTGTAGGGGGACATCCCATGTGAGAAGAAGCTTTTTCAAGGGAACTTCCTGCATCCAACTGTAGGCAATCCAATGGCAGAAAGAACAATCCATAATGTATCACTGGCTTCTCCTTTCTTGATGGACCACCTTTGGGAAGGGAGGCCTGGCTCCCCCTGCTGTTGAGGGCCCGATGGGGCCTGGTGGTCGGGGGTGGATGGGCCCATCCGCAGAGATGCCATCTTCAGGACTCCTGTGATAAGGTGGGGCCCAGTTGGGTGGCCCTCAGACATTTGTCACCACAGTCATCTGGAGAGTCTGGATCTGTGGGTCTGGGTGGTGCTAAAAGGTGCATGTTTAGAAAGTCTCCAGGTGATG
The DNA here is from genome assembly GCA_028646535.1 of Procyon lotor. NCBI lineage: Eukaryota > Metazoa > Chordata > Mammalia > Carnivora > Procyonidae > Procyon > Procyon lotor. Next base: position 5,902,664 of record CM053608.1, read on the forward strand.
CTGTGGATCCAAAGACCTCACATTGAGAAGCAACTGTCTTGTTGGTTCCCACGGTCTGGCCATATCTTACGTTTCCCATTCTGCCGGCCAGTTCTTCAAGAAAAGTGTTGGGAACAACACTGTCCCTAGGGAGGGCAAGAGGGTCTCCTCTCTGGCTGCTGCTTGGGAGGCTGGCCCTTTGGCCTCTCTCTGGCTGCATCCTGAGCTCAGGCTTGGTAGGTTCTATGTTTCCAGGAATTTTTTTTCCATTTATTCTAGGTTGTCCAAGTTACTGGCATGTAATTGTTCGTAGTAATCTCTTAAATCGTATGTAGCTCTGTAGTATCAGTTGTAATATCCCTTATTTGGTTTATAATTTTATTTATTTATTTGAGTCCTTGCTTTCTTTGTTCTCGGTAAGTCTAGGTAAATGTAATTTTTTTTAGAATTTACTTATTTATTTGACACAGAGAGAGAGATCACAAGTAGGCAGAGAGGCAGCAGAGGGAAAGGGGGGAGCAGGCTCCCCGCTGAACAGAGAGCCTGATGCGGGGCTCAATCCCAGGACCCTGAGATCATGACCTGAGCCGAAGGCAGAGGCCTTAGCCCACTGAGCCACCCAGGCGCCTCCCTTCTTTTTTTTTTAAACAATTTCTATGCTAAGAGTAAGAACCTCAAAATAAGATAAGGGTACATGAAAAGATACAGGGTACATGAAAGCCTAGTTAGTTTGAAAGAAAGGAGCTCATGGGGCCTCAGCAATGGCTTGCTGAGCCCACCCCACCCAGAAACCCTCTTTCATCACTAGGTATCAGGGGAGAGAGCCTTGCTCCTTCTTGCTGTTTCTCTGGAATTAGAGACTCTTGTGTCTGGTCCTTCCCCTTAGTGCTTGCTTTCCAGTATTCGTAGCTCATGATGCTTATAATCACAAACACCCTGTCTTGACAGCCTGGGCTTTTGTCATTATTTCCAGAGGAACAGTCCAGGAATAATGAGAATAAAAAATTACGTCTCAGATTCCCAGAGCACTTACTTTGCGCCTGGCCCCGGGCTAATCACTGTACCCACACTATCTCATTTAACCTTCACAGTGACCTTGTGATTTACATTCTAACCTCATCGTTAGTAAGTGAAGGACCCCAAATGCAACCCTGATCTATTGAATCTGCAGTCCAGGCTCTTAAGTCGCAAAAAGCAACATCTTTGCCTGGTGGCCCAGGACCATCTTTTTGCTGATTTATTATTATCTGTGTGGTTTGTGGGAAATGGTGAGTGAACCAGGTGAAAAGCCAGGGGCTGGGCAGAGGGACAAGCATTCTGCACAAGGTGAAGGAGACATGCCTAAGGTAACACTCAGGACAGATGCCACCTCAGAATGTCCCTGAAGCCCACTGCCCTGGGCTCCTGCTCCCCGGGATGGACAGCACAGAGGGGAGGCACAACAAACTGAGACAGACATGGGGACTTGGTGCTCCCCACCCACCCCCCCGACCCCGCAAGCTGGCCCTACCTATCCCAGCAACCAAGATTTAAGAGATTAGTCCTTTGGGAACTCCCTTGGGAAGCCCAAGAGATAGAGGAGAGAAGCTCAAATCCAGGGGTTAGCCTGGTTCTCCTGCCAAAATTGAGACTTCACAGAATCAGGCCATGTGGGAGAACTAGAGCCTTGCCTAGGGAAATCACGGGTCTCTGGACCCTCCACCCTTATAAGCGATTTCTTTTCAGTGGGTTTAAAATTACAACAACAACAACACAACAAAAAAATGCTACTCCTTTGGAAACTTTATTTCCAGTGGGGCACAGAACTAGGATATAATTTAAAGTACAACATTATTTGTAACAGACTTGCTGAGTCTCTGCCTAGGAGACACAAATACTGGAAAATGTGAAATGAGAGCAGTCTAAAAGAAAAGAGAGAATGTGATTCTTTCCACCAGTAAGTTTTTAAAAAAGATAAACCTACTGCTCAGAGTCTTTATAAAGTCACAAGTATGCATACAACCCCCACCAAGTGCAGGGCACTGTTCTAAACACTCCCGATTCCATAGCAACTCCATGGGGAAAGTACCATTACTGATGTCATTTTACACATTAAAAAAAACTGAAGCACAGAGATTAAGTAATTTATCCAAGGTCACGGCTAGTCCTTGGCAGAGCTGGATACAAACCTCTCAAGTCATAGGTTATGCTATACTATCCTGGTCCTCTTTTCGTGGTAAATAAGAATTACCTAGTATGAATTCCTTTTTGACTTGGTAAAGGAAAAATGAATGTAGCTCCAAACAGCGTGGCAGTGCCCTCCAGAATGAGTACCTGGACCTTCTGACCAAGCCTCCCCACCCCCAGCCCATGACCTCTGGTTCCACCTCTGAGCCCAGACTCTGGCCCCCAGACCTGGGGCTACCTCAGAATCGCCATGTGTACCACCTCAAAGCTATTTTTCTAGCACTTTGACTCCTTTTCCCAGCAGTCTTTCTGTCAGTGTTGACTCATGTCATGGAGAGGTTGGGGGGTGGGGGGGGGACAGAATCTTATCAAACAGATCTACGGTGCGACAGACCAATGGCTTTTTAAAGAGGCACTTCTCAACTCAAATGCTTCTCTGTCGGGTAGGAATGCAGACAATGTACCAAAGAGAATAAAGAATTCGGTGTCATGCAAGGGACATAGTTTTTAAACATACATTTTTTTAAATGAGATGATTCACATACCACGAAGTTGTATAACCATCACTACTGCCCAATTCCTGAACATTTTCATCACCCCAAGAAATCCTCATATCCATTAACAGTGATTCCCCACTTCTCCCACCGCGTCTCTCCCCCCCCGGCCCCCGCCACCCCCAGCAACTGCTAATCTGCTTTCTGCCTCCATAGATTTGCCTCTTCTGGACATTTCGTGTAAATGGAATCATACAATATGTGGTCTTATGTGACTGGCTTCTTTCACTTAGCAGAAGAATTTCAAGATTCACCCGTGTTTAGCATTTATCAGTACTCCATGCCTTTTATGGCTGAGTAATATTTCATTGTGTATACACACACCCTTTGTGTGTACATCCGTCAGCTGATGGACATTAGGATCCTTCCATTCTTTTGTCTATTGTAAATAATGCTGCCATGGACACTGATAGGCAAGTTTTTGTGCGGAGATAATACGGTCATTTCTCTTAGGTACGCAGTCGGCCACACTCCAGAAGCAGATGACCCTCCCTCTGACCTACTGTGAGAAGGTCAGGGGTAGCCTCACACTTTGTCATAGTGCCTATGTCATTCACCTTATACATGTCATCACAGGGCATGTTCTCATCTCACATCACCCCAAGAGGACGAGTGCACACTACGGTAAGATAGTTTGAGGGAGAGACCACAGTCAGAGAATCTTCAGTACAGTATGTTGTTTTCATTGCTCTCCCTTATTATTCATTTTTGTTGTTCACCTCTTACTGTGCCTGATTTATAAATCAAACATTATCACAGGTATATACATACAGAAAAAACCAGGGCATACATAGGGTTCCAGACTCGTCACGGTTTCGGGCATCCATTGGGGGCCTCAGAATGTGTGCCTCACGGACAAGGGAAGCTACTCAGGAGTGGAAATGCATGTGGAAATGGGATGTAGTATTGAAAATGGGAAATTTAGGAGAACCCCTGCTGCTCTCTGGCCCCAAACCTCCCTTCAAAGAGTCACCCTGGTCTGGACTTTCTGGCCACGTCCTTTCAAATACGCCTGCCTGTGCCACTTACTTGGCAGCCCTGCTCCTATTCCTAGTTTATAGTTACAGCTAAGTGTTCTGATAAAGCTACGTGGTAGTTAACTAAACCCACAGGAAGCAGGAGAAAGATGCCCAGGACTGAATTCCAGCCCTGCTGCTTACTAGTTGTGTGGATTCTCTGAGTTCGATTTTCTCCTTGGTAAATGGGATAATACCCATACCTGCGGCAAAGGGTTATGGTAAAGACGAAATGAGGCTGTATAACACACCGCGAACGGTGCCCCCACAAAGAGGAAGTGATCGATAAATATTAGCAGACGTTACGATTCTCCCTACTAATGTGTTCATGGCTCCTGTCTTCCCTGCCCTCCCAAGCACGATACGCAGTTTACTGGAGGTCTACTTCATAACCGAACCTTGGTCGCGCCGAGAGCTCCCGGCTGAAAGCCAGCTCCAGGGTCAGGCTGGTGGGGAGCTTTGGAGACAGGCATGCTGCTCAGTGCCGGTCAGGCGCAGGTGCGGATGTGTGTGCTCCATCTCTAATACCCTTCCAGGGTCTTTGCAAATGTCACCTACCTTCCCCTAAAGGTACATTCTGCCTTTCCCTAAAGCTGGTCCCGCTCACAATTTTGTTTGCACCAACAAACATGTTCATTGCTTTCATCACTTTCCTGATCCCAGACCTTCAATGTTTACAGTGTAACTTGAAATCCTGAACCCTTAGTGATCTGGTGCATCACTTTCCAATCTTACCCAAATTTCTCCCATTTCAGCTCCAATCAGCCTCACTCATTAACTGGCCTCGAAAACACCCTCTGCTTTCCGGCCTCACTGCCTTCGCTAATGCTACTCCCTCCGCCAGCCATGCCTTTCCCTCCCCCCATCTACACTACCCAGTCCATTGTCAGCCCAGCTCAAAGGCCAGACCTCTTCCAGAAAGTTCTATCGGACCTGCGTTGCTGCTTCTACCAGTCCTCACTCCATTTCCTCTCTGGATTCCCAGAGCATTCATAGTATTCCTGTAAAACGTTCTCTGTGTTATGATTATCTAGATACAAGTCCTTTTGCTGGCGTAGAACTGTGAGGTACCAAAACTCTGTTATTATAACATTGTCTTTCATATCGCAGTACCCACTAGGGAGTCCCAAGCAGTAGGTATTTAAAGTTTGCTGAGTTGAATAATCTGCACCCTCAAGACAATTGCGTTTCAACATTAACTCCTTAAATGACCAGCATCACCATGATACACATTTACGTCACTAAGAACCTCTGTGTCCTTCATCCTGTCGCTAAGAGTCAGCTCCCTGTTGGCAGGCCGCCCCGGCTGATGGCCAGCCGTGTGAACTTGCACACGTTCCCTTCAGTCTCCTCACCGCTAACACGGGACGACAGCAGGACCAACTCATAGGGCTACTAAGAGGAGAAAATGAATTAGTCCATTTAAGCCCCTAGGTAAGTCCCCAGCACACAAGAAGCGCTCATGAAATATCAGCAGTTACTCACCTGAAGGCCAAGTTGCACCTGGGTCTGGCCTTGGAGAAATCTGGAAAATGACCACTGAGATGCTGTCATTACTGACTCTCACCAGGAGGAGGCACCCAACCTCCAGGACTGAGAAGACTTCCCTTAGCTCAGGCATGGAGAATTCAGTCTGAAGCTGGAAAGAGAGGTGTATTTCTAAACGTCAGGAAAACCCCATGTTTTAAAGGTCACCACATTGTTCATGAACAATGAACCTTGGAACACTGAAACAGTAAAATTTAAAAAAATAATAAAAGTAAAAAAAATAAAGGTCACCACAAAGCCCTCTGCAAGAAGTTACACAGGAGGGCATTTGGCAAGTTCTGCTGTGCCTCCTTCTCTACCCACACCTGTTTGGAAAAGGCCAAGATGGCAAGGTGTAGATGGGAGAGCAGAAAGGGGGACCCCGGGGCACGGGAGGAAGGAAGCGGGGTTTGTAGCTGGAGGTGCATACGCTGATTTTAATTCCAGGACTTCTTCCAGGATTAGCTGATATGCATCCACTTAGCCTAGCTGGTGTGGCCACCTCCTGAACATGGGGTATGGTCCACACGAAATCAACTTCCTTTCAGTTTCTTCCTCCTTACCTCCTCCAGTCAGGTCATTAACCTATTCCCGGGTCTGAGCACACTGTGGACCCCCCGTCCTGATTCTGTTGGTATTTCTAGGTTGAGCTCATAATCTCTTCCAGGAAGCCTTCCCTGATCTGTCTAGTTCAAAAAACCCCTCTGCTGAGCATCTCTCACTGGCTGTTCCACAGTGAGGCACTGGTCTCCAATGTTGCCTGTGGGGTACTTACTTTTTATGTGGCTTCCAGGGGACAGAGACATGCCTTGTCTGTCCCCCATGTAGGAGTCAGTGCAGGGTCCTTCATGGAGCTCAGTAGATACCGACCACTGAATGACCAGAGAAGGGCCAGCAGTTTTGTAGGTGTGCAAGAATGAATGGATGGCTCCTTAATCTCTACCCACACACAAAGATTCCCCCTCGAAATGTGACCTTGCCCATGGGTGTGACGTGATGAGCCATTTTCTCTAATGCTGTAATCAAAATGTGACAAGCACAAGCTCTTAGAGTCATGTCTGATGTAGGAAGTGTGCATGGTCCAGTCCCTTCCGCTCTCTCGACAGCGTGTGTTACACTCTCCCACTATGGTTGACTTGACTTACTTCATATCCTATGAGACTGTTGGCCACTCACTCACTCTGGGAAAACAGAGGTGCCCCCAGCCCCTGGGCAATTTGGAGGGGAGTCTGGCCAAATGGTTGAAGATTTCCATGGAATTTCAGTCTCTTTATCCAGAAAATGGGTACCCCTGTGTGCTCTCCTGGAATCGGATACTAGTTTAAGTCCATTTCCTATGCCTTGTCTCTTACGAAATGAAATACTTTGTTTTCTTCTGAAAGGCAAGGAAACACATCAGAAACCAGCTGGGAGATTTCAGGATGGGGTGGGGTGAGGGGTGACTGTTCCTCTATTTGCCCTCAACATATTCCAACCACTTCTCTTTACAAGTTCAAGCATTATTGTCTCAGAAATAGCATTTGAGTGAATCTATATATCTAACACCTGCTAAGCTGTTGACCCCACTTGGACGTGTCTTCGCTGCGTTCCCCCCTCAGATAATATGTCCCGAGGCAGGGACCATGCCCTCTTATTCTGTTTTCTGCCCCCAGAACCCATCCCCAGCACTGGGCCAGGTATTTTTCAAGTGCAAGAAGTTGCTGGAAGAGAAGATGAGGTAAATGATGGGACTGCCCATAACCCTTCTGCCCGGAATGTGCCGGGCGTGCCCATCTTCCAGGTTAGGAGACTAAAACTCCACGCAAAGCTTCAGCAATCTGGCCAGGCTCCCGTGATCGGTCAGAAGGGGTACCACTGCTCCAGCCCTAACCTTCTGGCTCTCGGGCATCCCCGTAGCCCTGTTCCCCTCCGATTCACTCTGCATGCCAGGCAGGGCACACGGTACGAGGTATTTCGGGCAGGACGCCTGCAGGATTGTCGTGAACCCAGGTTGAGAAGGGCTGAGGTGGACCCCTGGCGGGAGGCCGCCTCCACAGAAGCACTCAGGGCCCAGCCAGCCCCGGGGTTGGTGCACGACCCCAACCTGCTCTTGCACACACACGGTCTGCTGGAAACCGACCCAGTGTGACTCAACTGTCCACAGCCCGGAAGTGCAGCCCATGCTTCAGGGGAGCCGTGAGAGTGAAGGAAAGGACTCTATCTCTATCTGGCCGATGACTCAGCAGGCTGGCCCACCGAGGAGGGTGCTGGCTGGCACAGCTGCAGCGTGGGTGTGTGTCCATGTGTCTGGGCAGCTCCGGGGCTGCTGGCTGCCACCCAGACTCCACGGACCAGCGTGGGCTGCTTCTCCGGCCCGCAGCTTCCCCGTGGAGCCACCCTGCCCTCGGCTACTGCTTGGTGCTTTTGGAAAGGGCAGCAAGAAAAGGAGGAACCCCCGAGCTGGATGACACCAGGAGGGGAAGCAGTACTTTCTCGGTTTTCAGGGCATTTTTTTTTTGGTCTCAATAGATGCACCTCCCTTTCCCCTCATATAGAAACCTGATTTCAGGAAGGGAATAAATCAAGTCGTTAGCCTGGAGGTATAAATAAATTCTGCTATCTGTCTTTATCAGGGGTCCAGAAACATGGCAAGCAAAGACTCTATTAAGCAAAGCAATGTCAAGGTGTCCCCGGAACACAGACAGGGACCTCAGGAAGAGAGGCTCCTTCTCCACTCCTAAAACCCAGGCTGGTTAGAGGCCACTTCCTTTGTCCTTTGTTCCTGGTTTGACCACATGGGTTCTTCATGTCCACGGCCCAGCCCCCCAGCACATGCCCGCCGGGGACCTGTACTAGCACCCCATTCGCCACCACCCGAGATGAGAGGAAACCTCTCGGAAGGCCTGATAGACCCGGGAAGCCAGTTTGGACTTTTCTCTAAGTCAACATGACTGTGTACACACTGTCCAAACCCAAAGCCTAACATACATCCCGCCACCCCTGCATAGTCCGTCGGCTGTGTGAATGAGTGTCTTAAGGAAAATCATCTTGTCCTTGACACAGGGATCAACGCTCCGACCCTGCATTCCTGCCCGTGTGCTGATCTATAAGCTCTTGAGCTTCTACAAGATGTAAAAAGTATCTAACCCTATAAAAACTGTTCCTTTTCTGGAGCGCTTTTTTCCCTGTGAAGGGTGTGTTTCCCAGGCAGCTGTCCTAACTTGGGCTCTGGTAACTTTTTTCTTACTTCTAACGATTCTAAAGGGTGTTTGGTTTTGTGTCCACAGACATTTGCAACCAAGCCTGGCCGTCCGCCCCCTGGTGCTCATATATATTCCGACTCGTTTCCCCTGGAGGTTCACCTGAGGTCCCTTGTCCTTTGTAACCTGCAGGGTCAACAAGACTGTGGACAATGGATTTCATTTCTGCTGGCCTTTGGAATGCTTTTTTGCATGGGACTGTCAGGGAGTCCGATGCTTAGGGATCTCTCCTTGCAGTGAGATCTAAGGCCATAGCTACAAGAACTGGGCCCTTTTGGAACCAGATGATGAATACAGGAGTAGCCTCACTTGGGAAGACGGATCCCTGGGTGCCCGGGACATGCTCAGTCTTTCTGCCCCTGCACCTAGCTCCCCACAGTCCTGGGACGGGCAGATCTCCTCTAATGACCCAGAAACTGAGGCTCCTGATTACGGGGACAGGCCAGGAGAGGCCTAGAGAGCAAGCTTTCCTGCTCTGACCTCTCAGCCCCCCAGGGCTCCTCAGCCAGTGTAAAGACACTGATTTCCCAACCCCTCCTTCCTCTTAGTGCAAAATGGCTCATTTTCTAGGCTCAGTGCAGTTTAACCACCGAGATCTGCAGAGCATGAGGTCCTACCCCTTTTGACTGGGACAGTGGGACATACCGCCTAACCGGCCACCCTGGCCATTGACTCTTTGTCTGAGGGTTAGGACCTCGTTGATGGTGCATTTACACTGAATCGACGTGTAACTCCTTCCAGGCAGCGTAGCTGTGCGGATGATGACAAGGCTTAGCTTTATAGGTTTTGTTGAGGAACAGACTTCATGTTAATGACTTTGCCCTAGCAAATGACAGAGCACTTGGCCTACCCATTGGGACCCCAAAAACTATCTCCCCTGAACAAGTGCAGTAGCTCATGATGGTCTTAGGGCACTAGAACTTGGGCTTCCCAACCCACACCTCTACACTGCTGCCCAACTGAGTTCAATCTGGTCATGTCACTGTTCTTACCCCTTCCATTGTTTCCCGTGGCTCTTAGGATAAAAATCAGACAACTAATGGGGCCTTGATACCTCACTAGACCTCCTCATTTTATACTACGTCTCCTCCGCCTTCCTTGCACTCCAGCCAAATTGGTCTTCTCTTCGTTCCTCCATCCTGTACCCTAGCTGCCACCCCAGGGCCTTTGCATATGCTGTTCCCTCTGCCCCTGCTTTTCTACTCACCTTCACTTCTACTCCTCCTTCAGAGTTCAGCTCAAGTGTCACTTCCTCACAGAAGCCCTCCCTGACCACTCAGACAGGGGCAGGCCCCTGCGCCTCATGCTTCCTGGCCTCTCACTTCTCCCCTGAAGCACTTACCTTAGTTGTGATGAGTCACGGTTCGGTCGGTTGTTTTTATCTGTGTCACTCAAGATAGCCTAGAATATAAGCTCTTCAGGGCAAGATGGTATCTACTTGCTCATCTCTGTAATCATCACTGCTTGTATTCGGTTCCAGGGGACACAGTTATAGAAAGACCTGTTGAACGACTGAATGAGAGAATAGGATATATCATGTTACGAAACATCAGTGGATTTCCTATCAAAACTCCTTCTGTACTACTAGAAAGGAAACGCCCATGCAAGCTCCAAGCCTGTTACCTTCATGCTGATAAGGGCCTAGCTGTCACCTGGGACAGCCATCAGCCTGCAGATGGTGGAGAAGCCAGCGACTTGCCTAAAGCCTCACTCCCTCCACCCGCCTCACTGTCCCCGTGGAAAAGTTGACCAGATCCATTCGTGGGCCTTCGGGGTGAGCGGAAGGAGAACCGATAATTTTCAAGTAGAAGTGGTTCCCAAGCTTCATATCCAGAGGCACATGAATTGTGGCATCACTGAATGAGCCCTAGTCAGGGGTTCTGGGATCTGACTGGCTGCACTGGCGACAGGTGTGGCGGTGAGGGGACCACCACTGTCTCGGCTCTGCAGGATGACCGGATCACTGGGCCCTTGGCTAGCTCCACCCAGCGGTCCATGCATGAAGGTGCGCACCTCCTTGCCACCTCCCCTACTCCAAAGGGAGCTTGTATTTCCTGAGGATAATGCTATTCCCTGCCAAGGACCAAAATGAGCCCACTCTGCATTGTTCCCGAAGCTCAGGAGTCTGTGGCTCCGCATGGCTCCTCAGCACCAGCTGCCAGACCACAGGGGAGTTTAAGGCAGGCATGGCCACCCAGCAGGTAGGTGAAACCCCACAGCAGTGGATGGCTGCCAGGGACCCTTTGAGAACAGTAAGTTCTTTAAGCAGAGGCACAGTGCCTGCTGCTCTTCTCACTGCACCCCTGCTCTGCAGTCTCTCTCTCTGGGCCACTTCCCACCATGAACGTGCCCCAAAGATGCCCTATCCCAGAGTATGCCTCAGCTTCGTCCCTGCTCACTGCGTCCCTGGGACAAAGTGTCAGGTAGCACCCTGGCTCACCCAGGGCTTTGTGGCATCATGTGGGTACACTCCAAAAAGGACCAAAGATAGGCCACCTGGGTGGCTCAGTTGGTTAAGCATCTGCCTTTGGCTCCTGTCATGATTCCAGGGTCCTGGGATCAAGTCCTGCATCGGGTTCCTTGCTCAGCGGGGAGCCTGCCGCTCCCTCTGCCTGCTGTTTTTTCTGACTCTCTCCAACGTATAGATAAATAAAATCTTTTTAAAAAGTAGTCAATCTACAGTGTTGTTTAAATTAAATATTTTCTTTACTGAATTGGCCCCAAGTGGTTAAGCATCAACACACCTCTCCCCAATGCTCTCACTTGCCGCAGGGGGAGCTTGGGCAGAACAAAAGCTCGGAAGAGCTACCAGTTATCGGTATTTCCCAAAGGCCAGATGCTGCTGTCATCACCACACTGCATCACTTAGCCTCAAACCCACCTGGGGAAGGGGGTACAATTATTATCCCAGTGAGACCCGGGGAGGTTGGGTAACTTGCCGCACGGATTGTAAGAACTGGAACCCCTGCTCAGATCTGGGCGCTGCCGGTCTTGGGTCTTACCTAAAACCCTTGGCATGAAGTGGGGTTTGAGGAACCTACAACAACAACGTCCAGAGGCCACGGCTGCCACGGATGGCACCTGGCAAAGCTGACTCCATGATCACACTGCGGTCTCTCTCTTACCTCCAGATCCCACGCTCTGGTGTGAAGCCCACATTCCAGGGTGCCAGGGAAACAGAGAACTCATGTCCTCCCAGGCACACTTGCAGGAGTGTCCCCAACTCTTGCAGAAGGCCTGGCTGCTGCTTGTAAGACCCACGGTCTCCCTGCAGAGTTCCCTCTCCTGCTTCCCGAATGTGAAAGCCCCGAGGGTGTAGACAAGTCGTCTGTGCTCTGACACATCTGCTGCAAACACTGTAAAGGAAGCCACAGCAGTGGATGGCAGATAGGATTTTCGCTCACTATTTGAGAATGAACATGAGACAGCTGTTATCCTGATGGCTGTGCTGGCCGCCGAGCTGGGTACGGTGTGATCGGGAGCCAAGGAGAATAGAGAAGGAAGGAGGAAAGGAGGGAGGGAGGGCCGACAAGCGCCAGGAGCAGGGCAGAGCCTCCTACTACATTTGGGGGGCTTGGTTGAGCATCATTAGGCTGGGCCTTAATTGTAGTCAATGGGCCTCTATCACAGGTGTCTGGGCACAAGTAGTGGGAGTTTAAAGGTGGTGGAAAATTCTCTAGGAAAGCGATGGGAGCTTATTCTCTCCGATGGGCAGATGAAGACTTCGTTCCCCCAGCTCTCTAAACATAAAGGGAACTTGACAGAAAGCCTAACTACTACACTTGGTCCTTCGTGCCCGGGGGGACCACAGCGTCCCCACACAGTATTGTTACCTGTACAGACCACTCGGGAAAAGACACCAGGACACCACAGAAAGAATGGGTGTCAGCTGAAGCCCTTCAAGCCTTGTGGCTGGAGATGGTGTAAATTTATGGGCTGGGAACAAAATACCCACATACCATGATTTTTACAATCAACTTTAGTGATTAAAACTTCAAAGAAAGGTTTCGAAGTTCATATGGAACTAATGATCAAGCACAAGCTATCTCCACAGTAGGGAAAGATGAGAAAAATGATGAATGGGAATCCGGTTTACAGAAAAGTGAAATGATGGTCGGTCTTGAGTAAGACTGCTGCGTGGTTAGTGATATTCAAGAAGGTAAGTGAAACTAAGCTGTCTGATTTCTAGCAGTACTGATGCATTTCATACCCTGGCCTGCATAGGAGCGCCCAGCATTGTCAAGTGCTATTAGCTGTAATCAACAAATGATGTGACTCATGACCAAACTGTGCTCCTTCCACAGATGCATAAAGAAACAGGGTTGGCTCGCCAATCATTCTTTCTTACCAGATGTTTAGTTTTAGGATATGTGGTGTATCCACAAACAAGCACAGAAGCAAAAACACATCAGACCTATACTGGTTGGTCTGATCATAGAACCAAGGTTCAAGACCTTAAATTTTGTATGAACTTGACCAAATCAGACAGAATTTACACATTAGAATGCTTTGCATACAAAGTGTGCTCAACAAGTAGCCGCATTTTCTGGTCTGTTTGTCATGGTGAACACACCATCAAAATGCAAATGACGATTTTTATATGACATTTAAGGGGTTCTGTGTGACTCAGGCTAACCGCATGTTGAGAGCCTGGCCTGATTTAGCTCAGAATTGGCTTCACATCCGCTCTCAATAGCCTGGCTTCCAGCTATCAATCAAACAGGCTGACTGAACACTTTCTGTGTACCTGGCACAGAGCTAGACCCTCAGAGGCAAAGATGGATGGACGGTGGCCCTGCTCTCCAAGGGCTCCCAATGCAGTGGGGGTAGACAAGCAACCACAGGACAGCGAGACAGGTGTGAGAGCCAGAGCAAGGTGCCGAGAGGCTTGGAGCAAGGTGCCCGAGTTGCCCCAGGGAGTCAAAGAAGCCTAGAGTGTGGACGTGAAATCAGCACCAGGTTCCAACAGACAGGTGAGTGGGAGTTTGCCCCGCCGCGTGGGGGCCACTGCAGCCAGAGAACAGCAGTGAGCTGAACTCCGCAGCGTGTCTGAGGGCCAGCAGTACGCTGTCTGAGGTCATGGGCACAACGATCTCCGATTGCCACAAACTGGGGATAATATAGAACATTCCGGAGGTTGGATGTTATTTGTATATTCATGAAATTCCCATAGAAGAGTGAATCTTAAACATTTGGCAGTGCGGGAGCAGCAGAGGGACATGGAGCCCTTCGAGAATCTGATTTAAAACCAAACAAAGTATGCCCCCTTCTGCCATGCAGCCATCCTGGGGCCCCAGGCTGCTCCTGAAGACTTAAGTGTTTCCGAGCCAGCAGAACTCACCAGACCTGCAAGTGCACCTGGCCCCAACTCCCTCCTCTGCCTCTTGGGGATCACCCAAATCTCTCTGACCTAACAGACCAAGGAAAGCATTGGCGAGGTGAAACTGCCCAGCCGAAACCCGCCCGGCCCAGAGCAGCCCGCCCAGGACCAAGTTGCTCAGCCAGTTGGGGGTGGGGGAGCGCGGCACAGTCCTACTTCCTGCGGCTCACACGATGTGGGCGGCTCTCCAGCTCTGCTCTGGCTGGGTGCTTCCCCAGAGCCCACAGTCAGCCCTGCAGCTAACAGAGTCTACCGACAGAACATTCCACCCACAGCCTTCACGCAAGTGGGAGGCTCTGTAGATGAGGATCTATGAAAAGATCGATGAGGCAAACAAACAACCCACAAGGTCCAGGTTCACATGGAAGGTTCTGGAGCCTCTACTCGGGTCATTCACCCCTTCTGTTCTCCACCTCCAGGCCTCAGGTGCCCCTCTGGGAGAAGGGCTGCCCGATTCATGAGGTAGACGGGAATTAAAACCAAGGGTGGTAATGTGGGTGAAAGTACTCTGAGCTCTAAACCTTCTGAAAGTCCTAGCATTACTAGTGTAGAAATTACTGGAGCACTAATGATAACATTACAGGAAAAATAACTGGCCTTTTACTGTAACCCGAAAACAAAATTTCAACTTAAAAAAAAAGTGAGACACCCTGTAGAGAGAGAATAGTGTCTGTCATTTGTTATAAAGTATCCAAAACACTTTTATTTACTTATTACACAATTATAGAAAGGACAAGGAAGGAGAAGGACCCTCAGTCTAATTCCAGGTTGGATCAGATACTCCCAGAGCACTGGCTGGCATGCTTTCCTCTTCACCCCACTGTTTCTGCTCAAGAGCAGAGATCAGGGGGTTCCGGCTCCTCTAGGGTTCCACCAGCTGCTGCTTTTCTCCATCATTCCATGACTCTGCCCTCAGACTTCAAGCTGGTTATGGGGGATAAGCCAGTAAGGGATAAGATAAGTCCAGAGGACCTCAGTCAAAAGCAAATTAAGCAAGACATGCAGAAGTTTAAATATGGTTCAGCACATCTTCAAATGCTTCGTTCATTTGCTATTTCTTGTGCACCACCCACAGACACCCTGCTGGGGGGTGTAGAAACGAATCTGCGATGCAATAGCAAATACAGACTGACAAGCAGGCAATGAGATGACAGAGGTTTGCAGAGAGACCGACAGTCCACACCGCAAGCAGTCCCTGGTCGTGGAGGGGGTGTCCCAGCAAACGGCAGGAGAAGAGCCAGGGACAGCCACACAGAGCCCGGAGGATCTCAAAGGCCATGGAATACTCTAAGATTTTAAGCCTGAGAGTGTTTTTTTTTTTTTTTTAAAGATTTTTTTTTTATTTATTTGACAGAGAGAAACACAGCGAGAGAGGGAACACAAGCAGAGGGAGTGGTAGCGGGAGAAGCAGGCTTCCTGCAGAGCAGAGAGCCCGATGCGGGGCTCGATCCCAGGACCCTGGGATCTGACCTGGGCCGAAGGCAGACGCTTAACGACTGAGCC
>CM053608.1:5925243-5935631 GCA_028646535.1 Procyon lotor
CTGGGAAATTTTCCAAAAGACTACCTACTGGCTCCATAGATTTCAAATCTTGTTTTTTAAAAACAAAAACAAGACAAAAAAGCATTTACAAATGCTTTCTGTACAAGGCTCTGTAAAAAGCATTCTGTGTGTGTTCTTGTATAGAAAGCTGAGCTAATGGGCACCACGGCCGGTGGGAATATCTCTGGAAGCCCTTCCTACCCCAGGACTAGCAACAGCTTACCTACTCAGGGAAGTGACTGCCAATCACATAAGTGAATCTCACAGAAGCCAAATTAAAAGTACCCATAAGTCAACAGTCCCTGAGCCCAATCCCAAAATCCCCATGGCTACTCCAAAGGGAGTGAATGAAGGGGTCAGAGTGGAAAGAGACAAGAGTTTTAACAGATTATAATTTAAATATATTTTGCAAATTTTATAAACCACACCACCATATGAATTCATTTTTGACCTTGACCCTTTCCAAAGCCTTAGGAGGGACCTGGGGATGTGACAGGCCCTTACTTGGCTTGAGCTGCCTTTGCTTCCCATTAAAAGCCATCTCTGGGCTCCCTAATGTTTCCAGCCCTCAGACTGCCACTAATAATCAATGAAAAACACATGCATGAGCTCTTTAAGAACTCGTCTCCATAATCACAGTCCTAGAGGCTGTCAAACACATTGGGGAGAGTGGAGACCGAGTGCGGTCTCGTCCGCACAGACATAAGGCATCAGGTTAGGTGGTTTCGTGTATACGCATTCATTTATTTCCCATAGTGACACTGAGGAGCACTACCCCCACGTTCAGACTGGGAAACAGGTTCAGAGTCACAAAGGAGCAGAGCAGGACCCCGGACAAACTCCCAGAAGCCCCAATTCCTTGTACGTTCAAGGCTGCTTCCTACGGTCTCTTTTGCAACAGAATAGAAAACATTTAAGTATAAAGACGAAGAAGGAATTAAAAAAAAAAGTTACCTATAGTCCCATTACCTAGACATAACCTTAGTAAGATTTTGGTATATTTCCATGTTTTATGGAACACAGAAATTGAAATTATTACATTAGATAAACCCGTTTTTCCTCATTTTTAAAGCAACA
This sequence comes from Procyon lotor, assembly GCA_028646535.1. Classification (NCBI taxonomy): domain Eukaryota; kingdom Metazoa; phylum Chordata; class Mammalia; order Carnivora; family Procyonidae; genus Procyon; species Procyon lotor. The sequence goes on from CM053608.1 coordinate 5,926,321, forward strand.
TATGTTCCTTGTCAAATCTCGAAAAAGCACTAAAAACCATCTGTATTAGTTTTCTGGAGCTGCTATCACAAAATCCAACAAAATGGGAGGCTTAGACAACAGAAATGTATGGTCTCATTGCTATGAAGGCTAAAAATCCACCATCCAGCTGTTTGGAAGGCTGCTTCCCTCTGAGGGCTGTCAGGGGGAATCAACTCCCCTCCTCTGTCCCAGCTGCCGGCAGGTGGCTGGCAGTCTGTGGCGTCCTGCAGCTTTAGAAGCAACACACAGATCTCTGGTTTTATATCTGCACGGTGCTCTCCCTGTGTGCAGGTCTGTGTCCTTCTTAAAAGGACACCAGTCCTATTTTATTAGGGTCCCACCCTACTTCAGGATGACCTCATCCTGATTTAACTGATTACATCTGCAAAGATCTTGTTTCCAAACAAGGTGACAGGGGCTGAAGGTTAGGGAGTCGGCACATGAATTTTAAGGGGAGACAATTCAACCTATCACACTATCCCAAAACCTATGGGTGAAAGAAAACCAGTGTTGGCAATTTATTACTGGGTAGTTTTTAAAAGTATGGCCACCAATCATTTTGACACTGCAAGTGGGACCCATGGCCCCTTTCTTTGAGTCTGGGCAAGGCGGCGACAGCCCTGCTCAGTGGTACTAGTACTCATCAGAGCCCAGGCACAGACGGGGAGTGAAAGAGCTTCCAGAGGCTTCCAGCCCCAGCCATCAAGTCATCCCCACTTTGAGTCTTACCACCTGAGGTCCCAGACCTCACTGAGTAAAGACATTTCTACTACATCCTGTCCCAATTCCCAAACCACCGAACCTGGGAGCACAGGAAAACAGTTATTGTTTAAGCCACTCATTTCTGGGGGAACTAGTTTCTATACATAGAAAGAGTACTTAGAAATGTTATGGTTCTTAGTTTTTTTTTTAATGTGCCTTTAAAACTTCACTTCCCGAAGTGAGTCACTGACTTCTCAGATCAAAAGGAAATGATAAATTGTTTATCTGATTCTGAGATTTTAAGAAACGCAAAAGCAGATCAGCTACATTTCTAAACATTAGCATCACATATGATGAATATAACGATTCCAACCATAGGGAACACGGGGACATTCCCAAGTCCCAGGTGGAAGAGAGAGGAAGTGTAGCCCACTAACTCAATGGCTGCTAACATGTGATTTACTCAGCTCACCCACTTAAAATACAAGTCCGGTAAACATCAGAGTCTTAACAGATGCAGAAAACATGTGAGCCTCTTAGAAATAAAAACCATCCACATGCCACATGATTCAGCCCTCCTTTGGAGAAAGGGGGGGTGTTGGCACCTTCACCAGGTAAACAGTTACGCCTACATTAACACATACTAGAACCAAGTCGGATTAAGTGGTCATCAAATGATAGTTCTGAAACATGGGGTAAAGCATGAGGTGCAGGAAAGACATTTCCTGGGAAATGGGAGGAGCCTCCGGGGGAAGAGCTCAGGGAGGCTCCCCAGGCCCGGCTTCACCCTCCACCCTCTGAACGCACAACCAACCAGACCACGTGCCCACCAACTGAATATCTGCATTTTGGTCCAAAGTGAGTAAGGCTGGTCTTACAAATCCTGTGGCTCATAGTATCCTCATGACTGAGTTGTTCTTTACTGAGTCTGACCACTCTCTTGGGTAGTACAAGTCTTTGAGTGTTTTTTAACGAAGGGACAGGATGACCCATGATGCTGTGAAAATCTGAAAGCAAATGCTATCACCCTGAAAGACAAGGGACTTTGCCTGATATAAGGTGTTCCCTGCATTTTCCCCTGAAAACTATTAGATGCCATTTAATTGTCTTCTGATCTTGGATACCGCAGAAAAGCCTAAGGCTAGTGGGATTTTTATTTCTTGCATAGCTAAGTTGCTTCTTTTTGCCTAAGTGCTCATAATATCTCTTTCCCTTGTCCTTGTTACATAAAAATGTTGCCATTCTTTTTCTTGGAATGCAGTGAACCCTTCTGATCTGCATATTTAGGAAATACATGTTAAATTAGGTCTTTAGTTGTTGCTTCTATCTTCCCATAAGAATGGGAATCATAGGTTGAATTGTTATCCCCTCTCTAAATATCACCTGCCACGGTGGGTCAATATTTGTAATCTTTTCCTTGAGATTCTGAGAACCGTCCTCAGTATGCTCTTTGAATGACTGATTTGACATTTGACAACATCCTCTAGTATGAAGAACTGAACTCTGTTACGGCATCTTTAATTTTCCATTAATCCTGTATTTGAGACTCTGCCTTGTGCTGATTCAGACACGTTGAGCTCTCGACTCCCCAAAATTCTAGGCGTTCTCATACCTCGAGGGCGTCACAGATGGTACTCTTTTCCCCAGGACACTTCCCCCCCTCACTTCCTGTTTCTTCTCTTCTTCCTCTGCTTCCTCCTCACCCCCACTTTCCTTTCCAAGAAGGGAAGTAAATCCACACTTGGTGTGTGCCAGCAGATACAACATCTCATTGCCCCGGCCTCGCTCTGCCTACCCGGGTGTGTCTGAAACCTCCTTCTCAAGCTACAACCCAGCCTGCTATGCCCAACTCCCGTCCCCCTGCCCTTGCCCACATCCACTGCTAGACAGAAATGAGACACACCCTATCCCTGCTCTCCTGGATATTTAGTTCAAAGTCGGAAGACCTTCGCCCTTCGGTCAATGCCATTTTAAGCCAGGAGTCCATGACCCTGTCTTTTTAAACAAACCTCAGGGACATGGACATTATTAGATCATTTCAAGAAGTATCCCGGAACACAGTTTCGAGCCTTTGTTATATCCATCTATTGTACTAGAGATTCTTATTGAAGAGACCTGAATACATCAGAATATGCACAGACCTAGCTGAAGCACATATACAATAAAGCACAATTCCACCAATGTTATTAGTATTCTCACACATCAGAGAAGCTGTGTAGCCAGGAGGGAGACATGGTCCCCACTTTTGAGATGTCTCCCTTTTGGCAGGTGAGGGACTCACCTACCAATGTCTCTACTGCCTGGATTTCAACAGAATCTCAGGGCTGAGAGATTTCATTCATTCAATACAAGAACATGTATGAAAACTGGCTTCTGCTTCCTGCTGAGGGAACTTAGGTCACAAGAATTTATTTTCTGGTAAGATCTCACAGATAACTAAAGTGACTTGTCATTCATTAATGCGTATGTAGAAAAAATATTTAGTAATGGTTCTAGTTATGATTTTTTCTTAACAGCAATTAGCATATTTGTTTAGACTGAGAAGGAGTTAAGTATATTTATCATATCTAGCAAGTACACTGCATAATATCGGTGTGTATGTTCCTGAAGAGTTTTGTAAAAACAGGTTCTTATATCGACATACACTTCAGAGCTCATTTCCTTTTAGAAGAATTACATTGTGAAATTTTGTAAGTGAAGATTTCTTTTGAAAAATTATAATTATCTTTTTATTTTTAGTAAATTTTCATTTTTTTAATCTTTAAATTAGGTGCACCTATCCTTTTATCTTAACTCTTTATAATGTTAATTTATTAAAGAAAAAGATCACGATGTAAAAATGTCTAATTTTAGAAATTAAAGACCCTAGGATATTAGACTGTTTCAGAACATTTAAGTTTTAGTTTTTTAAATTTGAAGGTTAGTATTAACTGACGTTGGCTTTCATAAAATTGAAATTTATATTCTTTTCACCAAAATCAAGGTAATTCTATGGCATCTGCTTTTCCAGCTCTGCCTTCTTACCTTCTCAACCTATAGGATGTTGTCATGTGCATATCCTACAACCATTTCATAGTATCAAAATATTCCCCATCAGGTGGAGGCAGCAATTTTGGAGCCAAAGAGAAGAAAGACATCAGATGGAAGCAAAGAGTAGAATAAGGGTGTACATTGCAAAGCCCCCCATTGCTCCAACTCCATGGCACCACCACTCCTGAAGTCATATGAACTACCCTTATGAACTTCAAAACACTCCCTTGGCAGGCAAGGCCCAACTGGGTTTCTTCCATCTGCAACCCAACCTTCACTAATACAACCGCATTATGTAATACATATTTTGTTATCAAGTCAGGCATAAACAATTTTTATGATTTTTAATCTGATATTTACACAGCTCTTCACAATCGTCTAAACACTGCTACACACATTCTCTTTGGATGCGTAAAAATCATTGGGTGAGATGGGTAAAGCAGCACCGACCACAGAGATAGTATTATTTTAAAATAACAACCAAAAAATATGTTGTCTTTGTCGCTAAGACAAAGAATCATGTAAATTTTGGCCGAGGTCACAAAGCATGCAGGTGCAAAACTGGATTTGAGCTGGAGTCTTCTGGTGGGGGGAGTGTAGACTCCTGGGGCTCTACACCCCCTCACCCCCCACCCCCCACACACTGCCGAGGTGCTCATTCCTAGCCTGCTGCTCAGTGCACAGCTCCATGCCTCAGCATGTGTGTCCAACATACAGAGACTGGCTCTAGAAAGGAAATCTTCCCAGAAGGTAAAGATCTACTTTCTACTTGGTCTATTTCGCCGATGTGATTTTGTCAAACAGCATCTCTTTAATGACAGGTCTACTTGTGCAGCTACGATTTTACTTACCAAGAGCTTATAAAGAATTAGTGACACCTTGTGGCAAAAACGTATGCATTCCTGTGCTACTACAACCTGGGTTCACTTGACAGACTTGTCCAAAGGCCTTATTAAGTCCTAACAACAAACACCAAAATTCTGAAAAGAATCATCTAAGGTTATAGTCTCCTCATAACTAGATCTCTCTTCAAAGTGCTCTACCTGAGTCCCAAAATTGCTGTTATTGTCAAGTCCACAGACGCTGTCCACGTGGGCAGACCCAATAGTTACTCTTGGTTCTGATCTTACCTAAGTCCTCGTACTATCTGACCAGGTTGAGTGCGCTGCTCTTGAAACTCTGGGTTTCAGCAATGCACACTGTTCCCTTCCTACCTGGAAAGTCATTCAAGCCATCCTGATGCTAAGTATCAAACTTGGAACCCTGGCCCCAACCTTTCCACTGAACTCCAGACTACACATCTCCAACCTACCAACTTGACGCACCCGTTTGATGTCCCAATAGCCTCTCCAAATTAACATGCCCCAATGGGACTCTCAATTTCCTGCCTCTTCCACCCCATCGATGACATCTCAGTGAATGACAGGATGATCATACTTATTTTGCTCAAGTCAAAAACTTAGAGGTCATCTTTTCTTCCTCTATTCCTCCCCCTCTATCTAACCCATCAGTAAGTTATCTGGACTCATCCTCCAAAATGTCCCCAAGGTGCCCCTTCTCTCCATTTTCCCCACGATCACCCTCACCCAAGCCACATCCCCCTCTCTTAGCCACAGCACCTTCCTAACTAGTTTTACTCTCCACCTCTTACAAGCCATTCCTCACAAGACAATCAGAGATCTTTGTCAAAGAGAACTCAGAACATATGTCTTCCCACCTCGAAACCCTTGAATAGCTCCCCATAATCCAATCCTCCCCACTCTACAAGGCCCTCCCTGATGAGACGCCTAGCTACATCTAAAAACTCACTTCCAACCACTCTTGCGCTTGCTCACCATGAACTAGACACACTGGTCCTCCTCCTGTTACTCAAACATGACAACTTTGCTCGTGCCTTCAGGACAGTACATCAGCTACTCCCTCTGCCTGCGCTGCTCTCCCCCACAGCTCGATGTAGTCGGCTCCTTCCTATGGCATCCAGGTCTCACGTAAAATTCTTGCCTTCTCAGCCCTTTTCTGCAGTCAGTCTAAAGCAGTGGCTAAGGCACTCCCTGTCCTAACACCTTGTTGTGTTTTTCATCACAGCTTTTATCATTCCACGATATTGTTTTCTCTCTTTTTCAATTCATTTGACTCTTACCCGTCTCCCTCCACTAGAATGAAAGGTGCATCTATTCCTAGTTCTTACTAAAGTGCCTGGAGCAAGGAAGGTGCTTGGTGCTTGTTGAATAAGACTGGCCGTAAGTTATCTCTTACTTTCTCTTACCTGTGCTTAGAAATACTGCAGGGGCGACGGGCTGGCTCAGTCAGAAGAGCATGTGACTCTTGATCTCAGGGCTGTGGGTTCGAGCCCCACACCAGATGTAGAGATCATTCAAAAACTAATAAAACCTTTAAAAAAAAAAAAAGAAAAATATTTCAGAAACTATAACGATGCACTCATTTTCATACTCTAAAAGGAAAAGAAGCTCCCCCTTCTTCTCTTGGATAAACCTGTGCTATTCATTCAATCATTGATTCATTCATTCAATAAACTATTAGAACCAGACACTAAACCATGAGGTAAGGCCAATTCCTATGCTCAAGAAACTCATGGCCTGGTTGTGGAGGCAAACATGTTAGCAAGTTATTGTAAATGCCACGTGGTAAATAAGAGATGGAAATATGATTGAGGACTGTGTGAGCCCCAGTTAAAGGTTTTAGAAATGTGTTCCTGGAGAAAACGACAGGAGCTGTGGCTTAAAGGATGAGCAGAAAATTGGCCAGAAGGGATAAGGCAGGGAGGGGAGGGCTGAGTGGTGCAGTCTGTTAAAGCACCTGGCTCTTGGTTTTGGCTCCGTGGTGATCTCAAGGTCATGAGATCGAGCCCCACATCTGGCTCCATGCTCAGCGTGGAGTCTGCTTTAGGTTCTTTCTCCCTTTGCCACTCGCCCCTATTCTCCTGTGCGCTCTCTCACGCTCTCTCTCTCCGTATAAAATAAATAAAATCTTATAAATTTATTTTTATTTTTATTTATTTATAAATAAAATTTAAAAAAAGAAGGGATAAAGGGAAAGCATAAATCAAAGAGACAGAAAACACAAGAGTCTGCCGAGTGGGACCACTCTGCAGGTTCAGTTACTCTGGAGGAAGAAAGTACAAGGAGAAACGAGCAAGATCTAAGACTGGGAAAAGAGGCAGTACCAGACAGTGAAGAGCTTACGGCACATGTAAGGAACTTGGGTTCACAGGGCAAAAAGGTTCCAGAAATGCGTGAGGAGGGACCCAGCACGATCAGAGCAGCATTTCGGTTAGATCACTCCGTGGTTGCACAGAGGAGCCTGTTTGGGCTCTCTGGGTCACGTCAAAAGCAGGTAAGAACAGTAGGTAGGGATCCAAAGAAGAGGTCTCAGAATCAAGAAACATTTAGCAGGTAAAACAGGCAGGACTTGGTGATTACTGGCGATACAGAGAATGAGAGAAAAAGAGCGGGGGTGGGGGGGCGCATAGCAAGAGAGGTTTAGGGATGGGAAGATAATGAGCAGAAGCCGATACTTTAGTGCATAGGTTCTAAACTTGGGCAGGTAAGGGTGTATATCTGTTTTGTCACTTATTTGCTGTGTGACTTTGGTAAGTGGCTTTAACTTCTTTAAGCTTCTGTTCCCTTAGAAGTTAAGTAGAAATGATCTCAGAAACTACCTCACAGGGTAATTGTAAGAACTAAGTGAAATCATGTATGTAAAGTGCTTAGGATAGCACCTGCGGTATCAGAAACACTCATTAATTAGTAAGGAATTTGAAAATTATTATCTGCCTGCTGCATCGGCAGCCGCGTCTACCTTTTGTATTACTATGGTGAACTGTGGCTGCTTTCAGGGAAGGCCAGCCCCTCCAAAGGTACATGAGAACCCATCCCTTCCTACCTACATCATTCCATCAATTCTTGGCTCTCTCCCCTACAACACCCGTCCTGCCCTCTTACTCACTCCTAGAGCATACCCTTGTACAGCCAACTCTCCCACGAAAAAATAGAAAACCTTCTCTTGGCTGTTTCCCTCTGGCTACCACCCTGTTTCTTTCTTTTTCTCTGCAACAAACCTCTCGAGTCACAAATCTCCCTCCTCCCAATCCTTCTAAATCTCTATCTGAACTTTGTCCTCCCTAACTTGGCTATCGACACCCTTTGTTTCCTCACCAATGACCTCTACTGTTGCTAATCCAACATTTACGGCTTGCTTGATCCATGAATTGCATTAGCCATCCTTACTCCCTTCTCCTCAAAACACTTTCATCACTTCATTCCCAGTGACCAGACTTTCTGCAATTTCTTCCATCTCTCTGGCCATTCTCTGCCAGGATCCTTTGTTGGCTATTCTTCATCTCCCCAACCTCCAACAATGCTCAAGGGCTCGTCTGTCTTCTCTCTACACTCCTCAGCATTCTCACCAAGTCTCAGGCTTTAAATAGCATCTTTATGCCATTAACCCAAAAATCCGGATCTCTACTTTGGACCGATCCCCTGAGGCCCCAGACTCCAATATCAAACTGTGCACTCAACACCTCCACTTGGGTGACTAACATGTCTTTCAAGCTCAATGCATCCAAAACTGAACTCCCTCCAAAAAACGCTCGCTCTAAAACCTGCTCCTCTCCAGTGTTCCCTCTATCAGTAAATAGAAACTCTATTCTTGGTGTAGCTTCTAGCTAAGACTGAGTAGTAGCTTGAATCAGATAACCCTCTTACAGGAATAACTGTAAAGGCCGAAAGTAAAACTAAAAACAAAAATAAAGACCACATAGACTGTTTGAAGGCACTAGAGAATAACCAAGCCAGTGAGGAAATGAGGGACTGGGATCCCAGGGAGAAAGAAAATACATAGGGATACACAACTTCTCCATTGCTTTTCTCCTGAGGCATTTGCTGAGTTCCAGAGCAGGGCATTTACGGGCAAGCAGAAGGCAGTGGTCGGTCAGAAGTGTCAGGAGTCTTTCAGATCTGGGAAGATAAAAATTGTAGCTGAGAACTACAGACAGAACTTGAAGGGACAAGACCCCAGACAAAGCAGGTTCACAGAGAAATAAGCCTGACAATTGAGCTTTTATCCTTTAGGTATCTGCTGAATTCTAAGCTGCAAGGACACAGGAAATCAAAAAAACCAAGACAGCGCAAAGTGGCTAAAAAGGCAAGCAGACCTTTCAATAACCTCGCAGACTTGGGAATACAAAAATTGGAGCGCAAGGTCCCCAGAGATGGGTACCTGTTGAACATCCCAGGCTTTCTGCTGAGATTCCTAAAGGCTTATGCTCTGGCATCGGGGCAAACCAGAAAGCAATCAGCCCTCCCAATGCCTGAATCCTTGATTAAAGATCAGTTACCCCTACTCTAATTGCCAGCCAGAATAAAATTAAATCCTCCAGAAAGAGAGAACATCAGCCAGAGCCTCTCTGCAATTTTTTCTACACAATGTTTAACTTCTTATCAAAAACTTTAGAGTGATCTTTAACATCTTTCCTTCTCTAGTGTTCCATTTCTAATCCATCTGTATCTACCTTCAAAATACATTCAGAATCTCTCTGA
>CM053608.1:5936131-5983108 GCA_028646535.1 Procyon lotor
AAAATTCCCCAAGTATGGGACTCAGAGAGCTTCCAGATTGGTGAACACATCTACGTACTGGGATGGTAACCCAGCCCAACTCCACGGGCACAAAAGCTTCTGTACTCTGCATCTTCCCAGCCTCACTTTATGTGTCTCTTCCTCTGGCTTTTCATCTATATCCTTTATCATATCCTTTAGTAAACTGGTTAACATAAGTAAGTGTTCCCTTGAGTTCTGTGAGCCACTCCAGCACATCAGTAGAAGCCAAAGGGGAAGAGGTCGTGGAAACCATGATTTGTAGCTAAGTAAGGCAGAGTCGTGGGCAACCTGAAGACCTACTACTGTTTGCAGTTGGCAACTTGAAGTGGGGAGCAGTTTTGTGGGACTGAGCCCTTTATCTGCAGGATCTGATGCTACCTCTAGGTAGACAGTGTCAGAATTGAGTTAAAATGTTGGAAACCCCGCTGCTGTCACAGAGAATTGCTTGTTGTGGGGAAAACCCTTATGTGGTATTGGAATTGTGAGGTCAGTGAAGTAAAGAGTAAAGGAGACACACAAGAGGAGGACTGGGTTTTTCTTAAACAGCAGCTAACATGATTGTTTACATAGAAAACCCTGAAGATCTGCAAAACAACCCGAAGTAATAAGTGAATATGCCAAGTCATCGTGTATGAAGCTGAAAGTTACAAAATCAATTCTATTATTATCTTCTAATAGGAAGAAATTGTGAAATGAAATGAAAAAGCAATTCTGTTTATAATAGGCCCCAAAATCAGATTATTTAGAAATAAGTGTAAAGAGATATACACTGAAAACCACAGGACATGACTGAGAAATTTTAAGAGAAATGAGTGGAAGGATGTATTATCTTCATGGACCGGAAGACTCAATTTTAAGAGGTCCATTCTTTCTAAACTGATCTATACATTTAGTTCAATCCTGATAAAAATCCCTTGAAGTGTACAAACTGATTTTATTTTTAAAAAGATTTTTTTTTTAACTTATTTGAGAGAGAGAGAAAGAGAGCGCACAAGCAGGGGGAGCAGTAGGCAGAGGGAGAGTGAGGGAAGCAAACTCCCTGCTGAGCAGAGAGCCCGATGTGGGACTCAATCCCAAGACCCTGGGATCATGACCCGAGAGCTGAAGGCAGACACTCAAATGACTGAGCCACCCGGACGTCCCTACAAACCGATTTTAAAATTTATATGGATGCCAAGGACTTTGAATTGCCCAAATGATTTTTTTTAAAGATTTTATTTATTTATTTGACAGAGGGAGATACACAGTGAAAGGGGGAACACAAGCGGGGGAAGTGGGAGAGGGAGAAGCAGGTTTCCCACCCAGCAGCGAGCCCAATGTGGGGTTGGATCCCAGGACTCTGGGATCATGACCCAAGTGGAAGGCAGATGTGTAACAACTGAGCCACCCAGGCACCTGGCCCAAATAATTTTTAAAAAGAAGAATAAAGTTGCAGGATTTACTATAAAGTTCCAATAATCAAGACTGTGCTATAAATAAAAGGATAGATATATTGATAAATCAACAAAATATCAGAGTCCAAAAATATCTCTACACATGTTTAATCAATTGATTTTTTAATAAAGGCACAAGGCAATTCAGTGGGGGAAAGGAAAGTCTGAAAGTTCATAAGAGTGTAGATCTTAAAAGTTCTCATAACAAAAAAATTTTGTGACTGTGTGGTGATGGATGTTAATAGAATTGTGGAGATCATTTCACAAAATATGCAGATAATGAACCATTATGTTACCTAATAAATAATAAACTAATATAATGTATATGCCAATGAAAAAGTGGTCTTTCTATATGGGAAAAAAATACGTTGACTCTTTCCTCATGTCCCACACAGTAATTAACTTGTAATGGGTCATAAACTGAGATGTAAAATCTCAAACTATAAAACTTCTAGCAGAAAACAGGAAAAAAATTTTGTGACACTATCAAGGAAAAGATTTGTTAGAAGATGAAAAGCACAAAGAAAGACATTAGAATGGACTTCCTTAAAATAAAAAGCATTAGTCCCCCAAAGACATAGGTAAGAAAACAAAACCTAAAGACAGGCCATCAATTGGGAGAAAATATTTGCAAAACATGTATCTGTCAAAAGATCTATATAGGATAAAATATTTGCAAGACGTGTCTGTTGGAGGGTTTTATATCTAGAATATGTAAAGTACTCTTAGCACTCAATTCTTAAAGACAACCCATTTAAAAAAAAATGGGCATAGGATTGGATATTTTATGGCCAGTAGACACATGAAAAGATGCTCAACATCATTAGCCAATGGAAGATGCAAATTAAAACCACAGTGAGATATTACTGAATACCCACTAGGATGAATTAAACCCAACTGTGTTCCATATTTCGACAGTGGTGATGTTTTCATGAGTTTGTATATAAGGCAAAATTAATCACGGTGTACATTTCTAATGGATATTGCTTAGTGTATGTACATTATACCTTAATGAAGTTGACTTAAATATAAGCCTTTGGAAGAAAAACAATTATTATCCCAATGGACCAAGACATAAAGATGCTAAGGATGCTTGGTACGTGCTCAGGTAGTAAGTGTAGCTGAGATCAGACTTTAGGTCTCAACCCAGACTATTTTCCCTTCCAATTAGATCACGGGGCTGAGCGTAGAATGCAGGACTGTAGGAAGGAAGAAGCAAGAAGGGAAACAAGTGTCCTAACAATGAATCTGCTGTGATCCAGACCCTTAGTCTTGTCCCAACCGGTGGTGTCAAAACACTTCCCCATAGGACTGAACACACGCCTTGCTTTTGAAGCAAATTGAAAATTTTTCATCTCTTAAAATAGCTTCCTCATTTTTCTTTCTCTTCCCTAATCATAACACAGTCAATTTGAATGATATAGACATATATGGAAACAAAGTCCAAGTGACTTATCCTATGTACCGTTAAGGGATGTGAATAAAGAACTTTGGCCACCTTTCCTGCCGGAACCTATTTCAGTTATGTAAATGGATTAAAACTATGTGAAGAATTTAGGGAGAATCGGAAAGTGCAGAGAATGTGTTGAGTTAATGCTTTTGAGAATTCACATGTAAATTTGTCAGTTTCTTCCCACCTTATTATTTTTAACATTTTAATATCCTATATGTTTGACATTTATTTTCTCTATGCTTTTCTTGGGCTTAAAAATAGGTTCATTGAAATACGATATTTTTTTCTCTAAGAGGACATCTTATCATCTTGAAATCACTGAGGTGCTAAACCATTGTCACATATTTGAATTAGTGTGCAGATTTCACTGTAAAAAAAAAAAAGAGAGAGATAATTCAGGGAAGGAGCGCTTACTTAAATATGCGTTCACTGGCCTTTGTTATCTAACTGAAGTGAAATGAGGTCATCTTTCTGGATTTCCAATATGGAACTGGGTCCACGAAGGGCTTGAACTGCATAGGTTACATTTCTGAAAAGCTCCTGTGTTCAAATAGCAAAAAATCACTTTGAGAAATTGAAAAATGTCCTCTGTGAATCTAAATTTTTATAGCATACTTTACTCGAATTTATGGGAAACAAATAATGTAACAAATAAGTTCATGGGAAATAATCTGAATTTGATATTCCAGAGAAAACTAGCATTTTTTGAACACCGGCCGTACCTTGGGTACTGTAAAGTACTTTATGCCTATGATCTTATTTAGTCCAGAGTAGGTAGTACTGTTATCCCCATTTTGCAGATGGGAAAATGCAGGCAGAAAGAGATGATGTAGTTTCAAGATTTTAACCCTGGCCTCCTGTCTGTGGAGCACCTCTCACCCCTGGCCAGACTCGAAGGACCAGATCTTCGATCATCCTTGAACCTGTCCTGTTCCTTTCCACCCACATTTGTCCTGTTTGTCCTCCTGGAGAGCCCAGCCTGCCCCCTCTGCTAGTCCCATCCTGTCCACCCTTCACTGTCCGGGAACTTAGACCTTCTGCATTCCCACAGCGGCTGCTCTGCCCGATTGCCTATTGACCAAACATAATTGCTCCCTAATGTTTGGGTAATAACCTCAGAACCAGCTGTCCTGTCTCACATTGTTCTTCTTCCAAACCATCCTATGTAATCTCCTTAAATACACACTCTTAAAAGCCTTGGGTGGCTCCCACTGTTGTTTTGCTTTGAATTCTAGTTTGGAGAACACTCAAGGTCTTCTAAAATCTTTGACCCACTTTCCAGTTCTATTCAGAGGTGGAAACACCAACCACAGACAGGTATTTCTCAGGTCAATTCAATGTGCTTGGCATATAATAAACACTTAGTGTTAGTTATTGTTTTGTATTTAATGTTTGAAGGCAATATTCATAGTTAACATAATTAAAACACTAAAAATATAGAAATGGATTGTTGAAATGTCTTCTACTTATTCTTGGTCCCATCATTCCACTTCCCATTCCTCATCCCCACACATTAACCTATTATAATTAATTTCTTCTTTTTAAAGATAAATGATAGCATACAATATATATTGACCTGCATGTTGCTTTTTTCTACTTAATATATCTTGGACATCATTTTGTATCAATAGCTGAAGAGCTTGCTCATTTCTTTTATACGGCTGCATAGAAATTTTTGTAGCTGCACGGATGTGTCATAATTTAATTAGTTATAATATAATTATTCCCCGATGATACACATTTATGTCATTTCCAGTCTTTTACTGTTATAAACAAAGCAAAATCTTCATTCACGCTGTATGCATGAAAACTTATTTGTAAAGTACATTCCTAGAGGGAGAAGCAGAAAACTGATTCATGCATTTGTAATTTTAATAGATACTGCCAAACTCTCCTACTTAGGGGACATATTGATTTCTGCTTCCAACAGAAACAAATGAATCAACGGTTTCTCCACTGCCTTGCCAACACACTGTGGTATTAAACTTTTCATTTTTGCCTATAGATGGGAGAAATGGTGCTTTAGTGCAGTTTTAGTTTGCCTTTAAAAAAAAACGAGTGAGTGTGAGCATTTTTCACATGTGTAAAGGCCATTTGTTTTTCTTTTTCTGTTTTGGCTGTTGATACCCTTTGCATATTTTAAAATTGTTCTGCACTTTCCCTTATCGATTTACAGGTAGTGCATATGTTATGGAAATTAGCCCTTTTTCTGTTATAGGAGACGCAAACATTTTCCCAAGTTTGTCATTTTTCTCTTGTTTATGGTGTTTTATTAGTGCCGATGTTTTTATTTTGACATTGTTAACTTGTCATTTTCTTTCATGCCGTCAGGACTTTCAAGTCGTGTTATAAATGCCTTTCCCACTCTGAGATGATATGAATTTTCCCTTATTCCTCCTAGAAGTTTGGTTCTTTCACTTCCCACATTTAAATCTTGAGCCGTCTAGAATTTATCCTGGCACGTATTATGAGATAATGTTCTCCCTTTCTTCCAGATGGCCGCTGATTTATTCTGACACCATTTATTAGCTTATCCTTATATTCCCACTGCTGAGAAATACCACCTTTACGTGCTAACGTCTTGTATGCATCTGCCTGTATCCTTGGGCTTTCTCTTCTGTCTGGTTGGTCTGCTGACTATTCATGTGCCAGGACCCTTCTGTTCACATACTGAGCATAACTGAGAATCAAGCAGGGCTCTTTCCCTCGCAGATCCTTCTTCCCAGAGATCTCTTTCCTATCAGCATTTACTGATTTCTTTAAATGTGGTTTTCAGTAACAATAGCAGTAATAAACGACAAACAACAAAAATCCTTCCTGTTGGATATTATTTCATGATCATTTCTAAGTTTCTAAGTTAACTTAGGAAAACTTGATGATTTTGAATCTTATTCTCTAAGAATATCGTCAGTTCTATTTTTGTTCCATTCTACTTCTTTGTCCTGCAAGAACATTTAAAAATTTTTGTCAAATTGGTTTTCTTATGTTTCTTCCTAGATATTTTTATCCATTTGTTGCCAATATGCATGAAGCCTTTTCTTTCATTATATTCTCTGTTAGTTTGTATGGAGACTTTTGGTTTTTGTATATTAATTTCACAGCTTGCTAGCTTAATGGGTTTTCGTATTTCTAGTGGGTTTTGTTTTTAATTGATTCTCTTGATTTTCCAAATAATCATATAATCTACAAATAGGAAAACCTTGCCTCCTCATTTACAATATTTATTCCTCTGGTTTCTCTTTTATCTGGTTGCTTATTTTGTTTTTAAAGATTTATTTATTTCTGAGAGAGGGAGAAAGAGAGAGAGTGAGCACAGGGGGGAGGGGCAGAGAGAGAAGGAGAGAGAATCTTCACTCAGACTTTGTGCTGAGCCCAGGGCTTAACATGGGGCTCAATCTCGACACTCTGAGATCATGTCCTAAGCTGAAACCAAGAGTCGGCTGCCACCAACTGTGCCACCCAGGTGGCCCACGTCTGGTTGCTTTAGATAGTACCTCTAGAGCAGTGATAGTTAATGGAAATAGTACCAACCTGACTTTTTTCTGGCTTCAGCAGGAGTTCCTAGTGTTTTTTCATTAAGTCCATGCAACCTTTTGGTCTAAGACTGACATCTTAAAAAAAAAAAAATCATGTTCACCAGTTTCTATTTCATTAAGAATCTTTTAACAGTTCAGTACTGGAGATTAAATTATGATAGGTGATTTTTCAGTATCTATGGAGCTGGTTATATTTTCCTCATAACTTACTAAAATGATGAATCATGTTAATAAATTTCATATTGAATTAGACTTGCATTCCTGTACTAACTCCAATTGGTCTTCATACATTCTCTTTCCTAAATTTTATTTGGGATTTTTGCATCAATATTCATAAGATTGATCTGTAATTTTCTCTGTTTCTTTTTTCTTAATTTTCTCTGTTTCTTATATAAATTCATCTTTCTAGATTTTCTCTCTTCTGGAGTTAGATTGGTAAATTATGTCTTCTTTTTTTCTTTAAGGTTTATTTATTTATTTTAGAGAGAGCATGAGTGGAAGGGGCAGAATGAGAGGGAGAGAGAATCTCATGCAGATTCTGCCCTGAACGTGGAGCCCCGTGCAAAGCTGGATCTCACAACTCTGAGATCATGACCTGAGCCGAAATCAAGAGTCAGCTCTTAACCGACTAGACTGCCCAGGCACCCTGGTAAATTATGTTTTTCTAGACATGGATAATCTCATTCACGTTTTCAAATGCATTGGCATGGATCTCAGCAAAGGAGTCCTTTGATTCTTTTAATTTTCACTCTCTGTTGATATTTCCCATCATCATTTCTTCTGTTGTATATTTCTCATGTCTCTTTCCCTTGCCAAAATTAGGCAGAAGTGTGTTTTCAGAGAGCCAGCTTTGATTTTACTTATTAATTTTACTCTTTTTTTTGTTTTTGAAATTACCAATTTCAACTTTATTTTTATTATTCCTTTTCTTCCTTCATGAACAGTACATTGAATGCATTCACTTTTATTTTTTAAATATAATTGTATAAGGACATGAATTTTCATCTAAATACAGTTTGGCTGTATCTCCAGTCCTGAAAGGTGGTGTTCACATGCATCTTTCACATTAGCTGTTGTTATTATTTATTGTAGAAGGTCCCTGGAGGATTAAGGAAAGAAGTTAAGTTTGGGTCCCCAGGATGGGGCTGGGTAAGATAGGCCTTGAGTGGTGGGTGGTAGGCGGTGGGCTTTAGACTTAATGAAAATGATATTAAGAAGCAACTGAAAGGGGGCGCCTGGGTGGCTCAGTCGTTAAGCGTCTGCCTTCGGCCCAGGTCAGATCCCGGGGGCCTGGGATCGAGCCCCGCATCGGGCTCTCTGCGCAGCGGGGAGCCTGCTTCTCCCGCTACCATTCCCTCTGCTTGTGTTCCCTCTCTCGCTGTGTTTCTCTCTGTCAAATAAATAAAATCTTTAAAAAAAAAAAAAAAAAAGAAGCAACTGAAAGGACACCTGGGTAGCTCAGTTTGTTAGGCATCTGACTCTTGGTTTTGGCTCAGGTCATGATCTCATGGGTTGAGGGATCGAGCCCCAAGTCAGGCTCTGGTTTGGAAAGTAACAAGATGTAAGTGTTGTTTTGAAAAGATGAACATACACACGTTAGCAGTTATCTTATATAGTACTTCATTTTTCCAAAACCATTTTGGATAGGAAATGCCTTTTTGACAGGAATGGAAAAAAGAAGTCACTTTCCTTTTCAATAGTGATGTGCTCTGATCACATAAATGTATGCCTTCCTGGAATCTCTCAGGATTATTTATTTATTCATTTTAAAAAGATTCTATTTATTTGTTTTTTTTCCCAGCTTCCATTTGGTTTTATTTTTTTTCCCCAAATATGTTTATTTTATTTTTTCAGTGTTACAAGATTAATTGTTCATGCACCACACCCAGTGCTCCATGTAATACCTGCCCTCCTCAATACCCACCAACAGGTTCTCCCAACCCCCCATCCCCCCAAAGAAAGAGAGAGAGAGAGCATGAGTGGGAGGCAGGGGCAGAGGGAGAGGCAGACTCCCTACTGAGCACAGAGCCCAATTTGGGGACTCAATTTTAGGATTTGAGCCTAAGTCAGATGCTTAACTGACTGAGCCACCCAGGTGCCCATCATGATTATTTTAAGTGTCGTGCACTTGGCTGAAGTCTTTTGTTCCTGATTCTCCAGTTTCACATAGGAAGCACTTTCCTAAAATAAATTGGACCATGAAGCAATTATTCATTTCTACTATAGCACCTAATGTGATTTCTCATTTGGAATTCAGCTTTGCCTTCAGTGCCATCTTCTTTCTCTACTAGACTGTGAATTCCTTATAGAAGTACAGTATGTTTTAAGCTTTGGGAAGTCAATTCATATTTTTTAGTAATTTATTTTACTTGAAACTACTCATATAATTGTAGAATTCTCCAAAATTGTTATCTGCCTTGTCTTTATATTATCCCTAGTCATAGTCAAGGTTGTCAGTTGTCTCATTATACTAAATAATCTGTGCTTTATCCTGCTTTCCATTATTAGAGCAACTAAATTAGTATGTGTTGTGTCATATCTATGATCTCTTTTATTTGATTTTTGTGTCACGGGCTAGTAGTTCCCACTCCTACTGGTTTTTGTTGGGGAAGGCAACATGCCTATGAGAAGCTATTTCCTAGACTCCTCCGGGGGTAAGAGTAGCCATGGGAATAATTTCTGGCTGCTGGGATGTAGGTAGAAGTTACCGAGCAGAACGTTCCTGCCTGGAATTTGGAGGTCAAGGCTAGAGGAGGAGGTTCTTGCATACGGAAATGATGGAAGGCCACAAAGTGTGAATAAGACAAGGTACCTCATTCGCAGGGGGCAGCACAAAGTGAAAGTGAGGGGCCCTTGTTCAATAATTACTAATAATGAAAAATGCCTGCTGCAGGGCATTAATCCCAGTGCCAGGCCCTTCTCGACACGGGGCTCTATGAGACAGCATAGGCCCCATGCCCATGAAGCTGGCCTGGGGCCCTGGGATGTCTTGGAGCTGCCATGTCTGCTCTTCTTTTAATGGAGAGCACTACCCCCTTCTTGTTTAAGCCTCTGTTTTCTTGACTTTCTACTATGTGCCTCCCGCAACTGATGTGTTGCGATTACCCTCGTTTTACAGATGAGGAAACTGAGGCTCAGTCAAGTTTAGTACCTGGTAGGCCATTTGGGGTGTGGACTCAGGCCCTGTGAATTGGGTCATGTACTCTTGTGCCAACACAGTGTCTTTCCTTTCCTACAGAGATGGTATCATTATGCGTTTCCTTTTTCCGGCAAGACTTTGCACTCTGCAGGCTTGCTCATCTCCCAGGGGCCCCTCTTTGTAGTCTGTTAATAGGAAGGAGGTAGCACTTCATCCCACTGATTTTTCCTTCTTCACGTTTAATTTGTACTGTGGAGTAGACAAGATGTAGAATCTCAAGCCAGATTTAAAATATGGCTCCCCAAAAGTGATTCACTTCCATCCCTAGCAAAATATTTATAGCTTATTTCTCTCCCTTTGCTGATAAAGAGTTAAGATCTTACAGAACTCAATTAAAAAAGAAACTCAAAATATGTGAGATCCCATCTAAGTGGATTTCTGTCTACTTGACCTTCAAGAGGAAGGCACGTACTGGCAGTCCTTCCAGTGAGATCCCAATCGGGAAAATGCAGCTAGAATTTATTCCTTTAATAGTGCATCAGGGCAAATAGTGTTTATGGCCCTTGGATGGTCTCATCTATGATCATGGGAAGCACTGTGGCCGTAATTATTTCTTTGATTAGCACACAAGTCATGGCTGCCACTTCACCTGTTTGGGGACCCCATGTGACACAGGGATTGTATTTGGGGGACTCTGAGATGATTGCAGTTTGGCTGAGCTCCAGCATAAGCACCCAGCCTTGTTTTACATCCACAAGTCAACATTCTGGACCACGTTATGGGTGGTGTTGGGGTTCAAGGGGAACATAGCACGTCTTCACAGGTAATCACAGTGCATCGTGTGGGAGGCTAGCAATGGCGCGTGGCAACCTACTTCTCTCCTTCTTTATAGGAGGAGAGAAAATTCCTTATCTTCCCTAAGAGGAAGAAATTTTAGTCTTTTCAGTTAGATTCCAGGGCAGCGAATGCTGGGTATTTCCCAGTGGGCACAATAACTGTACATGCTTCCTCATGTTTCATTTGGTAAGAGG
This sequence comes from Procyon lotor, assembly GCA_028646535.1. NCBI lineage: Eukaryota > Metazoa > Chordata > Mammalia > Carnivora > Procyonidae > Procyon > Procyon lotor. The sequence goes on from CM053608.1 coordinate 5,946,745, forward strand.
GCCTGGGTGCCTCTTAAATTAGGCCCAGGAAGTAATGCATGGATGCTGGGTAGGCCCAGTGGCTCAGAGGCTAAAGATCAGACCAGGATTTAGGTTGAAGCCCCTACTTAGTCCTTGACTTCTAGACTGATGTTACCATACACCTTGCACTGGGGTGTCAGGCACACTTGTGATTGTCCCATTTGTGATTGTGTGGCCCTTAGAAGGTCCATGGAGCATAGGACTTTGGTGTTTCTGGGCCTTTCATGAGAAAATATATATATATATATATTTTATATATATTTTATATATATATTTTATATATTATATATATATTTTATATTTTTTATATTATATTTATATTTTTTATATATAAATATATTATAAATATATTTATATATATATTTTATATTATATTTTATATATATTATATATATATATTTTATATATTATATATATATAAAAAATATATATATATATATTTTAATTTAAACTCAATTAGTGAATTACTAGTTTTAGATGTAGTGTTCAATGATTTATCAGTTGTGTATAACACCCAGTGCTCATCACATCATTTGTCCTACTTAAAACATCATTTTAGTATCTAAATCATACCACAGGCTTGGGCCCTCTGGTTATGGTGAAGTATTAAAAATTGTTGGCATAATGAAGATCTCATGAAGTACTATTCTGTGAAACTTGGTGTAAAGGTTCAATTGTGTCCTTCCTCACCCCCCATTCATTTAAGTCCTAACTCATAGTATCTCAGAATGTGACTATAAAGAGGTAAAATGGATCACTAGAACCCTAATCTAATGACTGACTGGTGGTGGCCCTCAGCAAAGGGAAATTTGGGGATAGATACACACAGAGGGAAGACAATGTAGAGACTCAGAGTGATGGCTGTGTTTGAGCAAGGAGAGAAGCCTGGAATAGATCCTTCCCTTGAAGTCCTCATAAGGAACCAATGTGCTGAGACCTTGATCTCAGTTCTAGCCTCCAGCACTGTGAGACAATACATTTCTCTAGTTTAAGTTACTTGTTTGTTTAAGATATTTTGTTATGGTAGCCCTAGCCAACTGATGGGCTTGGCCAGCAGACTGGGCAATCCTAAAAGCCAGTGGACTCCATGGATAGATGTAGGAAGGCCACTCTGCAATATTTGAAGTAGTCACCACACCACAAAGACAGCAACATTAATGACATTTGCTTGACTGCAAGAAACTCATCAATATTTGCCAGCAACTGTACTACTTACATGTGTTAGGTAGAAGACTTCAGTTTCACAATTGCTGTTTTAAAATAAGGAAATTTAGGACAGGTTTTTCATGATCTGAGTTAGGCCACACAGAGGTCAGGTCAGTGGTAAAGTGGAATAGATTGGAGGCTTCCAAGTCTTAGTTATTTATTGATGAGAATTCTGATTCTCAATAGGAAGTCGCTATGCTTGTTTTAGTCCTGAAATACTTAAAACAGTGCTTGGCACATGGTAGATGCTAAAAATTGTAACTATTACTATTTGTGTACAACTCTGGAAAAGAATTGCTTTTGTGAAGTTAGCAGTCAGAGGGGAGTGTCTGCTCCTTGGAGTTTGTACACTTTTGGTGTGCTTAATAAAGTATTTCTGATGACATTATGAGGACTGAGCGTATTGCCTTGAGCAATCTGGGTTACATTTTTAACTTTTTACCACGTTATCAATAAATCTCCTTTAAAAAGAATAATAGGCCTTCACCATCAGGTGGTTGACCAATGCAAAAATATTTCTTGAACAAATCAAGAACACACAGTATTTTATGAAAGAGGTTGATAAAATAAGGAAAATAGAAGTCTAGTGTCTTCAAGGTACTAGATAAATACCTTAATTGTTGAGTGTTATAGTTCTAATATATGACATATTTTACCATTATGTTTGTGAATAAACAACCTGAGCGTCGTAAAAATAAGGTTTGTAAAAGTACTAGAGTTTAATTCACTAAACAGGAAATGTTATATTTTGCTATATTACCCTGTATTTGCAAACTAAATTATTTTTACCATCTTTTTTTTTTTTTTTTAAAGATTTCATTTAGTTATTTGAAAGACAGGGAGAGGGAGAGCATGAGAGGTGGAGGAAGGGGCAAGGGGAGAGGGAGAAGCAGACTCCCCACTGTGCAGGGTGCCTGATTCGGGACTCAATCTCAGACCCTGGGATCATGACCTGAGCCGAAGGCACACACTTCACTGACTGAGCTGCCCAGGTACCCCTTGCATTCTAAATTTTCTGGCCTCTGAGTTACTGTTGAAAAAATGGCTTCAGGTGGGCACATTTTTATGGATTTGCAAACCACTGGAGACTGCACTGGAGAACTGGATTCGTCTTTTCTTTCTAAAGACAAGATCCCGGCCAGCCTATTACTCTAGAGTAATGAATATATATTCAGTAAATGTTGAATGAACCAATGTGTGAATGCTTTTCTTGGGTTTCTATAGAATCAAGGGAGCGAAGGCAACATATCACTAAAGAACGAACATTTTTACTTTGAAACAAGGAACGCAATTTATTGTAGTGAGATTACACTGAAATTCTATATATGATCCCCAATGCATAAAATTTCCTGCACACTGTTGGAGAAGACATTACTGAGCCACAAAAAAACTCAAAGTGCTATAAATCAGTTAATATTGATGTATTGCATTTTTACTCATCTACCCAAATTGAAAAAGATGATTAAAAGGACAATTTAAGTATTTTTCATAAATTTTAACGATGTATTTTTCATTTATTGGAGTTTGTAATGCCTTTGATAACTCCAAACACTGAAGTCTATTCCTTGCAGTCTGCTCCTTTTTCTTACCATGGTGAGTAGTTATCACAAAGCTGCTTACTGGAGTAAACTTCTAACAGAGATTTAAACATTTTCCCTTAAATGGAGTTTGTGGAAAATATGAAAAATGGCATGACATTTGAGGCAACACGAAAACAGAAGAAAAATTATTTTTGAACACTAATAGAAGAGTGCCCCAGGAGGCAGAGAACAGCAATGCCATTGACTACAAGTTCACAAACAAATACACACACACACACACACACGTAGACATCTTTGCACCTAACACCTTGTCTGCAGTACATTTTATATGCTTGCTACATGTTGCACAAATTCAGGCACACACAGACACCCCCTGAGTGCCTTGCGTAGCTAGCCCTGCTGAGGAGGGCTTACACAACTTCTCTAAAGGAGCTTATTCTCGACTTTCTTGGGAACAGAGTCTAAGGCAGTTCTTCATACAGTCCTGCATTTACAAAGATACCACAAGCCATGGTATATCTGCCTGGCCTTCCTAAATGTAGGATTCCTTAGCATACTGGAGCTGGTCAGCCTCCAAGACCGGCTGACTACATCGCCATACTAGGTGGTCCAGCTGAGACTTCTGTTTTGACTCAGATAGAGTTCTTAGCTGGTGCAGCTCTGGTCTCCCTGTGACAGTCACTTGTTCTGTCATTTCGATGGAAGCATGGACAGTCCTGCTCTGTTTCCAGCTCTCAGTCCTGGCAGATAGTCTGTGCCTGTCTGGCGGCTCTTGACTGCATGTATCTCTTGAATTCCCTCCGTGGTGCAAAGGCAGGAGAGGTGGTAGTTGAGTGTCCTGGCTGAGCATTCTAGCCCTCATGCTGCCAACTGTTTGGCCCCCATAGTCCGAGAGGTCCAATGCCTGGCACCGAATGGCCTCTTCATAAGATGGCGGACTCCCAGGACTTCTGTGATCTACTTGCTGGAACACATCCTCTACTGAGAGGGCATAGGATCTGGAGCTAAAGTCTAGAGCTGTTTGGCCCTGGATTTCAGAAAAGTTCTCCTGGATGATTCGCCCAGCAAGCTGGCTTTCTTTTTTAAAGCCTTTCTGTACTTGGTCTCTTGTAAAGCCTTTGGATTTCACAGACATGCAGCTGGGGGTTTTGGTCAGCACTCTTTTGTGAGAGGCAAAGGAGAACGACATGGAATGTTTTTTAATCTCTCTGTTGGGCTTACTTTTCTCTGTCTTTGTGAAAGACTGATGTCTGGTGAAGAAATTTCTTTTGGGGCTGGAAGGAGAAGCCACGGGGGAGCTGTCAGAGGAGGCATCTAGTGAGCCACTGGAGGAGGCTTTGGGTGCCAGTCCCCACAGTGACCCCAAACCCTGAGTCGGGTTCTTCACCTTCAGGTCCTGTGGCCTCTGGGTTTTGCCTTCAGCTGCAGGAAACACCTCCTCTGGAAACGGGTCTTCCGTTTCCTCACCTTCCAAACAAGCCCCTGCCTGGGCCATGAAGTTGTCCTCACTTCGTGTCAGTTTTTGGTGAGTTTTCGGGCTCTCGAGGCTCTCCTGGGAGGATGACATGCTGGGCTCTGAGTAGCTTCTGTCTGGTTCCCTGAGGGAGTTTTTCAGCCTGGCTACAGTGCTGACAATGGGCTCCGGGCTCAACTCCCAGGCGAGCTGCGGGCCTCGGGGCTCCCAGTCGGCAGCCGCCTCCAAGAGCACCTGGGGCTGCCTGTTTGGGGAGCCCATGGCGCCGCTGGATTCCACGTCAGGATCATTGCTGTCATAGGCCGAGTCATTCTGCAGCGTTGACACATCTGGAGGAAGTTAAGGGACAGTTGAGTTTCTGGGTCAGTTTCTTTGAGAAATAAACTTTAGTACCACCATTCACCCTACTCGCATGGACTATGGCCCTAGGTAATCTGGTGAAGCTACTCTGGGGCTTGATAGGAAAGAAATCTGTCACATTAAAATTTTGTTTCTTTCCTAGTTTGACGTGCAGAGAGAAGTAGGAAAAGGAAATACGAGTGAGAGAATGAGCACGAGAAAAGAGACAAAACAGTGTTTTCATTGAGCAATTGTTGATCTTAAATTTAAAAATTAATCCTTTGGCTGGCTCTTTGATTGGATCCATTCCATTTTAATGGACCCATGTCCCATTATGCGGGACCAACCCGCTAGCTAAAGGTAACTTAGTAAAATTAGCAGTTCTTTATGATTCAGAAAGAAGCCGAAGGAATGTCAGCTGAATGAAGGAGCTGCAGGAAAATTTGAGACCAAGTTTCCCTGTTAATGGCAGCCTATGAATTTGATTTGGTGACTTGGGCAGGTAACTTCGGCTTCCTATACCAGATATACTCACGTGACTGGCAGACTGGAATGGACGTCCCCCCACAACCATAATCAATCGAGAACACATTCGGTACCTGAACTGTCAGTATGTTCCAAGGAGTCATCAGAAGCAGTACTAGAATGTGCTGGAATGTTCTCCCCAAATATTTCCAAGCAGTTATCAATGAGGAATTCCACCAATGTCTTAACCTGTGAGGAAAAAGAAGCAAGTTGTCAGCCTAAAGACATCTTCCATTTTTTTTTTAAAGGAAGAGGAGAAAGAATGGGGATATAATGAGAGTTCACCGTTAGGTGCCAAAATAAGCGTATGAGATCTTCATGTGTTTGAAAAGAACATACAGAAAATTGGTAAAAAATCACATCTATTAAATTTATTTTTGAGACATGCATTCTTTGAGAATTAAAAGAAAAACCCTTCTAACTAAAATTTTCATTTAAGTAAGGAATTTCCCAAACTGATAGTTGGACTGACAGAGTGCAATGCACAAATGAAACAAAACAAAACAAAAGGGGTTTTCTATCCTAGGAGACAGCGAGACTTAGCCTTAACAAAGGACACTTTTGTCATGCTATGAGACAGGATTGTTCTGTTTCATTAAATGCATAAATCTAAGAGAACTATGACAAAAGCTTTTTGCATTTCATATTTCACTGTGAGCTTGAGTCAGCCAAGGAGACACAGAGGCATTTTATCACTTGGCTTTTTTTAAACAGACAGTGAGATCATACATTGGGAGTTTCTCAGACAGAGACTAGAACCAACCTTGTTGTTCAAGTCTTTCTGGGCTTCGAAAGACAGGTGTTGGCCATTCTCTCGGGTCAGCATGTTGGGTCCGACGCAGATAGCTAGATTGCTGGCATCCATCTTATTGATCTCGGAGTTCTTGCTGATCAGGTAGAGCACGGACATGAAGTGCTTGAGCAGCAGGAGGTTGGGCCTGGGGAGCTTGTCTGCAACCCTGGAATGAGGTTCAGGGAAGCTGGTTTTAGAGGAGGCTAATAGTCTATCTCAGTTTTAGTGTAGCAAATTGAAAGTTTCTGCTTAACCCAGACTTCCTTCAAAATGAGGAAGGTGCATTTTCATCAGTAAGATTGTGAAATGTTCATTCGGACACTTCCAGTGACAAGTGATACGGAATGAAACTGGTTAACCACGAGATCTTAAAGACTGAAGACACTTGTCTTTATAATTAGGACACCAATAACACAGCCCTTTATTATTGTATAGATCTTACTTTGGGAATCCTTAACTTCTACAACAAACTCCATAGTTGAATACATTTTGGAAACTGTTTTGTAGAATAATCATGTAGCCATCCAGAATGTCTTTCTAACACTGCAAGACCGGTGCTCTGGGAGCACAGTCATTTGCCTTTCTTGATCTGTGATCATCACACAAAGATGATCCATTTTTATGCCATCCCGAGAAATCTTTATGGAGAAGAAATCCGTTTCTAAGGGCATGCTTGTAAATATGGTCAAGTCAGCACTTAAACGAGAACATTGGTACTAATGATAATAAATGTTATGGGTAAAGCCTCGCTTTTTCAAAATATGCAATGGTGACTCTAATATAGGGAGCGTTTTCACTTCTCATAAGAAGTTACTATTATGGAAGAGCTTAGTGTCTTTAAGGAGAAACTTGCGGATCTTAGGATTTTCAATTTGGGACAGATACTCTAATGCCTTCAATTCAATAACTTTTTCACTGGAAATATTTAGCCGAGTGGGACAGTCATAACTGTCAGACTTTCATGGCACTCAGCAAAAGTGCTGGTATTTTGAAGTTAGGTGTTTGAAATTGGCTAGTCGCTAACAGGTTACAGTTTCATTTTCGAACGTAATCGTTTTTGTTGTCTTTGGAATTTGTTTTTGTTTTGGTTAATTAGAAGGCTATGAAATATGTTGTGGAATTTTATGATCAAAACAATCCCTTCCAGATTGTTCTCCCATGCTTTAAGGGATGTTTTATGGGGGAATTGTTAACTTGCCTGACATAAATCTATTAGGCTAAGGGTAACCCCACATTCCTACACTTGGCTACTTAGCTTGTTTTGAGGTTTTCATCTGTGATTTTGTCTCATACCTTTTGGAACTACTTGTGTTTTTAGACTCCTCTACCTCTTGGAATTTGTGAGTATTGAAGTTCACTTTCTCCTCCTTGAAAAAATGCTTCCTTTCCTTTGGCTAAAACTACTTCAAAAGGAATGTCCAGGGTACCTCGTGACTTTTATTCTGGGAGTAGATAAATAATTCCACTCTGATTCCCTAAACGTGTCAATGTTCCTGAAACAATCAGAGGACTGTGTGAAGAATCAGAAGGTGGAGGGACCATGTGAGCCTGGTGTCTGGCAATGACTCTGGTCACTTACTGTTTCAGGGCCTCAATTCTGTCCTCCTCATTGTGCCTCTCCAGGGCGGCCATCCACTTCTCAAACAGGTCACATGAGAGTAGCTTCTGTGGGATACTTCTGAGGAAGTCCTGGAGGATGAAAGGGGGATAGTCGGGCCTGGTTAGGTTACATCATGGGCTGGCGTCTTCATATTCCCCTTGTCTGGGCCGGCTCAGGGGCCCTCTGATCCTCCTAGCACAGGCTGCGTCCCCTGCCTTCGTGCATTTGCACACTCGAGGGAAATCTCTCTCGGCAACTTCCTGACAGTGGACAGAGTGAGGCCACCATCTGAGGGGCTCCCAGCTTCAGGGGCATGAACTCGGCCTTTTCTCATCAGAATTTGGGGAGAATGCACTGTATCATTCTCTGTTGGAATCGGAGATCGTAGACACAGAGATGTTCATATAGGAAAATAAAATGCTTCTAAAAAACTAAAACTAAAAAAGTTAAACTCCAAGATGAGTTTACTTTGATTTGTAGGGAGAAGGGCCCATTTCTTATTTTCGGAGACTTAATGTGTCAGAGCCCTTTGGCAGATGATTGGCGGCAATGTCGTGACCTCACCTTAAAGACCACGGCCAGAAGGTGCACAGGGAGACTTTTCAGATCCACCATGCCTCCTGAGTTGAGCTCCTCCTTTAGCTCTTTGCGGGCTTTCTCATTGGCTGCTTTCCTGAAGATCCCTTCAGTGAAAGGTCCTTTAAGGCACAGAATAGTGAGAATATCCTGTAGGAAAGAGATGTAGGAACAGGAAAATGTTATCCTTACTTTGAATATGTGAAACCAGGTGCCGCTACTACTATGTGAAAAATCTATATTTAGGTATAAAAATGGTGCATATGAACAGTAGCAAACTTCACTGTCATGGAGAATCCTCTCCATAAAAGATAGTTCTCTGTGATACCAGCACGGTCTTTACAAGAGACCATGAATACCAGGTTTTCACAGCCCCATTGCTATCAACTTTCTCCCTTCACTCTGCTATCCTTTCTAAGAGGAGGTAAGTTGTGAATGCTCTAATTTTGTACGTTCTAAAATTATTTCTGGTCTCTCTCCTTTCAGGTCATTCTATATAAACACTGGATTTCTGATCATATACTTTATCCCCCATCTCTGTCCATTGACTTCACAGAAGCTACTCGTCTTTTAGCATTCTTAACGCCATGAAATCAGGATGGTGGAAGGATAGATTTCTAGAATGTAAGCAGTTAGGTAGTGTCCTGGCTGCACTCGTGTGTGGAAACGCCGTTTCTAAAACTGGAAAAACCTAAAGACTGGCCCCAGCAGGTTTAGCATGAGAATGATATTTAGAGCTCCCAAGGATGTTTCACATCTGACAGAAACCTGAAGTAGTTTTGCGAGCACATGCACCTACCTGAATGGGTCTGGGGAGTGTGTCGTCCTCACCACAGATGTCTGACAACGGCTGATCAAATAGTGATGTTTTCAATTCGGGTTCTGAAGCCGCAGAAAAATCCGACACAGCAGAAAGCCTTCTCATGAGAAAGGGCCAGGACAGCACCTTCTTCCTCTTCTTAATTTCTATAACCAGGAAAATAAGGCAAAGAGAAAAATTAGATTCATAATTATTAAATAATTATTAAAATGATAAAGATCCATATAAGACAGTTGATATTCAGCCACATAATGTCATTGGGTATGACATTGGGGTAGGGGAGTGTGCCATGGGGGTGGGGGGGAATAATTTTGAAATTTTGAAAATTTTGAAAAATTGTAAGATTTTTTTTTTGAAAATTTGAAAAATTTTGAAAAACTGAGAAAGCAAAGGGCATGGATTTTGTTTTATTTTTTATTTTATTTTTTAGTTTTTATTTTTTTAGGGCATGAATTTTAATCTAGAAAAGTGAACATGAAAAGCAACCACATTGTTACCAGAGCAACCGGCCCTAAATATCAACACCCCGGTTCCTCAAAGCCTCCACCTTTCCTGTTTTTACTCTTCACTGGCTGTTTGCTGCAGAAAACCAGCAAAACTAGCCGATCGGATCCCAAACAACCATCTTCATATATTGACCTTAATAACTAGGGTGGATTTTTCTGATGTGAAATAGAGTATTTTAATTTTCTCTTTTGGTAGAGAAAACAAAACTTAAAAGGAGAGGAAGTGACTTGCTCAAGATCTTCTCTTAAACTGAAGTTTGGTTGACATTGACTGTTACGTTAGTTTCAGTCATGATGGGAAACAATATGGAGTTTCCTCAAAAAATAGAAATGCCACATGATCCAGACATTTTACTGTTAGGTTTTACCAGAAAGAAAAAAACCCATTAACTCAAAAGGATGATGTGCACACTCTGCTTATTGCAGCATTATTTACAATAGGCAAGATATGGAAGCAACCTAAGTATCCATTGATAGATGAATAGATAAAGAAGACGTGGTCTATAAATACAGCGGAATATTACTGACTCATAATGGGATCTTTGCTCAAGATTGGTTTGAAGGCCCTTAGCTGCACCCCTGCAGCCGCGCTAGCACCAACCAGCCACTAGAGGGAGCTACATCAGTCTGTCTGCAGTCCCCTTTAGGATTGCCCCCCCACATCCCCAGGAGCCCCCCACCCCCGGAGCTGCTTGAGGACAGGGCCGGCACAAATTGCCACAGGAAGGCTTGGACCTAGACCCGGCAGCTGGGAATTATCAATAAAACATTAGTGAGATGTTCTATCTTTGCAAAATCCCGAAGACATGTATGCAATGGCTATTGCATCTCACCTGTTTCCTTCTTTCTTTTTATTCTCCCTCTTTTTCCCTCTCTTATTTTCCCCTACACATAAAAGCTCTGTTTTCTAAATGCAGTGTGTTCCCACACTGGCAAGTAGAAGAGGATGAATAGAGAAGTTGGTTTGTCCCTTACAGTTCAGAAGTGGGTCGGGGTTATGTAATACGAAACACACCATGAAAACAGTGAAGAGTGAATGGCGGGTTTCTGGGAATTGGAGATCAGCACCAATTGCTTCATGGATTCTTTCATTCTTCATTAGAGAAGGAAGAAAGGGGAAAACGAATTGTCTATTTTTCATAGGTATGTCTGCTTTAAATGTCAAAACAGAAGTGGCTAGGAGATCTGACCCCACTAAAAACTCCTCGGAGAGCTGTAGGGTTGGCTATAGGAAGGATCTTTTCTGCCAGAGTGCCCTGATGCTCTGGTGAGCTGGAGTCTGCCAGCCATTTAAGTGTTAATGTTCTGCGGTCTTGAAAAGAACACTTAAAAAAAGAAATTCCTAGTAGGGTAGAGTACTGTGGTTTTGCAAACCAAGAACATTTGTTGTTAGCATTTACATAAAAGACTGGTATGTTTTCAAAACTCACCAATTAGCTGGCAAATATTATCTTCACTCTCACATGATGCCAACAGAGGATGTTCCTTGATACTGTCCTAAAAATATATTTATTTTTGTTAAAAATGACTAAAGAGATCTATCCAGTCTTTCCCCACAAAATACACGTACATTTTATTCATATTAAAATTATGTTAAATTTAAATTAAAAGTTTAAAAAAATTTTAAAGTTAAAAATTAGTCAGTCAAGTCCCATGATCCTTTTCTAGCTTTTAGAATCAATAATAAAGTCTCAATTATCATCATGTACGGTCCCAATTAATGTATTTAATTAACTACATTTAGGATGTTAATTTTCAACTCTGATAATTGTGTAATCCAAACAATACTCCATTAAAACAGAAAGTTTTCCATATTCTCACAGTGAAGATGAAGTTTTGAAAATTGCTTTCTTACCTCTGACTGACATTCGATCAGTGTCTCCATATTATTGGCATTTAGTGTTTTTGACTGAAAGAGAAAAAATGAAATTAGGAAGATTGTTTGACTATTACCTCTGGAAAGGATGAATTAAGAAATATAAGAGGGAAAAAAAAAGAAATATAAGAGGGGTACATACAGCATTGCAGCTGCTTATCAACTTCATTAGATTTTGGGCTGGCTGTCCAGGGATGAATTTTGCTCCCTTGTGGCCTTGGCTCTGCTTGTGAGAAATCACATGGGGGAGAGTGAGGAGGGAGATCCAGGATAAGTTGGCCCATTTCGGTGCCAAAACATAAACTCTGAAACTATTAGAAAAGTTTTCACTGAAAGTCCATGATATGTTACCATGTATCTTTGGCTATTAAGAACAGCGCCCAAGCACACCTATTTCTAAAATTTTAAAACCTGGTATCTTTACCATGCCAAACTTTGTTATTCATTTATTCCATTCCCATCAATGGATAATCTAACAATCATATGATAACTAACATTTTTTGGGAGGGAGGAGCTCACGTTTTCAGGTACTATATTATGTGTTCTGCATGGATTAGCTCCTCTGACCCCCAGAGCAAAACGCTTATTCCCAGGATGCTACTTGCAGTAAACATGAAGCAAAGTTAACATGGACAGAATTCCTATACCAAAAGAGTGCAGGCTTCACACTGAAGATAAGCTCTTAGTGCTCAGCGTCTTTAACATTATTGGCTGCGTGTTTTGGGGTACAGCTGTTTTCTGTTGGAGGTGCTCTCAGAGACCAGTGATTTGCCAGCTAGCTGATTTCCCAGTTATGTTAATTTACGGTACTTACCCTCAGGGGGCCTCCAGCCAGAGTTCTCTTAGGTCCGGGGAACCGTGCAGAGTGGGAGAAACAGCATAACCCTTTGCTCGTACTAATCCACTGAGAGAGAGAGGAAGACTGAGCTGCTCTGGCTTCACGTGTTCTGCATTATAAACGAGAGGGGGCGGGCAGGTGGAAATTCAGAATATTACTGAGACCGGAAAGAACATCATGGGTTGTCACCCAGACATAGCCAGCCAGACACTGGGGAGCTCTCACTTCCTCATTCCTTTTAGGGCAGCTCTGGTTCTCTTTCTTCTTCTGATACTTAAGTAAGAAAAAAAAAAATCTATAAACTACCGAGGGTGGAAAAGATGACATATGGCCCATAGGTGAAGGCTCTGATTAATGTCACAGGTGGGATGTGTGAATAAGAAATGGTGTTATTCTGTAATAAACATAATTCTATTTTGTAAAGTGGTGATTTCAGGTGCCCTTATTTTGTATCCTGTTTGGGTGCTGTCTCCCCTCCCACCCACCATCTACTCCCTTCATCAGTCACCGTACATTGCCGGGCAAGCCTCTGGGTGTGGGACACTGTCCCCCTAAGAAGCCCCAGACACTGCCTCGTTTGAGAAATGGTCACCATCAGTTTCCTTTGGAATTAGGAGGAGTCTACTAAAGCCAGCTGCCAAAATATTAACCCTTTCTCCTTTCTCTAACTCCTAGTTAAAATTGTTAATACTTAATTTGTAGTTAGATCATCTCTAGTCCTGACGTGGAAGGAAAATGAAAAAAACTCCTTTTTTTTTTTTTTTAAGACTTGGGGCGCCTGGGTGGCTCAGTGGGTTAAAGCCTCTGCCTTCAGCTCAGGTCACCCACTGTGTGAAGATGATCTCAGGGTCCTGGGATCGAGCCCCACCTTGGGCTCTCTACTCAGCGGGGAGCCTGCTTCCCCCTCTCTCTCTGCCTGTCTCTCTGCCTACTTGTGATCTCTGTCTCTGTCAGACAAATAAATAAAATCTTTAAAAAAATTTTTAAAAAGGACTTTATTTGAGAGAGAGAGCGAGTGAGAGAGAGCATGAGTTGGGGGAGGGGTGCTGAGGGGCAGAAAGAGAGGAGAAGCAGACTCCCCACTGAGCAGGGATCCTGACTCGGGACTTGATCCCAGGACACTGAGATCATGAACTGAACTGAAGACAGATGCTTAACCCACTGAGCCAGCCAGGCGCCCCAAAATCCTTTGATCAGACCAATTTCAAGTAGAAAGGAGATGGTGAATTTCATCTGTGGATCCTTCTTTCTGGATAAGAGAAAATCTCTGGTCTTTTCTTTGGCTGAAAGGCTACATAATAAAATGGCTCAAGTACCTGAGAAATAGAATGTGACAGCCATTGGGACATCTTCACACAGTGGAGTGTTCCCTAGCCCTGAAAATGTGTGGTCTGTAACTACACATCCAACAGTGTGGCTGGGTCTCACCACACAATGTTGAGCTAAGGAAGCCAGACACAAAGGAGTGCACCTTGAATGAAAGCAAAGTCATCTATGCTGTTAGGAGCCAATCTGTGCTATTATACCAGTATCCCTGGGGTGGGTAGGGACCACGGGGGGCCTGAGGGGGCTTTGTGATGGTCCATCTCTGGATCTGGGCGCTGATCATCTCATGTTCACGTTTCTGCATGCATGTCATTCTTCAACAAAAAATTAAAACTACCTTGTCTTAATTCATCCTCAGAAGGCTTTAATTCTAAGACTTTTTCAGATTGATAGCTCTATTATCTTGATACCAAAAGGAAGTTATGATTAGGCGTTCTTCGGGAGCCTGGAGCACAGAGCAGTTAAAATTTGCCCCCTAACATGGTGCTTCTGTGGGTGGCACTCAGGTCTCCAGCTGGAGGCTCCCTCTCTGAAAACTGCCACAGAACTGGAGTTTATAGCTGTGTGCCCAAGAATCTGAGCATGTTCCTGCCTTCCATCGTCTCTCCTGCCTTTACAAACCTTCAAAATGATGCATCGAATTTTTTTATTATCAAAAAGGGCATATATGCTGTTCCTAGCCTAGGGACAGGCAGTAGTAGGTACTCAGGAAATAATTTCTGAACAAATACATTCATATATAAGTTAATCATTCTTTACATTAATACGTATTTCATGAACTTTTTTTTGTCATTTGGCATACTTATATTGGGGTTTTATAAGAAATTTAATGTTGGCACTGCTCTAACAATGCCTCAGTCCTCAATCTAAATATTTCAAATGAAGACCGTATTTTTCTTCTTTTTTCTATTACGCACTATACCCCATCATACGCATTTTACTAGTGGTTTAAAAACGTTTTGTTTCTGTTTTACCATGCAATTCTATAGTCAAAGGAAGATGAACCTAGAATCCTGATGTATAAAACGTAAAAAAAAAAATTTAAGGGATGTCTGGGTGGCTCAGTTGGTTAAGCATCTGACTATTGATTTTGGTTCAGGTCATGATCTCCAGGTCACGGGAATAAACCCTCTCGGGCTCTACACTCAGTGGGGAGTCTGCTTGAATCCCTCTAATGACACAAATGTCCCTCACTGTAAACTCAGCCATCAAAATATGGCAATGGAAAAAATGGGAAAATTAGTTGGATATGAGAAAAGTGCTATTTCCCTTTGGATATGTAATCCCAAAGCTTTTTGAATTAAAAAAAAAAATCTTGGGGCGCCTGGGTGGCTCAGTCATTAAGCGGCTACCTTCGGCTCAGGTCATGATCCCAGTGTCCTGGGATCGAGCCCCGCATCGGGCTCCCTGCTCTGCAGGAAGCCTGCTTCTCCCGCTACCACTCCCTCTGCTTGTGTTCCCTCTCTCACTGTGTTTCTCTCTGTCAAATAAATAAAATCTTTTAAAAAAAAATCTTTATTCAACTTTTAACCATCACCAATGGACCCTGACAAACATTTTTTAAAGTAATCTCTACCAACATGGAGCTCGAACTCATGACCCCAAGATCAAGAGTCGCATGTTCCCCCAACTGAGCCAGCCAGGCGCCTGCCCTAGAACTTTTTGAAATTTTTTAAAAAAATATTTTATCTATTTATTTGACAGAGAGAGAGAGAGAGAGAGAGATCATAAGTAGGCAGAGAGTCAGGCAGAGAGAGGGGGAAACAGGCTCCCCACTGAGCAGAGAGCCTGATGCGGGGCTCGATCCCAGGACCCTGAGATCATGACCTGAGCCAAAGGCAGAGGCTTTAACCCACTGAGCCACCCAGGCACCCCCTTTTTGAATTTTTAAGTGAGATTTGATTGTTGCTGGAGTATTATTTTTTTTATTATGTAGAGAATCGTGTTTTTAAATTTATTATGAAATATACTAAGAATTAGATCTAAATAAACATGCTTATTTCTGTAACAACTCCTGAAAGAGGAATAACGGTTTATATGTCTGTTAATGGTATTGTGGTGACTTAGGACATTTATGAAGAAGAAGTGATTAAAATACAAATGCTATAAATTACATTGGGTATAAAATTTCCTGTAACCTAGTTTAATTTTCTTCTTCCTTTCTCCTCCTCCCCTTCTTCTTCCTCTTCTTATTCTGGGACTGAATTATGGGACTAGGGGTGGACTTTGGTGATATTGAATTTCAGGGCTGAATAGGTTTTAAATAAGCCACTAATTTAAGGTCCTGTCCCTAGTTTGACGTTTTCACCTCTGCAGCGCCTCCCCCCCCAATTTTCTCTTTATGATGGCTCTCTAAGTCCTCCCACGCTGAGGGTGTGGCCCTTCCCGAGTAAGCTCTTCTCTATTCCGGCAGAAGGCTTCTGGATATGTCAGAGGGGAGCCCACCTTCCAAAAATCCTCCTGTCTTAAGTCCCATCCCCTTCTGAGAGAGGGAGTTTTCAGCTTCCTCTACTCAGCCCTTGCCACCCCCCACCTACCGCCCCAAGCATACAAGCCTTTTTGAAATGAAATGACTGACCCCTTAGCATTGATCATCCCAGTAGGAAATGTTCTTTTAAACATCGCCTTGGTTTTGGGCAGCCATCCTTAGCTCTGCATCCTGGGGTGTGAGACCTACTTATTTAACACCTACTATGTGCTGTGTGCTGCGCAGTGTTTTCAAGTACCTTATCTCACATAATGACAAAAACGATGCTCTGAGTGTGTCATTCTCCCAAGTTTACAGATGAGACAGCTGGGGCTCCATGGGTTAGTTAGCTCTCACGCCACTGGGTTTGAACCTCACTCTTTCCAGTTTCTCTCAAGGATCATCCTTCAAGGGATTCAGTTATAAATGGAAACAAAATGTCTAGGCCTATTCTATCCATTTATGCCAGATGAGTCCTGGTGAATCATTCTAGGGACTCTTCTTACCTAGCAGAGAGAGTCAGATTTAGGCGTTGTCCTGAAACTTCAAATCTCCTTCCATTAGTTCCTCCCTCCCTCCCTGTCCCTCTCTTCCTTCCTTCCTTCCTTTATTAGATTTCATTTATGTGAGAGAGAGAGCGAGCAAGACAGAGTGAGCATGATCTGGGGAAAGAATAGAGGGAGAGGGAGAAGCAGACTCCCCACTGAGCCTGGAGCCCAACAAGGGGCTCCATCCCAGGACCCTGAGATCATGACCTGAGCCGAAGACAGATGATTAACCAACTGAGCCACCCAGGTGTCCCTCTTTCAGTTAGTTTCTTTAATAATCATAAAGAAAACACAATTTACATCATCTTAAAAAATATATAGCACTGAAGGTTTAGTGACGTGCAGAAACTATTACATTGACAGATTAGAATTTTCCACTTGTCTGCAATTCTTCCATCAACTACCATGCCCCACTTCGGCAAAGAAGGGAGATACCGAGCTATCTGGGATGGAAGTTAGCCGTGAACAACAGGGCAGCGGAAATGTGTGTCAGGGCCCTCAGCATTTTCTAAAGCAGGAATATCTTTTCCTTATTGGCTAGATTGTTGATAGGGGACCCCCAAGGGAGGGGTTCTTGGTGCCTCTGGGAGATGTTGACAGTCACCATCTAATTAATAGGTGTGTTTGTGACTGGTGGGAAGTCACCATGAGCCGTTGGTCCAGGTGGCGGAGGGAGATGGTGTCCCCTCATTAGTGTGGCCTCTCCGGCATATGGTTCCCGCGATGGAGACAGAGTGGGAGGCGCAGGTCCCACTGCGCTGAGTCTAAAACTCTCAGAGTAAGTTTGGCAGTTTTCCCAGCCATAGGAGAAACATTTGTAAATACAGTGTGAAATGTGGAGGCAGGCGCATATGTGTGTGTGTGTGTGTGTGTGTGTGTATGGAGAGAGAGAGAGAGAGAGAGAGACAAAAAGATGGGACGATCAGCTTCACTCTCTTCAGAGTCGTGCCCTGTACGATTTCCGTAGAAAAGCAAGCTCTTACCCTGTGTGACAAGTTTTTAGGACAGGGAAAGGGACTTAAGTGGCTTTTGCTAGCAAGCAGAAATCGACAAGATGGTTGCTTCTTACCCCAGGACTTTTATTAGCTCCTGATCACAACTGATTTTTCTCCAAGAACTGGCTTTGTTTCTACTGTGGCGACTGTGATTTCTGTGTCGAGTGAGCTCAGTTACTGCCTCAGTCCTGACCACCGTGTGTCCAGTGTTACCCACCTCGCCTGTCAGACACCAACTCCAGAACCAGTATCTTCCTTCCCAGCTCGCTTTCCCCCCTGACTGCCCAGCGGCCCGGAGCCCCCCACTCCTTAATTACAGCGATAGCAACTATTTCCCACAAAGAGGATTGTTCTCCCAGAGATGTCACGGTTTCCTAGAGGACTTCTACGTCAGCCACTGCCTGGCTGCCTAATGACTGATTAATACATTGAATTTCCAGAAAGTTCTCCAAGTTACCAAAAAAAAAAAAAAAATAAAATAAAAAGCCACGCAGCCTTTTCTCTGATCATGCCTCCTCCTCTCTCCCTGACTTGTCGTGTTTTGTTCAGAGTCTACTGTCGTTCCCTAAAAGTGCACTCCTGCATCTCCAGGCCTGTAAGGATGCTGTTCCCCACCTGGAATGCTGCTCACCACACATTCGTCTTTCAGGGTAGCGGCCTTTTCTTCCCGCTGAGTCCTCTTCAAGTCCCCTCTTCTCTAAGAGCACCTCACAGACTCTTCCAGAAGGAATTAGGCTCCCTCCCCAGTTCTGCAACCGCACCTCACTGGTGCCCGCAGTAAGCAGGGGCCGATTTTCCCCCCTTGTCCTTAGGAGCACCTTCACGGTATTCTGCACAGGGCTGGCGTTTATCACTCACAATACTTTGATTCTTTTCCTCGTCAAAGCCGTGTTATTAAATGAAGCAGTGTTATTTAGCCCATGTGACTGCTTGCCTCCTGGAGAAAGACCTTCTCTTTGTCGGGATGGAACAGTGGCTGTGCACGCAAGCTGTGATTAGTGTGAGCAGGACATGTCCCTGCAGGCCTTGCCCTGGGGACCCGCTGGCATACATGATGTGGACTTTGACCCCTGGGCCTCCGGGATGGGGACTTCTGTCAATGAGCTTGGAGGGCAGTCACGACTGACTATCTCTCTGTCCCTCCATGGACCGAAGCCTGCCCTTCGAGAAGGAGGAAATCTCTGGATGGGCCCATCCTGGATCCTCTAGCTCTCTCTGCCCCAGGTGTGTGGACACATGGTTGTCCTGGAGCCACGTTCCACTCCGCATGCAGGCTGAGGAGGCCTGGGAAGCAGGACTTGGAATAAAGAGCTGAGGGACCATGGAGTAGACTCTCTCCCAAGGCTTGGCCTCCCTCTGCTGCTGCTGTCCTTGCAGATCCTCCAGCCAGCCTGGGCCTTGGTCTCACCGTCGAACGAGGGCACGGGATTCAGTAATCTGCTAGGTGTTTCAACACAGTAACTAGTTAGAGTTGATCAGAAATCAAACTCCTTGCTGCAGCTCCTCTAAGAAACCCAGAGGAAGGTTTGTGGGTGTGTGATAGGGCTGGAAGAGACATTCCAACCCTTCCCAGCCTGGGACAGAGGGCAGGTGGGGACTTGGTCTGGCCTAGAGTAAATCCAGTCTGCATCCTCAAAGATTATTTCTTTTCCTGGAAAAGAGCTGTCCTCCAGTTAAATTTTAACTCATGCTGTTGTATGAGGGTTATCTGGATGTCTGTGAGGTTTGCTGGGACCACGGTGTCCCTGAAATAATTGTAGAATGTTGTTGGGTCTTGCATCATTATTTGTTGTAGCTGCAAATGCCTACATTTCTGCGGTAGACGCGCGTGTTTTAAATTTGCCTCCGAGATCTTTATGATAACAGATTCATCTCTGCGTTGGAAGACAAATACAGCCTCAGCATAAAATAATGCTTGAAGAACACTCTGTGTTTTCAGAAAGCTGGCTTGAGAAAATAAGAAAGGCTAGAACAAAATGTTCTTTTAAAACTGCCTTCCTCACTTATTGAGATCAAGATGAATTAGAAATAAAATATTCTGAGATGAGATTCTTATCTGGGGTGCGCTGATACTGATGCCAGTGTCACGGGCAATGCTCCAACCTGCTTGCATATATCAGTTGAAGAACTAGAGTCCTTCCTTTCTGATGATATTTTGACGTGAAAAATTACACAAAGAAAACACGATGTCAACAAGGATATGTCAGCAACCCTGAACATCACTAAACTACGACATAACCCAGCAGATTAGCTATTGAAGAGAAAAAGAGAAACTTATGAAAAACGAGGTTTCTTTGTAAGCGGTCCACAAAATTCACATGCAACCTTTGTCAAAAATCTGGACAAGTAGAAATGATGGGAAATGTTTAGCTAGCTTCATCCTTTCAAAGTGCTTTTTAAAGAGATATTTAGTTTACTTCCTTTTTCATTTGTCATATGAAAAAATTTACTTTCCTTTTTCATTTGTCATATAAAAAAATATCCAGGGCATTTACTTCCCTGTTCAAATCTTTAAAAAAGAAGATGATTTGTCATTTTGAATGCGTGTGGTCCCTTTCTTAGATACTGTGCCTTATTTGACGTCTCCCAAGAAAAGCCCCCAGTAATGGCCTCCAAGGGCAGCTCTGGCTCGGGGGGCTGGGGTTCAGGGTGGGGTGGCTGGAGACAGGTGGGGCATGTGGTCCACATCCATGCAGCTCTCACCTGGGGAGATGGGGGAAGGGGTCTCCATTGAAACCGTAACCTGGTCTGAATGTGGTGGTCCAGACGGGTTTTGACTTCCAGTCTAGGACTGGTCCTGGGTGTCATATAAAAGGTTGTGTGACCCAGGTGAAAAGACTTTGCATGGAGGAGGCAAGGTTCAGCTTGATGATTTGGGTGATCCTGACACAGCCTCCCTTAGAGAAAGGCAGAGGAGTGAAAATGAACGGAGCGAAGCCACATTTGCGTCCGACCATGGAAGGCTGTCTTGTCGTCTGTGTACATAGTTGATATTCACAGCTGCTCGGCCCTCTTCTTTGGGGGCTGGAGAGAAAGGACCAGGCCCCTGTGGTGTTCTATTTTCACACATTCTTGCATCTTTCCTCAACGTTATCCATGTGGACTGCAAAACTGAGCCCCGATGCCCTTTCTCTGAGATGTAGCCTTCGTGAGGTCTTCAGGAAATCTTCAAGGACCACCTTTTTCAGATGTGCAGTATGGCGGCGCTCAGCCTTGAACATGCCTTAGCATCCCCCGAGGGCTCCGGGAAACACGGACTGCGGGCCTCACCCCCAGAGCCTCACATTCAGCCGGTCTGGGAGAGGCCTGAAGGGTGCATTCCTAACGAGGTCCCGGGTGATGCTGCCTTAGCCTTCTGCTTGCCTGGGGAACTGGAGTGCCAGACCGCATGGCATTTTTATAATCACTGCATTATTCTACAATTCTAGCCCTTTGCTGGCTTTCACGCCTATGCTTTGGCCCTGAAATTAGCCTGCAGGCTATTCCAGCGGCTCCCGCTGAGTCAGGCCCCGGGGCCCAGTAGGAAGGGCACAAATGTTCATTTTTAAGAATGAGCAAAATGGTGGGTTCCTCAATAGAAGTTCTGCTTTCATCAGATATTTTGACATATTTCTACTCCACTTGTTATGCTCAATGCTGATTTGTATGTTTTTGTTGTTGTTGTTTTGCTGTTGTTGTTTATGTTTTTTTTTTTTTTTTTTTTTAAGATTTTTTTTTAAAGTAATCTGTACGCCCAACCTGGGGCTCAAACTCACAATGCTGAGACCAAGAGTCACACGGTCCAGGGACTGAGCCAGCCAGGTACCCCTCAGTGCGGTTTTTTATGAGATAAAACGCTGAGGACAGGTCCGAAGGAATGGTGCAAACTTTCTCATTTAAGATAATTCCAAGCACCTTTTCTAGGTAGCCAAAGACAGGTAAGGCATCTACAGCTGGACTCAGACTCCCAAGATCTAACTATATAGAGGCCTTGCTTGCTTTATTTTTTTTTAGATAAATGTGGTATTCCCCTGTTGGTGACTCACTTCCAGTGGCCCTGGGTTAAGGAAACCAAATGGACCACAAGACACTCTAGCTTGTTCTGAAACTTCGAGTCGGCTGTTTGCCCACAGGGTGTCTTATTCCTCATTAAGAGGGCTCAGTTCTCCACAAAATATATCCCTCTGCAAACCCCTAAACACTTAAAAGCAAGCTTCCTTTATCACCATCTACCAGACGTGCCCTGTGTGTGTGTGTGTGTGTGTATAACATTATCCTTCTACTTACACATCACAAATGACCAGGTAGATAGAGCCAATAAGCATTAAGCTAAATCTTTCTTGCCAACTGAGACGAGGCAGTTTCAAGTTTAAACACCGGTCCCTGGCACACTTGGCTGTACTTTACAATCCCCTAGGGAGCTTTTAAAAATCCCCAATCCCCAGACCACATTCTGCACCAGTGAAATTGTAATTTTGGGAGACGGGACCCAGACAGACATCAGTATTTTTAAAAACTCTCTAGAGAATTCCAATATGCAGCCAAATGTGAGAAGCAGTGATGTCAGCAACAACTTTCTGGGTAAACCGATCTGTTGATTCTCTAACTGGATTCTTCCCTGCAGCTGTGGGCACCGGGCCCTCTCGGACGCAGCAGGTTCATTCTTGGCCAGGAAGGAAGACTGGGCCTCAGTTTCCCTCCACAGAAGAGCCCCAGCTCAGGACAACAGTTTCCCTGACTCACCCCTTTTTGCTCACCAAGTGAGAACATGGGGTGACTTTGAATCGCCTGCAATCTTGTGGTTGATAGAATGTGGCTATAAATTCTCTGCAGCTGCTCCCACAAAGGGACGGAGTCCACTTCCCCACTCCGTGAGATTGGGCTGGTTTCATGACTTGCTCTGACCAAGAGATTGGAGCAAAAGAGATGTCACGGAAGTTCTGGAGCCTGGGCCTCCCATGGCCTGGAAGCTTCCACACTGCTCTCCTGAGTGCAGCCCTGAGAAGGCTTCGTGGGAGACTAGCGTAGCCTCCTGGAGGAGGAGGAGGCCAGGCTCCCCCACCCACGGCCGCTACCAACCCCCAGACCTCAGTGACTCTCCAAGCGAGGCCTGCGAAGCCAGCAGAGGAGAGCGGCCTAGCCATCCACAGGATCAGGGGAGGTTGGAAATTGCTGTTGTTTTGAGAGACAGAGTTTTGGGGTGGTGGTTACTCAGGGATAGAGAGGCCTGAAGCAAATAATGACTCTGTGTGTCATTCTCATGACTTTTGGACCTATGCCATGGGGACAGCTGGGCATTGCCCTGCAGGTACTGATTTTAAAAAGCACTGATTTCATCTCTCATTGGCAGTGTGTAGTTTAGAGAAGCTCCGTGATGATGTGGTATTTCTCACCGTGAGCCCCTGATGCATTTTTCTGTGCGTTATAATACGATTTAAAATAGACTGTAGAGATGTAAAATAAAAATCAACCCGTGGCGGAAGTTAAAAAAATCAGTACCTAGGGATACAAATTATATATGAGGGAATCTTCAGGATGCAAAATTGAAGTGTAGAGTATCTACAACTTTGAGTAGGACATTGACACATTCCAGAAAAGAATGACTTTCTCTGAGGACAGAAGGAGAGCTAGTAGAGCTGGGATACTTTTATAAATTTAGTCCTGATATTATTTGTATTCACTTAGTCAATAAATATGTATGCCATATAGATAGAGACCCTGCAATAGGCGAGGTACTTTACTGGATATTGAGGAGGTTCAAAAAGAATGCTGTTCTCAAACTCAGGAAGTGTGTATCATGTTCCTATCCCATCGTTTCAGTTTTCCAAAAATAAAAATTTGATAATTTGACAAAAATTTGAGTGCTTAGTTGCAAGGCAAAGCCTTCTCGTTGAGTTAATTCTAAATTGCTGAGTCGTGTGGTTATGTTGCCCAGGAGAAGCCCCTTGTCAAGGATGGTGAGTGCAAAGTCCCATCTTTCCCGATCCTTTCGTCCACCCACGGAGTCCTGGCAGCACGGAAGAACCAGACACGGTTTCTGGAAGAGATTGATTTGAATTCCAACTGTTAGGACTGAGATATGCACGAGATCAGCAGCTAAGCACTCAGATTTCTATCACCTCCTCATGTTGAGTGTTATCTGTGCACACACGCACGTGCACACACACACAGAGTCACACACACACACTTTATGTTGCTAGGGCTACCACAGCAAAATCCCCCACACTGGGAGGCTTCAACAACACAAATGTATTTTTCATAGTTCTGGAGGTTAATGCATCTGCAGGATTGGTTTGTTCTGAGGACTCTCCCCTCGGCTCGCAGACGGCCACCTTCTCCCCTTGTCCTCACATGGCCTCCCCTCTGTTGTGAGCATCCCTGGTGTCTCTTTGTGTGTCCTAATCTCTTCTTATAAGGACATCAGTCATTTTGAATTAGAGTCCATACTAACGGTTGGATTTTAACTTAATCACCTTGTAAACGCCCTCTCAAAATATGGTTGCACTCTTTTTTTTTTTTTTAAGATTTTATTTATTTGAGAGAGAGAGCATGAGTGGGGTGTGGGCCAGAGGGAGACGCCCACTCACCACTGAGCAGGGAGCCCAATGTGGGGCCCGATCCCAGGACTCTGGGATCATGACCTGAGCCAAGGCAGTCGCTTAACTGACTGAGCCCCCCAGGTGTCCCAAAATATGGCTGTACTTTCTGGCACTGTGAGTTAGGGTTTCATCAGATGAATTTGGTGGGGGACATAATTCAGCTCACAACTCTAAATATATAGAGATATATATTACATCTCTCACTCGCTCTCTTTCACTGACAGAAAGTATGCCTGCATTTGTTTCTTTGTCAAGGGGTGAGTGTCAGCTCTCTGCCTCCTGTTAAAACCTGCAGATAAAGACAAAGGGAGAGGACAGCAGGTGTTTTGAAGCAGCAGATACTAGAGACTGGATCACTGGTATTTTCTAAATACCAGGAAAGCTGCAGGAGGCCTGGTGGGCAGCAAAGCACTCTCTTCAACATGGCGGGCTGCCCTGGGCCGGCCCACACGCCATCGGGGCGGGCATCGGTTTATGCACTCCTGAGCATGTTCACTGGGACAAAACCCCCACTTTCTTGCAAAAGATTGCTCAAGTTCCTATTCAGAAATAATTGTCAAGGAGGAAATTACTTTTTTTTTTTTTTTTGGCGGTTCTTTTCTTCCTTCTCATTTTTAAATTCTCCTTAAGATGATAGGCAGATGGGGCTTCCTTAAACGAAAGTCACTTAGTTCCCATTTTCTCTAATTGGAGGCACTTCAAATAAAAAGCCAGGTGTCAGATAGACACACATACACGAGACATTTCTTAACTGAAGGGGAATTCTGCAGATAACTAGGAAATCTGAGAGCAGGGTCCAGGGTGTTTGCCCAAGCCCAACAGCATGTATTAATTTACAAACACTGCAGACTGTGTTATTGAATTCATTCCATACTCAAGTCTGAGGAAACTCTTTCCAAATGAGTCTAATAGGCCTTCGCTCAAGCTCTGTGAAGCCAGCCAGAGAGAGGCGAGACTTCCCACAGCCCTCCCCAAGAAGGGCCAGAGCCGCCCGAGAGGGAAGATTTGCCCTCCCACTGGCCATGGGGGGAGACAAGACTTGGTTTCAGAAAGGAAATATGAACAGCCTACCTGGGAACAAACAGTGAGACAGTGTTACATTGCAATCCTAAAACTGGAATTGCCAACAAAGTGCCCCGAGGAGAACATCACATCCGGCAGATGCTGAGTCCCACAGACAGAGCCCAACAGGAGGACATTGGGTAGATGCTGGCTGTGCCCCACAGGAGTCCCAGGCGGGACATCTCCCCTTGAGTGTTAGTTTTGTAGTTGGTTTGCCTTCCTGCCACTTTGTGTGTTCTGTTTTAGTCACGATCGGGTTGAAAATGGTAAGGGAGGCAGACCCTGAGAGCTTGCACAGTATTTCAGCAATGCGCCCTGAACATACAGATGATCACCTTTACGCAGAGCTCGTTTAATGAGTAAAATATATATGTATTTTCTGTATTGCTTTTTCTCAATAGAGAAACTCCTTTCCCCCAGAAGAGGAGCTGTTTGCGGGACATACATCCCACCAGAGCCCTGGGTCTCACCTGTGGCAGTGAAGGTACCCTGTGGGGTGGACGTGACCGTCAAAGGGCTGAGGGTCTCCTCGTGCCTTCCTGGGGAGCCTCCTGGGTTTCCTCCGCTGTTCTCCAGTGCTCTGTGGCTAAACAGAAGAGTGGCAGTCTTTTCTTAATTCACAGACAGATTTGAGAGATAGAACTTACTTAGGTTTAAGCCCCACCCTCCATATTTGTTATGAATGTGTCTTTGACATTTTTCTCTATTGAAATCTACTCTGTGATGCTATTTGACTTGGTACAAAATCACCCAGCTCTTTTATGGTCAACGCGTTAGCGTGTCATGGGGATCAAGACTCTTTTTTAGGACTTTCAGGCGCCCTGATGCTCAAACAAGGCTGATAACCAGGCCCCCAGGATTGGTTATCATGGTTATAATGTCCCATGCAGTGGTTTGTTTCTCTGTCTCTGTGGGGGCAGGGGCTTCACCTTATTAACATTGATATTCTCTGCACCCTCGCCGGCTGTAGGGGGCGGCCAGTCAAGGCTTGCTGAATCCATGAGTTCCCATCTGTGAGCACGAAGCAGGTGTGGTTTGACTTTGCAGCTAATGGCAACGGGGTATCCTCAAACGGCAGCAACTTCACTAGTTGGACCCATCCAGATGTCAGTCCGGAGTCAGGAGGGAGGAGGAAGCACAATCACGTTCCAGTCTGGGGACTTCACCCTGAGGGAGAAGACATTTCCAACATGGTACTGAGTCCGGTTTTCTCTGCAGTGCATCTTGGCAGTCAGCTCCTTTGTGACCAGAGGAGAAAAGTCTATCCCAGCTTCCCCTCCCCACCCCCTGGAGGAACCACTTAGAAAACTTTTGTAAGAGTCCAGGAAAAGACCTGACGAGGGGAGGAGATGGCCGCAGAGCCAGAAAAACAGCTGATCCCCTAGAGTCTCTCTCTCTGGATGCCCACGAGCATGAAAAGAAATACCTTGTCCGAAGCTGGATTGGGGGGGAGGGTTCTTGCTCTTAAGCGTTGGTGAGGAAGCAGTCTCTGCTAGAATGACAGGAGCGCCGTGCCCTGATATTAGTGATCCTTGATCCTTGTTGGGGGGATAGGTTTTCCAGCCAAAGTTCCTCCATGTCTTTCTCAGAGACTTAGGGTTAACACAGTAATAAGTATAACTATTTTTCTCTCAGTAGAAAGAACTGTCCCCGGTAAGAATTGATTTTCCCTTCTGAAATCTCCAGACCTCTGCATCCTTTTTCGAGTGGTAGTGTCCGCAGACGGTAGTGCTCAGTACTGCCTGGGGAGATTTTAATGATCCCAGAGCCCTGGCCGGACCCAGACTAATTTCCCTGGAGTCTTTGGGCTCAGGCATCAGTATTTTTTTTTTTAAGATTTTATTTAAAAAAATTAATTTTGAGTAACCTCTACGCCCATCATGGGGCTTGAACTCACAACCCTGAGATCAAGAGCTGCACACTCCACCGACCGAGCCAGCCAGGCGTCCCGGGCATCAGTAGTTTTTGAAGCCCTTTGAGGAGTTCTAACATGAAGCCAATGCTGAGATCCACTGCTTAGCGTCTACCCCAGTCCTCAAATGCAAAGTTTTTGTTAAAAAGAAAAATAAGGCCAGAGATTTCTTTTAATTGGAAAAAGCATCTTTTTTTTCATATTCTCGTATCTCAAAAGCTACCAAAGGGATTTTTTCCCCCCCTGAACTTTCCATTAATAAAAAACAAAACAAATTTATACTGAAAACAGTGATGATAAAATTCAGCCAAAAGTAGAATTTTCCAGAAAGTTATGGGCAAGTGAAAAAAAAAAAAAAGCAAAGACTGTCATTGAAAAAATGCTTTTACAGGAATTTCCTTTTAAATCTGCTTGCAATTGATGTCTCATTTCAAAGATGGATAAACAGCCTTTGCCAAAAAGCCCCACCTCTGGCTATATTGCTAAGAAGCTCGGTGTCAAGTGATGGAAATGCCCACGGCAGAGTTCACTCAGTCTGACTCAATGTGGGTTTTAAAGAAGAAGTTAACAAATTTTTAACAGTAAGAGCACAAGCGGGGTAACAAAATGACTGGCAGCTATATGACTCGTTGGGAAGAATTATCTTAGCAGCTAGGAGTGATGGCTGATCTTGCAAATACAACTTTCTAGAGACTGTATCAACCCCGTCTTCTGAGGGCAAGAGAACTGTGTGTCTCCAGTTGGTTAGACACTACTGCTCTCCCTGTGGCTCTGAGCTACTCAGAAGGAGGAGGGAAAGGGGTGAACGAAGCGAGTTTTTGACCCTGCCTAAGTGCATCAAGTGCTTGTCCACCTTTTGCTTTATGTGAATCTGGCGCAAGCTGACCTCCCTGGTTTTTAAGGCAATAGCTTCCCACTGGTTCTGGGAGGAAGCAGAAATCTCTCAGGCCGACATGCGCATAATGGGGTCCCACCGTGCCTTCCCATCACTGCACCAGGGGCCAGTGCTCTGGAAACTTTTCTAGTGAAGAGACTCAGTGACAAATGTGAGCCCAAGATGGTCTCCCAAACTCCTCCGAGTTTTGCTTTTCTACTGTGGCCTCATCCTACAGGCCGAGCTCTCTGAGAAGCATGTCCAGACTTTATCAAGTAAGCCCCTTACCATGAACTGGAGAGGTTGGTATTATTGGCCCCCAAAGCCCCCCTGTTCCTTAAAACCTCAAGCAACTGCTAGAGTCTCCTCCTTCAGAGACTAGGGTTTGTTTTCTTAATAAAAACAATACCTTTTCACTCTTTAAGCACCTAATAAAGTTGAGGGGCGGGGAGGTGCTTAGTCCCTGGGTCCCACTGGGTTCTTGGGATACTTTTGACTGAGCACATTTGTAAGGGAATTGGAGCAGAGCAACTCAGGACTCCGCCAAGCGGGAATTGCTCTGAAGGAATGGAGGAGGGGGCATTCCCTGGTCCGTGTCTCTGTCACATGGCTGAACTCTGCTGGGTCATGCCAGGGATGGTGCTCATGATGGAGACAACTTATGGAATCATGAGGAAGGGACAGTCAAATGCGAACTCTCGTTCAGCCCTCCTGTGACGCGGCTGGTGTCCTTTGCGCGTGAATGGCACTCTTGCGCCTCTGGACCTTTGCTCCTCTTGCCTCTCTGCTAGGATGTCCCTTCCCCACCTCTCCAAGGGCCCCATCCTGCCTCTTTGCAAGGCCAGCTCAGATGCTACCTACTCCCCACCCCCAAACCCTCCTTTTTTTCTCCCAACCTGAGGTAAACTGCTGGTCATGGGTTGAATTGTTTCCCCCAGAAAGATATGTCTAAGTTCCAACTCCCAGTACCTGTGAAAGCGTCCCTGTCTGGAAATGTTCTTTGCAAATGTAGTGAAGGGAAGGATTTTGAGATGAGCTCATCCTGGATGAGGGTAGACCCTAAATCCCGTGAGGGGGTTCCTTAAAAGAGACAGAAGACACAGGGAGACACAGAGGGGAGGCCGGGTGAAGGTGAGGCAGAGGTTGAACTGATGTGTCTACAAAGCCAGGCCCACCAAGGATTGCCAGCAGCACCGGAAGTCAGGAGAGGATGGGAACAGGTTCTCCCTCAGAGCCTCCAGAGGGAGTCAGCCCCGCGACACTTCAGGGCTGCCCTTCTGGCCTCCACAGTGGTGACAGAATAGCTATCTGCAGTTCCAAGCCTCCAAGTTTGTGGTGATTTGTTACCGTGGCCCCAGGAAACCAATACACTGCCTCCCTCAGGGACTCTCCTATCATTCATCTGATCTTCTGAGACACATCAATTTTGTTTTTGTTTTTTTAAGATTATTTGTTTATTTATTTGACAGAGAGAGAGAGATCACAAGTAGACAGAGAGGCAGGCAGAGAGTGAAGGGGAAGCAGGCTGCTGAGCAGAGAGCCTGATGTGGGGCTCGATCCCAGGACCCTGAGATCATGACCTGAGCCGAAGGCAGAGGCTTTAACCCACCGAGCCATCCAGGCGCCTCGAGACACATCATTTTGACCCCATGTTTTAACTTCTCCCATACACATCGCCTTCTCCTGCCAGGTCCAGCAGGATTACCCTTCGGTGTAATCCTTCCCGTGGTGCTTTCTGCAGGGTTGGTGCTTTGGTGATATTTGCGGGGTGCTGCATGGGGCTGGGAGGCAGTCAGAGAGCACACCAGTTCACGCTCCCACAGTGACGGGAAGAGCTCGGACTCAGGCTCTTCCCCTCCAGGAGGGGGCTAGCCCAGTTCTGGCCCAGTCCTGAGGCCTCTGTCCTTTCAGGACCTTGGGGTGCCCATCCCTACAACCTCCCTGGTACACTCCAGGCAGCACTGGGTGAGGGGCTCCTGCCTCTGTGTTTCCCACTAAAATTATTATTTTATTATTCCCATCATTAAAGTACTCACCTGGGCCACTATTCAAATGATCTCTTCAAGGCCTGTCTTCACCAGACTCGCAGCCTGTTAAGGTCAGAGGTCTTGCCTTTTAACCTTTGAATTTCCTCATCCCAGTACTAATGACATATTGATGTGCAGTGAATATCATTTAAAGCTCATAAGGATTTTGTCTCCAGCTAGCTCTTCAGGATCCTTTTGTCTTATCCGCTCCTTCTAACTGCCCCCACCTGCTGCAATCCAGCGAAACCAATCTCTTGGCTAAGCATTGGGGTTGTTCCCTCTTCTGCTGCCTCAGATTCACATGTTGGAGCGCTGACCCCCAGTAACTGAGACTGTGGCTTTTTTTGGAGATAATACAATTACAGGGGGAATCAAGTTAAAGTGAGGTCATTAGGCTGGGCCCTAATCCAGTAGGACTGGTGTCTTTGTAAAAAGGGGAAATTCGGGCACAGAGATACACAGAGAGGGAAGGCGGTGTGAAGACAAAGGGGGAGGACAGCCCCCTACAAACCAAGGAGAGAGGTGTAGAACAGGTCTGCTGTCTTCTGAAGGAACCAACTCTGCTGACACCTTGCTCTTGGACTTGGAGCCTCCAGAACTGGGAACCATCATTGTCTCTGTGGTTTGAGCCCCACAACCCGTGTTCCTTTGCTATGGCAACCCGAGCAAACTCAGGCACCCCTGTTCTCAGGTCCCTCAGCTTCTCCCTCGCACCTTTGTACAGGCTGTTCCCTTTGCCTGGAACGTCCCTCCTTTACTGGTGCAGAAAGCTCAGCCTCTGCATTACCTCACCGGGTTCTCACGGCAACACAGTATTTGGAGGTTCCTTCTCATAAGAAGCGCTGCCCATGCCGGTGGGCTGGCACTGCTGGGAGAGCTGGAACTCGTCCCAGCGAACCAAAGGGAGGGGGTCCGTGATCTCGTGGCATCCCAGTGACCGTGCTGAATGGACTGGCCACGGGTGCCGCCATCCTTGGGCACCATACCCTGGGCCCAGCATGACAGCAGGCCATGTCTCGGTCACCTGGTATTGGATGTGGTGGGACTTCCGACATTAGTAAAATGAGATCACTTTTTGGTGACTTAGAGGAAGCCATTCTGGAAAACGAAAATGTGTGATGCCCCGTTTCAAAGACTCTGACCTCACGTGAGACCAGGGCCTCCGTGTCAAAAGGGAAGTGGGGGATGTGTGTCAAGCGCCCGGAGTGGTGCTGGGCACGTAGCGGGCACTGTGGACCTGGCCTCCTGGCTGTGACTAGTATCATTCTGGGACATCTCTGCCAGGGGGAGGGCGGCACAGACGTTACGTTTGGCTCCTCCCTCGCGTACGTGAGCTGATCCTACGAAGTTTGTGGGATCACAGTTATCTAACGCAAGGATGAAATGGAAACCATTTATCTAGAATATTGCAGCAAGTGAAGGGTGGTGAGGCAATACCAGCCCTTTCCTGCCAAGCCCCAAATCTGGGGCTCTGACCTCTCGGGACCTACTTCCCACATAATGATGCTCAGTGAACACCTCAGTTCTTATGTGCGACCCCCAGCTTTTCAGGTATAAATTGAGCCTGTGCGAGGCTGCGAAGGGAGCCCTCGTCTCAGCCCTTTCTTTCGCAAGTGTGCGTATCTGCTCTGCTCCACAACACCCTTCTCCACACTTGGCCAGTAAGTGCCTTGCCAGAATGATTTGAAGCAAGTAGGGAGGTTGTTAGAACATTTCCAGTCACCTCTAGGAGATCGAGATCAGAAACTGAGGCACGGTTCTAATCTGACCCATCATGTTGGCAGGGAAGCCCATCCGTAAGGACCTGGCTTTTCCCTCCATGGAAAACAAAAACATTAGCAGCCGGTGTGGGTATCATGCACCGCCAAGGGCTTGGAATTTTACTTAAGCTGCTTTCTTTCTCAGTCCTCAAGGCTGTGTGGCAGCAACTCATTTACTTCTTCTCCCGATTCTGTACAGCACATATAGTTTCTTCCTTAACGGTTGAGTAAATTGAAGCCCAGAAATGTGGGAGAATTTGCCCCTGGGAAAATAAACAAGTACGCACTAGAATTTCAATGCAGGTCTTGTTGGTTTCATATTCTAGACCATTTCCAAATCCCCGCCGAGCTTCTCAGCCTGGGAGAACCACAGTCAGGGTGGGCTATCCAGACAGGGAAGGACAAGGCTGATGAAATGCGTAGAGACCCCCCCCCCCCAAGGTCTCTCCAGGGGGCTGGAATTCCATAGAGTCTGTTTCCAGCTAAGGCATATTTACAAAGGGTGACCATCCGACCCCAAGTCCCTGATGTGGGGGCACCACAGGACCACTGCCCACGTGGGTCCCTCACTCCCATGACTCCCGGCGGCCGACTGAGAACACAGGTGAGTATGGGCAGTGAGGGGGAGATGAAGAAGGCTTCACGGAAATCACTAGAAAGGAGCAGGAAGATTCAGTTAGATTCAACACCTACTTTTGGGGGGCTATTATGTGCCAGTCTCCAGGCCCACAGTGAGTTGTGGGTTGGAGCTACCTGCTTCTGTGGGAGATAGATGGAAGGAGGCCCGACACTGTGTGTGTGGGTGATGGGGGTCACTGGCGCAATGAAGGATGATGTTGAGGACAAAATGGACCTATATTTACGTTATCTGCTGTTCCACATTGAAGGGAGAATACTGCCCTTTCTGAGGTTTTTGTCCCTTTGCTGTAGCTGACATGGGATCATGATGATGATGCTTACGTGCATACCTGCATGTAACGGTTTTCACATTTGTTGTGGCAGTCATGAGTTACTTAAAGGGCAGGGCCTTCCTGAGGGTCTGAGTGTTGTATACCTGCATTTGGACTTGGTGTCACGGAGACTCAGTGACACAAGGAAGGGTTGGAGGCCAGCATGAAGAAGAGAGCATTTCCTCCACCGATAATGAGGTCACTAGCTTCGTTCTCGTCCTGCTCTTCCTCTCTGTCCCGGGAGACCACACTCACGGCGGAGAGAGGCAGCTTCTGCTTGAATCTGTTGTTCCTGGAAAACCTGGATAAAAGACGATGAGAGTTTGATTTGTATTCTCTGTTCGACTCTGAAGTACAGTGGAAATGCTCCCACGTTGAGCCAGCTGCCCCAGTGTAGAAGCTTAGTCCTCTTGTCTTCTTTTATAGGCATTGGACTAACCATGTGTTCAGATGGTGTTGGGAAAGAAAGGCTAAGCACTAGCAAACGTGTCTGGATCTCTGGGTGTGATGCACTTGAGGAAGGAGCCATCAGGGGGTTTGGTCTTACGTGACACCCACTGGCACGAATGACATGAGATTTCCACCAGATCCCCGGTTCCAAGTGGAGAATGAACTTGTATTTTAGATTTGGCATAGCACCAGGGCTATGGTCCCCTTAATAGAGCTGAGTGGGGACTGTCCCCACCCAGCCCCCGTCTTATGCAATGATGTACTCAGTGGCCTAGTGTTTTGGAAATAAAAGCAATAATAATAGATGAAGGTTATTGTCTTCTCCATTACTTTTTTTTTTTTTTTGAAAGCACCAAGAGTCAGCGAAAGGACATTTCTTCCCGGCTCACATTTAGGAGATTCCCAGCTTTGTTGTGGATATAAATAAAAAGCACAATATGACAGATCAAAAGAAAACTGTAAGGCCAGGCAAATCGTAGGCACTTAATAATGAAAAGAAAAACTTATGGAAGAATCAGAACTTGCCAGATACTTTGAAGAATGAAAAAAGACCCATGAGCACACAGGACTATCAGAACATTCCTTCCTGACAAGGACAAACTTGAAAGCTTCCCCTTCAATCTTAGCAGCCGCCACCATGTCCCGTAACATAATGATTGTGAAGCAGGGAAGAAAGAAATTCTGAACGTGCAGGCAATAGTCATCCTGGAAGTGAGATATTTCTTGGCTTCTGGACTCTTTTCAAGCTCTTTTCCCATGAAGATCCTAACTTAGATTCAACAGAACTGTGGGAAGGGGACATCGGTGGTTTTGGTTAGGAGTGAAAAAGTGCAGGGCCAAGGGTGGTGTTGTCTTCTCCACCCCGATGTAGGAGAGGAGGATCGCTCTATCTACGAGCAGATCTGAGCCAAATAAGGAGCGTGGAATAAAACGTGAGTGCAAAACAAGGGACCCATAAATATCATTTAGCCTCAGCATGTTTTCAGAATATTCAACCACCCCAGAAGCTCATGGCAGCTCTAATACATAACAGCGAACTTTGATGCTAGGGCATTGCGGGGACCTTTGGTTGGTGGGGAGGGAGAGGCTGAGGGCAAAAGAGAGTGTAGGGGCAGACCATCACTGCAATTCTTTCATGGTTCTGGAGGTTAACAAAAGGGATTCTGCTGGCTATCTGCAAAAAATAGTTACTCCGCAGGGCAGGCTGACCTGCCCTCTGAAATATATGGATTTGCAACAACACCTTTCTGTTTGAAATAATAAATAAGGACTAAGGTTGCGTTTGGTTTTCCCCTCTTATGTTGCTGCCAGGATACCTCAGGTTATTTTCACTGCACAGATCCAGGGCAAATGGCCAGTGGTATCCCCCACTTAGGCTCCAAGGAACAAGTTGCCTGACATTTTTACTCCCCATCTTCTCAAGCAAGCAGCAGTTTGGGGGCACTTTGTGTTTGCGTTATTTTGGTTTGTCTCTAGATTGCTGTGCACACTACAAGCCAAATGACCCGGTTCTTGCCTTTTTACAAACTGAGTCCATGGTAAGACAAAGGGACACTTCACCCCAGCATGATGTCATGCTTTTTGTTCATGTGAAGGAAAAAGAAAATCAAGAAATGGTCAATGCTTTCTTTCCTAAGAGATGAGTTGGGGTGTTCATCCTCCCAAATATGCTTTTGGCATTTTTTTGGACTCTTTTTATATTTGTTAAGATAGAAGGTGACACCATGAGCTGTGAAATAGGATTATGAAGTAGTGATGTGGTGCCAGAAACAACACTGTAGACTGTCTCCTCGTTCTTTAGCTACACTTCACATGTAGTCATTAAAACATGGCTTCCAGTGGGAGGAGCTTGATGCGGCCAGGGCAGGGGAAGGCCCAGAATTGGGCCTTTCCTGCGAACAGGGCTCCACGTGATGTGTGGAGTGGGCAAAGCCATCTGAAAGGCCTGACATCTTGCTTCACCCAGAGGGGTTATGAAACAGAGTTGACTCAATATCATGTGTTGTCTTCAACTGAGAAGGCATCTCAGCGCACCAGGAGGGATGCTTTCACATGCCTGTGGAAAGTATTGCATTGCTGTTCTGGGGAGACATTCCTTTGTGCAAAGGGGATGTCCTTTCTCTGCCGAGAGAAGGTGGCAACTGGATGGCCCTGTTGTCTGGGTATAGGTTAAGAAATTCAAGAGGCCAAGGCTGGCAGTCCCTCAGGCTAGGGAGATATAATTAAAAAGCTGAATTATCTGCAAGCTTTCCCTAGGTGGGATTGATTAAACAGCTGTGGGATGCCTCAGCAGCTGGAGAGAAAAATAAGTAAAAGTGAATTGGATTTGCTTTCCCCAGTTGATGGATGTGATCTTGCTAGGTCATTGGGTTTCGTCAGTCATGAAAAAATAGAATTTGCCTTGGTATTCATAGGTCAGGAATCCCACAATTATACCTAGTAAGAGACTTTTAGAATTTTTGCTTCCTGCTGCCCCCAATTTAAGCTCTTCCAGGAGGTTTTATTTTATCAGGGAGGAGTATTTCCACAGGGGACCCAATACTGTTTCCTTTGAATTGGCATTTGAGACTACCATCTCATCAGTTGGAGCTCCTCACACCACTGAACCAAAAGGAAAAGAGGGGTTTACCTGTGAAATAATAGAAACCATGTATCTTGGTCTCTGTCCCCTGTTCCTGGCAGAGAGCTCCTAAAATGCTTACAATTTCCTAAGTAATAAGGGCATTTAGGAGCATTGTTTGATCTAACATTTGGTCTTTGATCTTGGTTCCTGGTACAGAGCTCCTAAATCCCTTGGGATTTGGATGTGAGTGTCTTTTATCCTAATAAAGTGACTTTTGGTGGGCTCCTGAATAGCTTCAAGATAGGGTCTGGTCACCAGAAAGACCAAGCCACAATTAGAAACATGTAACTTTCAGCCCGACCTCTCATCCTGTGGAAAGAGGAGAAGAGTTGGAGACTGAGTTAATGACTGATCGTGCCTATGTGACGGAGCCGCCATTAAAATCTCAAAAGCATGGGGTTTGGGGAGTTTACAGGTTAGTGAACACACCCGCATGTTGGGAGGTGGCGCACCCCAACACAGTGGAGATAGAAACTCCCGTACTCTGTACCCTTCTGGACTTTGCCCTGTGTATCTCTCTATCTGGCTCTTCACTTGTATTCTTTATCATATCCTTTATTATATAATAAACCAGTAAATATAAGTAAATGTTTCCCTGAGTTCTGTGAGCTGTTATGGCAAATGATTGAACCTGAGGAGATGGGTAGTTGGAACCCTGATTTATAGCACGGGTGACA
>CM053608.1:5983608-5998924 GCA_028646535.1 Procyon lotor
CCCAGGCGCCCCATGCCTGAGAGTGTTTTAAGCAGATGTATTTTTAAACATCCCCCAGATAGTTATGCAGGGAATGGAGGGGCACAGAGAATTGAGGGTGTTGAGATCCCGGGCAAGGAGACCGTCAGACACTACTGACATAATGCAGACAACATAACACAAGAGCCTGAACTTCAGCAAGGTGATGAGGAAAAGGGTAAATGAGAAATACTTAGCAGGGAGAATTCGGACATTTGAAGAAGGAAAAGTCCTGACCCCAGCTCTCACCTCTGCCACTTGCTAGCTATGTGATCTGAGGATTAAGTAACATCCCCAAGCCTCAGTTTCATCACCAGTAAAATGGGCTTGATGGTACAGGAATGTAATGAGGATTAAAAAGAACGAGTAAAGAGATAAACCTAGCCCATGGCAGGCACTCAAGAAATGTCAGCCTCATTGAAGGAAATGGTAACTTGTGCCAAGGTTGGGGTCAAGCTTGAAAATAAATAGCAGGAAAAAGGGAATGCACAGAGAAGAGCCACAATGGAACCCTAGTGGTGGGCAATGAAGCTGCCTGAAGGACTTCAGGGGGAATTCACCTTAAAATATGTACCTGGAGAGAGAGCTGGGTGCCCCGTGACTCCCCTCAGAGTGACTCCAAATGCGGATGACCCCAGTTCCTGGTTCCAGAGGGTCTGCTTCTCCAAACCCCAGTCCCTAGGAGAGCTCGGGCTTGCTACTGCTCAAGTTGGTTCAACAATACTTCTTCCCTTTCGTTCCCTTTTGCAAAGCCACTAGTAACTCAGAGACCCCCGCCCCCACTCCCATACTTCACCGACCGACCTCCCTTCCTGCCAAACCCACAGACAGATGGAAGGAGTGCCAACTAAGGAAGTGAAATAGAGTTAAGTATTTCCTAGCTCCCTTCTAGTAAATCACACATGTGAGCCTGTTGACCACACTCTTCCCTTCCCCTGGTCAAGCATGTTCAGGCCAAGACCTGACTCAGGACTCCGGGGGTACCCCAGCTGCTTACCCACGTCAGGTGCTGGGGGAGCAGAGTGCGGCTGGCCAGCACTTTCACTGTGGGGAGCCACCATCCGGCTCTCTGCTGGAAATTCACCACCCGTGGAAAGATAAAGGGCAAGGTTATTTCCTTTCAACAGGTATTTGCTACATCACTCGTTTCCTATTTCAGTGCGTTTTAAAAATTTCCCCTATGGTGCGAGCACAGAGGCCCCTGTGTTGTGAAACATGGTTAGCTCGAGGTGCTTTTTTTTTTTTTTCATGACATCACTCAAATGGGGAGGGAAACTAAAGCCCCAGGGAAGGTCTGTTTTTCTGGGATCTCAAAGAAATGCAAAAAAAGGGGGGGGTGAGAGGAGCAGTTAGGAGGAATAGCAATGAAAGGAGAAGGAGAAAGAGAAGAGTGACTCCACGGAGATTAAATGTGGATGAGCACTGGCTGACCCGACTTCAAAAGAAACTTTACCTACTTCCTCTTACTGGTCGTGTTATCTGTGTGTCCAGTTTTTTCCTTAAAGTTCAAACAATTATCAGACAGATTTAGATCTGTTACTCTCAATATGGTTTACAACATCATATTAAAGATATTCAAATATTGGAGCACTTGGGTGGCTCAGTGGTTAAGGCCTCTGCCTTCGGCTCAGATCATGATCTCAGGTCCTGAGATCGAGCCCTGCATCAGGCTTTCTGCTCGGCGAGGAGCCTGCTTCCTCCTCTCTCTCTGCCTGCCTCTCTGCCTGCTTGTGCGCTCTCTGTCAAATAAATAAAATCTTTAAAATAAATAAATAAAAATATTCAAATATTTTGCCCAAATTGCTGGAGGCTCTGTATCATCTGGACGTTTTCCTGTGCTTTCTCTGCAGGTGCCTAAGAGGAAGTGGACCAGAGGTTGGGGCATTATGCTTAGATAAATAAATTTAAATAATATTTAAATACACGGTTAGAAGTAGTTGACAGAATTTTGGCTTACTGGCTCATTAAATAATTGGCAGTAACACTGGGCTCACTTCTTCACCCCTTCATTTTCCCTGCCTGGCCTCCCAGGCATTTGAAAGCATGACCTCTGGGTTAGGGCTCTGATGGGTGGAACCAGACAGACAAAGCTATGCTCTCTACTACTGAGTTATTATCCCTCAAATATATCCCTCAAATAATCAGGCATTTTTCTCAAAAAACTCAGAGAAAACCAAAGACATTTATAAACAGAGGAAGGGGTTCTAGTTCCCAGCTCCTAGGCTCTGAGCCCCAGTTCCTCTAAGCTAACCCCTTCCCTAAATAGTTTGTTAGCCATCACCAAGGGTTGAAAACCCCTGCTTCAAACCCCAGGCTTCCCTGGGGGCGTATCATTTCTGGACACCAGCTCACCCTGAGAGCAGGCAGAGGCAGTGGGAAGTGGGCGGTGGGTGAGAAGGTCAGGCCAGAGAGCGATTCTAACGAGTGGCTTCTTTTTATCCGAGAGCTCAGTCCAAGACTCATGCCATGTCATGGATTTCCAGAAAACACTGAATAGATGACACTTTTTGTATTTGCCTTAGATAACAGAAGTGGGGTTAAGCCCTAGCACAGCTTTATTCAAACATCACATTTGAATTAAACATATGTTTCCGTGAATAAAATATTTACTTTCTAGAGTTAGTATTGCTGTCTTTAGAATGGAAGAAGGTGGAGGCAAGCAGGAGTCGAAGTAACCAGACGAGAAGGCTAACAGGTGGCCACCTGGATGGCGTAATTTCAGAGAGGCTGAGAAGGGTCACCTGCCCTTCCTTCCTTCCACACACGTGTATATACACACATACCCTTGCACACGCGCCTACTGAGGTCATCCATCTCTTTCAGAAACAGGCTAAATGACCGGGACGCGAACATACTGTGAAGAAGCAACAGGAACCAAGCATCACAAGGAGAAAAGGAGAATATATTGGAGTCAAGTCACGAACTACGACCACCCGAGCCTCCCAGATGAGGTTTGCTCTGCACCGAGGCTAAATCACTATCTGGAAGGAAACCGTTCAATTAGAGTCATTTGTTTCGATTTTGCAGCCAACTAAACTGGGAACTTTAAACTAGGGAAAGACTTTTCCTAAGTAAATGAGTAAGTCAGAACTCCCCCCCCCATGTGCCGCAAGTGAGTTATGGCACCACACTGCCCCCCTCCGCTCTGGGGGAGAAGGCAGGCGGGTGGGTGGGCCAGCCCCCGCTGCTTCTGCTCACCTGCTGGTGGGACATAAAACTACCCCGGCGTTGGGGTGCAATGGCATGATATAGTTTGGGAATCATTGCCCGAGGTTTAAACTCTCACGAAAATCCTTAACGTGTCCATTACAAGCAATTATTAGCTGTTCACTGAAATAGGGCCAAACAATGGTTCAACCTGATTTACTGTGCTTTCTGGTTAATCCATATTTTAAAGTTCAGGTTTTAGAAAAACAATCTGTCATTTGCCTCTTTGCTGTTTTCTCTGTTAATTCCCCCCTCCCCCCCAGTGAAGGCAAGCAAGGGGTGACTTGTTTTGAGAGGAGGCTCCTCACATACTCCCTGCCAATCAATCGTCAGGCTTCCCTCGTAATGCTTCCTACCCTCCTCCCAGGAAAAGCCTGGTGTCCCCGGCGATCCTCCCACAGCTGGAGCTGCCCAACCAGCAGGTGAGCCCAGCCTCCACAGCCCCAAGGTGCTGATGCAGAGCCCTGAGACCCACAAGAGGCACCTCCTCCTCTTCGGGGACCAGCTGGGCATCACGGAACACGGGTAAGTAGAAAGACCATCATTCAAAAAAAAAAAGACCATCACTCTATTCCTCTTGGTTCAAAGTCAATTCCTTCCAGATCTGCACGGAGCTACCCTTCAACTGGCAAGTGAGGTCTAGAGGCTGCATCCCCCAGGCAGCATCGCATACCTAGCGGGAGAAAACAACACGGGAGGCACATAGGAAATCCATCATTTAAAAAGAAATCCTGGGGTGCCTGGGTGGCTCAGTCGTTAAGCGTCTGCCTTCGGCTCAGGTCATGATCCCAGGGTCCTGGGATCGAGCCCCGCATCAGGCTCCCTGCTCGGCAGGAAGCCTGCTTCTCCCTCTCCCACTCCCCCTGCTTGTGTTCCCTCTCTTGCTGTGTTTCTCTCTGTCAAATAAATAAAATCTTTAAAAAAAAAAAAAAAGAAATCCTATGTGAACTTGACCTTTCAGATTGCTTACAGGTGTATGGTGTATTCTCAGCAACAAATATGAACTCAGAAATTTAGAAATTCATTATTTGAGTTAACATTAATTACCACGATAATCATTTTTCTCTTTGGGAAAGTATGCAATTTTACTTTTTCAATATTTGCCTTAGATTAGGGGAGGATGCGTCAACAGAACTGCAGTATTAATTTTCTTGCCCATAGGACAATTATATATTTGCTGAATCTCCTCTTGATTTCCCTCCCACTCCCCAGAACACTCATGTGCCACATATAGATGTGTGTAAAATGGACAGGTTTCCAAGATACTTAGCCAATCTAATTCATCAGGGTTCTCTGAAACTGGAGTTCCTACCCAGCAGATCTTCACAACTGTCCGTGCAGTCACTAGTTAAGCTCACTGATGTGACCCAAACAATGCCTTCCTCCCAGGAACCCAGGTTGTTAACTCGCCCCCAGAGAAGGCTGAGCCTGCGGAACAAACACCCTTCCCCAGGTGGCCACCTCGAGCTGCTCTGGGCAGAGAGGGAAGGAGAAAGACCCAGTGGCCTCAGCCTCACTCCTCACTTTAGCCCCCTCCCCTCCGGTCCTGGAGGGATCTGACGTGCACCACACTCCCCGGTGTCCTCAGAATCACAGACGCTTCTGTGTGTGTGTTTTTAGAAACAGACAGGCACAGGGAATATCTGACAGCCTTCCAGAAACCACACTGGCAGAGAAAAGCTATTGGGTAGAAAGGGGATACAGACATTAGTCTCGTGGGAT
Organism: Procyon lotor; assembly: GCA_028646535.1. Lineage (NCBI taxonomy): Eukaryota > Metazoa > Chordata > Mammalia > Carnivora > Procyonidae > Procyon > Procyon lotor. The sequence continues at coordinate 5,988,556 of CM053608.1, forward strand.
TCGTCAGGGAAATAGGGGGGCGCTGAGGGAAAGCTCTGATGTCCGTGGTCAGCAGCAGGGCCTTCACACAAAGCGTGGCCTGAGCCGTGGGAAAGACAGGGGTGGATGCTGCATCAATGGAGGAAAGGACCTATTTTGCATGGATGATGATGAGGGTAGCCACACTGGGGGAGGGGGGGACTGTAGGGTCGTGCTTCTGTTTTATAGCAAGAAGTGCATTCGCGAATTTTTTATACTTTCATTTGATTTCCCTTGAAAAATTCTATTTTAAGCTCTAGGGGGAAATGTGCCACATTTTAAAAAGCTGCTCACACCTACCCACCGTGATTATTTTTTCTAGATGCTTAGAGATTTCAAAGAATTCAAAACATCTGGCATCCTCCGCCCCGTATCCCTCCCGGCCAGGGAAGTGTTGTTTTCGGAGCCCTGAGAAATCCCCCGAGCCACAAACTGCAGCGGGGAAATCCTGACCCTCTCTCAGTCTCAGCGCGGCGGATCCCGAGAAAGGGAAGCAGGCCCTCTCCCTCCGCACCCCACCCAGCGGACCGCTGGGCCGCTGCACGGGCACGCGCTGAACCCCGGCCCCGCCTCCGCCCTCTGCGCCTTTCGGTGCATGGAGGACCCAGACCCCCTCCTTCGCAAAACAGGCTTGGGCTCGCCCGCAGTTGGGCAGTCCGGCGGGTAAGAGAAGGAAGGCAGGGTGCTGGGTCCATTCAGCTCCAAGAGGCTGCGTCAGTTGCGAAGGATCGCCGGCTGCAAGTACACCGCCGCGCCCCCAGGGGGCGCTGTGAGCCAGTTGGAGACACGTGGTGATGCCCGCTGCCCAGAGACCTCGCCGGGACCGCCACGTGGCCTACTCCTGGCTGCAGGGCGGTAGCAGAGCCAGGACTTAAGCCTGAGATTAAGCCTTCACGCCGATGCTTTAAAAGTATTTGCATACAGGAATCCTTCTCTCACTTCCCCAAAGGAGAGTCGGGGTGACAGCCTTTTGGAGAAAATATATTAAATGTCCACACACTTTCTGTGGCTCCACGGCCTGGCCTTATGATCCACCTTTATCTCCTCCAATGGCTCTTGTTCTCCATGCGTCTGTGCCTCCGTCCCCACTGCTCTGGCCACCTCGGAGGCTACCCTCCCTGTAGCTAGCTCTAACTCTTGCTTGGGGAGATGGCCCCATGCACAAGGCACACGCTCTGGCCTGAATCTCAACTCTGCCATTTACTAACCATGACCAAAGAGCTATGTGCCTTGGTTTCCTTGTCCGTCAAATGGGAATAAAAATGGGACCTATGCCTTAGGATGGCTTGGGATGCTGATGAAAGAGGTTAGAACAGGGCTGGCCCGTGTGTTGTGTGTTCGTTTGGAAAAGGAGTCCTTTTTGAAGAGCTTTCCAAGAAGGGTTCTGAGGCCCTACCCTCAGCCCAAAAAGAGAAGATCTCAATGTCGCCCACTACCCTAAAAGTTCATTGTCAATCATTTATTAGCTAATCAGTACTGGCGTGGGTTGAAGGTCTACTTTGCCCAAGGCATTCTGCTGCACTCTGCGGGCTAAGACACAGAGCCCAAGCTCTCCAGGGGCTTATAATATAGCAGGAAAATTTGTTTTTCCCCAGCCCTGGTGGACAAAAGGGAAGGAATGATGACTAACTCTTTAGTTGTTTTTAATTCAGAGAGTGAAACTCCAGTATGTTTGGGAAATGTATCCATTTTATCTAATTTAGAGTAGAATGTTCTCTATGTTTTTAGGATGTCCTTGGTACCATATTCAAATATGTATAATTCAAATACGTATAACTATTCTGAATAAGTTTTATTCGATTTTCATAGGATTTGATACCTGATTTTTAAAGCATTGTGGAACCATGAGCCACATAGTTACGTGTTACTAGCATCAGTGAGAGAAGATCTATGATAGCCACAAAAATCTATTGACAAGAACAGGCCTTTTGCCTTGCAGCCAAAGGGAAAAACGCTTTTGGTTGCGTTTCATTAGAAACAGTATGAGACACAAAGAAGTTAAGTGTATTTCATAACATGACAAGATGGTTCTGAAATCTTTTACCCTTGAGGCAATAGCTGCTCAGTTAATAACTTCCACTCCCAAGACTGGCTTATATAATTTGCAGAACCCAGGGTGTGATGAAAATATGGGGTGCCTTGTTCAGAGAGCAGAATGTGAAAGCAAGCATCAGCATCTTCTGAGCATGGGGACCCGTGGGACTGCACAGGTCGTGTGTCCATGAGACTGGCCTAGCTGCCCCCTCTTATTGATGTAATGTATTTTAACATGAATGTTAATGTATTAAGATATTTAAGGAACTTTAAAGCTTAACACCTTTGCTTGACATATTTACTAACATTGAATGTTCCCTTTGCTTCACAAGAGATTTTCTTTCCTTTCCAAAAATCATATTTTAGAATAAAATAGATACATCTACGGCATTATTTAAAAAATAAGAGCTATATAAATGAGTTTCTCTTATTTAAAAAAATAAGAGCTGTATAAATGTTCTCTGTAAACTTATATAAATGTGATTGTTTCAGGCTGAAAATGCTACTTCAGTGTAGATTTCACTATGTGCCCTCATTCACCTGTTCTGGCTCTCATCTTACAAAGGTTACACTATGGAACAGCAGGACTGGTGAGAATTTAGATTGCTTGATCCTATTGACTAAAATAACAGATATCTATCCATTTCTCACACCTTGCAAAAACTTACCCATCAAAACTTATCCAGAGCAGCACATTTGGAAAGACAAATTTTAGGGCCACCCCAAGAGCAAACCTGCTGAATATTTTTTTTTAAGATTTTATTTCTTTATTTGACAGAGCACAAGCAGGGTGAGCAGCAGAGAGAGAGGGAAAAGCGGTCTCCCCTCTGAGCAAGGAGCCCGATGTGGGGCTCAGTCCCAGAACCCAGGGATCATAACCTGAGCTGAAGGCAGACACTTAGCCAACTGAGCCACCCAGGCGCCCCAAACCTGCTGAATATTGCAAACACAACAGTGTGTGCTTACTTTGTGCCACACAGTGTTCGAAGCTCTTCCCCCGTAGTAATTCCTTTAGTTCTCAAAAAAATCCCCTTCAGTTAGAAAATGACACCTATAATCTATTCTTCAAAACAAGTCAGCAAGTCCAGCCATACTGAAAAGGAGGAAAATTAAGCTTCACATTTTGGGGGAAGATATACCAAGGGAATCATGAACATATTTTTAAAAACCATCTCGCTGACCTACAGATTCGATTTAAAACCAAATGAGACCAGATAAGATCACCAAAAGAGTGAGTATGAAGAAAACTGTAAGGGAGACCAAAGAGTGAGCCCTCGGAGGCTTCAACATTAAAAGGTTAATTTTCTGTTTTCGATAGGCAAATGGGGCATGGGAGTTACACAACTTCCCAAGGTCACCAAGCCAGCCAGGTTGTAGAGCTGGATCCAGGACCTGAGCAGTCAGGTTTCAGAGCCTATGTGCTTTGTTACTCTGCTGCTCTGAAGGAAACCACCAAGGCCCGAGTTCAGCAAATAAGCAGACTAATGGAAGCGTATAAACTGATACTTGCCATTTGGTCTGGTGTGTAAGATCCATGAAAATTATTATTTCTTCTTGGGTTCTTGGCCTAAATGTTTCTCTCCCTGGATGATGGTGCTAGGTATATAACCATTCATTAATTTATTCAACAAATTTTCTTGAGCATCTCTATATGTCAGGCACTATTCTAGGAACTTGGGGTATGATAAACAAATAATCCTGCTCTTATGGGGCTTATGGACTAGCAAGGAGCAATAGAAAATAGGTAAGAAACATAATAAATGGTCTAGTGTGTTGGAAAGTGCAATGGGGGGAGATGTAGAATTGGGTAAAAGGAATTGGTGACTCATAGGAAGAGGAGGGTCACTTGCAATAATGAATGGAATTCACTCATTGCAAAAGGCAGTTTTGAGCACATATATGAAGAAAATGAAAGAGTTAGCCAAGACATCAGGAAAAAGCACTGCCGGCAGAGGAAACAGCAAGAGCAAAGCCTCGAAGGCTGGAGCATGCCTGGCATGGTGAAGGAGCAGCAAGGCGTCTAGCGGCGCAGGAGAGGAGGGAGCGATGGTGGGAGGCTGACATGCAGTCAGCAGGGAACAGGTGTCAGGTCAAGCAGGGCCTTGCGGGACCTTAGGAGGACTCTGGCTCATCCCTTCTGGTGAGGGAGATGGGAAGCCATTGAAAAGATTGTAGCAGATCAGTAACAGAATCTCACTTTTGTGTTTTGGTTTGCGTTTTGTTTTTTTTTTAAAGAATTATTCATTTATTTGAGAGAGAGAGAAAGAGAGTGCACACATGGGGCTGGGGGAGAGGGGCAAAGGGAGAGGGAGAGAGAGAATCTCCAGCAGACTCCCCACTGAGCATGGAGCCTGATGCAGGGCTGGATCCCATGACCCTGAGGTCATGATCTGAGCTGAAATCAAGAGTCAGATGTCCAACCGACTGAGCCACCCAGGTGCCCCTGGTCTCACTTATGTTTTAAAAGAGCACACTGGCTGCTTTGCTGCAAATAGCCCAAGTCAGGGGAGATGCCAAGGGCAGAAAGAAGGAGACCTGTTAGCAGATCACTGCAGTAATCTAGGCAAGGAACAATGGTGGCTAGCCCAGAGAAAGTGCAGTCGATGTAGGTGCCTGGATTCTGAACAAATCTTGGAGATTAGGCCAAGCTGCCAAATTTGAGGTGCAGTGTTAGAGAAAGAGCATTTTTAAAATTTTTTTATTTAAATTTTAGTTAGTTAACATAGAGTGATATATTGGTTTCAGGAGTAGAATTCAGTGATTCATCACTTATGTACAACACCCAGTGCTCATCACTACAAATGCGCTTCTTAATCCCCATCACCCATCTAGCCCATCTCCCACCCACTTTCCTCCATCACCCCTCAGTTTGTTCTCTACCATTAAGAGTCTCTTATGTTTTCGTCCTCTCTCTCTTTTGAGAAAGAGAGAATTTAAAAGGAACTAAAATTTCTTGGTCTGGGTAACCAGAAGGATGGAGTGGCCTTCCACTGCAATGGGAAAGACTGCGACAGAGTAGATTCTGGACATGTGAGACCAGCAGTCCAGTTTGGGACCTGTTGAGTTTGAGATGCTTGTTAGGCATCTGGAGGAAAAAGTGGGGAGATAGATGGTTATGGCAGTTGACTGCATCATCTGTTGCTAGGTAACAAATTACTCAAAAGATAGCAGCTTACAACAACAACCATTTATTACTCCAAGGTGTCTGTGGGTCACAAGTCTTGGAGTAGCTTAGTTGGGTAGTTCCAGCTTAGAGACTGCAACCAAGGTGTTGGTGGGGCTGCAGTCTCATTTGAAGGCTAGTCTGGGGAAAGATCCCCTTCCAAGTTCACTTGCATAGCTGTTGGAAGACCTCAGAAGAGCCACTTCCATGTTCACCCACATGGCTGTTGGTAGCCTTGGATCCTCACCACATGGGCCCCTCATAGCATGGCCTCTGGTTTACCTCGAGATAAGTGATTCAAGAGACAGTGAGGAATTACTCAAAATGGAAACTGAAGTCTTTTTATAACCTAACCTTGGAAATGACCTTCAATTACTTCTGCCATAATCTATTCAGGAGAAGCCAATCAACAAGTCCAGTTCACACTCGAGGCAGGTGAAATTAAGCTTCGCCTCTTAAGGGCAGATGTACCAAAGGATTCTTGGACATATTTTTAAAACCATCGCATCTGCATGGCCTTAAATATAATCTATAGAGATTATATTTAAAACTATGAGCCTGGAATAGCCCACCAGAAGAGTAAGTGTGAAACAAAAAGAGAAGGGGACACAGGTTTGAGTCCCAAGAGGTTTCAATGTTAAAAGGTTGCGGAGAAGATGAAGAACCATCAAGAGAAATCAAGAATGAGAGATTTGTTAAGTAGGAAGAAAACCAAGAGTGATGTTTTAAAACTGAGTGGGAAAGGTGCATCAGGGAAGAGAGGGTGACCTACCCTGTCAAATGCTGCCATTAGGCAGGGTGATCATTTGTCCTGGCTTGCCCAGGGCCATCCCAGCTCACTCTGTTTTTGTCCTGGTGTTGTTGCTAAGAGGGCCCCCTCTCACTCTGAAATGCAGCCCAGTCTGATGATGAATTATATGGACATCCCAAACACAAGTCAAATGGTACGAGCACCGAGATTTGGGGATTGTATGAAGCAATGGAGAGGTCACTGGTAACCAGAGGGGGATCACCTAATTAGTGATTCACTGTGATAATATATCAGCATTCTTTTCATTCAAAATACTTTTTCTATTAAAGAGTTATGTAAAATGTTAGCTAAGATTAGCATAAATACAGAATGCAATAACATACCAAATTGAAATAAGATTTTATAAATCACAAAGGCAATCAGTTCACTAAATTTTCTCAATTACTACTTGATGTAATCATAGATTACACTAAGTTTGAGTACAGCTTTAATGCAAACTCATTTTATGAATTAGCAGCGTGGAAAAAATCATGACTATCACAAAACTACAGAACTGATAGACTTTCTTGTGGTCAAAACAAAATAATTTGACAAACTGGCAAAAAACCATCTTCAATGAGATCCAAGTAGATAAAATAGAAACAGCCATCCCAAGATTCCTATTTATTCATAATTATTCATGAAATGCTTTTCATTTGATAAAATCTACTTTAAAAAAAAAAACTCTAGTTATGCCTTGTCCTCAAATCCCATGGCTGCTCCTGCTCCGACCTTCCCTGCTGGCCACTCAGGAAGGGATGACCTCCAATGCACCTGTCTCCACTTACTCTGTGCCAAATTTGAATAATGTCTGTCACTTCCTTGGTCCTTGCTATGGCCCAGACACTTCGTTTATTGCTTTACAAATCTTAATACATTTTGTCACCTACAACAGCTCCGCAAGGTTGTGTGGTTTCTATGCCACACCTTGCATACTTGCTCAGGTCACAGAGTGGCAGTACCCCTTGTAGTATTCACTCTTTTGTCGAGTGAACAATAACTCAGACGAATTATCTGCCTTTGTTGAAAAGTAAACTCTGGCTCATTTTTGGGACTACTAAGAAATGGAAAGATGACATTGAGTTCCATCTTACTTATCTGGTCTTAATGTTTTTCTTGGGGTCATTGGCTCCACTGAAAAAGAGATCTCCATCCACAGGCTAGTATCTTGATTGTTCAGGTGAACAATGGTGAGGTAGATTGTAGAAATGACAATTTTTTTTTTTATAACATCCTGCTAAGTATTTTTTATCTGAGCCGTGTTCTCATTTTAACTATCAGAAACTGTGAAATGATTGTATCCATGGTGGATCCTACCTTATAGGTATCAGTGCCCTGACGGTGGGGCTCTATCTGAGGAATCAGCTAGGGGTCATGACTGCATGACCAGTCTAGTACAGTTGGGTGCTTTTCACAAGAGAGTGCCATGCTGGAAAGTCAGCCACCTGGGAAAAGGCAGTTAGGGAGCCAGGGCTTGACACAGAGGGTTGGAAACAGACCAAAAACCCAACACTCACTGAGTGGTTGCTGTAAACTCTGAAGTCATTTTCCTAGGCCAGTACCTTATTCTATCTCTACAATACCCTATATATCAGGTACTGTATCAGTTAGCTAATGTTACAAAAATAACATAGAACAGATCATTTCAAAACACAGTAGTTTACAAAAACAAGCATTTCCTTGCTCACGCATCTGCAGGTCATCTAGTATTTGGCTGATCTGGTTGGGCTCAGCTGCACTTGGGCGGCTACAACAGGGTACGTCTGGTTGTTCCCCAGTGTCTCGTATTCTTCTGGGACCAGCAGGACACTCAGGGCACCCACTTCTAAATGTGATGGCCCATGGTGGAAAGATGAGATGACACACCCAGCCTCACAAGCATGTCTCTTTCAATCTCACATACAATATCCTCTTGTCTAAACAAGTCCAGTGGCCAAGCCCAAGGTCAAGAGTCAAGAGTCTGCCCACCAGGAGACCATGTCAAAGATGTGAGCATGTAATATGACTACAGGGGCATGAAGATCAGGACCAAGAGCTAATTCCAGCACAGGTGCTATCATTATATTCATCTTAAAGATGAGAACACCCGGAGGGGTTAGAAGACTTGCCCAGAGTCCCACTAATGTTAAATAGAGATGCTGACCTTTAAACCCAAGCAGACCAGCTCCAGACCCTAAGTTCTTCTCAGGGTGGCTTAACAGGAACCAGGAGAAAGCTCCTGTGGGCCAGGAAAGACACATGAAAGGTCAGCCACAGAGTGGAAAAAGGCCAGGGGAAGGAGGAAGCCAGGACCAGCCTAAGAGGAACCCTGCCCGCGCTGAGACTGCATCTCCCCCAGATCCTTTATCTACAGGCTTGTAGAGTGCTCCCGTCCTTGGCTATAAATTGGCAAATTTACCCCCAAATAGAGAAGTGAGTCCTAAAGTCTTTTCAAAATTCCACCAGTTATCCAAAAGTTTATTCTTTTCATATTATTTCTGTTGTTTCAGTTGTCTGCCATGAGTAAAACAAAAGTACAACTTTAAATAAATATATAAAATATTAAAATATAATTGAGAATTGTATTGTATTAAATTTAATTGTATTAAAATATAATTGAGAATTCGTGGGAAGCTTTTCTGTTTAAATATATTTTTAATTCACGGAATTCCAAAGGTTTTTCCTTTTAGACTTATTAAGTTTTGAGAATTTTATTAGAACCTAAAAATCTATTCCATTTGCATGTCTAGGACAGGAATCGATTTCAAGTGCTTCAAAAACTATTTTCTATATATTGTAACCAATTTTGTGTGCAACAGATAAAAATGTAATAAATTCAATATAACTTATTTCTTAATTTTAATAGCTACATTAAATAAGTGCTTATAATAAAAATAAGTATAATTCAGACTGAGGAGGAGAGGTTTTTACTTTTTAAAATTTTAATATCTTGATTTTCTGTTATACAAAATGATTCCAATTTAGGCAATATTTCTTAAAATTTATAGAATGTCTTCTATAAATTGGTTCCTTTTTAAAAGATTTTCTTTATTTATTTGATTGAGAGAGAGAGCAAGAGTGAGCATGGGGAGGTAGAGGGAGAACAGACTCCCCACTGAACAGGGAGCCGGAGGGGGAGTGGGGGCCTTGATCCCAGGACTCTGAGATCATGACCTGAGCTAAAGGCAAATGCTTAACCAACTGAGCCACCAGGCACCCCTACCAGTTTCTTATTGCTGACCATATCAAATCGTAATAGGCTAACAGACTATGAAACAGTAATTCAAAGAAAACACCATCGAAGGAGAAATGACAATCTTGTTTTAATCCCAGAATAGATCAAGTTGTAATTACTCAATATGCAGGTGATGCAACACTGATACTTTCATAGAAACAAAAAGAATTCTTATGACTGATGTCATTGCACAAGTGGTCTTTCCACCCTGGTTCCCTGTGAAACTCATTTCTCTTCAGATGCAGATAATTGTACACACAAATTTTACCTTTGTTTTCCAAAATCTTGAAATACAACTGTGGCAAAACTTCCAACCGTATTTTTAAAATAAATCTACTATCTAAAAATGAGATCTTTTGTTTGACTATTGGATATGAAACTTTAAAACTAGCCTACGGTATATCTTACACATCTTACATGCAATTATTAAAAAAAGAGAGTTACATCAGTCATTTAAATCAGAAATTCAGGAAAGCAAAATTAAAATGCACCCTGATGAGTAGAAAAAAGCAAAAAGAAAATTAAGATTTGGAAATAAACGTTTTAGAATGTAAAAGTAGAAATATGAAAATACCTAATTTGGATAACAAACAAAATCATTAGACTATATGAATATATCTAAGGAAAAGACCTCTATAGAGAACGTTTTGAGGCTACTGGATTGTGTCCCTTAGTTGAGCTGTCAGGTTTGGTGATTGGGCCAGAATTTGAAGTGAATGTGAGCTTTGGAGACAGACACAGAGACAGTCTCAGTCCGTCTCTTGTTGCTTCTGAGCTCCGTGTGTACACCTGCACCCTGAAGTCATCAAGTTCCCTTGTAGGTACGAGTACGGATCTAATGTTAGTGTGTCAAGCTCTTGATTTAAAAACTAAAAGTTTAAAAATAAATAAATAAATAAATAAAAGTTTTCGTTTTCGTTTTTCAACTAAAAGTTAAAAATTTAACTTTTTTTTTTTTTTTTTTTTAAAGATTTTTTATTTATTTGACAGAGAGAAACACAGCGAGAGAGGGAACACAAGCAGAGGGAATGGTACCGGGAGAAGCAGGCTTCCTGCAGAGCAGAGAGCCCGATGCGGGGCTCGATCCCAGGTCCCTGGGATCTGACCTGGGCTGAAGGCAGACGCTTAACGACTGAGCCACCCAGGCGCC
>CM053608.1:5999024-6009446 GCA_028646535.1 Procyon lotor
AAAAATTTAACTTTTAAATTTAAAAAATTAAAAGTAAATTTTTAAAATAATATGGGGGTGTAAGTAATTCAAAACTTCTCTAAGTTCTTTCTTTCTCCATTCCTTCCTACCTTCCTTCCTTCCTTCTTTTCCTCCTTCCTCCCTCCCTCCGTTCCCTTCTTCCTTTCCTTCTTTCCTCCTTTCTTCCCTTCCTTTCCCCCTCCCCTCATCTCCCCTGTCCTTCCTACCTTCCTTCCTCCCTTCCTTCCTTCCCAATCATGGATTCTCTTGTTCCAGGTCTGTTTTTCACAGGAACTCCTCAACATAAGGATGAGGGAAAGTTGATTCGAGGGTGGACGTCCCAGTTACAGAGCATGGACCAGGAGAGAGGCTGGGGGCCAGGCAGCACGGAGGGCAGCCCCTCTTCCTCTTCCTCTTCCTCTCCACTCCCTGTGGTGACTCTTAGGAAGTCAGTTAAGAGTGACTAAGGGAGTGCTAAGTCACTCCCTTAGCACTGACAGGAATGAGGGTTGGGTTTTTTAAAAAAGGCCCTTGAAATTATTTCTTCCCTTCAGTGAACACTATTACACTAACTCGGAGCAAGGACAGAGGGAAAGAAGGGACTTTTCCTTTCCCAGAAGCTGTGTGTGCGCCTCTTTTTACAGAGGAGAAGCCATGAGCCATCATCCCCTGCCAGGCACTTTCCCACTAGCAGATGTGGGCAGCGACTGGCCCAGCATCAACAAAGGGACCACCTCCTGTCAGGCCCAGAGCTGAGATGAAGTGGGATGTGGGGGAGGGTTATATAAGGATTATTCTAAGTTCTTGAAGTTCCCGTGTCTCTTGTCATCTACTGGTAAAGCCTGACCTGAAATGGACCCCGCTGGGTGTCAGTTCCATGCTGCATGGAGCTTGGTCCTGTCTCAGTTTTGTTAACACAATGAACACTACTGGCTGCTCATCTCTGTCCCCCAAGAGAAGTCGAGTAAGGCACCTCTGCTGGGCCATGAAACCCATTCTGTGCCTACCAGTGGGCCCAAACACCACGGTACGTGTGTTTGGTTCCTGTGGGTCAAGTGAGACAGTATGAGCTAACATTTTATGCTGTGTTATGTGCCAAGCACTGTGCTAACCTATTTATATTATGTCTGTAATTTGACCCTCATGGTGCCCCATCACTGGTATTTTTTTTTTCTCAGTTTGTAGATGGAGAAACTAATGTTTGGGTTACTCCCTCACCTAGAATCACAGCTCAAATAAGCAATGAAGCTGGGATTTGAACCCAGTTTGCCGACACCGAGCCTATGGTCTGGACCCTACACGAGGTCTCCTGGGTCAGGGCACAGGTGTCAGTAGTTAATTTGGGCTAGACTTTTTTTATACAGCTAGTGAAAACTGCAAAACAAAAGGAAAAACTATAAAATAAATGCTCGGTCCCAGGAGGCTATAGTCCGGTATTACCAAGGACGCCAACTAAAGGGGTCACCTGAACTTGCTTTCCCTTCTTCCGCCCCCTATAGACACATGTTCTCTGAAAGCATCATTTATGTCTTGGTGATTCAGATGTCCCCTAAGAGACTTTATCCTTAAATGGTCCGGGGTTAATATTTCCTCACTGCAGGTCTCTGTTCAGTTTGACTAAGTTTCAAGCCTTTTCATGTTCTGCAAACTCTGAGCCCCAGAATGCTGTTCTCTGTGACGCAGGGAGACCCAGAGCAAAGGGAGGGAAGACCAAAGGGGAAGGTGACGCCACCTTTACCAGGTGAATCCCACTGTGTCTCCAGTGACTTCTGACTGCCTCCAGGAGTTTTCCCGGGGTGGGGGGGTCTACTCGCAAATGAAGGCTGGTGAGACAAATAACGGAAGCGAGCAAATGAAATATGGAAGCCTAAAACCCACCACCCTCCACTTAGATAATCCTGCCCTGAGAGCTGGCTCAGAGGGTGTGTACATAGAAGGTCAAGACACAGGGTCCCCCCCAGTGAGGGGCTGAACAGTGTGGCCCAGACAGAAGCCAAAACATCTTCTGTCCTTTCCTTCCCTCAAACCCATTCAGCGCCTAAGGCCATGCACCTAACCCCCCGCCTCACACCATTTTACACCAGGCCTGCCTCTTCTCTCCTCCGGGTGGTCGTCCTGCTCTCCCTTCTAGACCCTCCCTTGCTCTAAGACTCTGATTCTGTCAAGCAGCCCACCTCACCTTGCCCATCACTTCCAATTCTCAATGTCAAACACCAGCTCCAATATCACGAGCCTTCTGCATGAGGTCCACCAACTTTGTACAACATCGAGAACACTTTCCTCTCTGGTCTGACACACATCTGCCCTCCGCCCCACCCCCACCACATGCACAGGAACACTCACAGCTTCCAAAACACCTTGCGCTCTCCCCCTTCTGGGCCTTCACCCCTGCTGACTCCTCTACCACAAATTCCTTTGTCCCCCTATCATTGCCTGAGATCAAGGCATCTCCTGAAGGGGGTAAACGTCATTCACCTTGGACTCCCACGAGGCAGGGGCTCGACAAACTTTCCTTGGTAAGTAGAGAGATGCTGAGCCCATAAGGGTATTTAGTTCCCGTGATGTCACTTTTTCAGCCAGAACATTTCAGAATGGCCATACCGGGCAGCAGTGTGGCAAAGAACAGAAGCTGAGGGCCCAGCTGGACCCAAATCGAGTCCCATCTCTGCCGTGGGGGCCACCTGTCTCATCCTGTGCAGAATGTGGACCACAGCAGAAGTGCCCCAAGGTGGTGGTGGGAAGGTCTGCAGGGGTCATGACCAGAAAATGTTGATCACGGTGCGAGGCACAATAAAAGGGCCCAGTAAATACCAGCTGGGGGAGAAAACCAAAAATGCCCGGAGCCATGAAGCTCTCGTTTTATTTATTTATTTTTCCTTCATCCCTCACAAGTCACGGTCAAACTCGCGAAGTGCTTTCCCTTTTCAGTGAGAAGGGCCAAATGCCCACTTCCTCGGGGAGGTAGGGCTTGGGGTAGAGACCTGCGCTAGGTCAGCAGGGTTGGAGGGTGGGCGGCCACCGTGGGGTGGGCCCTGAAACCTGAGGGCCCGGAAAACCCATGGTTTACCACGGAAACCGTGACAGGACCTTCACGTTAACACCCAACCCTCCTTCCTCCCTCAGGGCCTCCTGGGCCCCCTCAAGGGTAAGGACAGAGGCCACTGCTCCAGCAGTGAAGAAGCCCACTCTGTGGTTTGACTTTTCCTGTCCTCCCACTCGCTGCAGAGTGGGCCGCACTGCTCTTACTCAGGTGCTACTGCTCTCAAAGCTCAGAGGCAGCGGAAATCACAGGCCCCGAAGCCTCCGACGGCACCCGGAGCTTAGCATCGGCGTTAACTAGAGGCCAGAACGTCTCCTGCCAATACTGCTCCCTTCTCCCCTGAACCCAGGAATCTCTCTTGCAATTGCTTTTGAGAAAAGACAGTCCCATTTCTTTTTCTTTTTAAGAAAAAATAGCAGCACCCCTCCCGGTAGCAACCACATCTGTTAAGAAGCGATGGCCATTATCCCCTTGGGAAGAGCTTCAGAAAGTGTTCTGATAGCTGTAGACCATTCAGCACAGGCCTTAAAACTGCATATCTGTTCCAGAGTGATTCCTGCCCAGTTTCCAGCATAAGAATCCCATTCACTGACCTTCCTCAGCTTTTCTGGAAATCAGCTTCCCACACAGCTCTCTGCATCCCAAGCACTGCAAAGGAGCACCTGGCCAGGTCGGTGGTCCCTCTGTGGGCTAGACGCGATCTCATTTGACTCAAGCAGGAAGCATAGAGTACTTAACTCAATTCCCAAAGCAAATAAGTAAATACACTGTTGATGTGGTTGGGCATGGAGGTGACAGAGATTGGTTCATGTTTTTTATCAATAAGCTTTCGTTGAACGTAACCCTGTGCCAGACACACGCTAATGCCTGGATCCACAATGCAGGGCTCTCGACCTAACCGGAGAATCCTGAACAGCCATGTACCCACTTGTCTCCTCGGCAACCACAGTCCAAGCCTTCGGTTAAGAGCGTGTTGGGCACTAAGGCCAGGAAAGAAGTGCGCCTCATCTCCATCTGGGAGATTCACACGGCACAGCAATGTCTTAGAAGACCTCAGAAGTCCTGCCATAAAGAGTCTGTGTAACTCTCTGTATGAGGCAGGATGGGCTAAGTTATGCCGCAGGAAACAAACAACTCAAATATCCCTGTGGCTTAGGACCAGGAGAGGGGTATTTCTTGCTCATGGGACCTGCCCACGGTGGGTCAGCTGTGACTCAGTTCTAGGACACAGCCTCGTGGAACACACTCGATTGAAAGCATGGCTGGTCACCATGTTGAGGGAGAAGAGATGTGACCACACATGGGGTGTGGCTCGTCTGGCTTGAATGGATGGTGACACGTGCTCTGTGGCAGCCTAGGGACAAAGGGCATGTGAAGGAGTGTATGTGACAGAGCTGGTTAGGCACGCCAGACAGAGGACTCTCTCCCTTAGAAAGGACCTGGCACGAAAACAGACCATAGCAGTAGTTTCTTTAGGAAGGGGCAAGTAGGTACCAGAAAAAAAAAATCAAGATCTTTTCAAAGTAGTGAGGAGAAGGCAGATGAACTTGGTCCAGGCCAAATACAGAGGCACAGAAGGTTGACTAAGTCAGAGAGGAAGAAGCTGTTCCAACAGGTGTTTCCAGCGGACCATCTATCGGGGATTGGGGAATTTTTTTAAACATAGAGGCTGGGGACTCTGATTTCAACAAGGAATAAGGGATCAGGCTTTATCCTTATAGCAAGTAATAAATTATCCCAACATCTGCTGAGACAAGCCCATAAACAGGGAGAGGGAGGCCCAGTGCAAGGGCTCACCAAACTATTTTACAGTTTATAGCACAGAAGGATAGAAAACCGTCACTGATGTACCAGCCACAAACAAGTCTGATAGAGCAGGAGCTCGGGCTCTCTGCAGAGAATCAGAAAGGTGATCCCATATAAAGGCATCTCTGGTTTGCCCCAGGTGGAATCAGAGATGGAGCACTGACAACGTGACCAGCCATCCCAAGAGAACTGAGAAACCCCAGCTTGTCTACATGGGAAATCCTATACTCTTCCGTTCAGATGGTCTTTAAGTCATTCTTATGAATTACATGGCGGGGGGCCGGGGGTGGGGGGCGGGGTAGCCAGACCTGGCTCATCAGATCATAAGGCTTACTCAATCCTGAAAAAATAATCAACAGGCCAAAAATAAAATAAAATTTCTTTAAATTGATAAAGTATCTCTACCAGAAATCTGCTATGATCATAGTTAAAAGCAAACCATTAGCAGCATTCCTATTAAAGACAAACAAGAAAAGGGGGTCCACTATTTTATATTATATTGGCAATAACACAAACGAAACTCAGGCATGGAACAAAGTTAGGGTTATGTGGCAGAGACAGATTCTCCTGATATCCAATTCCACTTACTTTCACATAATAGATTCCAAGTCAGGCGTGGCCACCCAGGATAAAAATCGTATTTCCCAGACTATCTTGCAATGAAACTACTGGCCATTAACTCTGGCCAATAGGATGAGAGGGAGTGTCATACAATAGCTTCTGGGAACTTCCCTTAAGAGTCAGTCCACATGTGTCCTCCTCTCACCTCTTTCCTCCATCCTACCCCCTGGAACTGGATGTTGTCATCTCAGATCTGAGAAGGAGGGATGGTGAGTGGCGAGCTGGAAGACCACTGGTTCTATGAGAAGTTCCCAGAACGGAGCTGCCTTACCAACCTGGGACTGCCCATCCCTGAGCACTCTATGAGAGAGAAATGAATACCCCTCTTGTTTAGGCCACTGTTATTTGGGGGTCTCCGCTACTCATAGTTGAAGAAAATCATAAGTATTATGAACAATACATATCTAGATCATTTATCTTAAACAAGAGTCAGAAAATGACTGCCTGGGTGCCAAATTCACTCAGCTGCTTGTTTTTATAAATAAAGTTTTATTGAAACACAGTCCCATTCATTTATTCGCACACACTGTGGCTGCTTTCACACTACCATGGTGAGGTTGAACAGTTGCACAAAGCCAAAAACATTTACTATCTGGCCCTTTACAGAAAAATTTGTTGACTCCTGACCTAGAAAATTCAGAAAATCAATTGAACAAAAAGCCACTTGAACAAATAGACGCAACCTTAGTTTCATGGGGAGGAGGGAGATAAAAATAAGTTAATTCATTCTGTCCAGGCCATCTTACAGGGTAGTTGATCTAAATTAAAGAGTCTTAATCTCAAAAATCAATTGAGACCCTGAATCCTATTCAACATAAGCCTTGTGTAAGGTGCCTTGTGGTTATTACAATTTAATCTGCAATCTTTATTCAAGATGATGGTATTATCTATGGAAAAGGCAAAGGTGATTTGGAGTCAGAACGCCTGGGTGTCAGACCCACCTCTACTATTTATTAGCTTTTAGATTTCAGCAAAGTCCTTGCAGCCTTGATCTCCTCACGAAGACACCTCCTTGACAAGTCAGGGCTGGGATTAAATGAAGTACTTCTGTAAAGGCACCATGCAAACTCCAACATGATGAACAAATGATTCCTTCACAGGGTTTGTCTATGAGATTGTTACAAGTTTATATTATGGTGTCTAAACGTGGGTTTACGGGAAAACCAGCAACCATTCCAAGCAAGTTCACAGACTCCGTATGATTACATTATGGCCAGAAAACGACCAGCTTCCAGGCAGACTTAAAGTTCAAGGATGAAATGATTAAGAAGATAGGAAAGATGTGAGGTGAGAGGAGAAAGTAATAAAAAAAAATAGGACACAGGCAAAAGGAAGGCTAAGAGAAAGCCTACCTTCCCAAGAGGAAGATGGGAACACTAGAGGAGGGGAGGGACGTGGGGGCTGCGGGCGGGGCATGAGGGCTGGGCCCCCCGTTGGCTTTCATACGAGAAGGGAATATGCATCAACAGCCAAACTATGGAAAGAGCTCAAGGTCCATTGACTGATGAATGTGAAGAAGATGTGATATAAATACAATGGAATATTCCTCAGCCATCCAAAAAAAATGAAATCCTGCCATTTGCAAGGATGTTGATAGAGCTAGAGGGGATTATGCTAAGAGAAAGAAATCAAAGAAAGACAAATGCCATATGATTTTACTCATGTGGAATTTAAGAAACAAAACATGTACACATGGGGTGGGGGAGAGAGGAAAACAAACCACAAGAAACTCAACAAGAGAGAACAAATTGAGGGTTGATGGATGGAGGGGGGTGGAGGATGGGCTAGGTGGGTGTTGGGCATTAAGGAGGGCGCCTGTGACGAGCACCGGGTGTTGTATATAAGTGATGAACCACTGAATTCTACTCCTGAAACCAACATTGCACTGTATGCTAACTAACCAGAATTTAAACAAAAATTTGAAGAAAAATAAA
This sequence comes from Procyon lotor, assembly GCA_028646535.1. Classification (NCBI taxonomy): domain Eukaryota; kingdom Metazoa; phylum Chordata; class Mammalia; order Carnivora; family Procyonidae; genus Procyon; species Procyon lotor. The sequence continues at coordinate 6,006,426 of CM053608.1, forward strand.
ATAAAATAAATTCTAAATAAATAAATAAAACGGTGCACCTGGGTGGCATAATCGGTTAAGTGTCCAACTTTCCATTTCGGCTCGGGTTGTGCTCTCAGGGTTGTGGGATCAAGCCCCATGTTGGGCTCCACGCTCAGTATGGAGTTGGCTCAGGATTCTCTCTCCCTCTCCCTGTGCCCCTCGTGTTCATGTTCTCTCTCTGTCTCTCTGTTTCTCTCTCTAAAATAAATAAGTAAATCTTTTAGAATCAGTCAATCAATAAATAAGAGCTACTCCAGGAAAAAAAAGAAAAAGAAAAAAGAAGGGAATGTGCTCCTTCCCCTCTCAGGTTCAATGAATATGCTGCTTCCTTTCTCTGGAACATTCTTGCCTCAGTCAATCCCACCCCTATTCCCACCAATACGGTCATTCTTCCACTTAGTCTCAGGTCCCAGCTTGTTACCTTTGCAGAAGACCTCTCTGCCACTTTATCCAACATCCGTTAAATAAATGAATGAGCAGAATGACGGGAAGAAGTTGCACAAGCAAAGGGAGCATGTGGATACATACAATGCTGAATTTGGGGTATTTTAGCCCCTACCACTATGATTAGCATTGCTTTTACTTTTTAATTAGGTGGCACGTATCTCTGTGAGTAATGAAGACTTCAAATATCCATAGATTTAAAAATATATAAAGTCTGACACAATGTTTTTACCTCTAGTCAGTTCCAATGAAGGCAGAGAGTTTGTTTATTCCTTAACACATCAACACCTAGCGTAATTCCTGACACAAGGTAGGCACTCATCAAATATCGACTGAATAGAGGGAAATGGACCAGTCCTAGCAAAACTTCATCTTTTGGCCCCACCTTGGTTGCTTCTGTTCCTGCTCTCCTGACTTTGGCTGCCAAGTCACGGGAGAGCCGGTACCAAAGTTGTGTGGCTGGTCAGGGTGCGAGAACCAGGAGCCAGACACCCTGTTCCCTGTTTGGATACTTAACTACTATGTGTGTGACCAAGGGCCAAGCAGAGCTCTGTATCAAAATGTGAATACGGCTTTTTCTTTCTTCAAATGACCTTGAGCCCTTCAAAGGATCACAGTGTACTCACAGATTAATTCCAATTATTGTTAATACTAAATTTTTGCTTTGTCAGATCTGAAATTTAGAGATCATTTTGTTCACATTTTCCTTGTTGCTTTTATACTCTTTCCCTGTAAATAGAAGGGAAAAAAGACAAAAGAGAGGCACACGGTGGGACGTATAGTGCTAGTCCATGCCCGGCAATGAAAAACAAAACTGTCTTCCATAAAAATGTGAGGCATTTCTGGAGAACATGATAAATGATACTGCGCCAAAATGTGTCCTACCAATATTTGTTTTTGTTTTTAATTATTCTTTTTCTCCCTTCTCCTTCCACAGCCATTGGAGATTTCTCTACTGAATTAACTCTTAAGTGACTCTGCAAATTTGAAATCTCTGGGAGCGTTATGGTTTGAGTGTACATCGTCTATTTCGGCTTTCTAATAGAACCCTGATTTTGCTGAGGGACTCCTCCTCAGTAGTTTGTGTTCCTAAGATGATGCCGAACAACTCTCAGCTGGATTGGGGTGAACTTTACTGGTCAAAGAGTAATTCTCTCCTCCTTGCAATTGATTAGTTCTAGTGTGACCTCCGCTCTGGTTAATGAGAAGCCCAGTGAGGCATCCGGTTAAAGATGCCTATTGATGCTTTACTGGAGGCTTCTGAGACATACCGAACTGCTCCATAGAATATCCCCATAAGCAACAGCATCCTGTGGAAAACAACCCTTTCTAAAAATGAGTTCAGAATCCAAATCATATTAGGAAGCAAATTACCAAAAGGGGCAGTTAGCAAGCACAGTGAATGGGAACATTCACGCATCAAAACTGGAGAGAATAAAACAACCCAAAGAGATTCTAATTATATATAAAACATTTAGGGATAAAACATTTACTGTAACAAATAGTGCAGGGGGGAAAGGATAGAATAACCTTGCCCCAAAAACTCAAACAGAAAGTATACAAATTAAACAAAAAGGATGGAAATTAAGACTCAATATGTGGGTTTAATAGTAAGCTATATACAGTTGAAGAGAAGAGAATTAGAATATAGCACTAAGGAAATCACCTAAGATGTAGTTCAGAAGGATAAAGTGTGAGGTATAAAAGATACAGGGTAGAATCAAAGGGCCCATCTATGTCTAATCAGAATTCTAGAAGAAGAAAATAAAAGAGAAAGATGGAGAGGTGATATTCAAGAGATAACAGCTGAATTTCTTACAAACGAAGGAAAAATATGTCTTCAAATTGTGTAAGCAGACTGAATGTAGACCAGTAGAAATAAAAGCCCATAGGCACATGGTAATTAAGCTGCACAATATCCAAGGTAAAAAGGAAAATCTTAGAGTTGTCTGTAGGAAAACAAAACAGATGAGCTAAAATGAATAATAATTAAACTACTAGTGGATTTCTAAGAAGCCAAAGTAGATGCCAGAGACCACAAATAATATTTTTTGGATACTCAGGGGGAAACAAATGCCATTAAATCTAAATTCTAACTAAATTATCAAAGTTAAAATTTAAAAGCTAAATGAAGACCTACCAAGATGGAAAGAGTTAGTCGAGCGCCCACAGAGTCTTGCGATTAAAATTACTAAGAGATGTACTTTGGCAAGAAGGAAATTGAATACAAAAGGAAAGATGAAGATGCCCAAAACAATGGCGGCCAAATAACTTGGTAGAACGCCTTGAAGAATCTGAGTCATTACTGACTGGTGCAGATACCAGGAGGGGGAGGGGGGTCATACAATAGCTGCCAACATCGTAAAAGATGGAAGAGTTCAGAAAGAAGCTAAACCATTCCTGTTCAAGAAAACAAACATAAATCGCCTCCAGAGAACATCAGGTCAAGTATGCATGTTAAAAAAAAAAAAATCAGGGGCGCCGGGGTGGCTCAGTCGTTAAGCGTCTGCCTTCGGCCCAGGTCAGATCCCAGGGGCCTGGGACCGAGCCCCGCAT
>CM053608.1:6009946-6040659 GCA_028646535.1 Procyon lotor
TAATAAAATCAAGCCTGTTTGGCACTATGATACAATCGGGAAAAATAAACCAGGGAAGCTTCCACTGACCCCAGCCCCAGAATATTCCCACTGAAATAACTACTCTTTTTAAAGGAATTGGAATACGAGACGGGGGGTGGGGGTCCTAGATTCAAAGAACTACAAACACAGGCTTTGGAGTCCGACCGCGACCCCCCCAAGCCCAGCCGTGAGGCCCCCACCCCTGCCCCAGTCCTGGCCGGGCCTCACATGGCCTCGAACTCGTCGATCCGCTGCTTGGTGTTGCCCTGTCGGATCTGCCGCAGCGTCTTGTACTTGTCCCGGCCTTGCCGCATGTTCTCATTGTGGATGATGTCGTTGTGGGTCCTCTTGTTCTCATCTCGGGCCTGGGACAGCTCATTGGTCAGGGTCTGCAAGGGGAGGCAGCCCAGGTCAGGCGTGGCTCCGGAGCGGCAGGAGCTGGGTGGGACGCCCTCCCCAGGCCACCGGCACCCCCTGCACCCCCTGCACCCTCACCATCAGCTGCCGCTGCACCCGCTCGTTCTTCTCGGCCTCGGTGATGCGCTTCTCCTCGTTGCGGTCGTCCAGGATGCCCTCGCTGGACAGCTCGGCGCTGTAGCCCGTGTAGTCTGTGCCCTCGTCCTGCAGGTTGTCCTGCACGTGGTAGCTCACTGGCTCATAGACGGGGGGTGGGGGGGGCGGGGGCGCCGTCATCACCAGGTGCAGCTCCTCCTTGGTCTTCACCAGGTCATCTTGGGCTTCTTTGGCCTTCGAAAGCAATCGGTCCACAGGTGACAGGTTGTCACACACAGCCCAGGGTTTAGACCATTTTCAGAAGAATTACCTTTTCTCTAACAAGAAGGCTTCCCCCGCCTTCTCCTGGGCAGGCTGGATGCGCACAGCCTGAGGGGCACAGAGCGGAGGGGGGAGAGAGGACACGGAAGGACGGAAATGGGGGACGGGACACGTGGCAGAGGAGAAGCGTCCCCGTGTGAGGTCTGCCCAACCTCTTCCGAATCCGGGGCTCCGGATCCTGTGAGCTGTTCTCAATTGTCCCCACAGCACAAAGACAGAAAGTCATGTGAGGGTTGACTTTTTTTTTTTTTTTTCAAGAACCATAACTTTTTTCTGTGTCTAATTCTAGTATGTTCATTGTATGTGTTTTTGGGAAAAAAAAAAAAAAAAGTATGGGGGGGATTATTAAAGAAACAAAGATCCTCCAGCCACTAGAAAATGCCAGCTCTCCTGCAAGTGCAGATTTATTGTCTGTCTTTGTGCGGCCACTATTTACCAAGCTCCGCCCTGTCTGTGGGGCTCAGTACTCAGGCACTTTCATACCTGGTGTTAGCACTAAAGTGTCAGCAGCCTCCCTTGGGTACGCATCCCCAGTCGTGCCCCCTCACTGCCACTCCAGCCTGGGAGATGAGCTGGGTTCGAACCTGTTCTGCAACCAGCTCTTCTCAACACTTTTTCTAAAAACTTAAGGACCGAAGTCCTTTGCATGCAGTCTGTGTTCAGGGGTGGGGCGTAAGTGTGGTGAGGAGAGGCGCCGGGTGTCCCCAGAAGGGGCCGTGCACGTGGGAAGCATGGGCAAGGACAGGTGGAGGGGGAGGGGGGCGGCCACAGCGTGGCAGAGGTCTACACTGAACATACCAGAGCTCCCCCGGGGGACCATGGTTTCCCGGTGTGGGGGGGCTCAGCTAGAGATAGAGGCTTTCTGGTCACTGCAATGGAACATGCTTCTTCCTCTTACAGCTACTATTTATTCAACCTCTCCATGGGATGGTCCTCAGGGCAACCTTACAGGCTGGTTATTACTCCTCATCCATAGCAAGAAACAGAGTCTCAGAGAGGTGAGGCCACTTGCTCCATCACACAGTGAATAACAGCAGAGTTGGGACCCTTGCCCCCATCTCGAGACTTCCAAGTCTAGACCTTTCCATGGTGCCATGCTGCATACACCAGTGGTCAGGGGAGGCAGGAGGTCTTGTTTGACGTGCTGTGGCCTATTGCTAGGAGTGCCCACATGACCAGATTTTAAAGCTAGTTCCTGATGGGGGCTGCCTGATGCTCGGGGGGCCGGAACAAAGTGGGTGGAAATCAACAAGAGGCTCCTTGTTCCCTGCTAATCCAACAGCGGATTCCCCAGTGCACGGGGCAAGCCCATTCCTATGGGGATTTCATCCTAAGAAGCACAGCTAGGACTGGCAGTGCTCTGACAGCCTGAGCCTTTCTCTGTAACCTGTCAGCCTGGCCCCAGGCCATGCTCCAGAGCGCCGCACCCGCAGACTCACCCTGTGCTGCCACTCCTCGACCTCGTCCTCCTTGCGCCGCCGCGCCTCCTCCAAGAGGGCGATCTTGGCCGTGTACTCTGCCAGTTCTGCCGCCTGGTGGAGGGCACAAAGCCAACATTATTTCTGGGGTTTTGGGGAGAGCCCTCTTGCAGATGGACAGCCTCCTATTTTGGTGACTGGCCTTATCCCCGCTTCCTCCCCGGTCAGCAGTGCCCATGGCTGCCCACCGTGTCCTCGAGGCCATGCCTCACCCAGACCACATCTAGCCCACCGACGATGCACCAGCCTGAGGCCCACCCACCAGCACAGCCCCTCCCACCGGGCTTTCCTCCCTCGAGCAGATCATTTTACCGCCCCAGACACAATTATACGGCAGGTGTCACTTTTTCATCCCCAGAGGCAGCCTCTCCATAATTCAGCGTCGTGAAACCCAGGGAGCTCCTACCAGCTGCTCCTGGCTCTTTATCTGATCTGCCGCCTGCCTCTCCAGCTCCTCCTTGGCCCGCAGAGCGGCCACGCGGTCAGCCTCCAGGCGCTCCGCCTCCTCCTGGGCTCGCTTCCTCTCCTCCTCCAGCTGCAGGGCTCTCTGAATCTGGTCTGACAGTTCTGGAGAGAGCACGGAGCCCTGAATTCCCAGCCTGGATGCATGGTATGGGGTCCAGGGTGGGACTCCCACAAGCTACGAAGCACTGAACTGGGGGGCAAGGGGAAGTGGGGAAGAGACCTCTGCACAGGGGGGTGTGTTCCCTACAGCACATATAGATGATGTGCTTATGGCGGTTAGAAACTGCTCAAGAGGGTTTCTCCCTCCCCTGGCCAGGGCTACGGTAGATTGGCAACACGCAGAAACCACACTCCTCTGGGGGGGGCGGGCAGCAATGTAGCACGGTTTGGGCACTCACGCTGTGTGATGCCTGACAAATTAATTTACCTGCTAAACCTTAGCACTGTCATCAGGAAAATGGGGATGACTCAGTATTAACCTCAAAGGAGTAAGGGAAAACTTAAAAAGATAATATGCATAAAGCATTTAGCACAGAACCAGCATAGCATCAAAAAGTATCAAGATAATCAAAAGATCATCTTCTAATCCAAACACCCATGGTCAGTTCTCAGCCTCGAGCCTCTGTTGTGGGTGATGGGTTCGAGGGAGATCTTCCTGGTTGTGGGTATGCTGACGGTCTGTCTGCCCCTCACTGTGGAGCGCCCCCCCCCCCCTCCAGCGCACATAAGCACTGGGTGCAAACCCACCTTTCTCTGCCTTCTTGGTTTTCTGCTCGTAGTCCTGCAGCCTGAGCATCAGCTCCTCCTTCTCCCGCATCATCTGCTCCTTCTCTCTCTCCACGGTCTCTCTCCTCTTCTTCTCGGTTTCCAGCTGCTGCCTGTTGGGCAGGTGGCGGGGCAGGGGCGGGAAGGTTTAGATGCTGGCAGGCACCTGCCCTGTCCACACAGTCCAAGCCCCAGGCCCCACCAGAGGGCATGGACTCAGGAGGCAGCAATGGCCACAGCCCGGCCCAGCGAGGCAGCTCCCAGGGCGGATCCTTAGGCCCCACAGTCCCTCCAAAGGCCCTGGTCCCTTGAAGCTCCACCATGTTGGCCAGGTATGTCCCCCCCTGCCTGCCGGGCTCCGAGGTCCTGCGGCCTCTGCCTCGCTCACCTCTCGAGCTGCTTCTGGTGCTTCTCCTCCCGGGCCTGGGCCTTCATCTGCTGCACCTCGATGGTGTCGGGCTTCCTGCGGCGCATGTACAGCTCGTGGTTCCCCATGCAGAGCTGCAGGATCCGCTTGTTAATGCGCAGGCGGGGCGCGTAGAACACAAAGTCCTGCAGAACACAACAGGGTGGACTCTGGCTTTCTTCCTCCAAACCCGACTTCACAAAGTTCTAGATGACCTTTTCCAAAAGGACAAATGAGTATGGGGCCAGAAAGGGACTTGAAGGAAAAGCCACTGACTCCAAGTGACCGGACAGAAAGTTCCTGGTGCCGTGGGATTTGGATTCTCTGGGACAAAGAGAGCAACTGTGTGTCCTTGTGGGTGTGCAGGCGCACACACACCCAGAAGCCGCCTCTGGCTGCACGGTAAAGCCTCTCCAGGGCGAGAGGTCTTGTGTCCTCGGGAAAACCAGGTCTGAGACCCAGAGTCGCCTGGCCTGAGGCCCCGCCAGCCCAAGAACAATCGCCCCCCAGTCCTGCCTGCAGTGCAGTGACTTTTATTAGAGCTTCTGGTCTCCTTGGCCTCGACCTCTGCCTCCCACTGCTGCCACCAGTGCATCTGTCGGGTCACTGCCAGACGCCTGACGCCAGCCTGGCCAGTGCCAGCCCGGGTACACACGTCGGGGCAGGGCCCGGACAGAGATCTCGGCCCGGCAGCCCCAGCCTGCCCCCCGCTCACCGAAGCTGCACTTCCGCACTCACAAGCTTACTTGCTCCCAGCAGCCCGCCACTCGGGCAGTCACGCCCAACCCCACAGGCCCAAGGACACCAGCACCCAGGCATCCCCTCCTGTCCGCGGGAGCTCCCTTCTCCGGGGTTCATGACACACCTCCTGGGGCCCCTGCACTGGGCGCGGGCGCCAGCACTTTCCCGGACGGACTCATTTCCGTCTCTATGTCCCACGGGATGGGCAGCTCCCTCTGACAGCCTGGATTTATGGGGTGCCATGTCGGAGTCTGGGGCCTCAAGTGAGTCACTTCCTCTGAGTCCAGACCCCTTCAGCTGCATGGTGGGGCGGTCATAACTTCACGAGACTGTTGAGAGGATGACCTTACACTGTCTGTCAGGACTCAGAATGGGGTCGGGCAGGACAGGAGGTACCTAGCACATAGAGGCTCACTCCCAGACCACAGGCTGCCTGACAAAACCGCTAGGGGAAGAGCCGTCTTGAAAAGAACAGACCAAGGCATCTGAGCACGTTGGGACTATGACTCCAGAAGTCTGCGACATGGGACAGGGACGGCACACGACCCTGCCTCCTGGTTCCTGCTACTGCTGCCATTAATGCAGGGGATGGGAGGGGAAAGAGGTTTAGAAAGTCTTGTTAGAAGTTATTTTAAAATGCCAGTCTGCTTCCTCTTCTTTTTCCCCTTTCTCTTCTCACTTGGGGCCCCTGGCATCCAGATTCTGACCTCTGGAAAGGGGGAGGGTGGCTCAAACAAGGAACAGAGGGACGTGTTCCACAGTGACTTCTGAAACCAGCAGGGACACGCCAGGGAGCAAACCAACACGCCCCAGAAGGCCCTATGTAGCTTCTCAGTTTTTTCATCAGTTCCAGAAATGCTGGAAAGAATGTACTGGGGAACCTGAGAGCCCCAAGTTCCTGGGTGGAGCTTCTGCGCACCGGGATTCTGTCGTCGGGTTTCCCAGGGGCGTCTGCAGAACTGGGACAAGGGCCATCTCAGTCACGCACGAGAGAGCCAGCCCCACTGCGGCCGCACAGGCAGGTGCGGACCGCAGTGCTGCAAAGGGATGCCGACGGGCACCAACTCCTTCTTGGAACAAGGTCAGTTTAAAAAACATCAAAGGGCAGACACTCCAAGTAAAATCCCCATAAGACAAGGCCTGCGCATGGCTGGGGACAGCGAGAGCAGGGAGGCAGAGGACATTTCCTGGGCTGCCTTTGAAGGAGGCTAGTTTCTGACTTCAAGTTAAAAACAAAACCTGAAACCAATATTTATCTAAGGATTTCCAAATCCAAGTGCCCAGCCCACGCCCCCAAATGCAAAACCACAGCACTGATGAAATGTGGGGCAGGCTTTCTAAACTCTGGCAGACGGACATCCTAAAAACAAACTCGAGGCAAGAGGAAAGCTCAAGGAAATGAATCCAAGTCCCTCAGAATACTAAAGAGAAGAGTGAAGAGCAGCCACAGAATTGGGACAGAGTGAGCTCAGGAGCCCCCAGGACAGTCCCCCACAGGCCCTACCCCAGGGACGCCCCCTCGGCTGAGGGCAGGGCTGCTCCCAGGCGAATGGCAGCTTTCGTTAAGCCGCTAACCAGGTAGCTGCCCAAGAGCCTTCTCCCTCTTCCATGAGGCCACAGGAACAAAGGCCCTTTTCTGAGTGAGACAGAGCTGGTTTTATTTTGACCCCACACAGGACTACCGGGCAGGCTCTGAACATGCCCCGTGTTTCAGGTCCCATCCCCGAAGTACCCAAGTTGGCAGGAGCAGAAACGGGCTTTTCTACAGGACATGCCTGCTCATCGGGAGCATGATAGGACAACGGCTCAGTTGTGAGCTTGCCATGGAAACTGCCCAGGGTCAGTCAAGGGAGCCCCCCCGCAAGTCAGCCTGAGAAAAGGAATCCCAAGCCGCACCCATGAGTCAGCTCGGACCTTTGGGGTTTCCCTGTCCATTTTCTGGGGAAAGTTTAAACTTGGAAATATGATTTCTGCCGGTGCAAGTGCAGAGCCTGCAGCCAGGCAAAGCCGCCGAAGAAGGAAGGAGCAGGGTGAGCCTGGCGAGGAGCACAGGGAACGGGGACTCTCGTTCCCTAAACCAGCTTCTTGTGTGGAACCTCCGCCCTCACGACAGGAGTCTGCCCCCCCCCCCCATCAGACCGTCATGGCCCAACCATCGGGAACTGCCACGCCGTGCCCGCGTCTCCCCTCCTCACCCTGATCTGCGACCAGACACGGCTGCACTGTGGGCTGCATGGCCAGAAAGCACCTGGCTCGCATCCGTGCGTCTCGGCCAGCAGCACGCAGGCTCTGCGAGGGCGGGAAGCCCCCTCTATCCGAGAGCACGGCCTGACACGCAGCACACAACCGCCACACGCTTCTAGTATATGGTAAAACTAGTATATGGTAAAAGTATGCTCAACCAATTCAACCAGAAACATTACAACCGCTTTTGCTTGGAATTTTAAGATTAGGAAAAATTCTGCAGCTTTTCAATAAACTTATGCCAAAACACACATACAACTTAATCCTTAAATAGTCCAGTCCAGTCTGCTTGCGTCTGTCAGTCACGTGTCTAGAGAGAGTTCTGAGAAAATGAGCAGCACCTGTGAGGAGAGAGCAGCCGAGCCGGGCCCTCAGGGTCTCCTCGCTCTCCTGACTGCCCTGATCTCCCGGCCCACGTTACCGTGGGTACATCATGCCCCCTGGGGCAGTGCTGCCGAAGGTTAATGCTGCTTCTGGGGAGCCGGACAGGCTGCAGGAAATGCTGCTTAATTTTAACTGTGCAACTCCCCATGGAGTAGGAGTCAGGAGTTTACAAACAGCAGGAAACCTTTTCAATCAAGGAGAAAATACTTCCATGAACAATGTCAAGAGCTCTGGTTTTCGCTTGCACTGCACTAACCGGCCTGTGGGGAGGGGCAGCTGGACAATAAGGCCGCTTGCTGTTCCACATGGGGTGCCCATCACCCACGGGATCCCAGCCCTAGAAGGCTCCAGACGGCCCCTGGACCACAGCCCACATTGGCCTCTCTGAGCCCCACACACCATAACCAAGACATCAAGTCCTTTCTAATCTATAATTCTGGTAAAAATCAGAGCAGTCTCTAAGGAGGAAGAGATAGTTCTCTAAATCCTTTTTTTTTTTTTTAAGAATCAGATTTCCAATTAGAAAGCGAAACCCTCGCCCATTCCATCACACTACATATAGTATGTACATCTCAAATTTTCTAAGCAATCAGCTGCAAATTTAAATGTCAGCAGAATACACAAAACTAAAATGAGTTTCTGTAACACACCAATCTTTGCGGTTACTAGTTCACAGTCCATATTCTTCAAACTCCAGGAACTGAAATCCCTTTTCTAAGGAAGCCCTCCCAGGAGGACCGCCCCACCAGCCGCATCCTTGTGAGGAGCCACTTTCCACATCAGCCCCGACGAGAAGTTGCCTGCAGAAAGAGTGCTGAAGGGGCCAGAGGGGCACATCCGTGGAAGAGAAGGCGAGGCACAGAAGGGCCGTGTGGACCAGAAATGCTCCAGGTACAGGTCTGACTTTTCCTAACATGGGTAGGCTGCAAAGACAGCTCTGAAAGCCAGTGCTGGCCCTTGAGGCTTGAAGCAATCGTGTCTGTGCCACAGCTGGCTTCCAGGGAGACGGGTGTGAGCCCCCCACACCCCAGGTACACCCTCTGGAGGCAGGTTGGTTTTCCACAGGAAGACAAACATTTCACAAGCCCAGAAATGCAACATTTCATGAGATGCCTATCATATGGCAAAGGTCAATGACTCAGAACTGCCCTTTCTTTCGTAAGGAATGAAGATCACTTGAAAGCTCAGGGGACACAGCTAGCTATTGAGGGACACCTGGGCCACCGTGTACTCTACTTCAAGGGGTCTTTGACCTTCAATGTAACCTGCTGACAATTCATTTAACCCTCCTCCCTCAATAACCCCCAACCTGTGTGTGTGTACACACACACACACACACACACACACACACACACACTGCTTGTTACAGAGAGAGATGTGACTGTTGCCCTGAAAACACACTTGGCTGTAAGGATGAGGAGTTACAAGCCCTCGCCTGGAATCCACAGAAACTTACAGGTGCCTTCTTGTCGATGGGCTTAATGACAAACTTTTTATCATTGAAAGAGATGTTCCTGATTTCACTCCATGGAAAGCCAATCTTTGGGGTCAACCTGAGGTTAAAAAAAAAGGAGACGGATAATTAGATGTGTGCTTGGATTGCAAATCTATTCTTAATTTTTTTTACTTTAATTTGAAAAAATATAAAGCTAGTCCAGGGAGCACAGTATATAATATACATCATTACCAGAGGTCCTACCTGTGCTGCGTAAGGTCAGGTCTAAGCTCTGGGAAATCTCCACAAGCTCATTTATACCAAGTCTTCGCAGCTGTGGGCATCTGTGTCCGGTCCATCTCTGTCGCTAACCTCGGAGTCCACTCCAGTCCCCGAGCCAGCGCACCCCTTCACCTGGCCGTCTCCTGTAGCCTGAATGGGTCCCTGGCCCCAGAACCCCACTTCTAGTCATCAGTCTGGCTCATTTGCCTTGTAGTCAACCCATTCTCCTCTTGCAACTGCCAACGCTCCTCCCAGGTTCCAAAGGATGGAATCCAGGGGCCTCACCTTAGCGTCCGAGAGCCCGCTCATCCAGCCTCGGCTTCCTGACGGGCAGCCAGGCTCTCCGAGGCCCTCCCCACCGAGCCCTCCCCACCGAGAACCTGCGCCCCTCACAACAACTCCACCTCCTGCAACAGCCGTGCCCCTTCTCAACCTGTATCTCTTGTGCTACGTGAACTGCTCTCTTTGTGCTTTTTCCAATTCTTCCATTCTTATTGGCTCTTTGAAGACCAGGCAGGTAAGCTCTCTGATGGCAAAGATCAGGTCTCAGGTTTTCCGGGCTCGCCCCAGTCGGAGCAGCCGCTTGCTGACCCAGACAAGTCCGCGGTGTGGTTCCAGTCCTGCACTTACCATGCTCATCTGGCCACTGCTGGCAGAGGGCAATAAAGTCCTCTGCTCTGACCTGCTGGGGTCTATTCCCCCCTCACATCTGTTAGCATCTCTTCACCATATTCAGGTGCTCTGATGCGGGGTGTGCACATACGTATTTACAACTGTTCCATGTCCCCGAGGAGCTGAGGGCTTGGTATGGCTTCCACTCTTCCGGGTCCCAGTGCTGTGTGGCCTGCTCCCCTGGCTGGCCACACACCCTCCTGTGTCACCCTCAGACGGCTTCGACAGCACTAGGGCTGCTCACCCCTAAGGAAAGCCCCCGTCCTGCCCACTACTGGCGGCAACACCGGCTCTTTGGCATCCCCAGGAAAGTTTATCCTATGATTTTAAGGCCACACTGCTCTACTTAACTTCACGACTCCCACCCTGTCCTCCACCCTATTCTTTCAACACAGTTTACCCATGGACGCCATTATAGAAGTAATGACAGACCCTCAAGCCATTAGTCAAAGCCACTGCCATCAAAAGCCAACCTTTCCCACAGACCATAAAAACTTTCAATTTAGAAAATAAGCAGGAAAACCTGTTGCCCTATCAACATATTTAATTAAAAACTGATGGGCATGGGGCGCCTGGGTGGCTCAGTCGTTAAGCGTCTGCTTTTGGCCCAGGTCATATCCCAGGGGCCTGGGATCGAGCCCTGCATCGGGCTCTCTGCTCTGCAGGAAGCCTGCTTCTCCCGCTGCCATTCCCTCTGCTTGTGTTCCCTCTCTCGCTGTGTTTCTCTCTGTCAAATAAATAAAATCTTAAAAAAAAAAAAACAAAAAAACACAAAAACTGATGGGCAGTGTAGGCCTTGCTGTAACAACCCAAGCCAGGTCAAGTTGGTGGGGTGGCTTCTGAAGGCCGAGGACACCCCCGCAAGCCCCACAGGTGGCTCTTCGGGGACACAGTGGTTCTGTACCTCCGGAGGAACAATGCCAGCTCACCGGCCAGGCTGTGCTTTTTAAGTGTCAGTCCTTTTTAGCACGTGCCTTCTACAGCTCTGTCCTACAGGGTCACCAATGCCTGCTGGGACACGCCTGGCGCACATGCTTCACAGGCAAACGGGCAGGGAGTTGGCTTTGCTACTGATCAAAGAGGTCACTGTGTTTGCAGGGCTCTAAACACTGGAAAGGAACTCAGGTACCACTAGTCCCTCTCGCCTTTACCCTGTGTCCCCAGTGGGGCGGCCGGGAGAGCGACAGCAGGTGGGTGTCCGTCCGGGGCTTCCGAGCACCTGCCCCAGCACGAGATCACTCTGCTGCTCACTTCTTGGCTCTGCAGTCACCAGCGCAGCAGACTTCCAACTCTAAACTCCCAGAAGGCAGGGATTGGGCTCCTAGCTTTACATGAGGTTCTCAAAATACTGCGGATCCCAGAAGCCCTGGACCTTCAGGCTAGACGGTGCCTTTGTTTCAAGAGCTGGCCGACCTGTCACCACGGCCTCCAGCCTTCTGCTCTGTGGAGTGCCTGTGAAGTCTGTCTTAAGACGCCAGAGGCTCAGATGACAATTTATAGCCATTCAGAAGCATGAATGCAGGATCAGAGGCCACACATTTTTTAGAAAAGCGGGATTCTCCAATAAAATGGACCAGAGCTCTTTAGAGAAATAGTGGATTCCCAGGCTGGAGCAGGGAAGAAGTACAAGATGATCCTGGAACATCTTGCGGTGCCAGAAAGTAAAGAAGTGCTCAAAAACAAAATGGGATCATCGCAAAAGGACACAGGAGCCAACTTGAAAGGGATCCTCAAGGCAAACCTCAACAATTTGAACAAAATAATAAGATAAAATGTCCATGAGCCCATCATAATCTAAGTAACTGAATAAACAAAGAAATTGGCTGTGTTCAGTAGAGTGATACACGCAAAATAGATTTTATTTTTTAAAACCACGGTTTCTCAAAAACCACAGGAATGATTGTTTCATGCAAGACTCCTGCATGGACGTGAAAACCAGGATGTTTCCGCAGCTTCAGAGTCTCCTTTAGATACATATACCGACCACAAAGGGAAGGACAGGAACTCCACGAGCAGTTTGGCAGACCGTGCCTTGGCCAGCAACCCAAGTTAGCGCCACCGGGAATAAGACGGCCTGACATCACATGCAGCCTCACGGGGCCCTGGGAGTGCACGGCAGACTCCTGTGGGCCTCTGGCCCCAAGATGAAAACTCAAATCTCACTAGGAGAAAACGTTACATGGGTCCAAGTCGAGGGGTTTTCTGAAGAGTTAATGGCCAGTGTGCTCTTCCAAAGGGTCAAGGTCATGACAGGCTGGGTGCCTAAGTCCAGGTGTGAGTCTGAGCAGGACTCTGGGGCAGAGGAGACTGGGTCTGCATTAACTTACGGACAGATACCAGACAATGGCTCCGCCAGATGCTACCACGTGGGGAAGCTGGGTGAAGGACAGATGGGAGTTCTTTGTGCTTAGTACTTTGGGAACATCTTTAAAGTCTAAAATGATTTCAAAATAAAAAAATATATGGCTAAAAATTTAAATTCAAAGTATGCAGCTGGGGGTGATGATAATATTCTTCGGTACCTTACCCAGAATCTGGATTTTACAGGCACACTGTCTAAACTTAGCAAGAGAACACTTAAGAAACTGTGCACTTCACTGTACTTAAATTTTACGTCAAAAGACAAACAAGATATACTGAGCCCTTGTAAATAATATGCATTTTGGAGACAGTATATAGATGTCCACAATTTACTTTGAAACAGGTCTGAAGGGGCGCCTGGGTGGCTCAGTGGGTTAAGCCTCTGCCTTCGGCTCAGGTCATAATCTCAGGGTCCTGGAATTGAGCCCCACATAGGGCTCTCTGCTCAGCGGGGAGCCTGCTTCTCCCTCCTTCTCTGCCTGCCTCTCTGCCTACCGGTGATCTCTCTGTCAAATAAGATCTTTAAAAAAAAAAAAGTTTAGAAAAGGTCTAGGGTGGTGGGATGGGCTGGAGCTCCCTACAGGCCACACCGATGGCTTTGCCTACATTCTTACAAGGGAAGCAAAGACTCATCACTGTCAGCAGGGGCCAATCCGGGGTGGAGCCCCACTGCTCTGCAGGGCAGCCTAGCAAGGAACCCCCCCCCCCCCGTGCGGGCCCGCTGCCGGCCGCACTGAACCACAACACCAGGCTCCTCCCCTGCCCTCACGCACATCCCCACACGTGGGGGACCAAACTCTTCTCTGCCGGTCTGAGGTGAACTTTTAAACTTCTTACTCTGGGTGGACTAACAAGTCTCTGCAAGAGACTAGGGTTTATTTTTTGTTGTTGTTTTTGATTCTGTTCCACCTTCAAGTTAGGGTTCCAAAGGTCAGAAAAGAGAAGGAACTGACAACTGCGGTCCTGGCATATTTGATACAAGAAAACTCACATCAACTGAAAGAACTGTCTTCTGCTCTCCTCTCCATACAGATGGGTAATCCACTAACTCTGCTCCAGCACAGAGCTGAAGCACACACAAGGGGAGGTGGGGGGAGCGTGAAAGGGGCATTCTGCCCGGGGGCATAATTTTAGAAACTGGAAGTATTGACTCTAAATGACTGGCTTATTGGGACACCTGGGGGGCTCAGTCAGTTAAGCATCTGCCTTCGGCTCAGGTCATGATCCCAGGGTCCTGGGATCGAGTCCCATATCAGGCTCCTTGCTCAGAGGGGAGCCTGCTTCTCCCTCTGCCTGCTGCTTCCCCTGCTTGTGCGCCTGCTCTGACAAATAAAATCTTAAAAAAAAAGACTGGTTTATGTTGAAGTACCTACATGACATATGTGATACTATACATACTATATTATAGTTTACAACATTATACTATCTATATGTTAGAGGATATATCTCCTGCAAATACATACCGTGCTATATAGTGTCCTTTCGTGACCACTATAATGACTGGCTTATCAGAGAGTAAAACTACTAAGACAGAAAAACCAGAGTAGGTGATTTTCAACTTTTTTTTTTTTAAACTCTTGAGAAATTTAAGGGAAAAAGACACTGGCCCTCGCTCTGTGTGCCCCAGCTGGTCTGCAGCCTTCTCCAGCATCCTCTCCCTTAAAGGGCGCGTCAAGTTACCTGCTGGAGTGAGTACACCTCCCTGGCCCAGACTCCTGCCTCTGGAAGGACCAGGAAGACTGGGGGACTCAGGAATGTGGGAGGCGTGAGCCCTATGAGAGAAGGAGTGCTCTCATAGGACTGAAGAACTTGGGGTTGGGGACAAGGGTGTGTTCCTCTCACTGTTTTGTCTTTGTTGGTTTTGGTCCGACGATGCCAAGTAGGATCACCTAACACAGCTAATCTGTTTCTAAGCTGCCGACGCCTTTCAGGGAAGAGGTCTGCCTACATCCTCCCCCTACAAGTTCCCTGCTCCTCTCATCTGCGGGTTTACAGAAAGAAAAACACAAATGCTTTCAGGCCACGTGTTCCCACTCAGTGGTTATGTATACAGTAAAAAGGGACCTCAAGAGACGTTTCCAAACCAGGATATATTTAATTCTAAAATAGGATAATAAAGGTATATTTGTTTATCTGCAGGTGCACTAAGTCCCTTATCGCCCAAATTACATACTCAACAGATCCAATTTCGCACTTGAACAACACCCCATGTTAGCGCCGCCGCTGAGGTAGCGTCCGACAGAGTCATCCCGGCATTCCTTAGATGTGAGTCAGCCTCCTGCTTATGCTGGTGACCCAACTGTCAATATTTGCTAAAAAGGAGAACTTACGCCTACTGATTGACTGAAGGTCTGGTGTAGTCTTTTCTAACTGAAAAGAAGGATGCCTTCAGGGGCAGGGAGGAGGCAGAAGTGAGGATTGCCCTGTGCCCCAGTGTTTTCTTGGGGGAGAAGCCCCCTTCCAGAGGACTACCGGTTTCACTGGTAAATTGGGGGAATGACAAGACAGCAGGAAGGGACTGAATGGACCACACTACTCAAATTTTCACTTGGAAAAAATTAACATTAACGTGGGCTGGAGGTAGTTACGAGCTGACATCAGCAAGTTCCTGCCTATGGTTGTTTCCTGTAGCTGGAAAAACCTGTTTAGACAGCTCTGGCCATGGCCATGTTACAAAATCTGGTCATTCAAGAAAGGAGTTCAGAGACAGAAGCAGTTTCCCATGTCTATTCCCACGAGGGTACTGTATTCTCACTTTGGGCACCGCCTGCTGACCAGCCACTGTCCTCAGACTGAGGGGCCTCCAGAAGGACCAGAGGCTGGTTTCCAGCGTCTCCCGGACTATTTGTGCTTCTCTACACGAAGAGTGGGGGCAGCTCATGTGGGGAAGCTGCAAACCCAGAGTCCTCAGTAACTCACGACCGGGTTCTCGGAGGAGTGCCGGGGATTCTCCGGGGTCTTCCCTGACCGGCACTGGGCCTTCCTTCCAGCAGAGGGATTCTCCTCCACGCAATTCTGCCCCTAAGTGGAGGGTCTAGGAAGGCCTGACACAGGCCCCTGTCCCGCCCAAGTGAAAGGTATCTGTACCCCGGGTTCTGGCAAGAAGACGTACGGCTGAGATAAAAAGCAGATTCTTCATGTGACATCGTCTGCCACCAAGTAGGAGCTCACCCTTCAGGAAGGCCAGAGAGAGGGTTTTGGGGAGTCTGAGAGCACTAACATCGGAGAGGAGGGGCGAGGGGAGGAAATGTAGGAGAGCCATCACTCCAAGGCACAGGGAAGGAAAACTTGCTCTCACTGAACTGAATGAGAATGAGCTATTCCCCGTGTATCTCATTCGCTGGCACGGAACAGGCACATCTGCAGGCTTTGCAGGCATGGGGGGGTGGCCAGAAGCGGCCAGCAGGGCAGGCCTAGCTCGCTCTCTGCTGCTCTCGCAGACCTTACTCAACACACACAACTAACATGTGGCCATTAGCTACCTCTCACAAGGTCAGGGGATTTAGCTAAACTGTCTATACATAAGCCACTGTTTACAGAATCTTAAGGTCTCTGAGAGCACTGTTAACTATTCTTGGTTGGATTAGCACAAAGTTTAAGGCACCAGCCGGGCAAGGGCTGCCTGGGTGCTATCTGTGGGTGTGCCGGTGCCTGCGGCGGCTGGTGGCAGGGCCTCGGTGGGAGGGCAAGGGAGGCCTTCCTGCTCCAGTCTGTGGGGTCATGGGTCAGCGAGTGGCACTGTGCTGGTGGACAGGCTATGGTGACAGAAGAGAACAGGGCACACTCGAGCCGACCTCTGACACAACACGGCCACGTCACAGTTGAAAAGCCCTTGAAGATTCACACTGAGCTGGTAAGCCACCAGAGAAATACTTCAAAATAAACCACGTACATGGAGACCGTTTTCTCCCTGGTTTCCAACCCCAACACCCTACCAATTGACAATAATTATAAAGTTCAACTCACTTATCATCTTTCTCATAAATATTTAGTCCAAGGGCATCAACTCCAAGCCAAAGGTCTGTTCCTTTCTTGTTTTTTATCTCAAAATAGTTGATTCCATACATTTCCAGGTCCTGGGCAATTTTCAGATACTCCAGCATGGCGCTGTCTCTAGTGGGGAGGACAAACAAGGCCATGGTCATTCGTGCTGCTGGGTCCTGGGCCGCAAACACCGCTCCGTGTCCCCATGGGCAGATGTGCAGGACGGGCCGCCGCTGCCCCTCTGTGGGCCATTCCCACCTGGGCCCTGAGCGCTCCCGGACCCGACCACTGAGGTAGTTCAGACCTTCTGAAAGAACTGAACTAGACCCCTGCTGGTTTCTCTGGACCCACGAGATCTCCCTTTCAGGCCGCCCCGGCAGGCTGTCTCTCCCCTGCCCACGTGCTGCTGCAGGGACTCCCACTGTCCGCATCACCAGCAGCCACACTGAGGCCTCGAGCACTCTCCCTCCCCTAAAAGATGCTCAGGACAGAGCGGAAGGACTCAAGACTGTAAATGAACTTCTGAGGCTGGGGGAACGCACAGAACTGCTGCTGATGCCCCAGGTGAGGGTTCTGGCGTCTCTCACACCTAAGCCCCAGGTCACACTGCGGTCCCGACATGCCTCCCTGGTGGTGCTTTAACAGCAAGTGTTTCTCACTTAGGATTAATGTTTCCCACAGTGAACAGCGCAACTGCCCCTTGACTAAAACAAACTTTAGATGTAAGACCCCTCCTCCAAAACAAGCAAGGGAGAAGGCTTCAGGGCCTGAGGCTTAAACTAAGTGCCTCCTGTTACCTCGCACTGCCCTGCCACGCCCCCTCCGCCCCCTCCCCAGGGGACCCCAGGCAGCCCTCTGGGGAGGCGGGAGCCAGCCAGCACTCACTTGAGCATCCCGCGGTGCTCAGCATGCCACACCTGGATGCGGTCCTCCCACTGGTCCCTGGTGAGCTTGTGCTGGTCCATGACTCTGGATTGCAGAGGAAGAAGGCACACGACGGTCACCACAAAGGGCCATGAGAGGCGAGCAGTGGGCCATCACCCACCTGCAAACCTTGAGTTTCCTTTCAAATGAAACCACCACAAAGGGTTTCTACTTCCTAATATGCAGCATTTTGGATAATTAACAATTTGAAAGACTTAGAATCTAGACTAAGACCTATTCAGTCTTACTGGAAAAATTTTAAAAAGGGATTTTATATTTTAAGGGGACTCTTCTTCCAAAAGGGGTAATTTATGTGACCATTAGTGAATAAAACCAGATTTAACGGGGCCAAATCATGCTACACCAGGGAAAGCTAGCAGATGTGATTATGTATGTAATACAGCCGCTCTTCCGTCCCGTCCCTGCTGTTCATCACAGGCCCCGGACAGCAGATCAGCCCCCGAGGGGAAGGCTGTGGCAGGTCAGAGCCCACTGCAGGCCAGGGCCTGTGCCGGCAAAGCACACAGAGCCGGAGGTGCTACAGTCCCAGCATCAAGGAGCACGAACCCTTGTGCTCGCCAACTGCTTCTGCTGACACATACCACCTATGCCCTTCAAGGATGCAACCGCTGCTCTCATCCAGGCCTGGCCACCCCTTGCTCACCTTTGGGGGATCAGCCGCTCAGAGCTGAGGTACCCAGACTTATGTATTTCTTTATTATAGTCTCCAAACTTGGCCTGCACTGCATAGGAGCCCAGGAGCACCGCCGTCTCAGGAGGACAGTAAATCTCATCGCTGAGAATTCCCTCCTTCACTTGAAGGAAGAAAAGCTTCTGTGTGATGTCCTGGATGAGCTCCTCAGACACATCTTCAGGGTAGAACTTGGCCCGGAACTTGAACTGGAGAGGGTTCTCCTTTCTGACCTCCTGTGCCGACACCTGGGGCGACAGAAACCAAATGCCCTTGGCAAGCCTTCCCGAACACAGTCCTAACCACTGGCTCAAGAGAGTCTTGCAGGCTCATTTTCAGAAGATAATTTTTACTTGAAAGTCACCTTTTAGCACGTAAGACAAGAAAAGGCCAGCTAAGGTCCTACTGCCCTCCCCCACTTAGCTCAAGTCCAGCGGCATGCAATTAGTGACCCACCAAACGCCCTAGCGATGGCCCCTAACTTCTGGGGAGATGTTCCCAATTCCAGAAAACTCAAATTTAGAAGCAGCCTGCCTAGGGACCTGCGAACCTGGCATCTGCTCCCATGACCAGTCAAGCTGTAGGACATGGAACTTACATTTAAATACTGCTCATGTTCCCTCCTTCTGATCCCCAATGGCCCCCAGACTTACTATAGTAATATGGGAGGAAGACACAGGTTTGGGAAAAGGGACATTTTCAAATTGTGTGGAGAAAACACATTTAAGCTGATTGCTTTTCTTTAGTTGTTAATGGAATTATTCAGCCTTTGGAGTTGGAAGATTATCACAGGTTCAAACAAAGCAATAACAGGTTCTTACAAAACAGTGAATGATTCATGGTTTATAAGATTAACAATCTCGTTGGGGAAAAAGAAACTAAGGTCAACTAAAAGCTACGCAATTAACCATCATATGCCCCAATGAATGAGCAGTAAGGAGAAATGCCAGGATCTAATTTCCAACCAATACCCCCCATTTACTGGAAACCTGCAACCTTTTTTGTCTGTAAAAACTTTTACACAAATGACAAGAACGAAAAACAAAAGACAGAGTGAGGTGCTCCAGTTTCCAAGTTAACAGAGCAGACCAACGATCAAACCACAGCCTGTAAATAGTTAACTCTGACTTACCTTTTTATCAAGTTTCAACCAGGTAGGAAATCCTTTATTATCCACATACTGGAGGCCAAAGTACCACACTTCCCGAAGGCCGATGGTCTTAACCACCTGTGTGAGAGAGAGCGGGGCAGGGGCTGAAGCAGCCAGGAGAGTGAGGTGCTGGCCGCTCAGGCACACCTCGCACGCCTCTCCTACACCATCCCAACAGGAATCCCAGCCTGTTTCTAACAGAGGCTATTCCCCCAAAGCTGTGAACAATTTTTTTTTTTTTTTAAAGATTTTTTTATTTATTTGACAGAGAGAAACACAGCGAGAGAGGGAGCACAAGCAGAGGAAATGGTAGCGGGAGAAGCAGGCTTCCCGCGGAGCAGGGAGCCCGATGCGGGGCTCGATCCCAGAACCCTGGGATCATGACCTGAGCTGAAGGCAGACACTTAATGACTGAGCCACCCAGGCACCCCTGAACAATTTATTTTTAACATACACTTGAGCATATTCAGGATTAACTTGAAATCTCAGAAAATCTTAAGATCTTATAAATCTTATAAACCCTCACCCCTGTTCCCCTGCACCGCATCAGCTTTCCCCGAGTAGACACCCAGCTGAGTCAGAGTAAGCACACCGTCAAGTACCACCCAGGGGACACCAGGGAAAAGTGAGTCGCAGGTGTGAACTGTCTCCTGTCGGGGTGCCCATGTGGAAAAGGTGTGAAAATCAACCAAGTGAAGCAAAGCAACACTTGCGTCTCCTCTGGTTGTCCGTCCCTGCTTCTCCATCATTTGACCCAGGCTTCAGCTTAACTAGGAAGAGGGAAACAGGGGTCCCCGGAAGGTGGGAGACAGATGGTTCCAGGGAAAGTGGGGAGATAGGGCAGTAATGCTTCACACATGCCAAGGGGTGACTACAGTTCTTTCAACTTCCAAAAATTTGAAATTCTGATACAGGAAGGTAGAATTCAACCTTAAGTCAAAGCAAGGATTTTGTGTTTTAAAATTCTCACCAGGGTCACCTGGGTGGCTCAGTTGGTTGGGCGTCCTTGATTTCAGCTGGGGTCGGGCCCTTAGGCCACACTGGGCTCTGCACTTAGCAGAGAAATCTGTTTGAGATCCTCCATCCCCCCCCACAGCCCCTGTCAGGTGGGCGTGTGCATGCTTTCTCTCTCAACTAAATGAATAAATCTTATAAATAAATAAATCTTATAAATAAATAAATCTTAAAAAAAAAAAAAAAAAAAAATTCTCCACAGTACCAGAGAAAGTCTCCTGTGGCCCACTACAGACAGAAGCCCACATTGGTTATTTCTGTGTCTTAGAAACAGAAAAGCAACCTGCTAGGGACACTTGTTAGGTATCATCACAACCAGGTCCCAGAGCTTTGCTGCATAGTTTTAAATCCCATGACACAATGCTAAGCCTTTATAAAAAGGTTACCATTCTTCAAATACGTGGCTTCTATCACATTTAAAGGGAAAGAGGTCTGAACATATGACAAATGACAAATCAGCTATCTGGAACACCTGCTTAAAATAAAATCCAAAATTCCAAATAAACTCCTGCTCTGAGCCCATTTCCTCACCCACTGGGGGACCAGGTGCTCGCTGGAGCTCCAGGAGCCTGCTCAGCACATGCCAAAGAGGAGACACAGGGCTCCATCAAGGGATGATGTGGAAGAACTCAGACTGTGTTGTGAACCCCACCTAGGTCTTTTTAGGGGAGCTGATATGAAGACCAGGTTTTCTGTATCCAATCCTGCAAATTTCTCACTCAACATTTGGATATAAAACCTGCCTTGCCTTCTTTGGGTTGTTTCAAAGTTGTACAAGAAATCCCCACATAAAAAAAAAAAAGAAAAGAAAGTCCCACATACATAAGCAATCCAGTCCTGTATTCCATCCACTGCACTGTAGCCTTAGCCCAGGTCCTAACCGGTTTGAAATGATTTCCTGTCTGCCTGACTCCCCTCCCCATCCCAGTCGGACCCTCGCTCATTTCCACGGCCACAGGCAGATGCCTCTTCTCCCTCTGCTAGGACGGGGCCAGCCCAACACAAAGCAGAGCACAAACTCTAGAGCAACACTGTGGTCACAACCCAGGGCTCTCACTCACAGTGAAAAGCCTATCCCTGGACGCCCCGATCTGCCAAATGTCTCCATGGCATCTTCATCTTGTTCCAGGGTAACTGTCTGTAGCGTGTTTTAAAGGCTTACTTCCAGTCCAATGGCTTCCTCAAAACGGCACAATTTAATTAACCAGGTTTCCTTCATTCTATTCTAAAAATCAATGCTAAAGTCCTCCTTACAAGGGGAATCCAATATTCCTAGAAAAATGCACCTCACCATTCCCTCCAAAGTCTTTAGCTCACCCTAGAGCTGATGGAAATAATGGAAGCGGGGCACCTGGGGGGCTCAGTGGGTTAAGGCCTCTGCCTTCGGCTCAGGTCATGATCTCAGGTCCTGGGATCAATCCCCGCATCGGGTTCTCTGCTCATCGGGGAGCCTGCTTTCCTCTCTCTCTCTGCCTGCCTCTCTGCCTACTTGTGATCTCTGTCAAATAAATAAATAAAAATCTTAAAAAAAAAAAAAAAAAAAGGGAAGCTGAAGATGAAAAGGTGTGGGATCTGTTCCCTTCTCTCTGCCTCGGCAGTGTTTTATATGGCAGTTTGGGAGAGGAAAATGCAGGGACAGGTCTACTTAGCTCAATCTCAAGTGGCTGGAACATATGCTATGATGGAAACAATGGGCACACAGAGCCATGCCCTTCTCGGGCCTTCCGTCAGATCCCTGGACAAGAATCTAGGCGCTTAGGATAAGGCAAGAGCACTGGGGCAGAGTTGGGTCAGTTACTGCAGAAGAAACTGAAGTAACTCACGGGGTGAGAGAGAAGGGTTCAGACTAACTCACCTCTAAAGTCTCTTTCGGCCCATTCCATTGAAGGACCATATTCTAGTGACTGGTAGTTTGCTCATGAACAACTTTCCCAGACCCAGAAGGCCATCAGGTGAGCAACAGAAAAAAGGACAGACTCTAAAAACATAAAGAAGAAAACATACCCAGCCTGGTTGGGATGTGGGGAAAGAGCCCCAGAAAACCCCGGGTATGAGAACTGTCCTGACCACCCCCACACAGGAAGGTAGGATGTTCTCTGTGTCACGTGCTACCTTGGAAGGATATGGAAGGACCAGCAAATGGATCTTCAAAAAGGCAAGTGTAAATAAATAGTGCTGGACACGGTGAGCCAGCCCCTGCCCCTGCCCTGCTTGCCCCTGGCAAGCTAGAGAACCCTGGGCAATTCTCTTCTCTCTCTGGGCCCTGATGTCCTCACAGACTCAGCCATTTCCCAGGTCTGCTCTAGCTTTAGTGTTCTCAGATTATGTGGTAGTTTTCATGACAGGTACACCAAACTGTAAAGAAACTAAGCAGAAACTGTCAGAGACTTTTGTGATCTAGATCCCGCTGCTGAAGGTGGAGTTCAGGGTCTTCCTGTCTCCACTACTTCCCTTTCCAGTAAATGATCAGTGGGGGGGATCTCATCACCTGTCAGGAGAGGCTGGCAAAGATTAAGGCAGGAAACATGACTTGGGAAGAGAGAGGGCAAAGTGGGATATCGCCTTGCTGTTGTTTAGCACAGGGATTTGGGGGGCTTGACTTTCTGGGGTGGGGAGTAGTAACAGGTGCTTGAATAGCATCGTTCATAGACTAATGAGCTTTGGAATAATTTAGATATAGAGAGCTTATCAAAACTTAGCATGCTGACTGGGTGTATGCGGTTAGCACTTTTTAAATAATCCATGTCTACTGACTGAGTTCAGGGTCCATTTTTTGTACACCCACTAGTCTAGCTCCATGCTACAGGTAGGAGATAATCTAATATTAGAAAAATATCTGGCTTAAAACCAATCCGGACACCAGACTAGATGTGATTATTCAGCATTTAGGAACACTGTAGAGTTCTATCAACACGGCTCCCGGACCGAGAAGTGGAGATAATCCTGCACGGTATGCAGCTCCTGGCCCAGCACACGAATGTGTAGTTAAAAATGTCTGCAGAGGGGCGCCTGGGTGGCTCAGTCATTAAGCGTCTGCCTTCGGCTCAGGTCTGATCTCAGGGTCCTGGGATGGAGCCCCGCATCGGGTTCCCTGCTCTGTGGGAAGCCTGCTTCTCTCTCTCCCACTCCCCCTGCTTGTGTTCTTTCTTTCTCCCCCCCACCCCCGCTGTGTCTCTGTCAAATAAATAAAATCTTAAGAAAAAAAAACGTCTGTAGAACTGAACCACCCGACTGGAGTATTTGAAGGAGCAGGCGGGCCTCTCCAGCTCTCTCCACTCCTGCCCCTTCCCAAGGACCCCAAGGAGCAGACAAGGATCTTCTGAGAGAGGGCGGCCTTTCTACCTTGCAGAAGTACCACGGCCTCCTGATGGCCTCTTCACACAACTTCTGAGAAGCAACACGTGAATGCCAACAAGGCAGAGGGAGGCAAGGGCAGCTACATGGCTGACACATTAAAACTCTCTGCCCCACCTAACTTAGAGTTTCCATCTCTGCTCTAAAAATTGCTTGAGGACAACCCGGCACTCACACGAGGGAGCTCTGGGGTAACTGAGGGCCTCCGACCCACCCCTGTTCTAACCACTGGCCCACACAGCATCCAGCTGGCTCCCTTAAACTTATTTCCAGATAATCTTTCAGGAGAAACTTGGATTTTTGCCCCAAGCCCAGCCTCACCCAGAGCAGGGTAAGGCAGAGCCAGGGATGACCTCATCACAGCAGCAGAGGGAGAGCGGAGAAGGGGTCCCCTCCCAGGGCAGGAGACCCAGCGTGTGCACACACCGGAAGCAGTGCTGGCGCCTGGGGTTGCCCCAGCACATGATAGGTGGGTGCTCACTTTTGGGGTAAGGAGGAGGTTTATCATCAAGCATAGAATCACCAATACCTTCTAAATTTCCTGAAATTCTACCTCCCACATTTCCCAATCGGCACCCACTCCCATGTCTGGGTTCGGTGCCAGGGCACAAAAGATCGCCTCCCTTACCAGCGGGGCCTCTCAGCAAGGCAGGCTATAGACAAGGGACTTGTCTGCTCATGTCTGCTCCTGTTGCCCTCCTGGATCCTTGGCCCCAGAGCAGAATTTACCCAGAGAAGCAGATCTTGTTCTAAAACTTGGTAGAGTTATCACAGCTTTCTTGGTGGCTCATGATTATCAAAACTCTGCATTCACTTTCAGGGGTCAGGAAGACACACTCAGGAATGTGTGTGTGCTCTGCTGCCCAGCTCACGGAAGAGCATCTGCTGACGCCCGAGGGGGCTCACAGGTGCTGCAGCTGGACTTGGAACCTACGGCCTGCTCGGTTCCAGCCAGGCCCTCGGGCCGTGTGTGGCCCTTGCCACACCCTGACCTGCCGACCAGATGGCAGGAGATGGCCGGGGTGACCACGAAGACTCCTGGGGGTGAGGGGATGGGAGTCAGAGCTGGATGTGGCACTGTGCTGATAAAGACTTCAGAATTTCCCCTAAATTTCCTCTCACAGAGCTGTGAACACTCTACTCCTGCAGTGTTTACGACCGTGTGAACCCCCTGGAAGGAAGACAAAATGTCCTCCTCTACAAAGAGGGGTGAGCAGCAAACCAATACACTCAGCAAAATTATTCAGATTTGCAAAAAAACTTTCTTAAATAGGAATTCTCTCTCCTAAGCTCAGAGACCAACCTGATCAAAAAGCTGTTTTCCTGTTGTATTTGGCTGGATGGCGAACTCCAGCTCCGCATCCATGGTGGTAACTCGGACATTGATCTAAAAAACAAAACAAAATGAATCATACTTAACTGAATATTCCTTTCTCGTAATAATCTGAGCCTCCCACAAAGACTCAAGGCTACTTAGCAACATGGCAAGAGTAAATCCTCAGACTTCCATTCTCATGCTGTGACACACACATGCACACTCACTCACCGAAGCCAACAGTAGACAGCTGATGAGTCCCAGCACGGCACCCGGTGTGGACTCAAAATGTATGCCCTCTCTGCTTTAACAAGCACATTCACACTTCTGTCTAGGCTGTTTTTCTACAAAAATACCTTGATAATCATTAGCGTATTTTTCCAGGTACCAGCTTGTATTGACCCTCTTGACAACCAAAGAAGGCACCAGTGGGGTGGTGAACCTCAAGAACTCAGACCAAGGCAGTAAGTGAAAGGAGGAGAGGAGCAACATACCAGCATGTTTAGAAACACTGGAAAATAATTGTGAAAAGAGAAATGGTCAGATGACTGAAAACCCATCAAAGAGAATATCCTGCAGTAATTTAAAATGCCAAATTATGAAGATGGTAGAAACATGGAAAACTGCTTCAGGAATGAAAGACATGTCAAGAAAAATGGTACACACTCCCTCACTGCAAACCCGTGAGAGCTTCTAGGCTGAGGACAGAGGTAAACTATGGGGATGGATGTATCACGGGATGTCAGTTCAGAAAGGAATGGAGGTGGGGGTGAGGAGGGGCCTTAAAGAGGTCTCTAATTCCCATCAAACTTTTTGTATAAAACATTCACTTTAGTGTAGTTCAAATTTATCACTTGCGAAAACTCAAATTTACTAGCCTATGGAAAATAGACAAATCTACTTTATATCACTGTCCCAAGGGAAAATACCATACCCACTAATGCTATGATTAAGAAATACTTGCTTTTAATCATTTTTCAAGTGATTATACCCTAAAATCTTCCTGCCTCGGATGCAAGTATCACGAGGACAGAGTAACAGGACTAAGACTTGGCTGACAGAGGCCCAAGTGTCCAGCCAGCACAAGACACACATCTGGCGCCCGTACTAGTTCTGACTTTAGAAACAAAATCTGGGGGTGCCTGGGTGGCTCAGTGGGTTGAAGCCTCTGCCTTCGGCTCAGGTCATGATCTCGGGGTCCTGGAATCGAGCCCCACATCGGGCTCTCTGCTCAGCGGGGAGCCTGCTTCCCCACCCCCCCTCTCTGCCTACTTGTGATCTCTCTCTTTCTAGCAAATAAATAAATCTTAAAAAAAAAAATCTGTCTTCACGGATTGTTTCTTCTAACCCTCAAGACTGATAACTAAGATACTTTGACACAAATCCACTGTCTCTTGAAGGTTCTCTGGGTGACAGTAGAGAGAAGTGAGGTATAATTTTCCAGGATTTCAAGAAAAGTCTCCCCTCCAATCTCAAGTTTACAAACATGAGGCATATTTTAAATTCTTCAATTATATTAAAATATAAAAACCTCAGGTTTTTTTTTCCTTGCTGGCAATAATTTAAAAAAAAATCACAAAGTGGTTGTTATGAAGCACAAAAGATAAATAGCTCTCTCAATTATGGTTCCAAATGCACACAATAGAGATAAAAAGCAGCTCCAGGGGCACTTGGGTGGCTCAGTCATTGAGCCTAATTCCCAGATTTGATTTGGGGGCACATTAGAATTTTTTTTCTTTTCAAAAATGCCGCTAAAATTAAAAGTTAATTTTATCAGCATATATGTATATTCACATATAGTGTGTGCTCTACCATCTTGAGCTAAGAGGCTGAGCTGAGAGAACTCATGAACCTAAACGTATGAGAGAAGAGAGAGCTGCTCTAGGTCACGGGTGTGCTTGGTCCTGGACTTGTCGCTGCCCTCACTGGTGTTTCTCACGGGGGCACAACTGGCACTCTGGGCACAGGCATTCCTTCTGCAAGACTACCTCAAGTGCATCCCTGAGCCCATCTACTGAACACAGCTGTCCTCAGTCGCCGGGGGAAATATAAAAGTGCCCTCCCTCCACCATTTACACATGCTCCCTGAGAAGGGAGGTTGCTACCCAGACTAAGGACCACAGCAGGGCACTGCCTTCATCAGAAGCAGGTTAAAGAGTTCCGTGTTTATAAAGCCTGTTAAGATTACTTTAAATTTTATAGATCTTTAATAATGAAGTACAGCATAAACTTGTATCAAAGTTTAAAATTAAGCTTTTACTCAGATGACAGGACAATTAATATAAATAATTTGGTCCACTTTTTCAGGGCTTTAAAAGAAATCAGACTTGAAAAAAAAAAGAAATCAGACTTGAGCAATTAAGCTAGTTTATTTTTTTTTAATATTTTATTTATTTGACAGAGAGAGATCACAAGTAGGCAGAGAGGCAGGCAGAGAGAGAGGAAAGCAGGCTCCCCGCTGAGCAGAGAGCCCAATGAGGAGCTCGATCCCAGGACCCTGAGATCATGACCTGAGCCGAAGGCAGAGGCCTTAACCCACTGAGCCACCCAGGCGCCCCTTTACTTGAGCAATTAAGAATCAGAAATTTAGCAATCAGAAGAAATCAGAATTAAGCAACATCTAAATCTCAACTCTCCCTTTTTGAGAGAGACAGAACATGCGTGAGCATGTACATGTACTTGCTCTCTCTCGAGCACACTCACATGAGCAAACAGGGTGGGGAAGGGACAGAGAGAGAGGGAAAGGGAGGATCTTAAGCAGGCAGGCTCCTCACCCAGAGCAGAGACCTGAGCTGAAATAAAAAACTGGACACCTAACCAACTAAGCCGCTCAGGTACCCACCAACTCTCCTTTTTAATTATCTTTGTCTTGAGTTCCGTGATAAGCAATTGTTTTTAGAATGTGGATGGAAGCGGACGCTCATATTTGCAATGGTGCACAGAAATAAAGTGGGCCTGTATGGTCCTGCATGATAAGGGGGAGGATGGTCCCACCAAAAGACCAGAGGTCCACAGGCTTAAAACATCCCCCCCACCCAAACCATGTGCAAAGGCTGGGAGAAAGAATTCGTGTTTTATAATTTTTAGTCTTGGTAATTACTCCCAGATCACGCTTTAAGATTTTATTTATTTGTCAGAGAGACGGATAGCACAAGCAGGCAGAGTGGCAGACGGAAGCAGAGAGAGAAGCAGGCTTCCCGCTGAGCAGGGAGCCCAATGTGGGCCTCAATCCCAGGACCCGGGGATCGTGACCTGAGCTGAAGGCAGAGGCTTCAACCCACTGCCCTACTGAGCTGCCCAGGCTTCCCCCATATCACACTTCTTATTAAAGGCAACATTTGCTGAGGGCAACAAAATCCCAAAGTAATAAGTGGTACAGGTGTGTTTATAGAATACACAGTCACTGAAAATCGAACTGCAGAAGGCAGTGTTTCTCTAAGGCCTGACAAAATACTGAAAATCTTTTAAACATTCTGCTTTGTCTGGGCATGATGATGGTGACTTGAGTTTTGCTCACACACCCCCAACTGCATACACGTGGACAGGCACACATGCGCATGCGCGCGCGCACACACACACACACACACAGGTTGACAGTGTAGATGGTAGTTTAATTCAGGTCTCCTCCACGTGCTACCCCAACTGAAGCTAAGAGACAAAGCCATATTGAAAGCTCTAACATAGAAGGAACCAGATTTAACTGTACCCCAGTATGTGTAATGGGAATTCGTAAATAAGTCAGATAATGGAGTCAGCAGGTTTTTAAATTCCAGATTAAAAATAATGAGGTCTTCCTCTTGGTATATACTACGTCACAATTTTAGAATAAGAGGACTTGTCTTAGACCCAAGTCAAAACACGTTAAATGAAGATACCTGAACCCACGCATGGAAATGAGGTTCTAATGAGTATAATGCCTATTTTCCACACTGGCCATATTTAGCAGAAAAATCTTTCTTTTTGCCCCAGTAGCCTAGCTCAGGAGGGCAGTCGTGTGTTCATTTCAGTAAGACGGGAGAGTTTTGATTGCTAGAATATCAGTGTGTGCTGCTGGTCTGTATCTGAAAGGTTTTAAAAACAAAAATTGGAATCAACTCAAGTTTTATTTCTAAAACAAGAACAAAACTGGTCAGTAGAAATTCTTCAATCTAAAAAAATGCCACACGTGTTTTTTCATGGCCCTACTATTCCCCAGGTATACGCACGCACCTCTAGAGAATGCATAGGTTATCTGATATGGGAGTTTAACACATAAACCTATCTTTGCCTTAGTTAATGAAGTTAATGAAAACCTAATTGAAATGTTGTCTCTGTCCTCCCTCTGCTTAATAATCTACTCTTTAAAAAATTCTCTTTGCTGTTTTTAGGGGTTAGCTCAGCTCAACACTGGGACACAACAAGCTAATGAAGCATAACAGCTTTATTTCACTATTCCCAGCTTACCCCAGTGAGTGGGCACCTGGCATGCCTTTGGGGCTCACTCACTCTACAAGGACCAATCAAATACCTACTGGTTGCCCTGGGCACGAGTGGGGCCATGTGACAAGAGGAGTCAGCCCTCCCCTGGCCTGCAGGCACTTACAACAGAACAAACAGAGATGGGCCTCTAACAGCTCCCATTCACCATAGTTGTTTCCACATGGGCCCAACTATTAGAATCCCCAGAAAAGCCTTTCAAACACCCGAGTTTCTGGGCCTTAGCCCAAGGATCTGTATTTTTTAAAGCCACGCACGTAAAGACCAGCTGAATTCGGGGATCACTGAAACAGAGGCAAGAGAACGCAGCCAGTGGGCCTGGGTTTGAGAGCTGGTGCTGCAGCCTGAGGACTTCCTCCCACTGGGCCTCACCCCTGTAACTGCAATCCAAGGGTTTGGTCTTGAGGTCCTTCTGCCCCTGCCGTGCTGGGCCTAGAGGCCAACACCACAAGGGGAGCGGTGGGGGTGCGATTAAAGCTGGAGCTGTGAGAACAGGCGGGTCCACAACGCCTTCGTAGAGGTGTGGACAGACCGAAAAATAGCCAACTGTGATACCATTAAAAGCTGGCCAGGAGACTGTTTTCAAGGGGAAAGGAAAAAGCTCAATCTGTCTTCACATTCCCAGGAGGGAAATGCAACTCCGGCTGGACACAGAGCAGCACAGGTCTCACTGCCCCAATGCAGCAGGCACCGCTTTTTCCAGCAAGAGAATGTAAACGTGTTAAACCACAATCTGTTTTTTAAATAAACTCAGTAATAATTTATACTTTTAAAACAAAAATAGATCCACTATCCCCTTTGCTTGCCCCCCCCATCATGAGCACAGGCCTGACAGCAGGTAGGGCCCAGACCCACCTCCCCAGGCACCCCAGCCAATCCCTGCCTAGTGGTCCCCAACTTGAAGAAAGCCACTTCCCCTCATCTGCAGAATGAAATACTGTAACTGGAAATGTTCTATCTGTAAGGGATTCTCCCAACTGTAACACTCTATAACTTAAAAATTATCAGAGTGGCTTCTGACACCAAGTCCGTGGCTGTGCAATTCTCTGGAACACCATCTAACCTTCACAGGGAGAGGGACAAAGAGGTGATAAGTCACATAAGTTAAGGTTCATTCTGTTTCTGTTTTCTTTCTTTAACAGACTTTTTTTTTTAATTTTTATTAACATATAATGTATTATTTGCCCCAGGGTACATGTCTGTGAATCGTCGGGCTTACACATTTCACAGCACTTACCATAGCACATACCCTCCCCAATGTCCACAACCCAGCCACCCTATCCCTATCCCCTCACCTCCCAGCCACCCTTAGTTCATTGCATGAGTCTAGGAGTCTCTTATGGTTTGTCTCCCTCCCCATCCCTCCCGGTTTCATTTCTCTCCCCCACCCCCCCAAACTCCCACCTTGCCTCTCAAATTCTTCATATCAGAGAGATCATGTGATACTTGTCTTTCTCTGACTGACTTATTTCGCTTAGCATAATACCCTCCAGTTCCATCCACGTCGTTGCAAATGGCCAGATTTCGTTTCTCTTGATGACTGCATAGTATTCCATTGTGTATATATATACCACATCTTCTTTATCCATTCATCTGTTGATGGGCATCTAGGGTCTTTCCATAGTTTGGCTATTGTGGACATTGCTGCTATAAACATTCGAGTGCACGTGCCCGTTCAGATCACATTTTTATCTTTAGGGTAAATACCCAGTAGTGC
>CM053608.1:6041159-6051685 GCA_028646535.1 Procyon lotor
ACTCACACCTAATTAATGATCAGTGTAGAGAATAGTATTTATATATAAGTGACAATATGGGTTTGTAACATTAGTTTGAAAAAGGGAAAGTTTCATTCTGTATATTTTGTTACCTTTTACAGAATAAAGGAATTACGTATTAAACCATGTAACCACGACACTTGATCTGACCTGAGGGCAGGAAGGAGATAGAGTAACTGCTGTAATCACATCTGTAAAAATGATTTTTTTTTTTTAACCTTGAGTGTTCCCTGTGTGTGTAAACTGTGCACATTGCAGTTTTCTATCCAAGCTTGTTTGAAAAAGACACATGTGCTTTTGGCTCATCCACACTCCAGCTAGGAAGGGACTCTTCCCACTACTGTGGTCCCTGTCCTGACCTTGCCAGGTCTCTGCTGCACCCTTAAAAACCTGTCGAAATGTCAGCTCGCTCATGCCACTGGCTCCTCTTCACGCTCGGCTGTGTCCTTTTCCTTTTCGGGTGCGAGCCGTGTGCAGATGAGCCCCGCACCACCGACAAGAGAAATAAAAGCTGTGCAAGGCAGAGATGGCAGTGGGTGTGTCCTTGCGCGTGCGGGGCGGGGGCCCCTCCTCCGACTCCGTAGGTGCTGCCCGTGGCTCTCCTGGACCTGGGCACTGGTGGCCCTGAAGGGGGAGTCCCTCCACAAAGGAGAACGGGAGGGACCGGATACCCACCAGGCTCCTCCAGTTCTCCTTCCGATGCATATAAGGCGGCTGTCATTTTCAGTTTGATGGGCACTGGGGGACAGAGGTAACAAACATTTTCCACGTATGTGAAAGCATAGAAAAACAACTGAACTTATTTATAGAATAAGTGCTCTGTTTGATGTAACTACAGAGGGAGGTGGAAGAAGGTTCGGGCTCCGGGACAGAGCTGCCCACGGCGAGGGTCCACGCCCACGTCTGGAGCCAACCTTCAGGCCTGAGCCCCAGCTTCAGTGCAGGATGAGTGTCATGTCTATCCACAGATTGGGGCTAGAAAGAACTTTCTGCCACTGATGCGCCGACTGTGAGCCTGAGTCCTCACGGGCAACGTCTTCCTCTGTGAAGAGAGTGAAGTGACCAAGTAGTAACGGGTGATGGCATTCATTCCTAAGTTCTATGCAGTCTCAAGAGCCCAGAGCCAAAGAAGATATTTTGGGGGGGTTGGCTTATCAGGAAGGGGACTCAAAAGTCTTACCCCATGATGATGGCTGTGGTTCTGTGAGGCGCTCTCAGACCTGGGGCCAGATTTGCAGACAGGAAGGAATCCCTTATAGGAAGGGGAGTGTGTCCTTGGACAATATTCCTTCTATTTATTTTTAAAGATTTACGCATTTATCTTGGAGAGCACAAGCAGGGGGAGAGGCAGAGGGAGACCAGCAGACTCCCCGCTCAGCGGAGAGCCGGACACAGGGCTGGATCCCAGGATGCTGAGATCAGGACATGGAAGCTGAACCGACAGCCCCACAGGCGTCCCTGGACAACGTTCCCTTTAAAACCGATTGTAATTGAAGAGTGAATCTGGTTTGTCTTCAGAGGTCCTCGGGTGGAGGTCCTGGAGATGCGTGCTTGTGTTTACGGTTGGCACGGTGTTTGAGGGACACCCCTGGTGGGGACCAGGGGAGCATCCCCCCCGAGGGCCGACCCCCACACATTGCCAGCAGCACCCCAGCTGAGCTGCACTGGAAAGCACTGCCCTTTGGGACACTCTTAATTACTTTCTGATTTGCCATCTGTTGGGATTAAGATGATATTTTCGTTTAAGAAATCAATCCTTTTATGATTGATGCCAGAAACAAAAGCAAACTGTACCCTGCCCATTTTGAGGCCTGTAATTTTTGTTTCTTCAGCAGATCTCCATCTGTTATAAAGGGCCGAGGTACTTGGCTGTATTGTCTCTGTCGCAGAGTACTGTCTCTGTGGCAGAGACCGCTTCCAAGCCACTTACATCGCCTGCCGGCGTGGAGACATTACTGTCTTTCCAGGGGTCAGCATGTAAGACGTGCGTTAAGGACAAAGCTGCCACTAAGGCCCGACGCTCGCTCAGACTTACCAGAACCGAGCCTGGCTTCTCCCAGCAAGCGGTCGTTCACACCAAAGAGGGCCTGGTCCCAGACGGTTAACTCCAGGCTTGACTGCCTCAGTTGGGAAGGGCTCACGCCGTTGAACACAAAGGAGTGCTTCCATTGGGGATAAGCTTGCTTCTTCGCGACTGGGGACTTCAACTTCAGTTTCTGTTGGTCCGGCAGAGTGAGACAGCTGCAGGAGGGAGACAGTGGCTCTGGGATGCTGGCCCCCGGCCCCGGTGGTGCTGGCCGTCGTGAGACCAAGGGCTGGATCGGCCCCAAAAGAAAAATTCCAAGCCAGGAGTGAGAATGGGAATCGCAAGATTGGAGTGTGACCTCTCACTAGGATGTTCCAGGTTTAGGGCTGAACTCTGCACCAGACGCAGGGATTCCATGCCATGTGGCCCTTGTCTTAATCCCCCTCCTTGACCACCAGGCAAAGCATGGCTTAGACCTGCTACCCAGGGACCAGGACTCTGCACGCGTTCTCTCCTTTTAACCCTGTTCTCAGGAAATCAGCTCAGGAGGGCCACAGAGCTTGCCCGAGGTCCCGCAATAGGGGCAGCATGAGGACAGGAATGCAGATCTTGGCACGGTAAGCCAGCCTTTCCCATTATGCCACTCACCAGGGACACAGTAATTCTGTGTAATTAATGGTGTTTGCCTGCCTTTGGATTCACCAACACCCAGACAGTAAGAATAACATAAGCAGAGCCCACCTTACTGTTCGTCCAAAAGATGCCCAGGCAAGGGGACAGTACCAACCACACTGCTTCCTCCAAGCTCTGAGTCAGAAAATGCTGATGTAGTAACAAGGACCGATAAGATCTGGGTTTTGGGTTAAGATACAGTGTTCTGCATCTAACCCTGGCAGGTCTAAATCCCATGAATTCTTGGAAATCAGACTATGCCGTATGTATGTACAGATTTATCAGTAAACAGTCGGTTAAATACACTACTTACCCCTTAACAAATGAGTTTAGGGTGCCATCTGACCGCACCGGCAAATTCTTGGCTCCCAGCACGACCAAACAAAGCTGACCGTTAGGGGATGGCCGCTCTGTCCCTGGAAGGAAAGCCAGCATTTGCTGTGAGCCCTACTTCACACAGGGCCTGCAATGCCATCACCCCAAAACTGACAGCTCAGCGGGAGCGTGTGTGACAGCCTTGAGAGCCCAAGAGAGTGGACAGGAAGAGGATCCTATCCATGTGGGAAGGCTCTGCCGGCGCTGCTCACGTGCTGTCCCCCTGCAAGGCCAGCATGGTGACCGGGGGGTTGGGGGGTTATTAAAATCCCGAGAAGCTACAAAGATAGAGAGGGATCCACGGACAGAAAGGATATAGAGCTTTTAGTCTCAGGCAGGCAGTGGTTTTGGGGAAAGGAGGGACCCCAAGACTTCTGTTCTAAGGTGCTGGCAAGGACAACAGATGCCACTGGCCCCCGGGGGCCCTGTGAGCCCTGGCAGCAGACCTCTTTCAGGCAAATTAAGAGATCACTAAATACATCACGGAATTGTGTGTTCTTTCTTCACCCGCCTCTCTTCCGTACACTCCTTTATTTAACTTGGTAAGATCGCCCGTGAGGTCCTCCAGAGCCTGTCCTTGAGCCCCTCTCACGGATCTTGGGAGCTGGGGTGCCTTCGCTCAGCCCTGCCCGACCCGGCCCCCGGGGAGGAAAGCCCCAGAGCTGGTGTCCTAAGAGCCCTGTGAAGTGGGCGTCAAAGGCCTGGCCTGCTCCAGTCCCATGTTGCCCTTCCAGACCACGGGGCCCCAGAACCCACTTTCCGGGCTGAGCTTCACAGATCTTGGAAAGTCACTGGAGCATTGCAGGCTTGGTGGGTGGCAGCAAGGAAAGCCTCAGCCCACCTGCTGCTCAGGCTTTGGAAACAGGGACCGGCCTGTTTCCAAAGGCCACCTACCTTCGGGGGCCTCCTGGAGCTTTCTGGGCCCTGTAGGGAAAACCAGTTTGGCCCGGACTGCGAGTTCTCCATTATCCGAAAGAATGCGGTCTTCAGGCTTCTCTGCCTGGGGGCAAGAGACAACTCAGGCAGGATTCCTCAGCCCTCAGAACCTTCTGGGCTCCTCTGATTGCTCCCGCTCTGTCCGTAAGTGCCCCACCCCCACTTACCCCTGCAGAGCCTCTGCAGGGTGGGGAGGGCCCTGGGGTGGACAGGACACGCCCCTGGCAGGACTCGCCTTTCTTCCATTTGTGGTGACTCTCCATTCCCGCCCCATGTCTCGAGGAGGTGAGGGGCGCTCAAAGGTCCTGGCACATTTCCCAGAAGACACGCCTAAGAAAACTTGCACACAGCCAGATTCGAAGAAAGTGGATAAAATCGAGCCCCTCTAGCTCAGTGGACTCAGCAGCTATACTTCTTAGGCTCCTGGCTGCCTCCCAGGAAGGAGGCCGGCCCTCGGGCGCCAGATGAGATAAAGCTGCCTCTACCCTCAGCTTCGAGAACCCTGCACTAAGTCCTTGGGCCCGGGCGAGGGGGCAGGCCTGTAAGCAGAACGCTCCCGGGCCAGCGAGGGGCTCTCTATAGCTGGTATTAGGAAGGACGTCTTTTAGCCTGGCACCTTCTGCTCCTCTTCCCAGCAGCCTCGGTGGCGGCTAGTGTTGTCCTGGGCAAGGGGCCCTAGAGAGAACAGATGGGCAGGGCACCCTAGTAGAAGATCCTAGGGGAAACCACTCTGGCAGGGAAAATCATGAAAAATGAAAACCAGGAAAGCCTCCATGGAGGAGGTGGGCTTTCAGCTCAGTCTTAGGCAGACCTTGGCTGGAAGAAAGCATCCCAAGTGGATGTCCGAGGACAGGCTCTGAGAAGGGTAAGCTCAAGGGCCGGGAGGCTGAGGCCAGGGCTGTGCAGAGCAGTGTAGAGGGGGCAGGAGAGGTGGGGCAAGAGAGACCCTTGGCTTGACCGGACTATAGCCGGAAATCAGAGACCCAGCATCAGCCCCCGGGCTTGGGACAGCCTCAGCCTCACTGCCAGACTCACTGCTGGGACAGGTGCAGCACCCTCATTTCTTAGGCTTCTTCCTCACCCATTATCTCTTCCAACCTCTCTCCCCATCTTGGATCTTGGCACAGAAAGTGCAAAGCAGTTGCTCCAAGAAATGCCAACTTTCCCTCCAGGATCTCTTCCCGGCACAGCCTGGGAGCAGACCTAAATCAGCCAGCTCCCCCTCTTGGGGCCTCCCTGGCGGCCTGCCCTGAAATCCCTGGCGGTCAGGGCAGGGCAGCCCAGGCCCTACAGATAGCATCAGGCCGGGCCCTTCTCAGCTGGTTCCACTCTGGGAGCGGCCCGGGGCAGGCGTGTAGAAACCACGGCTGGGGACAGGCTGACCTGCGCAGGTGTAGCCTCTGGCAGCAGCAGTGGCGAGCCCAGGGTTCCCCCGCTAGGACCAAGTGACCCTGAATTTGGGGAGGGGAGCACATGGGCCTTCACAGGAGGCCCTCTAGACCCGACCCAGGCTGGTGCTTGGGCTACACGGAGGAAGGGGCTCCCGGGTACTTGAGCAAACCTGAGCAGGGAAAGACCCCTAACCCCACCCAGGAGAGCCTTTCCTCCCTAAGAGGTTCCTATGAAGAGTCCCAGCCAGGCAAGTCCGAGGCTTTCCGGGGTAGGTTTTCTCTTCTCCAATCTCTGGAAAAGGGAGTTTTGCTTTCCTTGGGGGGGTGGGGGTGGGGGTAGCCTGGTCCCAAACCACACCTCACCTTGGCTCTCAGGGGATACCAGCAGAAACACTGTGTTGTGCTGTCTTCGAAGTCCCACGTGGCCAGAGGGATGGTCACCTCTCCAAGAAACACCCTCCGGGTGAGCGTGCCCAGGTGCCACACAGAGACCTGCAGCCCCCGGGTCCCCAGCTGGCTGGGCTCCACCTGGTACTGCAAAGGCAGAGGAGAGGCGGTCAGTCTGGGCTCCCGACCCAGAGCCCCCCGGGGTCGCAGGGGTGTTCCTCCCGCAGGTGGAGCCAGCATCTCGGTGTGGCCGGGGTGGGCTGCGCAGCTTGGAGCGGCGGTGGTGGGTGGTCTCTGCTTTCTCGAACACAGAACCACCTCCTCCACCAGCCTTGTGGTCAGCGCTCCGTCTGGGGAAAGGCTGGGCAGCCGCAGGGTCCCTTCCCACAATCCAGATCCGTCCCCAAGGCGAGGAGGAAAGCTCTCTCGTCTGTCCTAGCTCAGGATCCTTGCCTGGCCCGGACTGTCCAAAAATACTGCAAGCTAGGATTTTTTTTTTTTTTATGTAAAGCATGAGTTCTTCACATGGGCATTGCTTAGATGGACAATGCGTGGCGGGCACGCGCAACCGTGCTGGCGCTCAGGGGTCACACAGAGCTGTTTCTTCACTGTCCCTGCTCCCGCCGAGGGGGGGGCCTCTGCCCCACGGGGCCTAGAGGCCAAAGGCCCTGCGTGAGAGTGCCCTGTGCCCTTCCAGAAGGCCAGGGGGGCATAGCCAGGCTTCCCAAGAGCTGCTGACTCCGCTCAGCCTCTGTGAGCCTGTTCCAAGCCTGTTTGTTGGATTTTCTCAAGAATGAAAAAAAGTTACACTTTACTGAACGGTTGTTTTGTACCAGGCATTTGGTTACATTGCTCCTTGGCTTCCAGGAGCCTCCCCTGAGGTCAGTGTTAGCAATTACCAGTTTACCAGGGAAGCACCCAGGATCCGGCCTTCAAAGCTCCCCGCTGGGGTTGGCATCCTGGCTTCTCCGGGGACCCGCCTGTCGCACTGCAAGGCAGGACACTCGCCCCCACTCAGAGCAGCCACGCTGGTTTGCCTGAGACTCACCTGGGTGCCCTTCCACAGGTGTGTGGAGAAGCCGTAACTTGTCTCCCTCGGTCCCCCAAACAGGGACGGCCCGTGGCCCTGTCTGCTGGGACCTCCCCCCTCGGGGCCAGGCTGCCTTCCCCACTTGCCCCTCCTTTTCTTCCCTTAGGGATTATCTGCGCCCATCATGGGTGGTCGCAAGCCACATCCCTCTACCACTTTGGGCTGATTTTCAGTCAGTTTCCCTCAAGTCCATGGCCTATTTCTTCTTCTTTTTTTTTTTTTTTAATCTTTTTTTCTTTTTAAAGATTTTATTATTTTTACATACTCTCTATACCCAACGCGGGGCTCGAACTCACAACCCCGAGATCAAGGGTCTCGCACCACCCTCCGAGCCAGGGTCCCTGACTACGCTGCCCTGCATTCCTTTCTCAGTCTGTCTTTAAACTCTGATTTCCCCGGATTGTTCCCTTCATGGCCACAAGGCCAATCAGCTGCTCCGGCCGCACCTGCTGCGCTGAGGACGCACTGTCCCGGCGGGGGGGGCCGCTGCCAGTCCCCATGTCCTCCCTCCCGGGGCCGCTGAATCCTCCCCATGCACCCCATGCAAGGGGCAGCCCTGCCCTCCTCTCCCTCAGAAGCGCAGGCCTGCTTCTCAGGGGTCCTCTCACATGAGCGGCCCCCTCTCACAAACCGGACTTCTCCTTCTGGTTGACTGAACCCCTTTTCTTAGACCTTTTCCCCATCGCCCCCTTACTCCACAAGGGGTGGTCCCAGCGGGCTGTGGGGTCGCCACCGCCTCTCCTGAGCTCCCAGCCCCACAGACACAGACACCAGATCAGGTGTGGCGTTCGCCCTCCCCAGGCCCTCTGCGGTGGTCTTCACGGAAGACGGGGTGCCAGCTCCCCCGGAGTGTGGGAAGGCTTCCCATGGAGCGCTCGGCCTAGAAAACCTAGAGGATTGCTTTCTAGATCTTAGAGTAGATGAGGGACGTGGATTCTCTTTGTCGTATCTGGGAAGTTCTCTGGGACAAGTGAAATATCCACAATATACCGGGTAAAAACCAATGGATAAAAATTTTAGGAGATTTCTTTAAGGTTCTGCCTGCGTTTTAAATCAGGTAGTTAAAACTTTAAAAATCAAACCATATAATATCTAAGATATATATTCAATCCTCTTTTCATAAAATGGGAACTGTTTGTTTCCCTGTTTAGTACAAAACACTTTAA
Source organism: Procyon lotor (assembly GCA_028646535.1). NCBI lineage: Eukaryota > Metazoa > Chordata > Mammalia > Carnivora > Procyonidae > Procyon > Procyon lotor. Next base: position 6,049,224 of record CM053608.1, read on the forward strand.
TTAAACTGACAATGAGTGATTTGGGATATGACCTTAAAATGTGTGAGGGGGCACATAGCTTTTCAAAACTCTTTCCGCGAAACCACAGGAAGAGCAGTGTCTACTGACTTGTTTCCAGAGAGGGTTCTCAGTCGACAATCGCTTGGGTCCTACCCACACCTGCTGAATCACAGTCTGTTTTTTTTAAAAAATCCTCTGGGGGAGTCCCAGGACCATAAATCTGGTGAAGGTCTCCTAGTCTATCATGAGTTAGAGCTGTACTTCTGAATAGTCTCTAAGCCTCAGTTTCCCTGTTTGTAAACGAGGATTCTAATACCTAGCTCAGGGGGACATAAAGCACTTGGCCACAGCAGGGACACAGAAAACAACGGCTTTTATTATTTAACGAACAGGACTCCTGCCAGCTGGCCAGACAGTCCCCGGCTGGCGGATCAAAAATGCCCCTACTTGCCAAGGAAGGCAAACCAAGCCCTCTCCCTGTGTAGGCTCGACACATGGGGGCCTGCCCAGCCTCCCACACCTACCTCTGCCCCACATCGTCTCCAACCATCCACCCTAAATCCCCGTAGTCACTCCCTATCTCTCTGCCCCACATCCCAAATCCTATTTCTTAGCACCAGGGAAAGTGAAAACCCAAACAATTCCTCTAAAAATGTTTTTCACAAGAGGACTATTTTTTTTTTTTTTCATAAAAGCAGCAGCAACTGAGGGCCGCCGGATCATTAAAATAAAGGAACACATTCGTGAAGATAGTAACTCGGCAGCTGACAAGGGAGCCTGCTTGAGGGCACCTCTCTGAGAGTCATAAAAATTCAAGAGGACAAACCAATTTTAGAGACTGAGAGGCGGACAGGTTCTTTTCCGCCACTTTCTCAGAAATCATTAATCAGGGGCCATTCTCAAGCCCGCCAGACTCTGCACTTTCCTGTACAAAGGCTGGAATTTATTTTCTACCAACTTGCCACTGACTGACAGAGCCCTACAGAAATGTGTAAGTGTCTGTGCTTATTTTTAACTGACTCAAGAGTTTAGAGGAAGGCGCCGCTGAACTCTGGCCCCGGGTGCCCAGCCTGGGACAGGGAGACTTCGCGCACGAGTATTTGCCCGGCCAGTACCTTCAAGGTCTCCTGGAAGGTTGGGTCCACCGTGTTCTTTTGGACTCCAGTCTTGCGTTTTCCCTGGGAGGATCTGTCAGGCAGCAGATAGGTCTTGACGTACCTAGTGACCAGACGCAGACACGTCAAGGTGATAGCTCAGCGAGGGGGCCTAGGGTGGGGGGCGGCAGGGGGACAGAGGGTTCTGGAGGAGGAGAATCAGACCTCAGCATTTTCTCTACCCTGCTTCCCACTGGATTGGGGGTTGACAGAAGGGGCTTGGTGGGGAACAAGGATAGTGCTGGGTGCACACCTTCTGGCTGACTCCGTCTTTGGCCAGAATCCTCTGGAACGCTCCTGGAGGTGTAAAGTGCCCTTGCTTTCCTCTTGCCCTCCCCCTCGAGTCTACATCGCTCATTGCTTGCCATTTGGGGATGACCATGGATCCAGAGGCTGCTGTTGGGGCTCCACGGGTGGCAGTTGGAGAACCTGCCCGAATGTGGAGGTCCCGGGCCAGCTTGTCCTCCCTCCACCCAGCAAAAAAAAAAAAAAAAAAGTGGGTATAGAAAGTATATGCCTCATCCTTTACTTTGCCCTTGGGGGGCCTCTCCACCTGCATTCTGCTGTCCCCTGAAATCCCGTTCTAGACTGACCTCTCCAGGGAGGGCCTCACGCTGCCCTTCCTGGCTCGCAGCTTCAACCACGGCAATGACTACTGATTCCGGTAACAGCTGGATCCTGTGGTTTTGTCCATTCTGACCCTTTCTGTCTCTTGAGAGCCTAGATCATTTACCTTGAAAGTGATTACTGATAAGGAGGGACTAGTTTCTGTCATTTGCTATTTGTTTCTGTGCACCTTCTGGCTTTAGGGTCTCCCATTTCCCGCAGTACTACATTCATTCTTTTGCTTTTATTTACTTTTTAAAGATTTATTTGAGAGAGAGAGACAGGAAGTATGCGAGTGGGGGAGGGGTAGGAGGGTGCATATCAAGCAGACTCCCCCATTGAGCGTGGAGCCGGAGGCGGGGCTCCATCTCACGACCCTGAGATCATGACCTGACCCGAAATCGAGGGTCAGCTCCTCCAGTTTAACCAACTGAGCCACCCAGGCACCCCCATTCTTTTGCATTTAGCTGAATTTTATGGTAAAATGTTTAAATTCCATTCTCATTTCTTTTTTTTTTTTTTTTTTTTTTTAAAGATTTTATTTATTTGACAGCGAGAAACACAGCGAGAGAGGGGACACAAGCAGAGGGAATGGTAGCGGGAGAAGCAGGCTTCCCGCGGAGCAGGGAGCCCGATGCGGGGCTCGATCCCAGGACGCTGGGATCTGACCTGGGCCGAAGGCAGACGCTTAACGACTGAGCC
>CM053608.1:6051785-6076125 GCA_028646535.1 Procyon lotor
TTCTCATTTCTTTTTGTATATGTTCTATAGTTGTTTTCTTTGTGCTTACGAAGGGGATCGCATCTCATAGCCTAGAGTTACAAGGCTCTGCTTTGAATTTTTACCACCTTAATGTCCATAGCAAACAAAACCTCTGCTCCTTCCTAGTGCCAACCTCACCTCGTTGCATCGATGAGGTCGCAGAATCACACCTTTCTACACTCTGTCACCAAAATCACAGACTAATCCTTCTTTTAAGTGCATTAGGCTCTTAAGTTAGGTCAAAAACAAAGTGTGGAGTTACCAATCAAAGTTACAGCAGTAACAGGAGACAAATAATTTTTAAAAATACAGAAGGTGGAAGGACACACCACTGTTAACACCAGCTTTAAGTGAAATAAGTCAGTCAGAGAAAGACAATTATCGCATGATCTCTCTGATATGAAGAATTTGAGAGGCAAGGCGAGAGTTTGGGGTGGGGTGGGGGAGAGAAATGAAACAGGAAGGGATGGGGAGGGAGACAAACCATAAGAGACTCCTAGACTCATGCAATGAACTAAGGGTGGCTGGGAGGTGGGGGGGTAGGGATAGGGTGGCTGGGTTGTGGACATTGGGGAGGGTATGTGCTATGGTAAGGGCTGTGAAATGTGTAAGCCTGACGATTCACAGACATGTACCCTGGGGCAAATAATACATTATATGTTCATTTAAAAAAAATAAATAAAAATTTAAAAAAACAGCTTTTATCACTGCCTGTGTCTTTACTTTTCCTGCAGTCTTTATTTCTTCACACGCCCTCGAGTTGTGGTCTGGTGTCCTTCCATCTCACCCTGCAGGGGGCTCCCTTGAGCATGTATTTTTTGCAGACCAAAGACCCTCAGCTTTTGTTTATCGAGGAGGTCTTGGGTTCTCCCCCATGTTTGAAGAACAGCTTTGTTGGTTACAGGATTCTTGGTTGACAGGGCCCCCCCGCCCCCTTTAGCACTTTGACTCTATCTACTGACTGCCTCCTGGCCTCTAGAGGATCTGACGAGAAATCTGCTGTGATCCTCCTGAGGACCCCGGACAGGAAGGGGACTCCACAATGGCTGCCTGCCTCTGGGTCTGCCCCTCTGTGATCAGAAGCTGCAGTCTGCAGTCAGAGCACACAACCTTGATATTTGGAGGACAAAATCCTTTCTTTTTTTTTTCTTTTTGTCCACGTTGACCCTGGCATGCTGTACGTAAGCTGCTCCCGGGACCCTGGCACAGCTCCCTACCATGTGGCTGCGGGTGGGGGTTGCTATTAGGCTAAGAGCGGAAATTGAAATTAACCCCAATGTACGTCAACTCTTCCGCTGGAAGTTGCAAGCCTTCAAGAGACTGTAGTTCCAAAACAGTTTCATGAGACAACTTCTACCAGTGCAATCACTGTCTTACAAGAGGAGACCACTTCCTAGGGCTTCCCGCCCTGCCGCGGGAATCTGGAATGTTTTTCCTTTAAAAAGTATGGTGTATTATTCTAGTAGACATTTCACTGATGGGCAACTCGGTTCGACCCTATCATGGTTTGATTTTGCTGAGGGAGGGTGAGTTGGGGTAGCCCCTGCTCCGGGGCTAGAGAAATCCTCAAGCTGCACCACACTGAATGCCCCGGGGGTCAGCAGTCTCCACGCCGGCTGGGCAGCACTCCCGTCCCCCAGCACCGTGCCACGCCCAGTGGCTCACCAGCCCCAGCAACCGTGCCGGGACACACCTCGTGAAATCTTGTCCTGTGCACGAGCCCTGAGTATTTGGCCAAAGCCTCAAGCGGGTCCCTCTGTGGAGTTTTAGGTCTACTTCTCCATGTACTTTGTGCCTCACTTGCTTACTATTTGTTGAATGTTTATTGTGTTCCAGACAACGTTTTGAAGGCTAATTATTGGCAAACTCTGGGAAACAGCACAACGATCCTTTGAAGAAGCTGCTATCATTTCCCCTGTGTTACATGAGGAATGGAGAGGTTGAGTGACTCGTCCAAGGTCAATGCACATAAATGATGGACCAGGGTTCAATGTCCATACTCTCAACCACCTCACTACAGTCCTTTTGAGAACTACAAGAGAGGCTCAGCATGCGTGTACAGTCACGGGCAGGATAAAGGTCTCTGATGGGACCAGGCTGAGTCTGAAGAAGGGACAGGATTATGGTGGCCACTTGTGGGAGTGGCGTAGAGAAAGTAGTCACAACGCAAACATGACGAAAGCCTCGATTGGGGAAAAAGTCAGGACAGTTTTGAAACAATGACTGTTCCAATTTTCCCAGAGCAAAAAGTATACGTTGGGGGAATAAGAGAAGTTAAGAAACCAGAAGGACAAGAGGGACGCGGCTTTGGAGACCCGTAAGTGCTACATACAACAATGTACTTCATCTGTCTGCCCTGAGGAGCTCCTGAAGGTTCGGAGCAGAGCGTGGCTGGACCACCCATCCATCCCTTTTCCCGAGCTGGTAATTAAAACATTGTGCTCAAGGTTTTCCATGCGAGAAAAAAGAAAGGCTACAGAAAATCAATTCCAGTTCTAAGGAGAAGGGATCGAAGAATGAAAAAACTCTAATAGATGAAAATAAAGGAGGATATATTTATAACCTTCAGGTATAATTTTTCTACAGACTCAAAATACAGACATTTTAAAGGAAAAGACTGACTAATTCGACATCAAATTCTCTTCAAGAAAAGCCATCCTGAACAATGTTAGAAAACAAGTAACAACTAGAATATATATAAAATACAATCAGTGAAGAGCTGTATTCGAAAAGGGTTTAAAAAAAACCTCACAGTCCTGCAAATAAATTAAAAAACAGCAAACAACCCAATAGAAAAATGCCAAAAGATACGAATGGGAAGTTCACAGAAAGGGAACCCTACGTGTCTAATGCATGTATGTATGAGACGTTGCTCACCTCTGTTCATAATCAGGAAAATGCACGCTAACGTGAGGAGATGTCATTTCACGTCAATGGGAAAAAAAATTGTAATCTGTTTATGGATTGTGTGACACAGGTTTTTAGTCTGACTGTTCCTCTGTGGAAAGTCAAGTTTCCCAACACCATTCACAGAAGTTCATGTTTTCGGCACTGATTTCTAATAGCCCCTTAATCCTAGACGTTCCCAAGTAGGCCAAGTTCTGTATCTGGACTTCTGATTCCGCTCAACTGACCTACTTATCTATCCCTGCATCAACAACCCATTGTTTGAGTTATTACGGCTTTAAAAATCATTCTCAATAGGTCTCTTTATAGTTCCGCTCTTTTAAACAATTGTCTTGGTTATTTGGGGACTTACACTTTTCCAAAGGAACTTTAGACCCAACATGCCTACCATCTAATGCCAAAACTCAGAAAAAGAAACTTACGGATTGCACTTTTTTTTCTTTTCCTCTCCATAGGCAAGATTCTTACAGGCCTTGATGCATATTTCTAAAGAACAGGTTTTGAAGCAGTAGCGAATGGCAAGCTCTATTTCTCCAGTGACATCAGCATCATCAAAATTGCCCATCTCGGTACAAGTGCTGTTGATGCTAGTCAGACTCGCCTGAAATCAAGATGGACAGATACAATAAATTACTTCACAGTCTATTTGTTGCAGTTCTAGCTTCGAGATATCAAATTAATCAAAATTCACACAAAACAGGCATCCTGACTCAGAGTAAGTTAATAATACACCAGCTTGTACTTTGCCAAAATAAGTTGCCACACAGTCTGTCCTAAGGAGATGGGAAATCCTCAGAAAGTCCGGTCTCACCCAGGTGCCGTGTTTGCGCGTAGCAATAAAGGTTACACAATCTCATTCTTTAACCCAAATCACTTGGGATGAAGTGGATTATCTCCTTCGCAATTCTGCAAAGATAAGTCTCAGGAGGGCAGATAATACCCGTGGCAGGAAGAGCCTTGTGGAAAGCAGCCCAGTAGGGGCCCTAAGTACCACTGTTGGGGATCAGATACAGCCAGGTTCCAACGCATGTCCTGCTACTCGGTAGTTGTGTCGAAGTCCACATGGAAAAACGTGAATACTAGTCTCATGGGGTCATGGGGAGAAGAAATGGAATAAAAAGTTTTGTAAAGTATGCAAAGACAACACTAAATTCTGTTTACATTTTTATGTAATGAAATGAATGAAATGAAACTTAATGTAATTAAGTGAAAAACAGAACTGCCACCATAAGTTAGGGCACGGTGAGCTTAGGGGATGAAGATAAGGAGTGTGGAATCCCTGTGCATAAAAAGACACGTCAACTGCTGTCGCACTATGAAACTTGCTTAATATTTGCCATTCCCAGGCAAAAATCTCTCCATGCTGATTCTCTAAAAATAGGGAAGCCTGAATAATTTCCACTGCTAATTCCCAGCGAGATCCTCCATGCAGGAAAACATCCTTGGAAGAAACTAAGAAAGTTTGGGGCTTTTGCTTTCACTACAGAGCGAGCAAAACCCAACCCAAACCAACAAGTCGTCAGAATTAACTAACAGCAGCCCCAGGGCTCAGAAGCCAAGGTCTGAGTTAACTAACGCCAAGAACACAGCCAAGGTCACCGCACCCAGTCACTGGCTCTGAAACCCCCACACGGTTGTTCGCGTGGGAAACAACTTTTACATTTCACACTCGAGGAGGCAAAGAGTGGAAAGATAGTGGGACTCAGTGAGGTGCACGAGACTGAAGGCAGAAGGGCAGGGATGCCTGGCAGAGGGCGTGCATTGCTTGCAAGCAGAACAGGGGCAGGAATGCAGGGGCTCAAACGTTCCAATAATTAAAATAGCATTCGTCGCGGGACCTCACTTCGGCCCATGTCAGCTTAGGCTGAATTGCAGTGATTTTTCTGCCAAGAACAAACAGAAAACTGAATTAAATCCCAAACAGTCTCAAGGCCTCGTAGAGCTCCCAGGATAGCAGGATGAAGGGTGGAAGCTACTAGAGAGAGGGGGAACCCAGTGCCACAAGCCCGATGCTCTGAGCTGTGTCTCCCTCTGAGGCATTCGTCCCTCGGCGAGCAGACAGATCTGGAAGACAGAGGAGTCAAGCTAAACGCAGTGGCCACGGGGCTCAGAAGCCAAGGGCTGGGAGACAAAAACGGGTGTCTGGGGCCCTGAAGGCACACGGAGCGTGAGCAGCCAAGTTCTCAGAGAAAGCAGAAATGCACCAAAGTGGGAGAGACACTAGAAGCTTCTTTTTCCCTTCGAGGGATTTGCTGCTTTTGAAGCTCTCACTGAACAGCCGAGAACACTTTCCAAAGTTCTCCTTACTGGAGAAACTCACCACAGAGGAGGGGCTTGGTGACCTCCAGACTTTCAGTGGGGACCGCCCCCAACACCCAGCTTCCTTCCCAGGAGTAAGAGTCCAAGGGAAATGGGGAGGACCTCACAAAGCCTGATCGCCAGCTTTGAACAAGCTCAACACCAGGTGAGTAGAGATTGTTTACCTTCACCGTAACCGTCTGCTAAAAGCAAAAGAACATTCTCTCTGAAGGAGGGTCACACCCCCCTCTCCAAGCTGCTGGAAGATCCAAGAGTACAAGGCTCTGCCCGTTCCTGCCCTCCCCGTATCTCTAGCACCCAGCTCAGTGCCTGGCTCATGGTAGATCCTCAGTAAATATTTATGAAGGGAATAGAGAAAGCACTTGAAGTACTTTGATTTCGAAGTGCTCTGTGTAAATAAGATGGTGTGAAGGGGTACACAGTCCTGTGCCTGAAGGAGCCACAGAACTGGAGAAGACTCACTCGGGTGGTCGTCCTAATCTTCTAGAACTTCCTTAAGGCATTTAACTACAGATTCCAGAGGGAAATAATTTATTTTTAAATACAATTATATGTAGGCACATAATAAAATTGCTGCAAATCAAGACAAAGACAAAATAACATAAAGGCAGAGAAAGGAAAGATGTGCTAGCTTTCATGGAGGAAACAGTAAGTAAGGGCAGGAGAGTGTGGGCACCCGGTGTCGCTCGGGGGACTGGCTGCTTCTGTCTGGGAGGGACAGGAGAGGAGGCTGGGTGCAGACACAGCGAGGCTGATTTTGATATCAGGAAGATCTGACAGCTTTCAGCGGAGATCCGAATGAGTTTTGAAAGAACCAGAGAAGGTGTGAAATGGATGTTCTGAGAGCAGGAAACTGAGCTACCCAGAGAAACGCCGCAGGCCTGGGACTGCTGGCCCTTTGGATGACAAGATGGGACAGATCTGATCCCCGCACCCTCACACCAGCCACGAGGTCCGCCCTCCTGGGGGTGAGAAGACCGCCCTGGCTCATCCAGCTCAGTAACCACGAGTCTAAGGCATCCAGAAAGCCCTAGAATGACTCATCCTTCATTTCATAAGGACATTAGCGGAGCTCAAAGCAGGTTGGGACCCACCCAGAAGGCGCACAGAGAATCAGAGGTAGAACTGGAAGGGGACCAAGGCATGGAGCTCCTTGGGCCATCAGCTTACGGTTGTGTCTCTAATTCCGCTGCTGTGCCCACTTAGCCAGGGAAAGGACAGCCTCAGATCATGAAAGGCCATTATATTTCCTTTATAATGAGCACATCCTTTGGTCAACCACATTGCTGAGATAATTCATGTCTCTACCACTGTTGCCCTGGGAAGGTTTTCTGGTTCTATTTTCTTTGTAGCCAGAACGGAATCTTGGAGCAAGTTGCAACTTCGAGCAGCACATGGAGCCAAGCCAGAAGTACTGGCCAGAAGAGCCACTAAGAACTCAGCCTTTCACTCAAGCCACTGGTGCTGCTGGGGTTTGGAAGAAAGTAAATCCGAGCAAAAGCAAAGGAGAACTAGCTAAGGCAGGGAGCATTCAGTGACTTTCTCCGAAGGGCACAAGTTAGCTACTGTAACCAGAAGCAAGCCTCGATGTCCTTGCCTTTCGCAAAGGCAGGAAGCAGGGGTGGGGGTGGGGGGCTGGGTGGTCAGTGGAAACCACAGCTACAGTTGACCCTTGAACAACACAGGTTTGACTATGCAGAATTTTCCAGTAAGCACAGTACAGTAGATGTGTTTTCTCTTCCTTATGATTTTCCTAACATTTTCTTTTCTCTAGCTTACTTTATTGTAAGAATACAGTACATTATACATATAACATTCAAAATATGTATTAATTGACTGTAAAGATTATCAGTAAAGTTTCCAGTCAATAGTAAGCTATGAGTTAAGTTTTGCGGGAGTTGGAAGTTATGCATGAATTTTTGATGGCACAAGGGGTCAGTGCCCCTGACCTTCACATTGTTCAATAGTCAACTGTATTTTTTTTTTTTTTTTTTTAAAGATTTTATTTATTTGACAGAGAGAAACACAGCGAGAGAGGGAACACAAGCAGAGGGAATGGTAGCGGGAGAAGCAGGCTTCCTACAGAGCAGAGAGCCCGATGTGGGGCTCGATCCCAGGCCCCTGGGATCTGACCTGGGCCGAAGGCAGACGCTTAACGACTGAGCCACCCAGGCGCCCCAGTCAACTGTATTCTTAAAAAAAAAAAATCCTGATCACCAAGAGCACACTGAGAACATGTAGAGCGACCAAAATAGCAGCCATGGGGCCAGACAGGCTTTCATTCGGTTCCGGGTCCCGCCACTTAGTGGCTGTGTGATCTTGAGCAATAGTTCTTACCCACCGTAGACTCAGTTTCCTCAACTGTAAAATGGGGACCTACTTCATAAGATTGGGATGAGGCTCAGTCAGTTAATGCACATGGAGACTTAGAACGGTGCCCATGCATGGTAAGTCTAGGACATCCATTACCGTTTGGAAAACGCCACACAGTGTGGCCACCCTTCGTGAGCTGAGCAACTCATTTCCTTTTCCTCCTTTTTTCCTGTGAACCATATATTAAAAGTACAAATCATGGATACCGCTAGTTAAATAGTAATTATAAAATGAACATCCCCGTGCCCACCACTCAGCTGGATTAAAAGAACATACGAGGGACCTCAGAAGTGCCCTGGGCCCCACCCCTGTCCCATCCCCTCTCGTCCTTGTCCCGGAGTCAATGCTGTTTCAAAGTTTCCTGTTGATCATCCTTGTTGTTCTTTATGGTTTTAGTACTTATGTATATATTCCCCCCAAACAACATATTGGTTAGTTTCACTGATTTAAGGATTTATATAATTAGAATTCCTCCTGCGCACACACTCTTTTTTAAATTCATCCGTGTGATCAGCTGTGGCTTGAGTCTACTCACTATTGCTCCCAAAGACTATTCCGTGGGATGGACAGGCCGGAATATAGTCATGCTTTTTATTGTGTTTTAACAAAAACACATTCATATGGGTAGATCGCCAAATACAATACTCTTTTTAAAAAATCAGTGGAGCCAGACCAGTTCAGAAACATTAATGGAAAGGGGTGGCTCAGTGGGTTAAGCCTCTGCCTTCGGCTCAGGTCATGATCTCAGGGTCCTGGGATCGAGCCCCGCATCGGGCTCTCTGCTCAGCGGGGAGCCTGCTTCCCTCCCTCTCTCTGCCTGCCTCTCTGCCTACTTGTGATCTGTCTCTGTCAAATAAATAAATAAGATCTTTAAAAAAAATTAATGGAAAAATGAAGGATTTCCACACACACACACCTGTGTGATGGACCGAGTGAATGTTCTGAGCCAGTCCCCATTTAGAAGCAACAGAATTGCCACAATGACATCCCATGTCTCAAATTTATGTTGAAAGAAAACACCTGGGGAGTTGGATTTTTTTTTACTTCTCTGATTAAAAATCTGCTCCCTCACAACCTTCTGCCAGCCCCCAGATCTGAGGGTTCATCCAGATTTCATGGGGTCACTCCTGCCAACCACAACGCCTTCTAGCAGGAAAAAAAACTGCATGAAAACACTGATATAAATGCATTCCTTTCTAGATTTTTCTTAAGCAGAAGTAGAAACAAAATTAAAAAGCAGACAGGAACTCTGGTAGGAATTTCCCCCCATAGGAAGTCTAAAAAATTAGTGTATTTCTTCACACCACCGAGTTCCAGACCTTCTGATTTTGTTTTTTTTTTTTTTTTTTGTAAAGCAAATTATTTTTTTCCCTCCCAAAACATTATATGTTTATGGAAAAAAATTACAGAAAATACAGATGAGCCCCCAGAAAAATTGTAAGAGAAAAGCATAACCCTGTTATTCCAGGGTCAAATTTTGGCATAATCCTTCCGCTTGTTTTGCAGTGTCCATAGTACAGACATTTTGTGTTTACAAATACGTGCTACTATAATACTATTTTGTAACCTTCCATGTTCATCCGCCAGCGTGCATTTTTCTCTATGAATATTCTTCAGTGTAGCAACACTAATAGCAACATTAATTCCTCCCAGTAAATGCACCAGCAGCTTAGGAGAACCCATGCAGCCCCACACTCTTGCCAACACTGACCCCCCGTCACTTAACTTTGCCAAGATGATCCCCCCCAAAACAGCACTTGCTTTCATTTTGCACGGACTTAGCTAGCTGGGAGGTTGAGTGTTTCCCCCACATGTTGCCCCTTTGAATTTCTCCTCTTGCACTAAGCAGAGATTTCGCAAGCTTCTTCCGCCTCTGCCTTCCGGCTTCTTAGAGAAGCTCCCTGCCTGTCAGAAGACTGGGCAACATCCCTGGGCTGGAGGCAACAATCAGTATTTGCTCCGTGGGAGTTTGCTTTCCTCCAACACCGCTTCAGTCTAAAGGGGACAGGAGAGGATTCATCACGGAATGACTCAGCCTCACCAGGCTAATGAGTCAGAACACACCAGACGACAGCGAGAGGGAACCCCATCGGGGGACCCGCCCTGAGCAGCAGACCCTGGGTGAGAGGAGCACACTCACCCGCTCCTCCCCGAAGCAGCGTCCCCCACCGTCGGAAGGGTCTTCTAGGTGCGGGTCCGCCCCAGGCAAGTGCGGTCAGGGAACCCCCTCCCTCGGAGCGCTCACCAAATCCGGGGCCAGCCCAGAGGGCCGGGGCTCTGACGCCCGAGGCTCCCGGGATCTGAGTCAGAGCTGCGCGGTTACGGTCCGCTTCGACCTCTGTGAACCAGATTTCCCCGCTTGCGAAATGGGCTCACGGTATCCACCTGGCAAGGTCGTTGTGCAAATGACTGCAGGGGAAGCACCTGGTTCAGTGGTTTGCACACAGTAGGCTTTCCATCGACAGCAGGTCTCGTAAGGAGCCACGCCGTGCCCCCCCCCCCCCCAGTTTTTACTGAGGGCTGCTTCCATGGCAGGTGCAACCTGGGCACCGCGATCCCAGCGGACCACACCCAACGAGGCAACCACTGACTCAGCCGGAGGTGTGGGGAGTATGAGTAACAGAGGGAAGGGAAGGATGACGGCGGGTAGAGCAGGGGTGGGGGGGTGGTTCCCGGACAAGGCGGCTCTTGTTACATTGCAGAGGCTGACCCGGTAGGTCTGGGGCAGGGCCAGAGATTCTGATTTCTGGAAGGCGCCCGGTGATGCTGCTGGGCCCCGAGCTGTGGTGCGCTCAGGGGCCGGCGGGGCAGGGGCCGCCCGCACTCAGAGGACCGAGGCAAGGACGTCCTTCAGCCCACAGTCCGGCCGCTTCTGCCTTGACCTTCAATGGTCCACCAGATAGCATGCAGTTGGGAGGCGGGAGGGAAGTTTATCATTTTCTAAAGTGAATGCCGTTTTCCATAAAACCCCAACCGCCCCAATACACAGAGAGGTCGCAGGGCTCGCTCTGGGTCACACTAGAGCACCTGGAATGCAAACCAAGAAGCTGAGCTCCTCACCACGCTCGCACACCACGGAATGAGTGCATTCTGACTCTCAAAACAACCCCGTGCAGTAAAAAGACCAAGCCTGACGCCCCTCTCCTTGATGAGGACTCTGACGCCTGGAGAGTCTTCGTGACTAAGATTGTTTAGTAAGTTAAAGAGCTATGACAGGGAGGCCACCTGTCCTCAAGGCTGTCACACCTCGGAGCACAGTCTCAGGCATGAAGTCCGCATTCCGTCAGCGTTTTCAAATAAACAATGAATAAGAGGCCTGCCTCTGAACAGAGACAGCCTTTAAAATATTTTGAAAAAGAAGAGCACGGTCAGAGGACCCACGCTACCCAACTTCCCGGCCGCCTCCAGGGAGGCTCTCGGGACCGGGGGTCTAGCCCCCTCACACACGGAAAGGTCAGCAGAGCAGAGAAGCCCGAAAAAGACCCACACTTCCATGGTTCCTTGATTTGCAACAAAGATGCCAAAGTCAATTGGGGAGGTGTGAGTCTTCCTTTAAGTAACTGAGTATCCACCACGCTGGGAAAGGAGCCTCCACCTACACCATTCACGACATCAAGGAGCCGGAGCACAGAACCACACACAAAAATGCAACTTTTATAAAGCTTCTAGAAGAAAACAGGAGGAGTTCTTCATGACGCCTGGATAGACACAACCCAAAAGTAATTGAAAGATAAATATTTGCTAAATTGGACGTCACTGAAAGGAAAAACTTCTCATCCAAAGATACCGTTATTTATTATTAATTACTATCTGTAGGTTTAAAAGGAAAACCATCAACGTATAGCCAGGTTTCCCCGGCTCCCGGTGTAGGTAAAACACTACCTCCGAGCTCTACCGTCCTGTTCCGGGTCATCCCACAGACACCTCCCCCCACCCTTGCTAACCAGCCCGCCCCGACCTCACGTGTCCAGGGAACTAGGTAAGACTCACGTGTCTCAAGCCTCCAGAGAATAAAGCGCTGGGCGTTGGCCTGGATGAGAGATTCTCTTGCTTCGAGACAGGATTAGGAAGGTGCTTGGGACTCTCCTGGTTGAGAGGTTTCAGAATATCCGGCGCGCTTGCCTTCTGGAAAAGGAGACACAGAATTCACAACGGGGTCTGCGTTCCACGTGATTTTGTTCAAATGTGGTAGCAGAGCCTTCCTCTACGACCCAATGGCCTCGTTTGCAGACTTGTGGGTGCTGAGTAAGAGAGCGCATTTTTGTTTGGATAGATGCATACACACACACCCGCGGGGCCCGGCGGGCACCAGCAAGCACTGGGGTTCTCGTGAGCCGTGGTGGGTGGATCGCTTACGGATTAAAGTCTTAAAGAAGTGAGGTCCACGTTTTGACCTTGATAATGATCCCTGCATTAAATCACACGAAATACAATATTTAGCCTATCAGTTTGAGCTCTAATGTGCTTATAAAAAAAGGGGAAAAAATCAAAAGATGTCTCTAAATTTTATCAAAATACTTTAAAAGTCGGTACTTCTGTAATGTACATAGCTGTGCTTTCCATCGTGGAGGTCACTAGCTGCAGGTGGCTATTTGAAGTTGAATTCCCATTCATTACGAGCAAATAGAATCAATAAATTTACCTCCTCTGTGGCCCTAGACACGTTTTCAAGTGCTCAGGATCCACACGTGGCAGTGGTTAGGAACTGCCCTTGGATGGTGTTAGCTTAAAGCAACAAACACAAGGCACAAGGTAGGAAGCCACTTTCTGGCTGAACACAGGAAGTTTGTGAATCTAGACTCTAGGTTTGGATGCTGGGTTGGAAGCAGAACTTGGAAACATAACATTTGCAGCGTAGTTGTAGTTTTCAGGAACGAAAGACTGAGAATATTAGCGAAAAAGTGAAAGACGTGATTAGCTCCAGACGACCGTTAGGGTTTATGCTTTCGATCCCCAGAGCACCAGCTCGGTTCCATCAGACATTTGTTAAGTAACACTATCTCTGACCCACTGCTCTAAGTCCTGGGGCGGAAAGCTGGGGACAGAGCAGGAGAAGGAGGACAAGATGCATTTTCCGCCCTCCAGGGGCTCACCTAGCTGGTTGGAAACAGATACACCATTGAAATGGAGGCACAAGCCAAGTCAATGGGAGAGCAGAGAGGGAGAGCTGGGGCAGAAGGGGGTGTTGAGATGATCTTTGGGGGAAGTATGACCTGAGTGGGAGGCTGAAGCCTGGTGGGGGAGAGACCCAAAGGTGGGACATCACGAGCAGAGGCCCCATCATGATGGTCAAGTACGGAGCACGTTCCTACATATGCTAGCGACCCAAGCAACTGCCAAGACTCAAGAGGCCAGACTCCTGACACGTCAGGTTGTCCAGAGAACAGGCAGCTTGGGGACACCAAAGAGTGGGTCCAGGGGAGGAGACAGAGGGCTGGAAGAGTTGCAGACCCAAGGGGAGGATTTCAGGGATGAAGGATATTTAAAGAGGAGAAAAGAGTATGAGAAAAGACTCACCTAAAATTAAAGAAATGCAGATTTTTAAAAATTGCCTATCAAATTAGCAAATATTGAAATAGAAGGTATAACATTCAGTGCCAGCAGGGGTGGTGAAAAGTGGACTACTCTGCTTCTAGTGGTCGGGTAAACTGAGTCAACCCCAGAGGAGGGCAGTTTGGCAGCATGAATTATAAGCCCTAAAAAGCTGCTGTAAAAAATGATAATATATATGTATTGACATGGAAGGAATTAAAATATAATGCTAGAGATTCTTAAGAAAGTAAATCACAAAAGTGGATGTGTGACATGATGTCATTTTTTTTTTTTTACAAAGATTTATTTATTTATTTGAGAGAAAGAGTGAGCAGGAGGAAGGGCAGAGAGGGAGAGATCCCAGGCAGACTTCCCACTCAGTGCAGAGCCTGACCCGGGGCTCGATCTCACGACCTGAGCCGAAACCAAGACTCAGATGCTTAACTGACTGAGCCATCCAGGGGCCCCATGATGCCATTTTCATAAAGTGAAATGTGTGTACTCCGAGTGACTGTCCTGGTCACTGTCCCCTTGTCTGTTTTCTAAACTCTCATTAGTGCATAGGCATGGGTTTTATTATATATAAAAGCAACAAAATCATTTTTGTAATTAAAGAGAAGAATGGAATTCTGGTCAACTGTGTCAAAGGCGACAAAGTCAATGACAAGAACGATGTTCAAACTGGCCACCTCGCTCTTCAATCAGGGGTGCCTGGGGACGCCCCAGGGAACAGTGTCGCACTGGCAAGGGGAATGGACTGCACGGAAGCTAGGAGTAAAAAGGAAGGAGGGCAAAGCAGGGCAAGTGCAGTGACAGCAGGAGCGGAGGACGTTTTCATGGCTCTGGGCCGTGACAAAGAAATGGAAGAACAGCTTGACCCTGGGAATCCTTCGAAAGATGCTGCTTTTGTTTTGTAAGGTGGGGAAGATCGGGGCATACTTGCAGGTTGAGGAGAAACAGAGACGGGAAAAGCATGAAGCTGATGGAGGAAGGTCCCAGAGGGGAGTGAGGAGGATGGACCCAGAGCCTGGGAGGGCTCCACCGTGGGAAGGAACAGCCAATCCTGAGGCAGGAGGGAAGGATGTCGAACAACCCAGAGAAACTCCAAGTGGGAGGAAGGAGTCAGAGGGCTCTCCTACCACAAGGCCTCCACCCTCTGAGTGTGTCAGGGGATGGCCTTGGAGACTGTGGAAGATTCCATCTGAAATAGCAAACCGGCAGCCATCAGACCAGGACAGAAATAATAAAATGAGCTAGATATTAATATAAAGCTCTGTGACACTTAGGTGATCAATAATCACTTAAATCCATTTTCTTTAAGGCAACATAATTTTCAAATCATAAAAAAAACTGATGACAGAAAGTTCTGAAAAGTAACAAAGAGAATTATTCTTATAATAGTGCTCACACGGCACGTCGAATTCATAGCCACAATGTGCTAAATAGGTTAGGATTCCGGGAAACCTTTAATGACGCTTAAAGACAAAGATACATATTTTGAAATTATTGGAAAAGTCGACAGTATTCTGAAGAACATGCCTATTTTGACTGAGGAATCAACCTGAGCTGTCACGTTCAGCTCTTCCGCAGTAAACTTGGGAGCTGGAGGACTGTGTCACGCTCCTGGCCATTAAAGGGCATCGGGATTCAGAGAGGAGCTTATCGACCTTGTGGAGACAGGCATTTTTTCCTCCTGTGATTTTTAATGTATTTCAATAACTATCTAGCTCGGGCCAGGTTATAGAGGAAAATGGCCCCGAATGAGGTCAACTCTGCACAGAGTTAATACGTTTAATATTCTGTGCTGAAAGATCAATAAACATTAGGCTTGACTGGATCAAATTATGGACTCCGTGGACCCACCCGGTCTGTGCGGTTGGGATTCCTTCTTGCTGACCTTAAACAAGAGAAGGGAGAGCAGCCGCCACACGGAGACCGCACCCAGGCTGGGCTCGGCCCCGGGGGGGGACATGCTCTGAGCATCGTGGGATCCCGGCTGCGAGGGAGGCTGCCTCCCCTGGGACCAGCCCGGGGGGATCCACAGCCCTCAGCTCTGAACCCCAGGCTGCCGCCTCCCTTCTCCTCTGGCCTCGAGTGTGGGCAGCAGGTGGGGAGAGAGGAGGTATGTGGGAGCGCCACGCCCGGCCGGTGGTTTCTTCAGATTTCAGACCGACGTGGGAAAATTTCACATAAAGGGGCATAGAATGAAAGAAAGGTTTCTTCTCCGCCTGCCTCCTTGTTCCCTCTCCGCAGAGACGGCCCTGCCCAACAGCTTCTTGTGTTTCCTTCCTGTTAAGAGGTGCACCTCTTTACACCCCATATAGATCCACCACGTGTTAATAAGATGGGCAATAAAATCCCACGGGGACAGGTAAGAGAAGTCACCTCTCAAATGAGTCCCGGCCCCAACGCTGCAGGGGGGTCCCTTCAGGACATTTCCAGAACATGCCTCTCACACTTAATGGTCAGGGAAGCAATCCCAAGCTGACTTCTCAGGTCCCAGCCCGGAGGCACCATGTGGTCTTAAGTCACCTCCTCTCTCTGCGCCTCAGCATAGCCACCTGCAAAGTGGGCACCGACGTCCCCTCCTCCCAAAGGGCCCCCCATCGTGGGCTTGAGGTTGGCAAAATGCCCCCGAGTGCTCCAGTGACAATGGGAGCACGACTTTCACGAGCTCGGCAGCCAGGGCGTGTGTAATTGCAGTCTGACAAACGTCCTATTTAAAGATGTACTCTTGATAGTTCAACCCCGTAATTATTTAGCATTTATAGAGCGGGCCACGATTGCTGAGGACTTTATAAACATGCGGCTAAATCGCTCCTTAAAGCAGCCATATCCTCGAGTAAGGTGGGGAGAGAGGACGCCTGCAAATAGGAGACGGCAGGTCCGGCCCAGAGCATGGCCGTGAACAGGACGCGCAGGGCGCACTGTCTGCAGGAAGGGGGCGCTCTGGCCACGGCCTTCACTGGCCTTCCTGGCTTCTCCGCTCAAGCTCCCTGGTTCCTTCCGACAGCCCTGCAAATCACCCAGCAGGCCAGCAACGGTGCCTGGTAACTTTAGTGAGGGTTCGGATCAGAGGGGCTTCATCCCAATTATTGGGGGCCTCATTTATCCTCCTTACGTGGGGCTTAGAATGAGGAGGTTATGAGTACAGAATTTAGAACCATAGAAATCTGGACTCTACTCTTGGCTCCACATTTTATATATATATGATATATATATCATATAATATTATTATTGATATAAGTTATTATATAATAATTATTAATATAATATTAATTCTATATATATTAGACAAGCCAGCTACCCCCTGGCTACGGCTCAGGCTCTAGACGCCTTCTCCGAAATCTAGGGAGGTCCCAGGGGCAGCAGTGACATCACCTGCTCGCCCAACAGCTCCGCGGAAACACACGGAGGACCCTGCATCTCACACCTGCCCCAAGCCTACTGAGGCAGCATCTGCCTGCCAACACCAATCCCAAGTGACTCACACACACATTAAACTTGAGAACAAGTGCTCTCAGTCCGGCCTCCGAACCAAGACCACCCACTACCTTCCGGTTATGTAACCCTGGCCATGTGACTTCCTCACGCTGTGCCTCAGTTTCCCTCAATGCAAGACCAGGGGCCAAACGCAATACACAGTTCACGGGGTAGCATGAGGATAAAAGGAGATGATGCAGGGAAAGCCTCAAGTGGAGTCCCACATAGTGAGAAAGACTGGCAATTTAGGTGGTATATTTAGATGGCTTAGGTAGCAATTTAGATACTGTGTTCTCTGTGGGGATGTTGACAAGCGGCCTGCGCCTTGGGTAGATCGGGTATTACCATCTTTATTTCGCCAAGAGCATATTGATGCTTGGGACTTCGTGTGACGCGCCCAAGGTGAAGGGTCACGGAGGGAGGGAGAATGTGAAACCCTGAGAGGGTGTGGAAGTCCCAGCGGGAGAGCGGGGCTGATTTTACCCGTGTGCCTACAGCAGGCTGTCGGGGGGCATTGGGGGCCGAGCCCGCGGCTGCGGAGAAGAGGCCCCGGCCCCAAGCAGCCGACCACAGCGGTCCCGCCCTAGCTGGACCAGGTCCCCTCAGCTGGACCAGACCCAGGTCTTCTCACTCCAAAGTCACTTTCTCTCCTGCCCCAGCGCATCTGCTTCCGACTTCGTTAATCCTGGTGCAAAGCCAGAGTAATTACTTCCTTAAAAGCCTTTATGAGCCGCGCTCTCTCCTGTGGTTTACACACGGAGAGCCCGTCCCTCCTGACTGCCCCCGTCAGGCAGCGTTTCTGTTTCCAGGGGTTTCCATCTGAGACTGGGACAGATTTTAACTGGAGGTTGTTGGAAGGAGGAAGGCCTCTTGACCCCCATGAGGGTCTCCGACCCCAGGATCACCTGGCCCCTCGGCCCCGCAGGTGGGGCCCTGGCCTTCGGGGTGGCCTTGAGGCCGGCAGGGAGTTCCAGCAGACCCCAAGCAGCCCCGGGGGCTCGGGATTAGCCTGAAGCTTTGCCCTGCTCTCAACTATTTTCCAAATCGGCCCCAAATTTGACCATCATTTGGCCTGGCCTTCCCAATAGAGAGGGATTTATAATCATGGGTTTTTTTCAGACTGCTTGATGCGGTGCTGTAAAATAAGAGGAAAGCTAAACCGACAGAGGAAGTGGGCTAGAATTGGTTCTGGTGGTGGCCTGGTGGCCGAGGGGACTACCCTGGTGGTGGCGTTGATGGCCGTGTCAGACTGGCTCCTCCTCTCCATTCGGCTAGCACACTGCCTGGGCCCCGTGGCCCGGAGTCGCTTGTCAGAGGTCATGTCATTCTGGGACTTGGAAAGCTCTAGAAAACAAATACAAGGGATGATAGGTGGGAGCACACAGCTTCGACGGACTCACGGGGCCCTCCGCTGGGAGTCCCTGCAGCCACACTCCGAGGAGCCCCCAAGGTCCCCCCGAGGTTGGACAGCATACCCAACCCCCAGCCCTGGGGCGCGTCCCCAGACACGGTGTGCCAGACGCTGGCCACATCGCGCCACGCACGGCCCGGAGGAGCTGAATTCCCAAAAGGTGACTGTGTGGGCCACATGCTTCTGCGGGCGGAGAGCCTCCGTCGGGGCGGAGCCAGGGGGAGGTCTTCCGACTGTGCATCCTGGACCACAGACCTTGAGCACCCAGTTGTCTAAGCACGAAAAAGGCAGCCTAACAAACCAGCCAGATTTTTAGGGGTTCTTACAAAGACTTATAACAAAAGACCATCTCTTGGGACCCTTTGAAGAGAGGTGGAAGCAAGCTCAGGGTACTCCTACAATTATTTTAATAAGCGAACCCTGGAAATACAACTTTTTCTTGCAGCGTAATAGCAGTTGGGAATAAAGGGGAGTACAGAGAGACGAAAGGAATCCACACACAAAGATGATTTTGTCCTCCCAAAATGTCTTCCCTTCGCCACGGGGGGCCTGCTCTCTCAAAGATGACCTTGAACTATCTTTAGAGCAACCCTCTTGGATAGATAATAAGGTGGCTCATGTATGCCA
The DNA here is from genome assembly GCA_028646535.1 of Procyon lotor. NCBI lineage: Eukaryota > Metazoa > Chordata > Mammalia > Carnivora > Procyonidae > Procyon > Procyon lotor. The sequence goes on from CM053608.1 coordinate 6,070,459, forward strand.
TGTCTAATTTTCTGGAAGCCACATTTAAAAAAGAAACAGGTAAGATTGATTTTAACACTACGTTTCATGGAACGCATAAATATATATCCAAAATATTGTTAAACTATATAACCAATTATGAAAATTAATGCAACTTTAATTGGGGAATGGACACAGAATACTTCCTAGTGTCTGGTGCACATTATGAAATGATCACCCCACAAGTTACCATCCTTCCCCATGTAAGATTATTTCAATATTACCGTTTTCCCTGCACTGTCCAATTAATGAAATTTTCAGCACGAAGTTTCTGGAACCTGATGTGTATTTTACATTTTGTCAGGCAGGCCGAATCTCAGGAGCCGCCCGCCATTAGGGTCGAGATGCCGTTTCTTAGGTGTCTCCTTCACGCGCTGACAGGGCATATGTCTGCCGAGCATCTCTCTTCTCTAGGGGGGACCCTTACCTGTCCCCCGGGACCCCGGGGCATCTTCCTTCCCACCAGACTATGTGGGACCTCTCCTGTCGCAGAGCACCGCCATCCACACTGTCCTTGGGTCTACCCCCCGGAGACCGCGGGACATCTTCCTGGGCCGGAAGCTGGCGGGTCCCAGCACACACCAGGCCCTCAAAGCTGCCAGTGAAGGTGAACTCCTCGTACAGCCAAAGCCCAGCCCCACCGTGAAGGGTGGCGGAGCCCCAGGAGGTGAAGCCCACCCTCTCAGGGACGGTGTCCTCCCCCTGCCATCTGTGAGGCACTCACCCCAAAGCCCGTGCCTTCCCCTGGCCCATTCACGTTCACAGATGAGGCAGGTGGGGGTGTCTCCCAAGGAATTCTAAAGACTTCCAAAGACTAGCTTGGAATCGGCATTATGGGGTAAAAAGGAAAAGAAACAGCAAGAAGCGCAGAAGGGCCCTGAAGCGAAAATCAACGTTCTTATTTCCTCCTCCCTTTTCAAGGGGGGCCAGGGTGCTGGAATCTCCTAGAAATGCAGCCATGATAAAAAGGGCTGGCATTGCTCATTTCTTCCAACTGGGTTGGCTCCTCAGGCAACACCAGCTGCCAGAGGTTGTGGCTCTGGGGTCGCTTCCCGAACCAGCACCAAGGGCCCCTCCAGCCACCCCCCCCACGGACCCCGGGTGACCCCAGAAAGAGGCTGTCCTCTGCGCCACGTCTGTCGGAAGAGCCGCACCACGGATCACGAGGGACAGGTGCCCAACAATCCAGGACCTGAAGAGACAGGAGTGGCCCCCCGCCCCCCGCTGTGCGCCCTGAGGGGGAGACGAAGGCTGTGTGGTCCGCGCCCTTTCCCGGAGCAGCGGAAGCAGGAGGGAGAGGCACCCGGCAGACCATCCCTCCCGGGGCCCCCTCATCCCTGCCTCTGGGCTGAGGCCATGAAGCGCGAGAGCCTGAACAAGTGGGGAGGGGGCACAAGGCAGGGACCAGATGCTGCTCTGCTCTTTCCGAACCCCCCGCCCCCCAGGGACTAGCCCCGGCCGCCCCTTGGGCCTGCTCATCCGCAGGGATGGCATCGTCCTAACGCTCAACGCATTCACCCGGCAAGTCTCAAACGCGAGCACGAGGCTCGGGCGAGGCTGTGGGTTCGTCAGCCACCCAGGCGTCCCCGTGTGCGGGTCCCGGCGTGTGTCGGAGGGCGAGCGCGGCCTGGGACCAGGTGGAACGCGTGTCCTGCCCGTCTGGTGCCCGGCTGAGGGGTTACCAGGCCCCAGCGAACGCCGAGGCAGGACTCCAGGATACGGCGGAAGCCACGCGGACTTAGGTGGAGGCTGTGCGGCTGGAAAGAGACGCTGAGAAGTTTGGACAGGAAGGGCGGCCACAGGGACAGAGCCACTGGGTTCAGGGAGCTGTTGCAGCTCCAACTGTGCTCGAGGCCGGTGCGCACGGAGGGCAGACGTCGTCCGAAAGCACCCAGACTGACGGGGTGACGGCGCACCTCGGGGCTCTGTTAGCAAGCAGGCGGCATGAAATGCGGCTGCTAAGTCCTCCTGAGGCAGAGGGGGACAGTCTGCTTGTCTGAAAAGTGGGGCTTTGATTTCAGTTGTCACGATGCAGCTCAGAAGGGCTCGCGGGGGATACGGAGAACTAATTAGAATCAAGTAGTAAGACCTGTCTCAAGGCCGAGGGACGACACAGAGCCCATCCGCATGCACCGGCGCGGGCAGAAGCTAAACAGAAGCGCGGCCAAAGGGACTGGTCCCCGAGAGCCCCGGGCGCCCGCCGGGACCTCCTCTCTGGCCACCCTCGCAGGCCTGGGCTCTTCTCTGCGGTTTGCGGCTCAGGATGAACAGGAAAGAATATCTGAGCAGAAGGAACGTTGAAAGAGGCAAGGTTCTAAGCAGTGGGAGTTCTGGACTCCTCGCATCGGCAGATCTCACGATTACTGCCCATTGAGGAAGACAAACTGACCAGGATGGAAAGAAGAACGGACAAGCAGTTTCGTGCCAACGACAGACCCCGGGCCCGGCCTGGCGGGAGAGCTCCCGGATCTCATTCCCCGGGCCGTCCCACCCCACTGCCTTGGTGGGGCCCCGGGAGGGCGGTGACAGCGGCCCACACTGGTCCCTGCCAGCAGCTTCCTACCACGTGCCGAGCTCCAGCAGTTCTGGGCAGCAGTGCGGGTAAACTGAGCCAGGCCAGTGGGCTGAAGGGTGTCTCCTCTCCCCCCAGGAAACCAGAGGCCTCCTCTGCGGGTGGATGGGGGGAAGGGCCGGGGCGCCGGCTCTCCCCAGGAGCTGGAGACAGAGGCCCCCTTGGCCAGGGGGCTTGGCCGGTGGGGGGGAGGACACATGGAGAGGCATCCACTTACTTTTCATGTGGGTGGTAACAGACAGAAACAAATTTTCCACGGATTTATTAAATCCTTTAAACTGACCAAGTTCCTGTAACTAAAACAGAGACAGAGGAGACAGGGTGAGAGTTAGAGCTGAAGACCTGTGTCTGCCCCAGCAGCCCCCAGGCTGTCAACCCCCGCGCGCCGGCAGGCGTGAGCGGAGTGCGCATGCTCCGGGTGTGTGCAGGTGTGTGTGCGTGCATGTCTGCAGAGGGGAGGGCGCGATCCTCCCAGGGGGCAGCCACCCTCTTACTCAGCTGCCTTCCTCCGAGGTTTGACACCTGCCTTTCAGGAAGGGGCATCAGCAGGGGTGTGGACGTGGCGACAACTACCTCGTGGGGATAATGCCGACATTCCGCTGGCTCAGACCGTACTCGGGTAGACTCCGGCTCCCTCAACCAGCTCTTGCGTGCCCCCACCCCAGCTCCACGCAGAAAGGGTGCCCACGCAGCCGAAGGCACACACCCCAGTGGCCAGTGGTGGTACCAGGCGCAGAGCATGAGGTTGGAGCCAAGGAGTTAGTCCCACCCCTCTAAGCAGGAGAGAGAAGAAAAGGAAGCAAAAGTGACAGAAAGGAGGTCACTTTCCTCTTCAAGTCTCATCCCTCCACCCCTCCCCCTACCTTCCCAATCCCTCCTTCCATCAATCCCATCCATCCCTCCATCCATCTGTCCATCCATCCATCCATACACCCCTCCATCCATCCTCCCATCTATCCATCCATTCCTCCATCCATATACCCCGCCACCCATCCATCTATCCATCTGTCCATCCATCCATCCATCCATCACTCCATCTGTCCTCCATCTATCCATTCATTCCTCCATCCATACACCCCTCCATCCATCCATCCATCCATCCATCATCTATCCATCCGTCCATCCATCCAACGCTCCATCTATCCTCCTGTCTATCCATTCATTCCTCCATCCATCCATCTATCCATCTGTCCATTCATCCATCTATCCATCCATCACTCCATCCATCCTCCCATCTATCCATCCATTCCTCCATCCATCCATCTATCCATCTGTCCATCTATCCATCCATCCATCCATCGCTCCATCTATCCTCCCATCTATCCATTCATTCTTCCACACACCCCTCCATCCATCTCTCCATTCATCCACCCTTCCATCCATCTATCCTTTCCTCTATCCATCCACCCCTCCGTCCATCCATTCTCCTTTCCATCTATCCCTCCATCTATCTATTCATCCCTCCATTCATCCCACCCTCTCTCTACCAACTCTTCTTTCCCTCTATCCCTCCATCCCTCCCTCCCTCCCTTCCTCCCTCCCTCCCTCCATCAGTCCCTCCATCCACCTCTTCCTCTATCCCCCCTCCCTCCTTCCCTGCTTCTCTCGATCCCTCCCTCCTTCTATCCCCCCATCCCTCTATCCATCCATCCATCTATCTATCCATTAATCCAGGAACTATGTCTTGAGCACATCCATGCTGGGACAATTTCAGAAGATTTAGAATCTCAAGGAGAAAGTGGAGTAGAATTTTAGTCATTCCAGGGTCTCAGTTTGAAACTGGAAAAAGAATAAATATTCTCTCTCTCTCTCTCTAACTAGCATATGAGTATGCCCTTCTATGTAGAGATATACTCTCTTTAATTCACAGAATAATAATAATAATAATAATAATGAAAATAATCATGACCATGTGTTTTCATGGTACTTTATAGTTTCCAAGTACCAGCACAGACATCATTTCATTAATTTCTCACACCAGCCATGGGAAGCAAGCCAGAGGAGTATAATTATTTCCACCTCCCAAGTGGGAACCCAGGCAACTTCCCTAAGATGACACCACTAATTTCTGTGGACAGAAAGGGTCCTGGTCTATTTTCTGTTAGCATCTATAAATACTCAAGACACACACACACATACACACACACACACACCCCAGGCGCTCCCACACCTATGAATCACACACCTGTGAATCAACCTGTATTTATTTCTCTTTACACCCCAGAGACCGCTGACACATGGCAGCTTATTTAGACCCCCACACTCAAGAGCGCAGAGACAGCCAACAAAACGACAAGAGTAAAGTGGCAGGGATGTGGGGTACAGCTGAAGAAGTGGGGTGCAGAAAGGCGAGCCATTGCTAATGCAGATGACCCCACAGGCCCCAGAGCAAGGGGGGAGCACAGAGACTAGGCAGGTCCGGCTCATCTGGCCTCCATTCTCCGCCTCCCTCCAGGGTCTGCTTCAGCCACAGGTGGATCCCTTTGCTCCCGCGACCTTGGTCCAACCTCTTGGACCCCCTCTCCCTCCACGCGTCTCCCACTTCCCCATCCCCAGGGAGGTGCACAGAACGAACACGTTACCCTCTGAGAGCTGCTACTGCACTGGCTTTCGCTCAGAGGAGGTGGGGTCGGAGGAACCACAGAAATTTTGCTGCCAAGGAAAAATACAGGAATAAGAAACGGGTTACGAATGATCCAACCGTTAGTCTTACACATACATGGGACTCCCCATCATCCTATAGTTCAAGTTCTCTGATCTTTTTTTTGCTTTTGCTTCCTCCCATTTTAGAAGAGGATGGGGCAGCCCTGCGTCAATCAGCTCCTCTGGGCAGGGCGTCCTTTCCTGGTCCCGGGATACGGCAAAGGAGCACCGAGCTGCCCTGGGCCCTGGCCTTGCGCTCCACGCGTGTTGTGTAAAGGGGCCGGGCGGCTCGGGAGCCCAGCCCACACGCGCGTCACTTGTGGACGAGCGCCTTCTCTCAGCTGAACCCGCATCAGCAGAAGTGCCCAAGCCGCCGTGGATGCCAACGTCAAGAGTGGGGGAATCAGAAGTTGATGGGGGGAGGGGCATGTGGG